>CM074122.1:60123313-61323313 GCA_037177725.1 Cyamopsis tetragonoloba | reverse complement strand
ACATTATTGGATTTTTTGTTTGTCAACAAGCACAGCCAAAATTTTTACCAAGTCCAAAGAAAGCCCGAAGACAACAAGCAGGCCCAACAAATAGAACCAAAATCCAATCCAATTTGAGAATGAGCAGCGGGTAACAGACGAAGGTGAAGAAGAAGAGGGTTGAGTTGAGTTCAGACCAATTGAGTGTTGTAGTAGTAATATTTCAATTTTACAAGGGAGGAGGAGTGAGCAATCACAACCTCTCCGGCGAACCCCTGTAGCTCTCGGCGACAGTCAACACCCGCACAACCGCCGATAGGTAACCCTCGTCCACCGGCTTGCACTCTATAATTTCCGCGTTTATTCCTTTACGTCCTGTTCTTTTGATTGGTCAGGTCAGTGAAAATATACAACTTGTTAGAAAATTTCGAACTAATCAGAAAATCTGTACTATGTCTATATATTTTTCAAATTTAGGTTTAACGGATTTGGTTGCGTTGTGTTGTTGAATGTTAACGTGAGACAGCCATGGAGAGTGCTTTTACCAGCGCTTCTGCTATTACAGACCAGAGGCAGAAGATAGAGCAGTATAAGCAAATCCTTTCTGCTATCATTTCATCCAATGACATTGTTCAGGCTAGGAGATTCATAGATCACAGTTAAGTCTCTGTTTTCTCTTTTAGGGTTTTTTTATTGCTTTGTTTTTCTCACTTTCAAGCTCTTAGACCTCCGTAATTTGTCTTTCAGTGTTGTCAGATGATGTTCCATTAGTAGTGTCGCGGCAGCTTTTGCAGACTTTTGCACAAGAGTTAGGAAGATTGGAGCCTCAGACACAGAAAGAGATTGCTCATTACACCCTTGCCCAGATTCAGCCTCGTGTTGTTTCATTCGAAGAGCAGGTTTGATTTTTGCACATTCAATTAATGTATTACATGCTTGCAATGTTTTCTTTAAGTTAACAGGAAACATGTAATTTTTTCACTACCACCTAAATTGTAGTAATGATAATTATGTCTCTGAGAACAAGAACAAAAAAACTTTAATGAAACTATTTCTGCATAAACATGCTTGTCGTTTTGTTGTCTACACTGCACTTTACTACTAATCAATTGCTAGTAAATTTCTATTTAGCTTATAATCATAGGTATTCCTTTGGTTTTCCAAACATATGCCGGAAAACAATTAATTAATTATTTTGGACAAAACTCTGCTATTTGGCCCAATTGTATAAGTTGTAGTGAGGTACGGGCCGACAGGAGATACAATTGCTATTTTGTTACCTGTATTACTAATTAAGTTATGGATTCAGAGACTTTATTGAAAAGTATTTCTTGATTTGTCAATCATCAAGGTTTTTAATGGATAGAGAAATTTAGGCAAAAAAGATGATGTTGACTGTTTAATAAAAACAAATAAATTCGATTGTGTTGAGCTAGACATATTGTATGAGGAAACATCTTACTTGTAATTGAAGATATTCCTTGATTCCAGAAAGATCTCACTCATTGCATTATCTTTATGATTTTTTATTTTATTTTTTTAAATTTATTTCGATCTGTTATCCAGCTCATGTTTAAATGTAAATTTTCCACTCTTGTATTTTGTTGAATGAATTCCATTTCCCTGGCTCTAATTTTCACTTGTTGTTTGATTAAAGGTTTTAGTTATTAGAGAGAAGCTTGCTGAGCTCTATGAATCTGAAAAGCAATGGTCAAAAGCAGCTCAGATGCTCAGCGGTATTGACCTAGATTCAGGAATGAGGTCTCAAAGAATTTCTATCTCTTGATATTTATTTCTCGTGTAAACTATTATAGTGTCGCCAAAATTGTAAATATCTCTCTATTACTTATGTATACTACTATACTTTGATTCTTTGATTTTTTTCAGGGTCATTGACGATGCATTCAGGCTGTCAAAGTGTGTCCAAATTGCATGTTTATACCTTGAGGTATTGGCATTTTTGCGCAAGGAAATCCATATTTGGTTTATGTAAAAGATCATATTGGTAGTCATGATAAGCCATACAAGAGGATAAGTGTACACATCTATATTTATCATTAATTTAACTAAAACATGTTTTACGTACACTCGTTCTACATACTCAGTAAGGAGACTTTTTTAAAACTTCAATGTTCAATTTCCTCATGCTCTTGTTTCTCCTTAACTATGGCTGGTATATTTGTTATTAATGTCGGCATACTAAAATTTATTTGAAATACTTGGCAGGATGATGATGCTGTCAATGCTGAAGCTTTTATTAACAAAGCATCATTCTTGGTCAGCAATAGTCAGCATGAAGTACTGAATTTGAAATACAAGGTTTGTAAATGATAGCTGCTGAAGGATGACTGAGCTCATAGATGCATGCTTGAGCCTTATTTTATTGATTTGTTTCTTTACCAATTCAGGTTTGCTACGCAAGGATCTTAGATTTGAAGAGGAAGTTCTTGGAAGCAGCCTTGCGTTATTATGATATCTCTCAGATAGAGAAAAGGCAAATAGGAGACGAGTATGTATTTGCATGTGATTTTTTCCATCTCACGTATTTCATCATGGTAGTTAGTATCGCCGATAGATACGATATGTATCGAAGGGTTGTAACGTTTTGGTGTGTATCGCACATGAATCGCCTGAATCGCGATCAGAAGACCCTGGTACAATGGGCTGTTTGGTTTGCATTTTCATTTCCTGTTTTCATTTTATGTTTTTTGTTTTTTGAAATTCTACAAAGGAAAAATTGAAAATGTTGATGCTCAGCATTTTCAGTTTTTTCTTTGTAAGATTTCAGAAAGCAGGAAACATAGTGAAAACAGAAAATGAAAATGCAAACTAGTGGCCATTTGGATTCGGGTCGGGTCGAATGTGATCCGATTCAAAAACAAAAATTAGGGTTTTTAAAAGAATGTTTGAACGCACGCCAGTGGCCATTTGGTTTGTTGATGGATTGTTGAACCACTTAAATGGTCACAAGTCACTATTTCATTTTTTTGTCACATTAAATTGACTTGTATCATGGATTTTAACTTTATATGTTTTTGATTTGATTTGAACTTTGAAGTACTATTTTTACTTTATGTTATCAATTCTACCTTCTCTTTTTTTTCAATGTGTTTTTGAATTCTATATTATAGTATATCTTATATTGATTCTGAATCGTGCGATACGATCCACGATATGATTCACAATTTGATAACCATGTTTTTCATAATCTTTTTCTGCAAGTGAAGAGTCTGCATAGTGCATACATATATCTTGAATTCTTTGTGTCATCATATCCCCTCTTTTCTTTAGTGAGAATTTTCTCTCTGGTTTGCCACTATACTATTTTTCTTAACATTTCTTTTTGAGTAACAATTGTGGCTGATCGCATAATTGAACTGGATACGTAATCCAAATTCCAAATCGTGGTTTTTAATGAAAAAATCTGATGCCAGGTCGCAAACACTTGGCGATTACGCTCAATACTTGTTTTGCACCTGATATTTGTGAGAGTTCAAAAGGCTTTGATATTGTAAACAAATCTGCATAGTGTTTTCATGTAGTTTTGGTAAGGTGCAATTTATTTGTTTATTTTGTGCGTTATGTTTAAGAATTTATCTTTTGTTTTTTTCCCCTCATGGAAATTAGTATGGGGAACCTTCATCCGATAATGGTCATATACTTTTTGGGTTCATAGTGAATCTAATTCCAAAACTTTGTTCTAGTTTTTTCAAGCAGTATTAGTCTACTCCCCCCATCCACTGAGACGGTATACCTGCATGTCTACATTTTGTAATTCACACTTAGTGTTTCAACTTTCAACTGTAGCATCTCAGCCTCTATTAAATTAATAAATACATAAACTCAAAATGTGAGTGAGGGTCTAATGATGGTAAATTTAATACATGAGATGAGCATTCGTCTTGAACCAGGTTGGGCCCTGGCTTGAAATAAACCCATATTCATAATAATTTCTGCACATGTTCAATGTGACTTACAATTGTATCTGGCATGCTATGGCTGTCAGCCAGTTATCACATACGAGCACTTTTTTTTTTTTTTGTTACAGAGAGATTGATGAGGAAGCCCTTGAGCAAGCTTTATCTGCGGCTGTTACATGCACGATATTGGCAGCTGCAGGGCCTCAACGATCCCGTGTTCTTGCCACATTATACAAGGTAAATGCTTCAATCTTAGACCAATATGCAACAACCAAGCCTTTTCCCGCTAGATTGGAATTTGAAATCATTAAAAAATAAACTAATGTGAAATTTCTGTTTCCACTGATCAAATCTTATCATCTAATGTTTGTGGACTTGGATTAGGATGAACGGTGTTCAAAGTTGAAGATATATCCAATACTGCAGAAGGTCTTTTTCTCTCTCTCTCTCTCTCACACACACACAACTTCCAACACGGATCATAATATAATGTGCATTCCTTATATATCAGGTGTATTTGGAGAGAATTCTTAGAAAGCCAGAGATTGATGCTTTTGCAGAAGAATTGAAACCTCATCAGGTTATATAATTTTGTATTGTATCTTCATATTTTTGGAAGTCATAGTGGGTATTTCTAAGCTTTTAATTTTTTCCACAGAAAGCTTCTCTTCCAGACAATTTCACTGTGCTGGATCGTGCTATGATTGAGCACAATCTTCTGAGTGCAAGCAAACTTTATACTAATATCAGGTTTGAGAAACAATACTATCAATTTATTGCTTCCTTACAGGTAGATTATTTTAACTTCAATACTATGGTTTTTTTATGCTTTTTAAGCTTTCTGTTTGCCTTTTTTGTAGCTTTGATGAGTTAGGCACGTTGTTGGGGATCCCACCTCACAAGGTATAGAATTTTCTCTCAACAGTTAATGCTTATTCTTCGATAAAGAGATAACTGTGCCTCTTATTTGGAAAACCATATTTCTCTATTGAATATGCCATTTATGTTTGTGATTTAGATTCCCTTTTTAAGGTGAAGATTTGTTTTAATTTAATCATCGCATTTAAATAATGAAAACTAATCAATAATTAAAAGATGTAAAATGATGGTAATAGCTCATATTTAAATTACTGAACAATGTTACAGATGAGGAAAATTCTCCTGCAAGTGTTTTTCATGTTAACTGGTACTAGAATTTGTTAGATTTTCTCTGATAATTATTTTGCTTTCAGGCCGAGAAGATAGCATCAAGAATGATTTATGAAGATAGAATGAAAGGATCTATCGACCAGGTATAAATAATCATTGTGACCCCTTGGTTTATAAATGTACTCTGCAAAGAGATAGAATTAATAATTGAAGAAATCTTGTTTGGCTGCTGTATGGGAACTAGGCAGAGATTGTTTGTGTATGATGTAGGGGAAGACAGCTATTTGCTGCCTCTCAGAGTGAGGAAGACATTACTGCAAGATTTTTACTTTTTTATTTTTATTTTTTTGGTAGTGGAGGTGAGATTGAGAATCAGGGCTTCAGTTAACCTGTTGATAATGATATGATCAATTTTTGAATAATTTGTTGCAGGTTGAAGCTGTCATACATTTTGACGATGACACTGAAGAGTTGCAACGATGGGATCAACAGGTAATTTCTTAAACATTCTTGTTAAGCATTACAAAAGTTCAGTATGAAAAAATGAATTTAAAATTGAGTAACTGACAAAAGGAGAGGAAGAGATAAGTTATCTTGCAGTATGAAAGTAACTCATTTCATTCGTTTCATTTTGGTACAACTACTTTAGTACTAAATATCATTTTTCCCTTAGTAATATCTAATATATCTGGATGCAGCAGTCGTAGGCGGATTTAATAAATGATCAGGCTATTGCGTCTACGTCTGCTGCAGCTACATAAAATTTAAGTGATTCCGAATATTAGGTTCTGCTTTCCATGGTATATTGTACCATACATTTGGATTTTTCCTTTTTTTTTAAAGGTAAAACTCTAATTTTGAGAAATGGACAATTAATTTTGGAAAGCTTCCGTTGGCAATTTTGTTTGAAAAGTTTCTTATATAATCGTTACTCGGTTCATATGGGCCCTAAGGGAAGAAGAATTAGAGAAAGACTGAAAGAGTAAAACATTAATTTAGACCTCCAAAGGTTTAGTGCATGTTTAGGTACTTAAATTTTTTCTCAAAAGTACTTTTACTCAGAAATTTCGGATTCCAACCAGATTTGACGAAAATAAAGAATTCATACTCCTTTAAAAGTATTTTTTTCTTGCAGTAAAAGTGTAAACAAATGTTCGCTTACTTGTCACCAATTTTGTCCCTCGAAGATTTTTGTCACCAAATTATTCGTTCAAAGATTTAAAATACTACCAAATTAGTCTCTCAAAGATTAAATCACTACTAAATTAGTCCCTCAAATTGTACTTAAAAAATCGTTGAGACTAATTCGGTGACAAATCTTTGAGGGATTAAATTGGTGACAAATGAATCTTCGAGGAACGTATCAATATTTTACTTAGAAAAATGATTGTTGTATACTTGGTGAGTATGTTACAATCTGTGCCTTGGATATACTCTTATGGGTAGAACCCCTGTTTGTGTCTATAATAAAATACTATTGCTAAACTACTGATTATGTTGTTGTGCTAGTTAAGAAACCCTCTTCAATCCCTTCAACCTTTACTTATGATGGTTTGAAATTACAGATTGTGGGCCTATGTCAAGCTCTCAACGATGTTTTGGATAGCATGGGCAAGAAGGGCTTCCCAGTTCCCGTTTAAATTGGATGCTTGACAATTACTTTGTTCATAACATTCATACATTCTTAGTAAAGCATCTTTTCTTTTTTGGGGTTGATTTTTTTGTGAACCTCACATACAATAACATTAATTAACCTCATATTAGATTCCATATTTGGTTAACCTGAGGGCTTATTTCGTTACTGCTGCTTAATGAGTATATCTCAAGTTCATATTGTTTGTGCTTTTGACGTTATTCCATTCTGCGTGCCCATTGACAAATACTAAGAGTGTCCAATTAAAATAAAGGGTTCCCAAGAATCTCTCTCATCGATGCTAATGTAAAAGCTATGATCTCTGTATTGTGGTTATGACAATCAGTTACATAACAAAAAACTGGTTTAGCTTTTGTGATTGAATGTTTTATTTCTTATTATCTATCTATAGCATTTGGCAGCAACTTAATTTTTGTGAAAAAAGATTGCGTTATCATTTTTCATATGAAAAATATACCTACACAAATACTAATTTTTTTCTTGGTAACTAGTAGTTGTAAAATGCGAATAGTAATTATTTTCCAATCATTATTCTTTTAATTAACATCTTCAGGCCCCTTGGGGGGTTCAGCGGGAATTTTTTTGTATTTACAAGTAAAGCAGGACTTTGGATATGTATCAAAATAATTATTCAAGAGGATCGTCTTGTCTTTTGTCATGTTAAGAGAGGTTATAGTCACGACACAATAATAATAAGATTCATGGGTATTTATGCTATTATTTTATCATGTGGTCCTTATCTCTTAATATGACAAAGAAAAAGAAGGAAGGATCCAAATCCTCTTTGGAGTACGGTGATTCTTTGTAATATGTGAAAGATTTACATTATACGAATTTCAGTACATCAATAGTTTTACTTTTGACTAGTGTCTTACTTCTTTTCACCTAAATTTTGTGAAGCATTATATATATTTGAGGTCCGTTTTCAACAAGTTACTAATGAATTTTTTTTGGTAACTAGCTACTAATGAATTTAAGTATACATACACAATAGAGTGAATTGATCTAAATCCGAAATACAACAATGTAGAACATTTCATATGTAATCTAAGTGAAAATTAAGTAGATATACTAAAATGCAAAGTAAAACCATTGAATTGGCTTCCTACTTCTTCTATGTTGGAAATGCAAAACTTTCTTGATCCTCATAATAATAAAAGCAACCAGAAAAATTTACCATAATGAATCCCATCAACATCATTCCAATCACAACCCCACAACAAAATGCACGACATTTCTTCCCAAATTCACTCTCTCTTCTTTTCTCCTCTGTTTTTCTAATCAAACCACCTTTGAATTCCACAATTTCCTTCTCCCCAACATAGTCTTCAAAGAATTCCTCTGCGTCTTCATAACTAGAAGATCCCAACTTTTCAGTTCCAACATCTTTGAATTCCACAACAGCATTATTAAAATTGGGAAAAGGCTTTTCTGGGTCATCAAAACCAATCAAATCAGTTTCATCAAGGGCTTCTCCATCATCATTCAAACAGGACTCAGTACAAGAGCAAGTAGAATCCTTGTCACATTCTTCTTCTTCTTCTTCTTCTTCATACTCTGAGAATGTTCTGAAACTGAAAGTGTCCCTTTCACGAAAATCCTTCTCCAATGCTTCCAAACGCTTTGAAATGTGCTTCAAATGATGGGGTTTCGATGGATGAGATTGAACTTCAGCAGAGTAAATTTTCCAAGCGAAATCGAGTTTCTTTTTGATGTCATCAGAATCGTGGGATTGAAAATCTGGGTCGTTGCGTATGGATTCAAGTTCATGGATTTTTGACTGCAAGGTTTTATAAGTCTTTGTCATTTTTGTTTAGTGATCATCAAAATGCAATTGGTTTTGAGGGGTTTCGGTTAATTAATTGATTTCTTCAGAAAGAATCAAACTTGAAAGAGAAGAGAAGAGTGGCTATTGTGTTTGTGGAAACGGTTCCACAATTGTGTCTCTTTATGAGGATGGTAACTGAAACTTTGTTTACTCAACCGTTTTCTAGCTTCATAGGACCGAGTGGACCGCCAAATCTTATTCTCGTTTGTTTTTTTAAGGAAAACGAAAAAACAAAATAAACTATTGTTGTGCGTATCAATTCATATTTTATTATTTGATTGAATCACTACATAGAGTATTTTTTTTTTTTTTAACAATCACTACATATTATTTTGAATTTTTAAGAATAATTCATGTAGGTATTTGAGTTTGTAAGATTACTTTAAGTT
This sequence comes from Cyamopsis tetragonoloba, assembly GCA_037177725.1. Classification (NCBI taxonomy): domain Eukaryota; kingdom Viridiplantae; phylum Streptophyta; class Magnoliopsida; order Fabales; family Fabaceae; genus Cyamopsis; species Cyamopsis tetragonoloba. Next base: position 61,314,394 of record CM074122.1, on the reverse strand, counting down.
TATATAAATTCATGAGTTGTATGGGTATTTAGTGAGGCGTTTGAATTTATAAGAGTAATTCAGAAGCCTATGTGAATTTTTATTATAAATCTAAAGAATAAATTGACCATTATTTATTTATTGTTAATTATATATTTTTTTTGTCTAACAAGATATTCTTAAGAAAAGTAGTTGTATTTTATATGAGAACATTTATATAAGAAAATATTATATTGACATTTTCTGAACTTTAGTCATATTATACTAACTCTTATACATATTATAATTTATACATGTTTTTTTTTAATTTTATTATCTCATTACATAAATCACCATTATTGTTGAACTTACATGTAACTTTTAACTCAAATATATTAGTATATTATCAGTTTTACCAATTTGGGTTAAAACAATTAATTTGGTCCTTATATTTGTCTTTTATTTTTATTTTAATCCTATACTAAATTTTTTTTTTCCTTTTTTTAATTCTAATATGTATCTTTGTTTATGTTTTTAGGTTCTATTTGAAAGAACTTACGTGCATCTTATGAAAGTAGCTTATGGGTTTCTATAAGCTATTTTCAGCTTATTTTCATAAACTTAATGGAAGAGCTTATCAGAATAAGCTGTTTTTAGCTTATTCAACCAACTTTTACAATTTTATGTATGAATAAATTCTCATTGAAAAAAACTTATTGTATAATTGCTTAATTAAGCTGTGTACTCAAACAAACCCTTAGTCCAATTGTTTTCTTATTGTTCATCCTTATTAACACGACATGTTAGAATTTTTTTTTAAAGTGATAAGGACTAAAATAAAATAATAATATATGTATAGAGATTAAAACGAGTAACATCAATATTCAGTATGTTTATTATTGTATAGTTAGCAGAAGTTCCATTAGCCACCTAGAATGATGACTAACATGTACCCTTTGTTTGTTTGAGATGATTATCAGAGGAAAGAAAGAGTGTGAGGAGAAAGTTGTTTTCTCTTGTTTGGCTTGGGAGAGAAAATGGAGAGAAAGTATTAAATTTGGTGGAGTCCACAGAAAAAAATCTTTTCTCCATTTTGGAGAGAAAGTTGTTGATGAGAGATGTTTGGTGGGGCCCACATTTTTTCTTATATTTCTCTTCATTTTCTCTCAAACCAAACACATTTAAGGCTTGTTTGAAATAATTTTTGTTTTTAGTTTTTAAAGTATTATAAAATAGTTTTTAGAAACAGTTTTTAAAAAAAGTAAGAGGAGTTTTCAATATAAATTTGTGTGTAAATTCAAAAAACTAAAAACTGAAAACCAAAACATGTTTAAGATGTTTTCATATTTTGGTTTTTAAGAACTGAAAAACAAAAACCCGTTCCCGAAAACTGTTTTTGAAAACTCGACTACCAAACGTGTTTTTTGATTTTCTGTTTTTGAAAAGAGAAATCAAGCAAGGCCCTATTTTCTCTTATCTTTCTCCCACTTTTCTCTTTTCTATACTTTCTTTCTTCACACTTTCTCTCTTCAAACCAAACAAAGGGGTAAGCAAGAAAATGAATCTATCCAAAAAAAAAAAAAAAGTAAACACATGTAAAGATTAATTTTAATATTTTTATTTTTTATAAAGACTAAAATAGTTAATTCTTCATACTCATAATTTATTAATCCCAAAAAAAAAATAGTGCATGTTTTACTCTCTTCTCCAAACACTTTTTAAAGAAGCTCTTAAAATAAAAATAGATTAAGCGAAGAAAAGTTAACTTCAAAATAAATTAAAATTTTTAGTTTCTACTTTGTCTGACCTTTTTTTGTCATAAGAAAGAGGATTCATTCAAAATGACTAGTTGGGCCTAGCCCAGAGACCTACAAAAACCAGGTAAACACATATAGCAAGGCTAAAAAAAACTAGCTTAAGGTCCCAAAGCAAAAAAACGCCTTAGCTGTATGTAGAAAATAGAGGCCCTTATTCAATCAAAGCATAGCATAGGTCTTCTCTTAGAACAAGGGTTTATTCTAACTTTAAAAACATAATAAAATTGTCAAATAATTTTTAACTTCTTTAAAGCTCTTATTTATAGTTTAAAATTTAAAGTACTAAGTTAAAAAAAAATAGGATAAAATGAAACTTTAAATAAACAGTAAATAAAGTAAATCATAAAATTTTTATAAGAAAAAAAAAATAAATCGTATCTGCCCTCGTTGATGAGGTGTTGACATAGGGAGCGTGTTGTTCAATCTGCGACGAGACTCCAAACCTTTGCTTTCCTTTGAACCTCTTCTTCCTCCCTCCGTCTCAATTTCCCCTCTCGGTAGCCGGTGGGTGGAAGACATGGTTCTCTCTCAGAAGCTTCACGAAGCTTTCAAAGGCACCGTCGAGAGAATCACTGGCCCTCGAACCGTTTCCGCCTTCAAAGAAAAAGGAGTTCTCAGTGTCTCCGAGTTCGTTACCGCCGGCGATAATCTCGTTGCCAAATGTCCCACCTGGTCCTGGTAATTCCTCCTCTTTTCTCAATCAGTTACTGGATCCTTTCTCTAATGGATATTAGGTTTTTTGTAACAATAGGTTGAGGTCCTTAGGTGGATTTATGCCATTATCGATTCAGCTAATATATAAATCACTAACCTCTTACTATCTGTTTTCCACCTTGCGTAATAGGGAATCAGGTGAACCAAGCAAGAGGAAGCCATATTTACCTCCTGAGAAACAATTCTTAATTACTAGAAATGGTAAGATTAAGATCTTAGAATGCCTTTTTATATTCATGTTCTTTGTTTCCGTTATAGGGGATCAGTTATGATAACTGTACACTATTTCCCCCATAATGATGGTGCATTTGTTCTACTTTCTTAACTCTTAAGGGCTGTCTTTTTTCATGCTGATTTTTGGAGCTGATTATTACTTAACAGTTCCTTGTCTTCGGAGAGCTGTGTCTGTTGAAGAAGACTATGAAGCTTCCGGAGGGGAAGTTCTACTTGATGATGAAGATAATGATGGGTGGCTAGCAACTCATGGGAAGCCTAAAGGTATGTCTTGCTATTGGACTGGAGACATTATATATTGTGCTTTGGCTATAATCCTTTGACCTTATACCTTTGCATTTTGTTTTTTAAGAAACCAAATCTGATGAGGATGAGAATTTACCTTCCATGGAAAGCCTAGAAATCAGCAAAAAAGGTTCTGTTAAGCAAATTCCTTCCTACATGGGAGGTGAGGATGAAGAAGATATTCCAGATATGGCTGAGTTTGAAGAAACTGACAATATTGAATCAGATCCTGTAAGTTTATACTAAATTTTTGGAAGCAGGATTGAATTTTCCTAACTTTCGTACATAGATTTCAGTCTGAAAGGTTAAGTTGTATTGGATCAAATGAAGGAGGATAGAAATATATACTTTTCCATTTACAGATGTATTGTCTTAGTATGCTTTTAGTAAGGATATTTCTAGGCTGATCTTTCCTAGCAATATATTTTTTTTGTTTTGTAAAAAACAGAGACTTAAGACCCTAGTAAGAAATACATATGTAGGAATAGAAGTGGGGAGCAGAGATCCTTGTTAAGATGGTGTGGCATAGTTGTGACGTTTAAGGATAAGTATACATTTGAGCATGGTGCACATCAATCCCAGTTAGTTAAGATGCATATGTCAAAAATGTAACTGAATGTAGGTGTGTCATTACACATTAATACCGCTTTGAACATTTACAGCGAGCCTTAGAATGACCATAGAACCACAGGTTAAAGCTGCTTCGTTTCTCAACTCCTTATTCACATTTAAAAGTATGATGGTTAAGGAGATAATTTGTGTTAAGTGAATGTTTCACTTCTAATGTGTGAGTATGTAGGCCGTGACTATCATCATCATTTAAGCTTTTCCCCTCTAAGTGGCGTTGGTTACATGAATCATACAACACCATAGTAATGCGAGCTGTAATTCAATTTGAATTTTAGTTTATGTAGCTTTTATTATTTAAATAATTTGTAAAAACATTTCTTTTAATTCTCCATTAATTTTAATTTTTATCTATTTATTATTAACAGTATACTTCTACTGACTGCTGCTATATGTTTGGTACTGATTTATGAAATGTTTTTCTCTCATTTTCTTGTTCTTATGCTTAATGGAGGCCACTCTTCAGTCAACATATCTGGTAGCTCATGAACCTGATGATGATAATATTCTACGAACCCGCACTTATGATGTCAGCATCACGTAAGATGATTTTCAATATAAATTTTCATGATTGTCATTTGATGCATACTACTCTCTACTTTGAACTCTCAACTGAGTGTATTTAATCTCTCCCTCTATATGATATGCTTTATGATTTTAATATCTACAATGCAATTGTTTGAAGTGGAGTTCCTGTATCTCAGGTAGCCTTGTTGCATTGTTGACTTTCTTTCTTCATATCTCTTGTTATGTCTCCTTTTTGGTCATGTTACTTTATTTAGACAGTTTGGGGCATTTTCAAAATTTTACTACTTACTAGTTTTGAGCTGTTACTTTGGAACAAAACACAGAACCATCTTTAGACAAATCCAATTTATTGTTTTTAATTGTTATATATGGAAAACACATTGCCAAAATTATCTTTTTTTTTTAAAAAAGAAATCTTTCTGTTGACAGGAACTGTGATAATTTCTTTTCCTGTAGAAATTAGGATGTCTTATCCTCTTGTTCTTGCCCTCTTTTATCTGCCTTGCATCCCCTCACCTGTCCCACAAAAAAAAAAAAATCATATTAGAATCAAATAGCTTTCTGACAATGGCTTTAAAGGGTGCACCTTGCTTGTTTTACAGGTATGATAAATATTATCAAACACCTCGAGTATGGCTTACTGGATACGACGAGGTTTGGTTTATTTTCTTGATCCTCGTAAATTTTGTTCATTCACTTTTGACTGTGCTATAGGGATATGGAAAAGCTACTAAAGAACTATAATTAGCATTACTGATTTAAACTAGTGAATGTAACCAGACGTATCTAACCCGGAGATGCAAATAAAAAGATCCGATCCTCAACATGTGGATGAATGATAATGAATGTATTCTTCCTATTTAGATGAATAAGGGTGGAATCACTTGCACAAACCCCCTGTCATCTAGAGGCACTGGCATACTTGACATCAATGCCAAACTTGGAAATCAAGAATTTTCTTATCGTATTGTGTTTTTGTTTGATGGCTTGATGCTTTTATTATTTAGGTTAAATGCTTGTGAGCAAACATAAGCCCTGCCCTTTCATGATTTCCAATTGTATGCACTGGAAACTTAGTGTTACTGGTTTTAGTGATTCCCCATTTCATTTTGTGGCAGTCAAGAATGCTTTTGCAACCAGAACTTGTCCTTGAAGATGTTAGTCAAGACCATGCACGCAAAACGGTGAGATATAACATATGAATTCTACCCTCAGACACATACAGACACACAATTTATGTAAATATATTATTTTCCTAACTAATGATATTGCAGGTAACAATTGAGGACCATCCTCACTTGCCTGGGAAGCATGCATCTATTCATCCATGTCGACATGGAGCGGTGATGAAGAAAATCATTGACGTGTTGATGTCACGTGGAGTTGAGCCTGAAGTTGACAAGTAACCCTTTCTTCTTACTATCATTGCTTTCATTTGGAGATGCAATTAATCCGTAAAGTATAAATTTGCATTTTTGTCTGATTAGATGCAACTCATGTGAATACTGTCAACACATGCTGTTACACCATCCAACAGAAATATTTCTTTACAATTATTTCCACAAATATATAGCCATTCTAGAGATCCAATATCCAATCATCTTCTATTAATGAGTTAGGCGAGATCTGACAATTGAAAAAGGATTGAAGCTAATTTTTGGAGCGTATTGTTAAGCATCTCCATTTTTGGTATAATTTGGTACTCCCTCAGTTCCTATTTATAAGATGTCTTTTTGAAGATTTAGATGTTTCTTTTTATAAGAGGTTTTATAATTTCTATGGAGCATTTATTACTTGTTTTCTTATTTATCCTTATTAAATGCATTGACTATTTGTTCTCTTCAATTGTGATTGGTTAGCATAATGTTTAATGAGGGATAAAATTGGTATGTTATATAATATTTTAGAAAACCAATAATATTAACTAAAGTTAACTACTTTTATTGGTACATGTAATATTAGTTAAAAACGTCTTATAATAAGGAAAATAAGGAACGGAGGGAGTATAATAGATGCTATATTTCTTATAGAGAAGAGCTGGAGAATTTGGCTAGAATGAATTTATCTGGCACACATGACATTGAATATTAATTTTAGATATAGTTGTTGTCATTATCTTCTTAAACTTTAATCAACCCTTGAAGAAAAAAGTTGTTCACTTGTCGGTCGTCTTAAATGAAATAACTATTCCCGATAACTACTACTATTTGTATTGTAATATAATCATGGATAATATTTCTGCAGGTACCTATTCTTATTCTTAAAATTTATGGCCTCTGTGATTCCAACAATTGAGTATGATTATACCATGGACTTTGATCTTGGTAGCTCCAGCCATTGACTAAGGTAATTTTTTTATCATTTGAAATCAGCAAGTAGTCCTATTAATTAAAGACTCCACATCTCAAGTGACGGTGCCCCAAGCCAGGAGTCATGTAAATGGCAGTGCATTTTTAATTTTCTTAGTGGTACCAGAATCAGTATTCATTTTTTAAGTTAGAAGTACACATCCAGCCTCGTTATCAACATGAGCCGAACCGAACCGAACCGAATTCCTGTTTAGTTTTGTCCTCTTTGCTGAATCAATGAGGATCAGTAACATTTTGTCTGGATTTGAACCCTTGAGGTGGATGCTCCCTGGCGTTTAAGGTTTAGCAGATGACCCATCTTATGGTTCTTGCCAGAAAGTAGGCATTTTCTCTCCTTGCTAGCTTAATAGAACTTTTTATTGTTGCATATTTACTGGACATGGTTGTGGCCTTGGTTGGACAGTGATGGTTAAATATATTCTGTTCTTATAATGCATATATCAATTCTCATTGTGATGTTTTGTATAATTTGGTTTTTTTCAGGTGGTAGCTGCATGTTCCAAGTATAACTTCTTCATTGTTGGTTCTCACTGATCGAATGCACCGTCGCTATTTATTTTATAAGCGCGTATTTGAACTGCGTATAATCCATTACTGTTACACAGTAAGTGTACATGTCATGTAAATTATGGTTATGCGAGTCATGAATGTGGATGTTGGGCAAATTTCCTTTGAAATATGTACATAATAATTGACATGCCTTTTCCTAACACTATTTAACGTTGCGTTGCTCTCTATAGTAATAGACAATGGTTGACGTTGAAGTTCCTTCTCCTCATCAAAGGTTAAATAATCTGTTTTGCTTAATTGTATTGCATTTAGTTAAGTGCAAGTGAAAGCTTAAATACGCCTTTCATATGAACAGAGGCTTTGGACAAGGAAAGAAAAATGAGAATGAAATGCGAAAAAAATGTCCCTTGTAAACTACGTGATTCTCGATTAATATTCATCTACGTGCATGCATCCAAAATTGCAGGATCCAGTGTAATTAAAAGTGTATGTGCCTGTTTGTTTTTCTCGGTACAAATTTTTAGTGGTAGTGATTTCCGATCTCAACGCGGATATGGCAGAAGTAAGATTCTTACTTGCTCTATAAGTATTTTTAGTTGTAGTAAAATTATAAACAAATTGGTCATATGACGCTCTATTATTTACCAAAAAAAAGAGTATGATGCTACAAGCTTTTCATCATGTAACATTTTCAATTTTAGTAAGATTTGTCTAGAAAGGTAAATATCCCTGGGCCTAAGTTAATTAGAAAGAGACCCTTTATGAAACTTGAAAAAGGGTAAGGGACTAAGGTAAATTTTAATAAAATAGGAGACTTATACTAACTACCATTTACTTTCCTACATTCTAGCACTCACCCTCTCCTTTTGCACTCACTCTCATGAGACACACACCTTCACTCTCACATTTTCAATTTCCATTTTCATTCTCTAACCCTAACCTTCTTCTTCCCCAAATCTTCTCCTCATCCTTTTCAATTCACAAGATATGTGTGTCTTCCTTTGGAAAGCCTGTATAAGAGTCCTTCCTGTCAAAGTTGCACTAGTACAAAGAAATTTAGCGACCGAGAGCTTGTGCCCAATCTATGAAGCTTAGCCTGAAACTATTAAGCACCTTTTCCTTGGCGGCCCATGAACTAGAATAGTTTGGTGGGGGGTCTCAAATGCAACTTAATCCCTCTGCCTTCTTACATGCGGATTTCACTACATGGATGTGGGAACTAGCCTCAGCCATAGGAAAGAATCCAGGGAGCTCTGACTTAATCTTCGCGCATGTTTGCTATACACTCTGGAAAATTTGGAAAGGAAAAAATAAGTATGTATTCCATGGAACTAAGCCCTCCCCTCAATCAACCATCTTGATAGTACAGAAGATGCTGTCTGAATTCCTCAATGCTGTTTATAGTCCACAAAACAACTTTCTGGTGAACCCCCTCCACACATCACTAACTTGGCAACCTCCTACGTGAAACTGGTTTAAGTGTAATGGTGATGCAAGCTTTTCGTCAAACACCGGACCAGGAAATGGAGATATAATCGTTAGAGACAGAATTGACCATATACTAGCAGGCTACTACGCTTTCTTTAATGCAGAATCCCCCTTGTCGCTGAAGCCCAAACCCTTAGAGAGGTTGTTGCTCTGGTGGACAATAACATGTGATGCATAGAGATTATTTTTGAAAGTGATTGTCAATAGTTAGTGCGACCCTGTAACAATGAAATAAAGATTGGGGAGATACACTCCATTGTTTCTGATATTCTAGCCATCAGTAAAAACTTCAGTAAGTGCAAGTTTTCCTGGCCTCTAGAGATCAGAACAAGGCTGCCCAAGAGATAGCTCACCTTGCAAGTGAAGGAAGTTTAGACAGTTTCTAGACATTTGACCCTCCCCCATCCTTAAGAGCGATTATGTGTGTAGATGCCCCATCTTCACGATATTAACTGTTCCTTGATCAGGTGGCATATGGGTTATTTTCTTTTAGGCTAACTATTGGCTTGGCTTAGTATCTTGCCCTATTCGTTTCCTGTTTTATGGCCTTGTATCCCTGTTGATGCTCGACTCAGTTGGGGTTGTTTTTCTTGTCAATATACTTTTTAATTCATGACAAAAAGAGTTATCTTTGTTTTGAAGTATAACTTTGGAAGTTGATTATGATTAATAAATGTCTATTAGCACTCTATGCAATTTATTTAGAACGATTACACATTTAATCTAATATGTTGTTCATAAAGTTAATTAGTTTACTTTTTCAAAATAGAAATAAAAAGTTAACATAAAGTGGATCAAACTAGCTCAACATGTCCCAAACACATGGGTGAGCCACGAGTTTAAAAAGAAAATCAAAAAGAGAATCCAATTCAAAAGATTCTTTTTATTAAATTTGTTTTAAATTTTGAAATGAATTGATTAAATGCAATCAAAATTAATGTAATTTAACCAATTAACTGCATTTTCCTAATAAAATCAACTACGAATCTAATTTGTGACTCTAGCTTAATTGAAATAATTTATGTGAAACTTTTTTTTTTTCAATTTAAAGATATTGTATCAAAGTTAATGTATTAAATAAGATGTTATTTAACAAGTATAAATCATATGAGAAAGTTATTATGAAGGAAAGATTAGAATTATTGTAAAGTGCTAATGTAAATCAATAAAATATCTTAAAAAAAGTTAGATAAGAAAAGAATACATAAAAGTAATTTTTATTATAATTGTTGGCGATAAAAATCTGTGTATTTGAAGATGCACAACGAAAGCGCTGAAGAATATATTATTACTCCAATTATATTCATATAACTAACTCACATGCAAGAGATTTTTTTCTAACACACAACTTAATCTCAACAACTCAAAAACATACCCCCAAACAAATAGGAGAAAAAGAGTGGTGCCACAATTCATAACTCTCACAATACTACATGGTGGCACTTTTACACAATTTTGGCTAATAAAAAAGATTGTTTTAAGATATTCTTCGAACTTTGATACCTTCTTAGTTAGATAGAGAAGTTAAATTCAATTTGAATACTTCCTTTAAAAATTAAAAAACAAGTTTAATTCTCCAATAATAATTTGAAAAGAATTTCAATAAAAAGACAGAACTGTAACATTTAAAAAATATAGAAAATGAAAACTATAATTAAAAAATGGTTTTGGATCCTCTAACATTTGGAACTAATTAACTAAATACACAGTGGATCATCCGATCCGTGTATTCGGTATTCGTTGATACGGACTCCGAACCGGAACCCGCATGCATTACGCTTCTCATTTTCAGTTTGACTGCCTATTTAAGGCGGCTTGGTCACGTGGACATCTGTACCACTTCCATCACAAAACACAATCTCAAATCTCAATCTCTTTCTTCTTCATCTTCTTTCTACTCCTCGAATTGAAACCCTAACCCAATCTTTTACTCTCTCTAATCCATGGACGCTCTCGATTCGAACCCTAATCCCCCTCCCCTCCCTTCCTACGATCCATCTCCACATAACTTTGCACCCTCAGATTATCAAAACCCATCGCAATATCAATCGGAAACCCTAACTTCTGATGTTCAAAACACTAACGGCACTACCGAGAGTGGCCATGGAAAGCCATCGGAGAATGGCCAAGGTGCTGCCGATCACAATTTGCAGTATCAGATTGCGAAACCCTTGATCTCCGAGAATGGCTTGACTGGTAACACACGGAGCGGCACCGACAAGGATCAGTCTGGTGGCGAGGAAGAGACCACCAGCAAGCGCCGCCGTCGAAGCCGGTGGGACCCGCAGCCCGAGTCCAACGACCAGAGCGGCACTGATTCGGGTGCCGGAACCAAGAAGAGGAAGTCTCGTTGGGCCGACGATGACCCCAAGCCGGTGATTCAGCTTCCTGATTTCATGGGCGGTATTGAATTCGATCCCGAGATTCAAGCTTTGAATAGTAGGCTTCTTGAGATTAGTAGAATGCTACAGTCAGGTTTGCCTTTAGATGATCGCCCAGAAGGTGCTAGATCTCCTTCGCCTGAACCTATATATGATAACATGGGAATTAGGATTAACACTAGAGAATATCGTGCTCGTGAGAGATTGCAAAAGGAGAGGCAAGAAATTATATCTCAGATTATTAAGAAAAACCCCGCTTTTAAGCCTCCTGCAGATTATAGGCCGCCAAAGCTTCAGAAGAAGCTTTATATTCCAATGAAAGAATACCCTGGTTACAATTTCATAGGGCTTATTATTGGTCCTAGGGGTAACACACAGAAGCGAATGGAGAAAGAAACCGGTGCTAAAATTGTTATTCGAGGTAAAGGATCTGTGAAAGAAGGCAGGCTGCAACAGAAGAGGGATTTGAAACCTGATCCTTCAGAAAATGAAGATTTGCACGTTTTAGTGGAGGCTGAGACGCCGGAATCGCTTGAAGCTGCTGCAGGTATGGTTGAGAAGCTCTTGCAACCTGTGGATGAGGTATTGAATGAGCATAAGAGGCAACAGCTTAGGGAACTTGCGGCCCTAAATGGGACAATTAGGGATGAAGAGTATTGCCGGTTGTGTGGTGAACCTGGTCATCGTCAATATGCATGTCCTACAAGGACTTCAACATTTAAAAGTGAAGTTGTCTGTAAGCATTGTGGGGATGGTGGTCATCCTAGTATTGATTGTCCGGTGAAGGGTGCGACCGGGAAGAAGATGGATGATGAGTATCAGAACTTCCTAGCAGAGTTGGGAGGTTCAGTTCCTGAATCTGCAACAAAGCAAACCAGTACGTTGGCAATTGGTGCTGGCAATTCTGGAAGCAATCCTCCTTGGGCTAACAATTCTACTTCAACTGGTGGAACAACACATCCTGGCTTAGGGGCTACTGCAGCTAAAAAGGAAATTGATGACACAAATTTGTACATTGGGTATTTGCCACCCACTCTTGATGATGATGGCCTGATCCAATTGTTTCAACAATTTGGTGAGATTGTTATGGCGAAAGTTATCAAGGATCGAATGTCAGGTTTAAGTAAAGGATATGGGTTTGTGAAGTATGCTGATATCACAATGGCAAACAATGCTATCTTGGCCATGAATGGTTATCGCCTTGAGGGTCGAACCATTGCAGTGAGAGTTGCTGGTAAGCCTCCTCAGCCTGTTGTACCTCCTGGCCCACCAGCATCTACTGTACCCACTTATCCTGTTCCAAGCCAGCCACTTGGTGCCTATCCATCTCAGCAATATGCTGCTGGTGGTCCCCTTGGGAGTGCACCTCCTGGAAGTTATGGTGGTACCCCAGTCCCATGGGGGCCTCCTGTTCCTCCTCCATATGCTCCCTATGCACCTCCACCACCTGGGTCAACTATGTATCCTCATATGCAAGGTCAACCTATGCCTCCTTATGGTGTTCAATATCCCCCTGTCCAGACAGGCCCTCCTGGTGCCCCGTCCCAGCCTGCAAGTTCTGGTGAAATTCAGCAGAGTTACCCTCCTGGAGTGCAATCTGACAATAGTAGTACATCTACTCAGTCTGTGCCAGCCAATTTATATGGGAACACTGTACCTTCAATGCCGCCAGCAACTCAACCCACCTATCCTGCGTCTTATGGATATTACTACAATGCAGTTCCACCACCACCACCCCCTCCTGCCTCCAGTTCAGACCAATCCCACAGCATTGCAAATGTACCTTGGGCCAATAATCCTCTAGTGCCACCTCCTCCTTCATCTGCCGATCAATCCCAAAGCATTGGAAGCGTAGGTAGGGCCACAAATCCACCACTGCCTCCTCCTGCTTCGTCGGCTGCTGAGTCAGAGTATGAGAAGTTCATGGCAGAGATGAAATGATTTAGCTTCATCTGGCCTCAAAGTTCCAAAAGGTGTGTTTATCGTTCTCTTTCTTTTTTGTTTCATATTTGGCTATTAACATGTTATATTTAATTCAGCATTCAATTTCTGACTTCCTTTCACATCTGAAAGGAAACTAGCTTTTTTTATTATGTCATGCAATCCTATTGGAATTGTTGGTATCTTTATTTTTTTTATCATCAGAGATTTATTCGTGAAAAACTTTCTTATTACCCTTGCACATAAATTCCAATTTTAATTTTTTTAGCCAATTAGTATCACATGAAAATTTCTACTTCTGTTCTAATTGAAAGCGGGTGGAACCAAGAATTTTTTGTATTTGAATTGGTCGGTCCTAAGCTGTTAAATTTTACTTTTGTGTGCTCATGTTCGTAGTTAAATATTGTTGCCCCACTTTAAAGTTGGTAATTTTAACTGCAACTTGATGGTTATTGTTCTGAATTCTAATTTATGCTGTGCACTTCTTTAAATTTGGACACTTCATTCTTGATGCAACTTTGGTTTTCCCTCAAATGTTTTTCTCATTTTAACTTTGTATTTGTTTTGCTTGGAGTTTATTGTTTTGTTATATTAAAGGGTAATATTGGCCAGAAAAGCCACTCTGATGTCTCTGACCCCTATAATATTATTTTACTTTATATAAAACAACTTATTAAATATTATCTCAACTTTCTTATGCTTGATTTCTACTTGATCTTCTGTATAACTGAAGGGCCCTTACTGAAGAAAGGGCAAACTGCTATGACTGCGTAAGTATATGATTTCTGCACCGAAGTTTTGTTGGATTTATTTTCTCCATCTCATGTATTAATATGATGATGTCTGGTCCTCTTTCTAATTTTATGGTGTACATTGGAGCAGAAACTAGTTACCCTTTAATTATTCAGGTATAAAATCCCCTTCTTGACACGAACAATAAAAGGAACCTCTATAGTTCTTTATGTATCATTTGCTTGGTTGATTTCTATACAGTAATTGATGTTTGGATGCATTGGTTTTTTGGCTAACGTCCACAATATCATTTTAGTCTTAGAAAAACTTGTCTCTGTTTCTATTTTTTCACTTGATGGTGTCTTTTATAATGCTTTGTTTTTATGAATAAAAACAACATTCGATATGTTTATTTTATGTTTTATCACAATTTTACTTCTCTTAACTCTTCATTGTTATGATGTAACGTTGTGACAGGCCTGATGTTTCTTGGAGCCCTTGTGATCCTGATTTCTTAACCTCTTGCCATGTCTTTCTTGGAAGTTTGGGACTCACTTCTTTAACCTTGCTGTACTGTTATGAAATTTGCAGAGATTTGGGCTAGAAGTTGAGAACTTTCTTCATATCCTATAGAGGCAACGCCACAAGCTCATCATAGTTATGATTATTATTAATCTTCCATTATTTTGTAGGACTTGATACTGTTTGAATCATTATCTGTGATTTTCTATTGATTTACTCGGTAATGTCTGGTTGCTAATGTTTCCTTTTGAAAGTCTATTTGAACTTTCATGGCAGCTGGTTCCTGGTGATTCATGTCGATACTCTTCTGTTATTTCAGTTGATTTACTTCATTCTAAACTGATTCTAACTTATTTATAGTTTTGGTGTTGAACTTAAATCTCTCTGTTTGAGGTCTCTAGTTCTCTTAATTGCTTGGTGCTGAAGCTGCCTTTTAGATGCCTTTAGTCATCCATCTCTTCCCAAAGGTAATCATGCCTTACCATCTATTTTAGGCATTTCGGGTTGGTAGGAGAGGTATTTGAAATGGTTTGATCATACGACTTAAAATGTATTTAACAGTTCCAGTGTGACAGGTGAAGAGTTCCAATGTTTTTCTGTTTCTGGCATGTTAAATGTCAGACTGGTGGCATTTTTACATTTTCCCTCAAATTTCAAGTTTAGCTGACATTGTGTTATGAACACCAAGTTCTTTATCATGACACAGGCAATTGTCAAGTTTCTCATTTGTTTCTGAAGTGATCTTTGTCTGGTCCTGTTGACAGGGTCAATCTTATTGAGCATAAGATGAAGACTGAGGTGAAAGTGATTATTGATAGTGTTTAGGAGTTTTCTGCACGTGCTTCGTTTAGCTGTGTTGCTGGGCGAGATAGAGAGTAATTTATCAAAGAACTGGAATTGTAGAAATTTTCTATATTTCCCTGCTTCATATCATCTTTTTTGAATTAAAACAAACAGTTGTTTTGTATTGTCGTTGGGGATATCTAAACTTTTCCAATTCAACAATGCAATATTAGATCATACTAACTCCTTGAGCCTTGCTAATTCACCAGAATCACAGTTTATTTTCAGGCTAAGTAGTTTGAGATTTGAAAGTATTGGGTGGATATGCTGTTTTCATGGCGGAATTCATATTTCTTCCGAAGTTTTGTTGGGATTCAGGTTTTCGTTTCTGTTGGTGCGGGTAGTTTAGACTTTAGGCACTCGAAATTGTTCTGTACATCTCAGTTGATGTTTAGGCAAAGGATGCATAGGAGTGTTTACAAAATTTTAAACCCAGTTGCATTATCAATTTTAAAATTGTGCTAGTCTTTTACATTGTGAAGTCATATGATGGTAATGCGGGAAATTATGATTCACTGTTCATTTATGTGCATCTGCATGATTTACTGTGTTCATTTCAGATTTTAATAAAATGAAAAATGAAAAATATACACAAATATATGTACTTTCAGAGGAATAGAAAAAATGTAGTTTCTCATTGTAGTGCTTTTTTTTAGCATAAAAGTGATTACAAAATCTTAAACAGACAGGTTCTTAGTTGTTTCTTGTGCGGTTTTGTTTGCTGAGAAGTTATGCATTTCATGCATGTGTCTGGTGGAAATTGCGATTGGAAAACAGTGGCTGCCGTTTCATGACATTACTTTTCGTGTAAGTGGAAGATAGTTGAAATTCATCGTAGGTTGCAGGTGTGCGCATTTGTCATAGTGATTGTAGTTGGCCTTAAGCTACTCTACTTAGTGAATTGAATAATTTAAGTATGGAATGATATTTTATTTTGTTTCAATATTGTCAAATGATATTTAAACTCTTTATCTCATAATTAACTTCTTTAAATATTATCTAATTGTATAGCTGGCCAACATACTCTCGATGGAACCGAACTCCATTTTATCAAATTATAGTGATAACGAAAATAATGAAATTAATTAAATTGAATTTGTACAGTCGTTCCATGAGTAATAATATATTTTAAATGAAAAAATAAACAAAATTGAATTAACTAAAAAATATAAAATAAATTATCATACTCGAGCTACTGATAAAAACAGAAGACTTTATATTTATTTATAATTTATTATTTATTATGTACAATAATTTTTATGCTATTTATCGAGTTTTTTGGTACAATGGAAATATTTATCGACTTTAGTTTCTGATAAACATATCCAAACAAATTTTTTATTGCATTTAATAATTTAAATCATTTGCACACCTTAGTGCCGGTGGAGTAAGAAACTTTTTAGAGAAAAGTAGCTCTCTAAACTGTTGACTGTTTATAAATTGATAGTAGATAGATGATGAAATTACTTTTTAATTTTTCATTAAGCATTTATTTCTATTTTTTATCATTATTTTTGTCAATCAACAATATAAAGACTTTATTAATAGTAAAGAATATTGGGTATCTTATTCATTATTCAAAACTCCTCATATCAGAAAGAGGTTTAATACACCAAAATGCAAAAGTTACAAAAGTAATTATCATCTCAGATTTTAATTATATCAACAATTTCACTGCTAACACTTGAAACACTAGAGCATTTCGACCTAACCAAATAGATCATGTTGTGGCA
Organism: Cyamopsis tetragonoloba; assembly: GCA_037177725.1. Taxonomy (NCBI): domain Eukaryota; kingdom Viridiplantae; phylum Streptophyta; class Magnoliopsida; order Fabales; family Fabaceae; genus Cyamopsis; species Cyamopsis tetragonoloba. The sequence continues at coordinate 61,297,712 of CM074122.1, read as the reverse complement.
CACCAAATGACTAAGTGTGTGTTTGGATTGACGTTTGAATCACGTCAAATCACGTTAAGATAGATAAATCAATAGTTGAGATAAATTTAGCACATAAACCGAGACGGATTCAATGAACGCAACAAAAAGTAGCGTTGAAGTGGATCCACGTTAACGTGAATCCACTTCTATCCAAACAGACACTAAAATTGGAAGCTTTGTTTTCTTTTTCTTACCCAGACCTTAGAACAATATCAAAGAAAAGGCAAGAGAGCTCGGTAACACCAATTGGATAAATATAAAAAGTTACATGACATTGTTTAACACGATCTTTATAAGAAGAGTACCAAATGGATTATAACTCAATAACTTTTAGTGAAATTAGAAATACGTCTTTTTTCTCTTTCCTAACCCATTTGATGTGGGTGACAGATGACTATGATGGGAGTGACACATGCTAAACAAACTCTTATAACCCATCGATTTCTATAGGAGTGTTTTATTCTTTTTTTGGTGTTAAGATGTAATAAACACATCATATTTAATGTTTTGAATTCTCTTTAAAAATATGCATTAAATAGTTTTTTAATTTTTGAAACAATAAATATTTTCAATTCTAAATAAAAGTTTAGGTCGGGTTAAACAATGCTCTTAAAGTACGTGTTAAAGTTATTTAAATTAAAAAAATAATTATAAATATACATTATTTTATCTCTTGAAAATACAAAAAAATTACATTTTTGAATAAGTTTTTACATATTTGACTATTTAAAAAGTGCCCTAATAGCACTAGATAGCATTTGCCAAAAAAATTTTATTTGTGTATCCTAAACAAGTATCTTAGTGAAATTATTTAACATTAAACACATGTTGCACAATTTTATGAGTCTAAGCTTATTAGTCTATTTAATTAAAATTTTCAATCAATTTCCTTCATTTAATTATTGTTTTACAAATATTTGGGTGTTATGTGACATTAAGTTTTTAGTATATTATAATATATATAATTAATTTGGAAACCCTAAGATCCAAATGACGATATAAGCGCAGTGGTAATACAAATACTAGCTAGAGGGAGGTCTCGAGATCGATTCTTCTGACGGAATTTCATTTTTATTAAGTTCGTCGTTTTCTCTTGCTGATCGGGGAAGCCATGGATCCAGCAAAGCAAGGTGGCTCTTCAACTCCACGGAAGGTACTCTCACTAAACCGAATTCCTTTCCCTTTGAAAATTGAATCTTGAAGTTATTTGAGAACCGAATTTCCTTTCCTCTGAAAATTTCTGTAAGTGAATCTTGATGTTGTTATGCAGATGAAGTTCACTCCAAAACCCCCACGCAATCGAAACCCCAAACACTCTGCGACCAAAACGTAAAATTCACCAAATTCAGCTTTGAATTTCAAAATTCAGAAATGGAATCCAAAAGTTATTACTGTTCTGATTTTTGAAATTCTTTTGATGCAGCGAAGTGGAAGATGAACAACAAGGCGAAGATGTCTTGCGCCATCGGAATGTAAGTCTTTATTTTGTAATCTTGGATTTTCAAAGCTTTCGTTTCGTATTCTTCATGTTCAATTGTCAGTACTGCACACTGTTTTTAATTAATTAATTATTAATAACTATTAACTAATCACACCTGAACTTGTGTTTCGTATGTAAGAAAATCAGAAACCATTTGCTCAAAAAATTGTTATTATTATTTGGATTTTTCTAACCTGTGCAATATTGTACAGTTTAAGAAACCAAAGATAGAAAATGTTTCTTAGAAAAAACAAAATATTAATAAGATTATGCTGAACATACCATTAATGATGTGTATTATTTTTATTTTTAATTTCTTAACCTCCTGTGCAATATTAGAAAAACCCTTATTATTTTATTATATTGCACTATTTTCCTTTTTATTTTGATGCTCGAAAGACGATTCAAATATAAATTATTATATTTTGGCACCAAAAAACATATATAAAGTAGTATGTTTTAGGTGTTTCAGATAGCGAGTATTATTATTACTTTTTTTTATAATAAAGATAACGAGTAGTATTATGCAAGTTTTGTCTCATTTTAAGATTTTTTAGGGGTCAAGATAAGAATGCACAGCGGTTATACACGGGAATTATTTAGTAAAAAAATTTAGCTACATATTTATAATCCTCTTTTTTTTTTTTTTTTTTATAGGAACGTATGATAATCGGGAATTAAATCCAAATATCTAGACATGTATGTTCTTATTTGCTTATTAACTGAATTATATAACTACACTCTTCTTTAATTTCTACTACTTTTAATTATTTTAAATTGTCATCAATTAACTAGTTTTTTAAATCCTAAAGATATAATATAAAGATTGTACTTTTAATTTAGCATAATTAACTAATCAATTTCCTGTACTCAATTCTTGTTCCCTTTTTTTAATTAAGAAGTATTTCTTCTAAAAAGTTATATAATTCTCTCTAAAATGTTTAGTATTATTTTTTTGAAGTATTAATTTATTTATAATTTATGATTGAAAGATTCATCTCAAACTTTAATTTGAAGTCTTTACTACTATTGGAAGCCTATGGCACAGGATTTGTTAGGCCATAGCTTTTTCTTTATTTCTCGTGACAAAAAAAAAAGGTAACTAGTAATTGAAAGGCACAAAAAAGGGAACATAACTAAATGCACTTGAGTTCCTTAATAAAAAAGTTACTAGTAATTGAAAGACACTATTCTTGATTTATTTATGTATGCCGACCGAATAAGAAAGAAAAAAATAATGAACGACCGAGATCAATTTACTCGGCCATTAGACCCTCAAGTAGCTGGAGAAGATCCATTTGCCATTTCATGTGAGATTGCCAATTCATAAAAACTTTGGTTTTTATTTCTTCCAGTCTTTTAGTGATAGTTATTAGCAGTTCAGAGAGGAAACGGAAGTGAAACTCAACATTGTGATGAATGTAAAAATCTCTATTGATCAACCTGAGATCATACTCAGAGATGGAAGGTTTATATACATATGCAGAGAGCGAAGGGAACAAGCATCAAGCAATGAAATAGTTATAACTAACTAAACTAACTCCCTGTAACAACTATAACAGAATAACAGAAAACGGAAATATAATAAATGGGTCATTTATTCCTAATAATAGTTAAACTGTTAATCTTGGGAACTTGTGGTTTTTGGAACTGTATCAAGCTCAATGTCATTGAAGTTGCTATTGAAGACAACAATCATGGATTTCTCATTCCCCTTTTTTCCCCTTATTATTGCTAAAATGACAATTATTTGCTTTTTATCTACAGTTGCAGGACCGGGTTACAAGACGGCAGCCTCAGCCAAAAGTTGAAACAAAACGTAATTTTTCATAAGTTCTGCAGAACATTTTTGTTCTTGTCTTTTCATAACCTTATATGCAAAAGAAATGCTGAAAGTATGAAAGATATTGTAAACATTACTTCATAGTGGTTGCATTGCTCTCTGGAAAGAGTCGTTGTTAAAGTTTTTGAAGTTGAAATTAAAGATAATTGTGGTGTTTGGAGAGGAAAAGATAGGATTTCGGAAGAAGGGTAAAATGTGTTTATACTTTCAAGTGGATATATACCATGGATCACACGACAACATATTTTCAAAAATATTATTTATTAGCAGATCCCTCCTAATAAGTTCTCTTAGGGTCCTCTTTGGCCTCATCCGCATTCAAATGAAGTTTATTACATTTTCTGCATTACAAAGAAGTTTCATTGTTGGATTTTAAGCATTTGTCTAAACCTGTTTTACCATGAAAATACTAGCTGAGCATTTGGACTGCATAAATGTTTGGCCTGTTCACAATGATAAATTACCATGACCTTCATAATCATACCTTCATTCATCCTGTTTGCTACTTATTTTCTGTGTTTAAAACTTTCAGCTAATTTGCACGTTGCGTTTGGTCCTGGAAGTTCATCTACTTCAGTGAGGAAATATGGCAAAAGAAGAGGCTCAGCATCTGAAAATTTTGCTGTTGAGGATCATAGTGATACTTCTATGAAAGATGTTACTGATGATGATAAGGAACCATGGGTGAGATCTAATGAAATTCTCTTTTTTATCTGTATCTTTGTCATGCATCTGAAGTCTGAATGTTTGCTTTAACTACAGGTCTGTGAAAGCTCTAACTCTCCTATTCTTCTTCCTCTAAGGAAGCCTGGTTCTGGAGATCCAGGTTTGCTCTCATACTTCAATAAAAGATGCGTAAAATATGTTTTTGATGTCTTGAAATATAGCAAATTTTCCATGTTTGGTGTGTTTGGGTTAAAGGAAAATAAGAGAGAAAAGAAAATTACACATGACAATACAATTTCTTTTATTTAGTTTAAGAGAAAATGAAAGGAAAAGTTGACTTATAGAAGAAAACATTCAAACACTTCCGTCTTCTCATTTTCTCTTCCTAGATCCAAATGTAGGGTTAGTCCCTCACTTTTAGAAGCTCTAAATTTGGTCCTCGCAAAGTTTAAACGTTCCCATTTAGTATCTCACAAAAATTTATATGTCCCCATTTCTATTTGTTTAGGGACTAACTGGGAACATTTAAACTTTTACAAGGACCAAAATAGAGTTTCTAAGTAAGGACTAAATAGAAACAATCTTGATATTTTGAGAGAACAAAAACATATTTTAGCCAACTATGATCTGGTAATATAAAACTATAACTAATTCAATAAAAAGAATGCTTTATAATCTGGTAGAAATTCTTATATTGTTGGCAGCTGTCAGTTCCAAAGGATATATATGGAGTATATTCTAAAATTGACAGTCTGATTTTTAATCTGGTAGAAATCCTTAATGAGAAAGAATATGGGGATGCTGCTACTACTGTGGAGTATGAAGAGAATGTTAATGCGGCTGCAGAACTCGGTCTCTTGGTTAGTAGTCAGAATAACATAAATCAGAGTAATTTTACAATCATTATACAGCAGTAATTGTGATATAATGCATAGACAAATTCTTTTACAGAAGCAGAGTGAGGAACAAAGGATGCTTTACTTTAAGCTTCCTCCTCTGCCTTTGGAAAAGCAATCTCCTAGTAAAAAGGAGAAGGACAAAACTGGTACTGCATCAACAGTATCCGGACTGCGGAATGCTCTTGAAAGGTTGCCAGGAGGATACATGGGCAAAATGTTAGTATACAAAAGTGGAGCTGTCAAATTAAAGCTCGGCGAAACCTTGTTCGACGTAAGTCCTATCCCTATTTCGAAACAATAATAATGCTCTTGCATTCCCCGTCTCTTATATCACCTTTAGCACTCAAACTCTTTTTTTTCTTAGTTTATTCCTTTTCTATGACATCTCTTACTTTCTTTCTCTTATTCCTTTAATTTTTAAATTATCTACTGATATTGCCATGTTTATGCCCATCTCCTTAATTTGTTACGTTTACTGGTAAACTAAGTACCAAGTCAGTTTGATTTTTTCCCCCTTGTAATATGTGATGATGAAGTTGTAGATCCATGGAAATAAAATAAATCCCATATTGTGGTACTACCTTGTAAGGTCAAGTGTAGTGTTAAATTTTGATGTCTTAATCCAAGTAACCAATCTCATCTAGTAAGAATTTATTTTTTTCTCGCGCAGGTGTCTCCAGGGACAAATTGTATAGCTGCTCAACATGTTGTGGCAATGAACGTTGCAGAAAAACAATGCTGCGTTCTAGGGGATCTTAGCGGAAGGGCTGTTGTAACTCCTGATATTGATTCACTCGACCTAAATGATTAGTTATACCCTATGATATAGGGAATTAGGGATAGTTAGTACAGTACAGTGCAGCTACCTAGCTGCATGGCATGACATGGCTTATATGAATAGGAAAATATTATGTGAATATATCTGACTTCAAAGGCACTACCAATTGGATACCAGGTACTAACCTAACATTTGATATTTCCAGCAGCATATCATTTTTTGTTTCAGTCCTTGCCTGGTACTGGTAGTGGTAGGAAGAATTATATTTCACTGTCCATGGTATTTCACTTGCTTTAATTTTGTGGACACAATTCCAATTTTGTGTTTCAAATTACTTATTGCCCATTTGGTTAGCCGTTTGCCAGCCACAAATTTTTGTTGTGATAGAACTTTTTTCCTTTTAATGGAATCATCTGATAGTGTGTGCAAACTTGGTTTTGCTTTAGAAAGGGGCATAACCAAACATGCACTTGGCAAAAAAACCTCCCAAAATCTCAACCATAATTAGTTTACCTCTTGTTTAAATTACCTCAACCATTGTTAGTTTACTTTAGCTCCCGGCCTCAATTTTATCCTTGAAAAGAAAAGAAAAAGACATCTTGGTCAATCAAGAGAAATGAATGTCAAATTTGTGTAGAGTTGAGATTAGCTTAGGTGATGAGGATTCAAACCAATGTTTTTCAGTAAGTTTAGACTTGTTTTCTTCCTACATACCCAATTCGATTACATCCCCACCTACTTGTGAGAATTACTTCTAAATATCACCTTAATATTTTATTTTTCAATTATTTTTTAAGAGCAAAACCAATATAGAAAATAAACTCAACCAAAATTAAGTAAATAACATAGAAAGTTGATCTAGCATTCATGAACCATAGTCCATTTGATAGCTTCATTCAATAAGTATTAGGACAAAAGAAAAAAAATCTGAAAGTTTTGCCAATACAAATTAAACACAAAACAAAAGTATAAGAGAATTGTCATGTTGGCGAATTATCTCGTGCCCGAGTTAACTATGGACACGAGTGACCACCACGATCAACAAGACCATGATGGAGAGCATGAAAGAAGTTCTCATCTTGTCATTGAATGGGTCAGAGGAGCCTCCTTCATCTTTTTCACCTCTCTGTTGATCTGCAATTTGAAACAACTCGTTCACAATCTTTGTAATCTTCTCAATTGCTTCCATGAATTTGGCTTTGCCAGTATCAAATATCCACATCACAATATTTGTTGTGTTATGTGAGTCACTGTTTGCACTCTCATCTTGGCTTTGAACAACATGCTTTTCATCTGTAAATGTAAATGTAAATTTCATGTACATGTCAGTCAAATCGTGATTCGTACATAGATGTTGTTAGTATCAACCTAAGACATCCGTTGTGTACCATAGGTCACATCAATAACAACATAAGTCTTATTCCACTACGTGAGGTCAGATGCATAAAACACACGAGGACGCCATGGTGCTCAATCGAAGAAAATCATAACTCTAATATTATTAATACAACAAAGCAAATACAACCAACATACAATACAAACTTCTAACTGCATGCTTGATAAACAATGATTCATCAACAGACGAAAAATTACCCTTCGGTAAGTGTTTTTAGACGTATATTTTCCCATTTCTAGTGTCAAAAATTTAGAACTTACAAACAATAAGAGAGACAGCGAGAGAGGCGACGTTTTATGAACAAAGAAATACTTAGACACCAACCTATGACGACTGAATCCCTGAGTTCCCTGAGTTCACGTACAACTTCATTGTTCATAACAGCATCCCAAACAGCCATGTCAGATGATAATGATTTTACAATTCTCTGCAGCAAGGCAACAGTTGTAAAATACCTGTAAATAATTAACAAGTTTCTTGATTTTTTTCTCTTTTTGAAACAATGAATACATGAGGGTCGGATTCTAGCTACCAATTTCTTTCTTTCTTTTTGTGTGGAGTTAAATAGCATGGGAGTGAAAATATTAGCTGATTGCCACTTCTTACTAGACTACAAGGTTAATTTAAGAGTCATAGGCATAAACTGCACCTGAACAGAGGGATCAGTGTGTAATAAATGAATTGCATAATAAACTCTATCAGATCCATTAGCTTGTAGCATTTTCGGATCATATGGAATCAAAGAGGGTTCTGTCCAATCTGCCTCAGATCCATCTGAAGAAACTTGGTCAGTTAAACCGGGAAATGCGATGTGACCAACTTCATCATCTGATTTGGTGTCATATATGTCCCTAACTAGTTGCGCAGGTGAAGCAGGCACAAACACTCTGCATAAATACTAACATGATCACTGATCACAAATAAAATAGTCAAATTATCTAGACGAAAATGTTAGTTGAATTTAAAAGAATGAGAAACTCTTGCGCAAGATAGAACATAATAGTTGAAAAAGGAAAGAAGGAATACTTTTTCTGTTTGCTAGGCATACATGTTAAAATGTACCTAAGAGAAATCTTGAAAAAGCAAATGCAAAACTAATAAGAGGGGAAAACAAGGCCAAAGAATGCATTATTATGAGTTTTTGATAGCTGAGCTTATCTTGTTTTAAGAAGAGTGGTGATTAATGTACAAATGGGCTCCACAAAAATTCTTTGGTTAAGAAATCAATCAACTCAACTCTCAACCACATCATATTCATGACAACTTAGGAAACATGTAAATATGTACTATTTAAGATCTTGATGACTGAAGTTCGGAGTACCCGATTTGTTGCAACAAAAAATCTCTACATTTACTGCAGTCAGCCAACTTGGATAATCTAATTAAGATCAAACGGCTGAGATTTAACAGGTTTTTGACCCATTAAATCTGAACTGCCCAAAGTTAATCGAATGGCTCAGTCAACTAACTGCAATTATTGCAGGGATTTTTTATTGCAGTAAATCAGGATCCAAAGTTCAACCAAAATATGCCGATGCTGTCCCACTGGTTAAAAAAGTAACAGAACTAGGCCATGGTACAAAGTAGACAGGAGCTTCTACCAAAGAAACATATAAACACTTCAATTATGCAAATGATAGCATTTTAATTTGTATGTCACAATTCATGTTAACTTTCAAAATAGCAATTCTCTCTGCCGATTTGGAATTCACAAGCTAATTATATACTAATTTAATATGTAATGTTACAGTAGTCATGCCATGTGCTATAATTTCCAAAATTAATCATATTCCCTTGTTGGTATGTAGTATAATAAACTTTTTAAAAGAATTATCCAAACAGTAATTATAAATGACAGCAAGACAATTAGATAAGGTGATAAAATAAACAGTGGCATCTATTCAACTTTTCCAATCTCATTGATAACGTCGCTGTCAGACTATGATCAAATGGTAGGCCAGGGGCTTATATAGTTAGTTTCAGTCAGATAGACTCATCATTACCAATACCTAACATTTTGGATTTAGCTACTTAGAGAGCATCTCTATATTTATGCACATAAACAGAAGTAAATTAAGATTAAATTAATGATTAAGATATATTAATGTACATAAATCGAGATCAATCTAAGTATTTCTAACTTTAGTCAAAAGTGATTTTTATTAAAACAAAATCTTATACAAATATGTCAAAGTTGTTTAAAATAAATTTTTGTGGTTTTACTGTCTCTTTATTTTACACTCTAAGCAACTTGATAACTTAATAAAAACAGTTTATCAATTACATGTATAGGAAATCATTGTTTAAATAAACAGACTTGTGTTAACACTATTCAATGGTGCAACTGGTTAACCAACTCCCATTAAAGTTGTTCGAAAATGAGTTGATGTTAGAGTGAGAAAATACTCCTAACAAACACCCTTAATTTGAGAGTGTACGGTTTCAGTCTCTAACTTTGCGAGAATAATTCATTTTAGTTACTGACTTTGTGCGGATAAGTCGCTTTAGTCCATAACTTTATATTTTACAGGTCATTTTAGTCTCTGAATTATATAATCATTCATTTTAGTCCCTGATTTCAGGGACTAAAATGAATGATGTAGTGAAAGTCAGGAACTAAAATGAGTGATTTCGCGAAGAACTAAATTGACTTATAAAATACAAAGTCAGAGACTATTTTAATATATAATTCATTAAGTTTCTCATAACTTTTTGCTCACTTTAAATTAAGGGTAAATGCACCATTATTTACCTTGAAACACACTCACTTCACATACCATTTTTTGTTTGGATAAGGGTATCAACATCCTCATGAGGTAATTCTATTCGGTAAAAAAAAACGCTTACATCCTTGCTTGCATGAGGGAATAAGTATTAAAAACACTTCAACCAACAATTTAAAGATTACTATAATAAGAAATGTCGCACATGCATTAAAAACAGAAGCTTTATACCAAATTCAAATAACAAGATCGAAGCTTTATTCTTACTGTTGGAGAGAATAGAGAGCATCATCAACCTCGTTCTCAGAAGGAACAGGCCCAGTAACAGAACGGCCATAAAAGTCATCAGCATCCACAGAAACCCAATCACACTCATCGATTTCAGAGAAGGGACGCCAAATGGGTACCCCAGAAGTGTGATTCTTACTGTGAGGAGAAGAAGAAGAAGAAGAGGAAGAAGAAGAAGAAGAAGAAGACAGGGAAAGAGGGTTTGAAGATTTAGGTTTTCGGGTGAGCGTAGAAGAAACGGTAGAAGATGAAGAAGGGTCATGAGGAAGAGTGTTAGTGCTATTATTGTTACTGCCATAAACACCTCCACCGACCTTTGAGACGGCTCTGCCAACACTCCGCGACACGCCGCCGCCGCCACGTCCCATGCCTCTGCCGCTGAACATCATCGTATTTTGTTCCTAACCCCACAGAATCTGAAAAGGCAAAAGCAAAATGCTTCAAGTGTATGGTTGGTGTTGTATTATTATCAGTTCAGTTGATATTTTCGAGGAGAGATATTACATGTTTGGGAATTTGGATTGCAATATTCCTTTTTTTTTTTTATATATTATTATTTTTTAGTATTTTTTATCAAATAAAATATGGATTGATAGATTTTTTCAGGGTAACTGGTCGAATCAGCTGCACAACTGCAGGTTGAAGTGCTTCTACGTTGGTTTGATGTGAACTTTTTGGGTTCATATGAATTTAAAACATCATTTTTTAACAATATCCAAATTCCTTTTTTTTTTTCTAATGATTAAACTAAAACAGTTTTATTGTGATAAGTTATTTCAAGAAGTTTATTAAGAGCACCTTTATCTTAGTATTTGATTTGGTTAAAATTACTTTTGATTAAAATTAAAATTATTTATGTCTGTTGAATTGTTTTTAAAATTAGTTAATTTTTTTAAAACAATACGTTATTCAAGTTCAAGTTTTTAGCTTAATTTACTTCATTTTTATATTTTGAAATTGCTATAATTATTTTAGAAATCATGTACTGTACACTTAAAAAATTGAGTGTTTTTTAATTTAAAATGTAAATGGATTTTATTTTAAAATTCTTAAATTAGTTAATTTTTTTAAAACAATGTGTTATTCACGTTGAAGTTTCTAGCTTAATTTTTCATAATTTTTTATATTTTAAAAATTGTTATAATATTTTTAGAAATGATGTACTGTACATTTGAAAAATTTAGTGTTTTTAATTTAAAATGTAAATGCATTTTTTTAAAATTTCTTAAATTAGTTAATTTTTTAAAAACACAGCGTTATTTAGGATCAAGTTTCTAGCTTAATTTACCTAATTTTTAATATATTTAAAATTGCAATTTTTTTTAGAAATCATGTACTATACACTGGAAAAATTGAGTGTTTTTGAATTTAAAAATAAATGTGAATTTTTTAAATTTCTAAAATTAGTTAATTTTTTTGAAACAATGTGTTATTCACCTTGAAGTTTCTATCTTATTTTGCATAATTTTTTATATTTTCAAAATTGCAAATTTTTTTTCGAGAAATCGTGTACTATACACTTAAAAATTGAGATTTTTTAATTTGAAAATGGAAATGCATTTTTTTGTAAATTTCTTAAATTATTTAATTTTTTTTAAACATTGTGTTATTCACGTTCAAGTTTCTAACTTAATTTACATAATTTTTTATATTTTAAAAATTGCAATAACTTTTCTTCAAATCGTGTAAAAATTTAGTGTTTTTAATTTAAAATGTAAATGCATTTTTTTTTAAATTTCTTAAATTAGTTAATTTTTTTAAAACACAGCGTTATTTAGGATCAAGTTTCTAGCTTAATTTACCTAATTTTTAATATATTTAAAATTGCAAAAAAAATTTCTAGAAATCATGTACTATACACTTGAAAAATTGAGTGTTTTTGAATTTAAAAATAAATGTGAATTTTTTAAGTTTCTAAAATTAGGTAATTTTTTTGAAACAATGTGTTATTTACGTTGAAGTTTCTAGTTTATTTTGCATAATTTTTTATATTTTCAAAATTGTAATTTTTTTCTAGAAATCATGTACTATATACTTAAAAATAAAGCATTTTTTAATTTGAAATTGGAAATGCAGTTTTTTTGTAAATTTCTTAAATTAGTTAATTTTTTTTGAAACAATGTGTTATTCACGTTGAAGTTTCTAGCTTAATTTACATAGTTTTTTATATTTTTAAAATTGAAATAATTATTCTAGAAATCATGTACTATACACTTAAAAATTGAGCGTTTTAACATTTGAAAATGGAAATGCAGTTTTTTTGTAAATTTCTTAAAATATTTAATTTTTTAAAACAATGTGTTATTCACGTTGAAATTTTTAGCTTAATTTACATAATTTTTAATATTTTTAAAATTGCAAAATGATATCTTGAAATCGTGTACTTTACATTTAAAAATTGAGTGTTTTCTAGTTTGAAAATGGAAATGCAGTTTTTTTATAAATTTATTAAATTAGTTAATTTTTTTTAAAACAATGTGTTATTCATGTTGAAATTACTAGCTTAATTTACATAATTTTTTATATTTTAAAAATTGCAATATTTTTTCTCGAAATCGTGTACTATCAATTGAAAAATTTAGTGTTTTTAATTTAAAATTTAAATGCATTTTTCTAAAAAAATTCTTAAATTAGTTATTTTTTTTAAAACATAGTGTTATTTAGGATCAAGTTTCTAGCTTAATTTACTAAATTTTTAATATATTTATAATTGCAAATTTTTTTTAATCATGTACTATACACTTGAAAAATTGAGTGTTTTTGAATTTAAAAAAAAATGTGAATTTTTTAAATTTCTAAAATTAGTTAATTTTTTTAACAGAATATGTTATTTACGTTGAAGTTTCTAGATTATTTTGCATAATTTTGTATATTGTCAAAATTGCAAATTTTTTTTCCTAGAAATCGTGTACTATATACGTAAAAATTGAGTTTTTTTTTTAATTTGAAAATGGAAATGCAGTTTTTTTTAAATTTCTTAAATTAGTTAATTTTTTTTGAAATAATGTGTTATTCACGTTAAAATTTCTAGCTTAATTTACGTAGATTTTATATTTTTAAAATTAAAATATTTTTTCAAAAAATCATGTACTATACACTTAAAAATTAAGCGTTTTATCATTTGAAAATGGAAATTCAGTTTTTTGTAAATTTCTTAAATTATTTAATTTTTTAAAACAATGTGTTATTCACGTCGAAGTTTCTATCTTAATTTATATAATTTTTTATATTTTCAAAATTGCAAAATGTTATCTAGAAATTGTGTACTGTACAATTAAAAATTGAGCGTTTTTTAATTTGAAAGTGGAAATGCAGTTTTATAACAAATTTATTAAATTAGTTAATTTTTTTAAAATAATGTATTATTCACGTTGAAGTTTTTAGCTTAATTTACATAATTTTTTATATTTAAAAATTGTTTTAATAATTTTAAAAATGATGTACTATACACATGAAAAATTTAGTGTTTTTAATTTAAAATGTAAATTCATTTTTTATAAGTTTCTTAAATTAGTTAATTTTTTTAAAACACAGCGTTATTTAGGATAAAGTTTCTAGCTTAATTTACCTAATTTTTAATATTTTTAAAATTGCAAATTTTTTTTCTAGAAATCATGTACTATACACTTAAAAAATTGACTGTTTTTAAATTTCAAAATAAATGTGAATTTTTAAATTTCTAAAATTAGTTAATTTTTTTGAAACAATTTGTCATTCACGTTGAAGTTTCTAGCTTATTTTGCATAATTTTTAATATTTTCAAAATCGCAAAAATATTTTCTAAAAATCGTGTACTATACACTTAAAAATTGAGCATTTTTTAATTTGAAAATGGAAATGCAGTTTTTTTGTAAATTTCTTAAATTAGTTTATTTTTTTTGAAACAATGTGTTGTTCACGTTTATGTTTCTAGCTTAATTTACATAGTTTTTTATATTTTTAAAATTGAAATAATTTTTCTAGAAATTATGTACTATACACTTAAAAATTGAGCGTTTTATCATTTGAAAATGGAAATGCAGTTATTTTTTAACTTTCTTAAATTATTTAATTTTTTTTAAAACAATGTGTTATTCACGTTGAAGTTTGTAGCTTAATTTATATAATTTTTTATATTTTCAAAATTGAAAAATGTTATCTAGAAATCGTGTACTATACACTTAAAAATTGAGCGTTTTTTAATTTGAAAATAGAAATGCAGTTTTTTTATAAATTTATTAAATTAGTTAATTTTTATTAAACAATGTGTTATTCACGTTGAAGTTTCTAGCTTAACTTTACATAATTTTTAATATTTTAAAAAAATTTATAATATTTTTAGAAATGATGTACTATACACTTGAAAAATTTATTATTTTTAATTTAAAATGTAAATGCATTTATTTTTAAATTTCTTAAAATAGATAATTTGTTTAAAACACAGCGTTATTTAGGATCAAGTTTCTTGCTTAATTTACCTAATTTTTAATATATTTAAAATTTTAAATTTTTTTCTAGAAATTATGTACTATACGCTTGAAAAATTGGGTGTTTTAGAATTTAAAAATAAATGTGAATTTTTTTAATTTCTAAAATTAGTTAATTTTTTTGAAACAATGTGTTATTCACGTTGAAGTTTCTATCTTATTTTGCATAATTTTTTATATTTTCAAAATTGCAATTTTTTTTGTAGAAATCGTGTACTATGCACTTAAAAATTGAGGATTTTTTAATTTGAAAATGGAAATGTATTTTTTATGTAAATTTCTTAAATTAGTTAATTTTTTTTGAAACAATGTGTTATTCATGTTGAAGTTTCTAGCTTAATTTACATAATTTTTTACATTTTAAAAATTGCAATAACTTTTCTCGAAATCGTGTACTATACACTTCAAAAATTTAGTGTTTTTAATTTAAAATGTAAATGCATTTTTTTTAAATTTCTTAAATTAGTTAATTTTTTTAAAACACAGCGTTATTTAGGATCAAGTTTCTAGCTTAATTTATCTAATTTTTAATATATTTAAAATTGCAAAATGTTTTTCTTCAAATCATTTACTATATATATGAAAAATTGAGTGTTTTTGAATTTAAAAATAAATGTGAATTTTTTAAATATCTAAAATTAGTTAATTTTTTTGAAACAATGTGTTATTCACGTTAATGTTTCTAGCTTATTTTGCATACTTTTTTATATTTTCAAAATTGCAATTTTTTTTTTCTAGAAATCGTGTACTATATACTTAAAAATTGTGTATTTTTTAATTTGAAAATGGAAATGCAGTTTTTTTGTAAATTTCTTAAATTAGTTAATTTTTTTTGAAACAATGTGTTATTCACGTTGAAGTTTCTAGCTTAATTTAGGTAATTTTTTATATTTTTAGAATTGAAATAATTTTTTGTCGAAATCATGTTCTATACACTTAAAAATATAGCGTTTTATCATTTGAAAATGGAAATGCAGTTTTTTTGTAAATTTCTTAATTTTTTTAAGACAATGTGTTATTCACGTTGAAGTTTCTAGCTTAATTTACATAATTTTTTATATTTTCAAAATTGCAAAATGTTATCCAGAAATCGTGTAATATACACTTAAAAATTGAGCGTTTTTTAATTTCAAAATGGAAATGCAGTTTTTTTATAAATTTATTAAATTAGTTAATATTTTTAAAACAATGTGTTATTCATATTGAAATTTCTAGCTTAATTTACATAATTTTTTATATTTTAAAAACTGCAATAACTTTTTTCGAAATCATGTATTATACACTTGAAAAATTTAGTGTTTTTAATTGAAAATGTAAATGGATTTTTTTTTAAATTTCTTAAATTAGTTAATTTTTTTAAAACACAACGTTATTTAGGATCAAATTTCTAGCTTAATTTACCTAATTTTTAATATATTTAAAATTGCAAATTTTTTTTTCTAGAAATCTTGTACTATACACTTGAAAAATTGAGTGTTTTTGAATTTAAAAATAAATGTGAATTTTTTAAATTTCTAAAATTAGTTAATTTTTTTGAAACAATTTCTTATTCACGTTGAAGTGTTTCTAGCTTATTTTGCATAATTTTTAATATTTTCAAAATTGTAAAATTTTTTTCAAAAAATAGTATACTATACACTTAAAAATTGAGCATTTTTTAATTTGAAAATGGAAATGCAGTTGTTTGGTAATTTTCTTAAGTTAGTTGATTTTTTTTGAAACAATGTGTTATTCACGTTGAAGTTTCTAGCTTAATATACATAGTTTTTTATATTTTTAAAATTGAAATAGTTTTTCTAAAAATCATGTACTATACACTTAAAAATTGAGCGTTTTATCATTTGAAAATGGAAATGCAGTTTTTTTGTAAATTTCTTAAATTATTTAATTTTTTTAAAACAATGTGTTATTCACGTTGAAGTTTCTAGCTTAATTTACATAAATTTTTATATTTTCAAAATTGCAAAATGTTATCTAGAAATCGTGTACTATATACTTAAAAATTGAGCATTTTTTAATTTGAAAATGGAAATGTTGTTTTATAATAAATTTATTAAATTAGGTAATTTTTTTAAAACAATGTGTTATTCACGTTGAAGTTTCTAGCTTAATTTATATAATTCTTTATATTTTAAATTTTTTTTTAATATTTTTAGAAATGATGTACTATATACGTGAAAAATTTAGTGTTTTTAATTTGAAATGTAGATTCATTTTTTATAAATTTCTGAAGTTAGTTAATTTTTTTTAAAACACAGCGTTATTTAGGATCAAGTTTCTAGCTTAATTTACTTAATTTTTAATATATTTAAAATTGCAAATTTTTTTTTCTAGAAATCATGTACTATACACTTGAAAAATTAAGTGTTTTAGAATTTAAAAATAAATGTGATTTTTTTAAATTTCTAAAATTAGTTAATGTTTTTGAAACAATGTGTTATTCACGTTGAAGTTTCTATCTTATTTTGAATAATTTTTTATATTTTCAAAATTACAAATTTTTTTTTTAGAAATCGTGTACTATACACTTAAAAATTGAGCATTTTTTTTGTAAATTTTTTAAATTAGTTAATTATTTTTGAAACAATGTGTTATTCATGTTGAAGTTTCTAGCTTAATTAAGATAATTTTTTATATTTTAAAAATTGCAATAACTTTTCTCGAAATCGTGTACTATACACTTCAAAAATTTAGTGTTTTTAATTTAAAATGTAAATGCATTTTTTTTAAATTTCTTAAATTAGTTAATTTTCTAAAAACACAGTGTTATTTAGGATCAAGTTTCTATCTTAATTTACTTAATTTTTAATATATTTAAAATTGCAAAATATTTTTCTACAAATCATGTACTATATACTTGAAAAATTGAGTGTTTTTGAATTTAAAAATAAATGTGAATTTTTTAAATTTCTAAAATTAGTTAATTGTTTTGAAGCAATGTGTTATTCACGTTAAAGTTTCTAGCTTAGTTTGCATAATTTTTTATATTTTCAAAATTGCAATTTTTTTTTCTACAAATCGTGTACTATATACTTAAAAATTGTCAATTTTTTAATTTGAAAATGGAAATGCAGTTTTTTTGTAAATTTCTTAAATTAGTTAATTTTTTTAGAATTAATGTGTTTTTCACGTTGAAGTTTCTAGCTTAATTTATTTAATTTTTAAAATTTTTAAAATTTTTAAAATTGAAATAATTTTTTAGTAGAAATCATGTACTATACACTTAAAAATTGAGCATTTTATCATTTGAAAATGGAAATGCAGTTTTTTTGTAAATTTCTTAAATTATTTAATTTTTTTAAAACAATGTGTTATTCACGTTGAAGTTTATAGCTTAATTTACTTAATTTTTTATATTTTCAAAATTGCAAAATGTTATCTAGAAATCGTGTAATATACACTTAAAAATTGAGCGTTTTTTAATTTGAAAATGGAAATGCACTTTTTTTTATAAATTTATTAAATTAGTTAATTTTTTTGAAACAATGTGTTATTCACATTTAAGTTTCTAGCTTAATTTACATAATTTTTTATATTTTAAAAATTGCAATAACTTTTCTCAAAATCGTGTACTATACACTTGAAAAATTTAGTGTTTTTAATTTAAAATGTAAATGCATTTTTTTTTAAATTTCTTAAATTAGTTAATATTTTTAAAACACAACGTTATTTAGGATCAAGTTTCTAGCTTAATTTACCTAATTCTTAATATATTTAAAATTGCAAATTTTTTTTCTAGAAATCTTGTACTATACACTTGAAAAATAGAGTGTTTTTAAATTTAAAAATAAATGTGAATTTTTTAAATTTCTAAAATTAGTTAATTTTTTTGAAACAATGTGTTATTCACGTTAAAGTTTCTAGCTTATTTTGCATAATTTTTTATATTTTCAATATTGCAATTATTTTTTCTAGAAATCGTGTACTATATACTTAAAACTTGAGCATTTTTTAATTTGAAAATGGAAATGCAGTTTTTTTGTAAATTTCTTAAATTAGTTAATTTTTTTTGAAACAATGTGTTATTCAAGATTAAGTTTCTAGCTTAACTTACGTAGTTTTTTATATTTTTAAAATTGAAATAATTTTTCTAGAAATCATGTACTATACACTTAAAAATTGACGTTATATCATTTGAAAATGGAAATGCAGTTTTTTGTAAATTCCTTAAATTATTTAATTTTTTTAAAACATTATGTTATTCACGTTGAAGTTTCTAGCTTAATTTACATAATTTTTTATATTTTTAAAATTGCAAAATGTTATCTAGAAATTGTGTACTATACACTTAAAAATTGAGTGTTTTTTAATTTGAAAATGGAAATGCAGTTTTTTTATAAATTTATTAAATTAGTTAATTTTTTTAAAACAATGTGTTATTCACGTTGAAGTTTTTAGCTTAATTTACATAATTTTTCTATATTTTTAAAATAGTTATAATATTTTTAGAAATGATTTACTATACACTTGAAAAATTTAGTGTTTTTAATTTAAAATGTAAATGCATTTTTTTTAAATTTCTTAAATTAGTTAATTTTTTTAAAACACAGCGTTATTTAGTATCAAGTTTCTAGCTTAATTTACCTCATTTTTCATATATTTAAAATTGCAATTTTTTTTTCTAGAAATCATGTACTACACACTTGAAAAATTGAGTGTTTTTGAATTTAAAAATAAATGTGAATTTTTTAAATTTCTAAAATTAGTTAATTTTTTTGAAACAATGTGTTATTCACGTTGAAGTTTCTATCTTATTTTACATAATTTTTTATATTTTCAAAATTTCAAATTTTTTTTCTAGAAATCGTGTACTATACACTAAAAATTGAGCATTTTTTAATTTGAAAATGGAAATGCAGTTTTTTGTAAATTTCTTAAATTAGTTAATTTTTTTTGAAACAATGTGTTATTCACGTTGAAGTTTCTAGCTTAAATTACATAGTTTTTATATTTTTAAAACTGAAATAATTTTTCTAGAAATCATGTACTATACATTTAAAAATTGAGCGTTTTATCATTTGAAAATGGAAATGCAGTTTTTTTGTAAATTTCTTAAATTATTAAATTTTTTTAAAACAATGTGTTATTCATGTTGAAGTTTATAGCTTAATTTACATAATTTTTTATATGTTCAAAATTGCAAAATGTTATCTAGAAATCGTGTACTATACATTTAAAAATTGAGTGTTTTTTAATTTTAAAATGGAAATGCAGTTTTTTTATAAATTTATTAAATTAGTTAATTTTTTTAAAACAATGTGTTATTCACGTTGAAGTTTCTAGCTTAATTTACATAATTTTTTATATTTTCAAAATTGCAATAACTTTTCTAGAAATCGTGTACTATACACTTGAAAAATTTAGTGTTTTTGAATTTAAAAATAAAATGAATTTTTTAAATTTCTTAAATTAGTAAATTTTTTTAAAACAATGTGTTATTCACGTTGAAATTTTTAGCTTAATTTACATAATTTTTTACATTTGTAAAATTGCAATAACTTTCCTTGAAATTTTGTACTATATACACTTGAAAAACAAAATTTTTTAATTTGAAATGAAAATGCAGTTTTTTTAAATTTCTTAAATTAATTAACTTTTTTAAAACAATGTGTTATTTACGTTTAAGTTTCTAGTTTAGTTTAGCATGTCCTCGGTTTAAATTCCTGTAGACGCACTTTCCTTTATAAAAAAAAAAGTTTTTGGATGTTGTAATTTGTAGAGCTTAGTGGTTGGATAGTTTGTTGATGATAGTAGTTTTTTTCGTTTGGTTATTGCAGTGATCGGATCTGTATCATATTAGCTTCTTATTTGGTCCTAAAGTATCACTGGATTTTTATTTTGGATCTCAGCTTCTGGTGGTTCTTGGTTTTTTTGAGTAAGGATTCATTGTGTATTGTATATAGTTTTTGCCTTTTTGGTTTAACTGGGATTCAAAATGGCATGGGTGTCATGTAATACAAAAGTCACGTGCAGATAGATAGTGTTGACGTGCATTCTTTTGGTCTACAAATTTTGATTCAGTGTCGTCCACCGATTCACAAATTTATTTATTCCCAAAAAATGCATAGCCTCCAATTCATGAATCCCAAAACCTAGTCAGCTAGCCACAGTCATCCACTTTTTTTTTTCTTTTTTTTAAAGTTTAATTTAAATAAAGTTATTTGTTCCTCTCTAGCCTCAACATTTGCGGCAAATTTACTAAAACATCACATATAATCCATTTTTCAAAGAAATTAAATAAATAGTATTCAACTCTAATTTGATAAATGAAGAACTTTATTTTGGTGAATAATTTCAAAATTAACACTTTTCTTTTGATAAATAATTTCAAAATAAGCAATTTTTCTTTTGGTGAATTTGCCCAGCATTCGTTGTATTAATAAATGTAGATTTATTGCTTATAAAAAAAATAAATGTAGATTTATTAATTAAATTAAATTTAAATGAAAGTTATTCGTTCCTCTCTACTCTCTAGCCACTGCTGCATTCACTGCTTGGTCTCATGGCTCTCCTCACTTTCCCTCACTTTCCTTCCCACTTTCCTTCACCTTCCTCCTTCCCAAACACCCACTCTTTCTCTCCAACTCGTCGCCATTCCTCAATGAGAGCCACCGGAACGGCCATTCTGTGGTTCAAGCACGACCTCCGAACGGACGATCACCCTGGACTCCTCGCAGCCTCCAACTTCCGATCACTGGTTCCTATCTACGTCTTCGATCACCGTATCCTTTCTCGTCAGTGTCAAATAATTTCAACGCTCTGCGAGTTGTTTTTGTCTTGTGAATTGTGAACTGAAAATCTGAACCCAATCTCACGATGGCGTTTGGTGTTGCAGGTTTTTCCGATGAAATGCTGGAACTGGTTTTATTTGCTGTGCAAGATTTGAGGAACTCGTTGCAGGATCGTGGTTCTAACCTGATGATCAGGTTCGGCAATGCGGAGAATATCATACAGCAACTCGCAACAGAGGTTGTTACTTTGTTAGTTAATTAGTTAGTTAGCACTTACCACTTAGCTTGCTTAATTCAATCGATTCCTCCAATTTCTTTTCTCTAATAAATTTATCACTCAGGATGGAACAGGTGAAAGCCACTCGTGTATTTGCGGAACAAGAGGTGGAATATGAACTACGCTTCATTATGGACGTTGTGAACCAGCGATTGAAATTGGTCGTAGTTCCACAGGGGAATCCGTCGATTGAATTGTGGCAAACTCCCTTCTATGATCTTAAGGTAGATAGGCATTAGTGATTAACTGTGTTTGCTACTCTCATTTGCTTGGTTGAGTATTGAATTTAATGTTGAGTTCATGTCTGTGTAGTGATTGTTTTGATTCTTGAGTAAATTGGTCATGGTTGATTGTATAGTCATTACTGTAATCATGTAGGTTCTGCAAGATCTTCCTGAATCATATGACGACTTTAAGAAACTAAAACTCCCTGTAACTGCACCAATTCAATTGACAACTTTACCTGGTGCAGAAATGGAACTGGACTGGGGTGAGTTCCGTGCAGAAATGGAACTTAATGTTCTTGTCTTCTTTCGAAAAGTGCTGGTTATGTTACACTTAGGTTCATGCACTTTATAATGCTGTTATTTTGTTAATTCATAAAAGTCACATCATAATTGTTCATTGAATTAGGTGCTCTTCCTGAATTTGATGATGTAAAGAAATTTATGGCTGGCAACCGGCAGAAATCAAAAGGGAAATGGAACTTAATCAAGGAGACGTCGGCTGAAACCTTTTTACATGGAGAAATATTGAAGTCCAGTGAGAGAAGTGAAAGAAGTTATAGCTTTAGACAAATGCAGTCCAGGGAACCAAATAAATCTGTGTTTGCCACACAGAAAGGAAATGTTGTAGGAGGTGGAACAAACAATGTGATGAATGCATTGGCTGCTTATTTGAGATATTTGGAGGGAACAGCTCGTGATGACTGGCAAGAGTATGTAGTGACAACCCACTTGTCAAACTTCTGTTTTGTTTTTGCCGTTTAATAAATTTCTTGAACATTATCGTTGTTTTTGCCGTTTAATAAAAAGCTTCATTGTATCTTTTTTCTGTTTCTGTTTCCTAAGCTTTTCCTCCTTTTTTTATTGCGCTGTATTCCTCTATATCACATAAGAAGGGCAGAATCTTCTACTCGAACAAAGTTTTCTGCGTTGCCTGTGTTTACCTCTAGCGCCGCTATGATTGTAATCTGCTGTTTGGTCTGTTCCTCCTAAGTGGTCAATTCATTTAACACAAGCAATGGGTTCTTTAATTATTCTCTAGAATAGACTTCTAATATTTGTTTCATCCCCCAAGTTGCTAATTTGCTATTGAAGTCTTGAAATAAAAAAAAATTAAATGCCTGGAATGTTCCTTCGCCTAAAATTTGTGCAGGGTGCATGAAAAAACACAAGCATCTGAAAGTCGGAATGGAGCATCATTTATTGGACTCTTTGGTCCTGCCCTATCTCTTGGCATTATATCTAGAAGAAGAGTACATTATGAAGCTATAAAATATGAGAAAGAACGAAATGCAGGATTCTTATCTCCCTTTGGGTATTCAACTGCGACAATAGCAGCAGCAATTGATGCCGTGTGCTCAAAGGAGGTGCTAGTTATAGTACTTATGCTGCGTTAGAATACTAATTCTCTTTGTGCTTTATTGAGTTGGTTGTGTCTTATCTGTTATACAAGGGGTACTTGCCTTGACCTTTTTCTTTTCTTATTTTTTTTTTATCAAATGATTTATTATATTTTTTTTTTTTGTATCATAGTGGTACTGGCTTATGGCTTTGAGAAATCGGATAAATAGTGATGGAATACACTCGACACGGATATGGAGATGGAATGGATTTCTTATTCAGGTATACAATTGATTTGCTCACGATTAAGGTTTGATTTCCTATTAAGTCCCATTTTAAAAGCCTACTCATTTTTCTTTTCCCCGGTGAAATGAGTTAACGTGAAATACTTGCTGGTACAGCTCAAACATTATTTATAAAATTTACTGCTAATTTCTTGTTTAAACTGGTTCTTTTCAGTATACAGTTGTTGGTGAAGATGGTCCTCCTATTCTTCTTGTGCATGGTTTTGGTGCCTTTTGGGAGCATTACCGTGACAACATACATGGTTTAGCTGGAGCTGGAAATCGAGTTTGGGCTATTACAATTTTAGGATTCGGCAGATCAGAAAAGCCAAATATTGTATATACTGAACTCTTGTGGGCTGAACTTCTGAGGGATTTTATTCTTGATGTTGTGGGTGAACCAGTCCACCTTGTTGGCAACTCAATTGGTGGTATGATTGAAACAGAAATTGGGTACCTTACCCCAAAAAATCTGTGTCCTTTATGCACTCACACACAGTAACTTGATTCCTGCATATAATATTTTTGCCATTTTATCTTGCTCCAGTTGATGAGTTAATCATTTGAAAATTTTTTTTTCCTACTCCAGGTTATTTTGTTGCTATTGTTGCTCGAATTTGGAGTGCCTTGATCAAATCCGTTGTCTTGATCAACAGTGCTGGCAATGTCATCCCAAGATATACATCGATACCATTGTCTGGAGTAAGTGTAAAGTGTAACTGAGAACAACTGAAGTTCATATAATATGTTTTTTTCTGACTTCTGTTGGTTTTTTCCTGAAAAACTGACAATATGCCTCTTCTTTCCTCGTTAAATTTGCTGTCTTTTGGCTGTGGTATCTAATTATTAAACTGTACAAATTTGTCCTTTACACCCATTTTTTTTAAAATAATTTATAGTACGTTTATCCACTGCTATAGAAATTGGATTCCTTGATTTCTAAATCTTAGTCTTCTTCACAAAGTGCATCATGCCTGTATAGTTTTCTTGAATAGAGCGAAGCATCCAAAGGTGCATAAAGTTGGAATTTTGTGAATTTTTTGTTCAAATATTTCTTGGGATAATTTACCTCTTTTAAAGCTTTAGTATGAGTACAGCATGATAGATTATTCTGTCTGAAATTTGTTTTCCTGCTTACTTAAAAACATTCAGGATAGACAAACTTCAGGGGCTTCCTGGTTGGGTTCTCGCATTCTTCTATTCTACTTGAGGCTAAGAACTGAAGAAATAGTTAAGAAATGTTATCCAACTGTAAGTGTATTTTTGTTGCAAATTTTGATTCTCATATATTCGCTTTTTATTGTTGTTGACGTTTCTGTGGCATTTTGCTTTGCAGAGGGTTGAAAGAGCCGATGGTTGGCTCATAAATGAAATGTTAAGAGCAGTATCCTCTACTTCTAGATTTTAAATTATTTATATTGCATCAGGTTTTCAATTTTGAAATGCATTTATAATTCTTTTTGACATCTCCTTTACATATTAAAAGTCTCAAGATCCCGGTGTAACTGTGGTCTTGGAAAGCATCTTTAGCTTCAATCTTTCCATACCTCTCAACTATCTCCTCGAAGATGTCAAGGAAAGGGTTCTAATTATACAGGTATTTTAATTATAACATATATATGACATATTGAAGGGGAAAAAAAGATGGAGTATCACGCATGTCATGATAACTACTATGGTATGGCTTCATATTTTGTTATTGATTTTTTGTCAGGGGATGAAAGATCCAATTTCTGACTCGAATTCCAAGGTGGCTATGATTAAAGAACATTGTGATGGAGTTGTAATTAAGGAGTTAGATGCTGGTAGCTACAGTTTTATATGTCTTTACTTTATTTAATAAGGTGTTTTAGGATTTGTTTTAAATTTGAGTAATTAACTCATTTTTTCCTTGTCATAACAGGCCATTGTCCGCATGATGAGGTGCCAGAACAAGTGAATGCTATCATTTGTGAATGGATACTTAATGTGGAACGCAACATTTTCGCAGGGATTGCAATGTAAAGTTTTTTTTTTTTTTGGGATAATCTTTTTTTGTTTTGGTCAACCAATGTAGTTTATTGGTGTATAGTGATAGGACCCATGAATCTGGGCTGCTTAGTCGGGAAGGCCCGGATTTGGCACGTGTACACTTGTAGAAAGAAGGCTAGTTCTCCCACTGTAAACAGTTAGTGCTGTTAGTACATAAGGCAGCTATGGGATCTTACTATTTGTTATGTTTTGACATTTGTAAGGAGATTGTAACGGAGTTCAACTCTCAGGTGGAGCACATTGCTCAGGAAACTACCGTCACTCCGTGTGTGTTGAATTAGCTTATTTAGAACAAATAATCGCTTATTTTCATAAGCTTCGTGAGAGAGCTTTTGTAAAATAAGTGATTATTTGTACGTAATTAACTTTTTTCCAAACATGCATGAATTCTTTCTGTATTATTTTGCCTATTCTTTATGTTTTTTGACTTTGAAACCTATCATCCAGCAGCTGTAAATAATAGAAATTCCAGCATGGTAAATTGTCCGTCGCCTGTTAATACACCGGTGCAATGCTATGCCTTGTTGGCAGTTTATTGATAACTGGACGTTAGAAGTTCCACATCGGCTGTGATATGGTTATGTTGAGTTTATAAGTGGGTGACAATCTTCATCATATAGGCTAGCTTTTGAGTGAGTTAAGTCCACACCCAAATTGTAAGATGGTATCAGAGTTTAGTTATTGTATTGTTGGGCTACCTGTTTGTTTGTCCACGTTACTTTTGGGAGTGAGTTAGGCCAAAACTCAAATTGTAAGTTTGCAGATCTTTCTTGAGCTTAGCCTCCATGTCGGCAATTCGAAATAAAAATCAAAGAGTGTTTTTTATATTACTTAGATTATTATAAAACTATGTATTATGCACTTTGAAGTCTTAGTAGAGATGGCAACGGGGCGGGACGGGGGAGGATAGTAGCTTTCCGCTACCTGTCCCCGGGGATTTGCAGGAATTCGCGAGTATTTTATACAATTAAAAAATTATTGAAAAATTATTTAAAAAATAAAAAAAAGTATACCTAAAGTCATATTTTAATTTAAAATTTATATTAGTAATAATATAAAAAATTAGAATAAAACAAAAATGAAAAATAAATGTTCAAATAATATAATTATCACTTAACGTTTACGTTTTTTTCTTAAGTTAAAAGTTAAGTCAGAAGATATTATAGTTTTTAAAAGACATTTCATATTGAATAAAATTATAACATTTTTTATATTAAATATTTAAGATCACCTTTAGAAATTAAGGAAAAAGGTACTTAAAATATAATAAATTTTTATTTTTAGCGGGTAACGGGTACCCGCGGGTATTGCCGGCGGGTATCCATGATAGGTATTATCCACGGATATCCGTGGACGCGGGTTTTTTTTGCCATCCCTAGTCTCTAGCTCAAATTTACATAGTTTTTTATATTTTTAGAGTTACAACAATTTTTTTAGAGATCGTGAACTTGAACAATAGAGTTTTTAGAAATAAAAATCAAAATATATTTTTTAAATTAATTAAATTATTTAAATTATTTTTAAAAATAATGTATTATTTAGTTTGAAGTTTATAGCTCAATTTACATGATTTTTTATATTTTAAAAATTGCAACAATTTTTTGGTAGATCGTTTACTATATACACTTGAAGAATATGGTGCTTTTCGAAATAAAAATCAAAGAGTATTTTTTACATTACTTAAATTATTCAAAAATAATGTATTATTTAGTTTGAAGTTCCTAGCTCAATTCACATGATTTTTAAGTTTTAAAAATTGCTATATTTTTTTGGAGATCTTGTACCATACACCAGAAGAATATGGTATTTTTTGAAATAAAAATCAAAGAGTGTTTTTTATATTACTTAAATTATTAGAAAACAATGTACTATTCACTTTGAAGTCTATCTCAAATTTTTGTAGTTTTTTTTTTTATATTTTTAGAATTACAACAAATTTTTTTGAGATCGTCTACTATACACTTGAACAATATGATGTTTTTAGAAATAAAAATCAACACGCAATTTTTAATTTACTTAAATTATTTGAAGTTTTTTAAAAATAATTTATTATTCATTTTGAAGTTTCCAAACCAATTTACATATTTTTGTATTTTTAAAATTACAACATTTTTCTAGAGATCGTGTACTATAAGTTGAACAATACGGTGATTTTTGAAATAAAAATCAAAATATATTTGTTAAATTACTTAAATTATTTGGAGCTTTTAAAAAAATTGTATTATTCAATAAGAAGTTTCTAGCTCAAGTTACATAATTTTTTACATTTTAAAATAGCAAACATTTTTTTTAGATATAGTGTACTATGCACTTGAAGAATATGAAATTTTATTTTCTAAAAAAAATGGAAACACGTTTTTTAAAGTACTTAAATTATTTGAAAATTTTTAAAATAATGTATTCTTCACTTTGAAGTTTCTAGTTTAATTAAAATAATTTTTCATATTTTTAAAATTGCAAAATTTTTATTTAGAGATCTTGTACTATATATACACTTGAAGAATATAGTATTTTTCGAAAAAAAGGAAATCCTATTTTATTTATAAATTATTTGCATTTTTTTAAAGCATTGTATTTTTCACTTTGGTGTTTTTTGAACTAAATTAAAATGCATTTTTTAAATTACTTTAATTTTTTGAAGTTTTTTAAAAAGAATGTGTTATTTACTTTGAAGTTTCTAGCTCAATTTACATAATTTTTTATATTTTAAAAAGTGCATAACTTTTTTTAGAGATCGTGTACTATATACTTGAAGATTAAGGTGTTTTCCGGAAAAAATAATAAAGGCCTTTTAAAAAAAAATTGAATTATTTGAAATTTTTTGAAAATAGTGTATTATTCACCTTGAAGTTTTTAGCACAATTTTTATAATTTTTATATTTTTTAAATTGCAATAATTTTGTTACAGACCATGTACTATACACTTGAAAATATGATGTTTTTCAATTTAAAAATGAAAATGTATTTAAATTACTTAAATTATATGAAGTTTTTTTAAAACAATGTATTATTCACCTTGAAGTTTCTAGCTCAATTTACATGTAATATTTTATATTTTTAAATTTCCAAGATTTTTTTTTAGATAATATGTACTATACACTTGAATATGATGTTTTCAAAATAAGGAAAAATATGTTTTTTAAATTACTTAAATTATTTGAAGTATTTTTTAAAAATAATATATTATTTACTTTGAATTTTGTAGCTCAACTTATATAATTTTTTATATTTTAAAAATTGCAATTATTTGTTTAGAGAACGTGTACTATACACGTGAAGATTAGGGTGTTTTAAAAAAATGAAAAAGCATTTTTTAATTTACCTAAATTATCTAAAGTTTTCTGAAAACAATATTTTATTTACTTTGAAGTTTCTAGCTCAATTTACATAATATTTTATATTTTTTAAATTGCAACAATTTTTTTAGAGATCTTGTATTATACACTTGAAGAATAAGGTATTTTTTAAAAAAATTAAAACGCATTTTTTAAAGTGCTTAAATTATTTGAAGATTTTTAAAAACAATGTAATCTCAACTTTGAAGTTTCTAGCTCAATTTAAATAGATATTCATATTTTTAAAATTGCAACAATTTTCTTTAGAGATATTGTATTATACACTTGAAAAATATGATATTTTTCAAAAAATGGAAATGAATTTTTTCAAAGAAAATTATTTGAAGTTTTTCTAAAAATATTGTATATTCAATTTGGTGTTTTTCAAAAAAAAATGAAAATGATTTTTTAAAATTATTTGAAGTTTTTCCTAAAAACAATGTATCATTCACTTTACTAATATATTAAAATTGTAATAATTTTTGAGAGAGTGTGTACTATACACTTGAAGATTAGGGTGTGTTTTTTTTTTTTAAAAAAAATGAACATGTTTTTGAAATTAACTAATATATTTGAAGTTTTTTAAAAATAGTGTATTCTTTACTTCGAAGTTTCTAGATCACTTTACATAATTTTTCATATTTTTGAAATTGATATAATTTTCTTTAGAGGTTGTGTACTATACACTTTAAGAATATGGTTCTTTTTTAAAAAAATGAAAATTATTTTAAAATAAATTATTGGAAGTTTTTTAAAGATATTGTATTATTCACTTTGATGATTTTTGAAAAAAAATGAAATGGTATTTTTTAATTACTTTATTTTGTTGAATTTTTAAAAATATTGTATTATTTACTTTGAATTTTCTAACTCAATTTACATATTTTTATATTTTAAAAATTGTAATAATAATTTTTAGAGAACGTGTACAATACACTAGAAGAATTGGGTATTTTTTGAAAAAAATGAAAACTCAATTCTAAAACTAATTAAATTATCTGAAGTTTTTTAAAAATAATGTATTTTTAACTTTGAAGTTTCTAGCTTAAGTTTTAAAGTTTTAAATTTTTAAAATTTTAACAATTTTTTAAATTTTATACACTAGAAGAATATGGTGTTTTTCGAAAAAAAATGATAGCGAATTTTTAATAAATTATTTGAAGATTTTTTAAAATAATATATTCTTCACTGTGAAGTTCAAACTCAATTTACATATTTGTTTTTATTTTAAAATTTGCAACAATTTTTTTAGAGATTGTATACTATGCACTTGAAGAGTAGGGTGTTTTCCGAAAAAAATGAAAATGTGTTTTTTACAAAATTATTTGAAGTTTTTTGAAAATAATGTATTCTTCACTTTGAAGTTTCTAGTTCAATTTATATAACTTTTAAAATTTTAAAAAGTGCAACATTTTTTTTGAGATGGTGTACTATGCACTTGAAGAATAAAGTGTTTTTCAAAAAAAATGAGAACATGTTTTTTTATGAATTATTTATCATTTTTTAAAACAATATATTCTTTACTTTTATATTTATAGTTAAATTTGCATAATTTTTAAGTTTTTTAAAATTCTAACAATTTTTTTGAGATCGTGTACTATGACTTGAAATAGGGTATTTTTTAAAATAACTGAAAACACGGTTTTTTATAAATTATTTATAGTTTTTTAAAAATAATATATTCTTTAACTTGAAGTTTCTAGCTCAATTAACATATTCTTTTATGTCTTTAAAGATGCAACAATTTGTTTTAGAGATCTTATACTATATACACTTGAAAAATAGGGTGTTTTTGAAAAATAAATGTAGTTTTTATAAATTAATTGAAAAATAAGGTGTTTTTCGAAAAAAATGAAAAAGCATTATTTATAAATTATTTGATTTTTTAATACAATATATTATTTACTCTGTAGTTTCTATCTCAATTAAAATAATTTTTATATTTTAAAAATTGCAAAATTGTTTTTATAGATTGTGTGCTATAGACTTGAAGAATACGATGTTTTTTAAAAACAAAATAAAAATAAATAAATAAAAACACATTTTTTAAATTACTTGAAGTTTTTAGAAAACAATGTATCATTTACTTATATATTTCTAGCTCAATTTTCACAATTTTTTATATCTTTAGAGTTGTAATATTATTTTTTAGAGGTCGGGTATTGTATAAAGGGAGAAATAGGGTGTTTTTGAATATAATAATAAAAATGTGTTTTTAAAATTTCCCTTTTTTTTTTTACTTTTTTAAAACAATATATTCTTCACTTTGATTTTTTTTTCTCAATTTACATAACTTTTATATATATTTAGATTTGCAACAATATTTTTAATCGATCTTATACTTAACACTTGAAGAATAGAGTGCTTTTCGTAAAAAATAAAAAGTTTTTTTTATCAATTATTTAATTTTTTTTTAAAACAATGAATTATTTACTTTTAAGTTCTACTCAATTTACATAGTTTTTTATATTTTTAAAAATGCAGCAATTTTTGTTTACAAATTGTGTAGTATAGACTTGAAACATACCGTGTTTATTTATAGAAAAAATGAAAACAAGCTTTTTAAATTGAAAAACACCTTATTTTTCAAGTGTATGGTACACGATTTCTACAAACAAATGTTGCAATTTTAAAAATGTAAATAATTGTGTAAATTAAGTTAGATACTTCATGGCGAACAATACATTGTTTTCAAAAAAATCAAAAAATTTAATAAATTTAGAATATGCATTTTCATTTTTAAAGTAAAAAACACCCTATTTTTCAAGAGTATAGTAAACAATTTCTAGAAAAATTTTGCAATTTTAAAAACATGAAAAAATATGTAAATTAAGCTAGAAACTTCATGGTGAATAACACATTATTTGTTAAAAAATCAAATAATTTAATAAATTTAAAAAAACACCATATTTTTCAAGTATAGTACACGATTTCTAGAAACAAATGTTGCAATTTTAAAAATATAAAATTTTGTAAATTAAGTTAGAAACTTCATGATGAACAATACATTGTTTTCAATAAAATCAAATAATTTAATAAATTTAAAATACGCGTTTTAATTTTTAAAGTAAAAAACATCATATTTTTCAAGTGTATAGTACACGATTTCTAGAAACAAATGTTGAAATTTTAAAAATATAACAAATTGTGTAAATTAAGAAAGATTCTTCATGGAAAACAATATATTATTTTCTAAACATTCAAACAATTTAATAAATTTAAATTATTCGTTTTCATTTTTAAAGTAAAAAACGCACTATTTTTCAAGTGTATAGTGAACGATTTCTAGAAAACAATTTTCAATTTTAAAAGTTTGAAAAATTATGTTAATTAAGCTTGAAACTTCGTGGTGAACAACATATTTTTTTTTTAAAAAATCAATTAACCTAATAAGTTTTAAAAACACATTTTCATATTTCAATTAAATAACACCCTATTTTCAAGTATAAAGTACACGATTTATAGAAACAAATGTTGCAATTTTGAAATAATAAAATTTTTTGTAAATTAAGTTAAAAACTTCATGGTGAAAAATACATTATTTTTAAAAAAATAAATAATTGAATAAATTTAAAATATGCAGTTTCATTTTTAAAGTAAAAAAATCCTATTTTTCAATAACGATTTCAAGAAAAAAATTAGATTTTAAAAATTTGAAAAATTATGTAAATTAAGCTAGAAACTTCTTGCTGAACAACACATTATTTTGAAAAAATCAAATAATTTAATAACTTTAAAAAACTCATTTTCATATTTAAATTAAAAAATACTCTATTTTTCGAGCGTGTAATTTTTAAAATATAAAAAATTGTAACATCCCAAAAAATCACCTCATTAAGGTGTATTAATTAGCTTTAGAGTAAACAACACACATTTTAGGAATCTCTATATTGTCCCTTAAATTCTCCTCACAAATAACCTTTTAAGCAATGACCCTATAGTAATTTTTAATAAGTTCACCCAACAACCATGGAATAACCACACACAAGTACTTTCCCTTTCTTCTCTCCTTGTTACACGATACACACACACACACTCATTTCTCTCTCATTGAGTTGTTTCTCCTCTAATCCCAAATCAGAACACCACACTCCATTTCTCTCTCTACACTCTCCAAAAATCCTATCTCTCTAAGAAAACCCAAATCTCCAACCCCCATTCACACATGCAATTAGAGATTATTCATCACCCTCATCTTCTCTTTCTTTTGAGGTGCTTATAGAGGGTTGGGGTTGAAGGAAACTAAGAAAGAGAAGAAGGAGAAAGAAGAGGATGAAATGGAGATCAAGAACCCATGGGGAAATAAGCTCAAGAATTGAAGGCAAGCTTGAAGGATGCAAGAAATTGAGAAAAGGCCACATGATAACCCTTATCTCCATCTTTAATCTAGTATATTGATTCTGCATGTTGAAAATATGAAAGAATTCTAGGTCCAAAAGATAGGAATTTCGGAGTAGGAAGCACTTTGGTGTGAGTTAAGTTAGGATTCTGGTTCCTGTTCTGATCTCAAAAATATCCGTGAGTTTGAATGCAACATTAGGACATGTAGATGACTGAATTCGCCTTCGTGTTCTTCATAGAAATTGTAGGAAATCTTGTTATCTTTCAAATGGATTTGGTTTCACTTCATTGAGGTATCTAAAATTCAAGTTATGGCCCAAACACTGAGACACAATGTCAATGTTTTTGGGCTAGGTTTATTTAAGTGTACCTATCTGTTCGAGGAGCCATTTTGAAAATTAAAATTTTAGAACTAGGTTTGGAGGTCTTCATCAAAGTTGTAGGAAATCCTTTTATCTTCAATATTCCTCTAATTTCATATCAATCCATGGTCCATAGCTCAAGATATTCTCTGATTACTGAAATAGTAACCAAGGTAGAACAACTTCAGGTCCAGAATTTGTAGTTTATCTTTATCTGTAGTTTTACCCTCCTAAACCTTTGATTCTGCCTTTGATCCCATAACATTTATAGAAAATTTTACTATCTTTGAAATGACACTAGTTTCATGTCAATCCAATAACCGCAGCGCAATTTATGGTCAAAAGAATGAAGTAGGTTCACAAATTCAGCTTCTATCGTGTAGTCAACTTAAAACCTGAAATTCACTCTCTAGATGTTGGATTTGGAACATAACTCCTTCATATGAATTGTAAATAAATGTTTTAAGTTTCATCTCCAATTGGTTTCACCAACATATTGCATCTGAAACTCCAGATATGGCAAGCTGTGTCAGGATTGGAAGCATGGAATTTCAAGTTGAGGTAACCCCACTAAACCCCAAACTAGACTAATTAGGGAATAGAAATGGTATGAGGTTTGATTTTGAGATATTGTGAAATGTGTGATCAAATAGGTTTGGATTTGTGTATGTTAGATGACTTGATAATTTGGTTTAGATTCATGTGGCTTGGCTTGGAAGTGTTGAAGACATGTATGCTAAAATGTGATTTTGGGTTGTTATGAGTATGTATGGTTACCAAAGTGATTTTGTTAGAAAGCATGTTGCTTGTGGTACCATGGTAGAGGTGCATTTTGATGAATGATTTGATGTTATGTTGATGAATTGAGTTTCTTGAAGATGGATATTGAAATGTGCACTCAATTTGTGACAATTTGATTGTATATGTGTGAAGTTGTTGTGCTATGATGTGGGTAGTGTTTTCGAAGTTAGAATGGGGTCAATGAAGGAGGTTAAAAGGCAAGAAAATGAAATTTTGGTTAAATTCGCAAAAGCTGTCATCTGTGGCTGGGGCTCGAGCGTTAGGATAAAATTCTTGGCAGTGGTAAATAGATGTCTGGCGCTCAAGTGCTAGAATGGGGGCTCGAGCGCCAGGATGAAATTCCTGGCAGTGACAAAATGTTGTCTAGCGCTCAAGCGAGCGCCAGGAGGGGCACTTAAGCTTCAGTACCTCTTTGACCTGTTTTAACTTCCAAAATGCATTGTGGACCGTAATAGACTATTTCTAGGGATAAAATCAATATAAATAGGCCCATATGACTTAGTAACATGTATTAGGGTCATGAAATGATTATAATAAGTATAGTGTTATGACATGGATGACAAGTGCTTTAATTAATGATTAATGAAATTGTAATGTCATGAATGATGAATGTTGAATGCAAATGATATGAGTTGAATGTGAAATGCATGATAATATTTGATGTGAAATGAAAATGAAATTTAAAGACAAGTTTAAGCTTTTCCCCATCAACGGATGTTGAGTAAGCGGGTTGAATCCCACCGGTCAGACATCGGGTAAGCGGACAAGCATGAAAAGATTGAGAATGTAGGGTCTCCTAATGAACGGGGTAAGATGGCCTGAACTAGTAGAGTTGCCTGGTGACCAAGAAGATGGCCTGAAAGAAAGGACAGTCCCGATGAATGGGGTAAGATAGTCCTGGGCTATCCTTGTGATTGGGGTAAGATAGCCCGACAGCCAGTTTGATCACGGTAGGGACGCTTGTAGTGGTCCTAGTTTTGAGCTCAACCTCGCGTTACTGCCACACGCTAGGGGAAGTCTAGTGCACGAGGTTTCCATAAAAGACTCAAGAAAAGAAAGAATTATAAGTATGTTAATGAAAGATCATGGCATGCATACATCCATAATTGTCATTGCATGCATTATGTATGAAATTGTTGCATTGAATTGATTGTGTTATGGATTTAAATGAGGTGTTTTCCAGTTAGACTGACTATGATATGGTATAAAAGTGTTTTGAAAAATGTCGGGGGTTACTCAGTTATATGTTTTGGATATAACTGACGATTAACATATCACAGGTATAAAAGATTGTGAAACGAAAGCTACAAATGGGGCGAGCTATGGGCTTTTCTTAGGTATAGTCACACATGGTGAACCTAAGTCACAAGTTCATATATTAATTTGTACAGCTGTATAGGAATTCGTAAAACAAAATTGAAAGGGTTAAAATTATTATTATTATTATTATTATTATTATTATTATTATTATTATTATTATTATTAATTGTTGTAAATTAGAATTTAGCTTCCACTAGTGTTTTGAAAAAGAAAAAAAAACAGACTCAAAAATTAAGGTGTTACAAAAATTAAGTTAATTAAGCTAGATACTTCATGGTAAATAATACATTATTTTAAAAAAAATCAAATAATTTTATGAATTTAAAATATGTGTTTTTATTTTTGAAAGTAAAAAACACACTATTTTTCAAGTGTAAAGTACACGATTTATAGAAACAAATGTTGCAATTTTAAAAATATAAAAATTATGTAAATTAAGCTAGAAACTTCATGGTGAATATCACATTATTTTAAAAAAATAAATCATTTAAAAAATTTAAAATAGAAACTTTCTTATTTAAATTAAAAAACATCCTATTTTTCAAGTGTATACTACATGATTTCTAGAAACAAATGTTGAAATTTAAAAAAATATAAAAAAATTGTGTAAATTAAGCAAGAAACTTCATGGTAAAAATTACATTGTTTTCAAAGAGATCAAATAATTTAATAAATTTAAAATATACATTTTCATTTAAAAGTAAAAAACACCCAATTTTTTAAGAGTATAGTACACGATTTCTAGAATTTTTTTTTAATTTTAAAAATTTGAAAAATTATGTAAATTAAACTAGAAACTTCATGGTAAACATGATATTATTTTTAAAAAAAATCAAATAATTGAAATTTTTTTTTCTTATTTAAATTAAAAATCACCCTATTTTTTCAAGTGTATAGTACACAATTTCTTGAAAAACTAATGCAATTTTAAAAATTTGAATAATTATAAAAATTAAGCTAGAAACTTCATGTTGAACAACATATTATTTTTTTAATATCAAATAATTCAATAAATTTTTAAATAAAAGAACACCCTATTTTTCAACTGTAAATTACACGATTTCGAAACAAATGTTACAATTTTAAAATAATATAAAATTGTGTCAATTAAGCTAGATACTTCATTGCGAACAATATATTGTTTCCAAAAAAATAAAAAAATTTATAAATTTTAAATATGCGTTTCCATTTTTAATATAAAAAACACCCTATTTTCAAGTGTATAGTACATGATTTCTAGAATTTTTTTTTAAAATTTTAAAAATTGGAAAAATTATGTAAATAAAGATAGAAAATTCATGGTGAAGAACAAATTAATTAAAAAAATTAAAATAATTTAATACATTAAAAAAACACATTTTCATGTTTAAATCAAAAGACACCCTATTTTTCAAGTGTATAGTACACAATTTTTTGAAATTTTTTTTCAATATTAAAAATTAAATTTTTTTAATATAAGCTAGAAATCACATGGTGAAAAAAATATTATTTAAAACAATCAAATAATTTAATAAATTTTAAAAAACTAAATTTTATTTTTAAATTTAAAAACAACATATTTTTCTAGTGTATAGTACACGATGTATAGAAACAAACATTGCAATTTTTAAAATATAAAAATTATGTAAATTAAGGTAGAAACTTCATGAGGGACAATACATTGTTTTGAAAAAATTCAAATAAATTAATAAATTTAAAATATGTGTTTTTATTTTTGAAAGTAAAAAACACCCTATTTTTCAAGTGTAAAGTACACGATTTATAGAAACAAATGTTGCAATTTTAAAAATATAAAAATTATGTAAATTAAGCTAGAAACTTCATGGTGAATATCACATTATTTTAAAAAAATAAATCATTTAAAAAATTTAAAATAGAAACTTTCTTATTTAAATTAAAAAACACCCTATTTTTCAAGTGTATACTACATGATTTCTAGAAACAAATGTTGAAATTTAAAAAAATATAAAAAAATTGTGTAAATTAAGCAAGAAACTTCATGGTAAAAATTACATTGTTTTCAAAGAGATCAAATAATTTAATAAATTTAAAATATACATTTTCATTTAAAAGTAAAAAACACCCAATTTTTTAAGAGTATAGTACACGATTTCTAGAATTTTTTTTTAATTTTAAAAATTTGAAAAATTATGTAAATTAAACTAGAAACTTCATGGTAAACATGATATTATTTTTTAAAAAAATCAAATAATTGAAATTTTTTTTTCTTATTTAAATTAAAAAACACTCTATTTTTTCAAGTGTATAGTACACAATTTCTTGAAAAACTAATGCAATTTTAAAAATTTGAATAATTATAAAAATTAAGCTAGAAACTTCATGTTGAACAACATATTATTTTTTTAATATCAAATAATTCAATAAATTTTTAAATAAAAGAACACCCTATTTTTCAACTGTAAATTACACGATTTCGAAACAAATGTTACAATTTTAAAATAATATAAAATTGTGTCAATTAAGCTAGATACTTCATTGCGAACAATATATTGTTTTCAAAAAAATAAAAAAATTTATAAATTTTAAATATGCGTTTCCATTTTTAATATAAAAAACACCCTATTTTCAAGTGTATAGTACATGATTTCTAGAATTTTTTTTTAAAATTTTAAAAATTGGAAAAATTATGTAAATAAATATAGAAAATTCATGGTGAAGAACAAATTAATTAAAAAAATTAAAATAATTTAATACATTAAAAAAACACATTTTCATATTTAAATCAAAAGACACCCTATTTTTCAAGTGTATAGTACACAATTTTTTGAAATTTTTTTTCAATATTAAAAATTAAATTTTTTTTAATATAAGCTAGAAATCACATGGTGAAAAAAATATTATTTAAAACAATCAAATAATTTAATAAATTTTAAAAAACTAAATTTTATTTTTAAATTTAAAAACAACATATTTTTCTAGTGTATAGTACACGATGTATAGAAACAAACATTGCAATTTTTAAAATATAAAAATTATGTAAATTAAGGTAGAAACTTCATGAGGGACAATACATTGTTTTGAAAAAATTCAAATAAATTAATAAATTTAAAATATGCGTTTTTATTTTTGGAAGTAAAAAACACCCTATTTTTCAAGTGTAAAGTACACGATTTATAGAAACAAATGTTGCAATTTTAAAAATATAAAAATTATGTAAATTAAGCTAGAAACTTCATGGTGAACATCACATTATTTTAAAAAAATAAATCATTTAAAAAATTTAAAATAGAAACTTTCTTATTTAAATTAAAAAACACCCTATTTTTCAAGTGTATACTACATGATTTCTAGAAACAAACGTTGAAATTTAAAAAAATATAAAAAAATTGTGTAAATTAAGCAAGAAACTTCATGGTAAAAATTACATTGTTTTCAAAGAAATCAAATAATTTAATAAATTTAAAATATACATTTTCATTTAAAAGTAAAAAACACCCAATTTTTTAAGAGTACACGATTTATAGAAATTATTTTTAATTTTAAAAAGTTGAAAAATTATGTAAATTAAACTAGAAACTTCATGGTAAACATGATATTATTTTTAACAAAAATCAAATAATTGAAAATTTTTTAAAAACTCATTTTCTTATTTAAATTAAAAAAAACCCTATTTTTTCAACTGTATAGTACACAATTTCTTGAAAAACTAATTCAATTTTAAAAATTTGAATAATTATAAAAATTAATCTAGAAACTTCATGTTGAACAACATATTATTTTTTTAATATCAAATAATTCAATAAATTTTTAAATAAAAGAACACCCTATTTTTCAACTGTAAATTACACGATTTCGAAACAAATGTTACAATTTTAAAATAATATAAAATTTTGTAAATTAAGCTAGATACTTCATTGCGAACAATATATTGTTTTCCAAAAAATCAAAAAATTTATAAATTTTAAATATGCGTTTTCATTTTTAATATAAAAAACACCCTATTTTTCAAGTGTATAGTACATGATTTCTGGAATTTTTTTTAAAATTTTAAAAACTGGAAAAATTATGTAAATAAAGATAGAAAATTCATGGTGAAGAACAAATTAATTAAAAAAATTATAATAATTTAATACATTAAAAAAACACATTTTCATATTTAAATCAAAAGACACCCTATTTTTCAAGTGTATAGTACACAATTTTTTGAAATTTTTTTTTCAATATTAAAAATTAAATTTTTTTTTAATATAAGCTAGAAATCACATGGTGTAAAAGATATTATTTAAAACAATCAAATAATTTAATAAATTTTAAAAAACTAAATTTTATTTTTAAATTTAAAAACAACATATTTTTCTACATGATGTATAGAAACAAACATTGCAATTTTTAAAATATAAAAATTATGTAAATTAAGGTAGAAACTTCATGAGGGACAATACATTGTTTTGAAAAAATTCAAATAAATTAATAAATTTAAAATATGCGTTTTTATTTTTGGAAGTAAAAAACACCCTATTTTTTAAGTGTAAAGTACACGATTTATAGAAACAAATGTTGCAATTTTAAAAATATAAAAATTATGTAATATAGGCTAGAAACTTCATGGTGAACATCACATTATTTTAAAAAAATAAATTATTTAAAAAATTTAAAATAGAAACTTTCTTATTTAAATTAAAAAACACCATATTTTTCAAGTGTATACTACATGATTTCTAGAAACAAATGTTGAAATTGAAAAAAGAAAAAATGTAAATTAAGCAAGAAACTTCATGGTAAAAATTACATTGTTTTCAAAGAGATCAAATAATTTAATAAATTTAAAATATACATTTTCATTTAAAAGTGAAAAACACCCAATTTTTTAAGAGTATAGTACATGATTTCTAGAAATTTTTTTTAATTTTAAAAAGTTGAAAAATTATGTAAATTAAACAAGAAACTTCATGGTAAACATGATATTATTTTTAAAAAAAATCAAATAATTGAAAATTTTTAAAAACTCATTTTCTTATTTAAATTAAAAAACACCCTATTTTTTCAAGTCTATAGTACACAATTTCTTGAAAAACTAATGCAATTTTAAAATTTGAATAATTATAAAAATTAAGCTAGAAACTTCATGTTGAATAACATATTATTTTTTTAATATCAAATAATTCAATAAATTTTTAAATAAAAGAACACCCTTTTTTTCAACTGTAAATTACACGATTTCGAAACAAATGTTACAATTTTAAAATAATATAAAATTGTGTAAATTAAGCTAGATATTTCGTTGCGAACAATATATTGTTTTCCAATAAATCAAAAAATTTAAAAATTTCAAATATTTGTTTTCATTTTTAATATAAAAAACACCCTAATTTTCAAGTGTATAGTACATGATTTCTAGAATTTTTTTTTAAAATTTTAAAAATTGGAAAAATTATGTAAATAAAGATAGAAAATTCATGGTGAAGAAAAAATTAATTAAAAAAATTAAAATTATTGAATACATTAAAAAAACACATTTTCATATTTAAATCAAAAGACACCCTATTTTTCAAGTGTATAGTACACAATTTTTTGAAATTTTTTTCAATATTAAAAATTAATTTTTTTTTAATATAAGCTAGAAATCACATGGTGAAAAAGATATTATTTAAAACAATCAAATAATTTAATAAATTTTAAAAAATTAAATTTTATTTTGAAATTTAAAAACAACATATTTTTCTAGTGTATAGTATACGATGTATAGAAACAAACATTGCAATTTTTAAAATATAAAAATTATGTAAATTAAGGTAGAAACTTCATGAGGGACAATACATTGTTTTGAAAAAAATCAAATAAATTAATAAATTTGAAATATGCATTTTTATTTTTGGAAGTAAAAAATACACTATTTTAAAAGTGTAAAGTACGCGATTTCTAGAAACAAATGTTGTAATTTTAAAAATATGAAAAATTATATAAATTAAGCTAGATATTTCATGGTGAATATCACATTTTTTTAAAAAATAAATCATTTAATAAATTTAAAATAGAAACTTTCTTATTTTAGTTGAAAAACACCCTATTTTTCAAGTGTATAGTACATGATTTCTACAAACAAATGTTGAAATTTAAAAAAATATAAAAAATTATGTAAATTAAGCAAGAAATTTCATGGTGAACAATATATTGTTTTAGAAGAGATCAAATAATTTAATAAATTTAAAATATGCTTTTTTATTTTAAAAGTAAAAAATACCGTAATTTTCAAGTGTATAGTATACGATTTCTAGAATATTTTTTGTAATTTTAAAAATTATGTAAATTAAGATAGAAAATTTATGGTGAACAACACATTATTGAAAAAAATCAAATAATCTAATAAATTTAAAAAACACACTTTCATATTTAAATTAAAAATACCCTATTTTTGAAGTGTATAGTACACGAATTCTTGAAAATATTTTGCAATTATAAAAAGTTGAAAAATTATGTAAATTAAACTAGAAACTTCATGGCAAACAAGATATCATTTTACAAAAAATCAAATAATTTAAAAAGTTTTAAAAACTTAATTTCGTATGTAAATTAAAAAATACCCTATTTTTCAAGTGTATAGTACATGATTTCTAGAAACAAATGTTGAAATTTAAAAAAATATAAAAAAATTGTGTAAATTAAGAAAGAAACTTCATGGTGAAAATTACATTGTTTTCAAAGAAATCAAATAATTTAATAAATTTAAAATATACAGTTTCATTTAAAAGTAAAAAACACCCAATTTTTTAAGTGTATAGTACACGATTTCTAGGAATTTTTTTGTAATTTTAAAAAGTTGAAAAATTATGTAAATTAAATAGAAACTTCATGGTAAACATGATATTATTTAAAAAAAAATTCAAATAATTTAAAAAATTTTAAAAACTCATTTTCTTATTTAAATTAAACAGCACCCTATTTTTTCAAGTGCATAGTACACGATTTCTTGAAAATTTTATGCAATTTTAAAATTTTGAATAATTATGTAAATTAAGCTAGAAACTTCATGTTGAACAACACATTATTTTTTAATTTCAAATAATTCAATAAATTTAAAAAACACAGTCATATTTAAATAAAAGAACACCTTATTTTTTAACGGTAAAGTACACGATTTCTAGAAACAAATGTTACAATTTTAAAATAAAATAACATTGTGTAAATTAAGCTAGATACTTCATTGCGAACAATATATTGTTTTCCAAAAAATCTAAAATTTATAAATTTAAAATATGCGTTTTCATTTTTAATATAAAAAATACCCTATTTTTCATGTGAATAGTACATGATTTCTAGAATTTTTTTTAAATTTTAAAAATTTAAAAAATTATGTAAATAAAGATAGAAAATTCATGGTGAAGAATAAATTAATTAAAAAAATTAAAATAATTTATTACATTAAAAAAACACATTTTCATATTTAAATCAAAAGACACCCTATTTTTCAAGTGTATAGTACACAATTTTTTGAAATTATTTTCAATATTAAAAATTAAATTTTTTTAATATAAGCTAGGAATCACATGGTGAAAAAGATATTATTTAAAACAATCTAATAATTTAATAAATTATAAAAACTAAATTTTATTTTTAAATTTAAAAACAACATATTTTCTAGTGTATAGTACACGATGTATAGAAACAAACGTTGCAATTTTTAAAATATAAAAAGTAAGGAAATTAAGGTAGAAACTTAATGAGGGACAATACATTGTTTTGAAAGAAATCAAATAAATTAATAAATTTAAAATATGCATTTTTAATTTTGGAAGTAAAAAATAACCTATTTTCCAAGTGTAAAGTACACGATTTCTAGGAATAAATGTTGCAATTTTAAAAATATGAAAAATTAGATAAATTAAGCTAGAAAATTCATGGTGAATATCACATTTTTTTTAAAAAATAAATCATTTAATAAATTTAAAATAGAAACTTTCTTATTTAAGTTGAAAAATATCATATTTTTCTAGTGTATAGCACATGATTTCTAGAAACAAATGTTGAAATTTAAAAAAATATAAAAAATTGTTTAAATTAAGCAAGAAATTTCATGGTGAACCATATATTGTTTTCAAAGAGATCAAATAATTTAAAAAATTTAAAATATGCATTTTCATTTTAAAAGTAAAATATACCGTATTTTTCAAGTGTATAGTACACGATTTCTAGAATTTTTTTTTTAATTTTAAAAATTATGTAAATTAAGATAGAAACTTTATGGTGAACAACACATTATTGAAAAAAATCAAATAATCTAATAAATTTAAAAACCACACTTTCATATTTAAATTAAAAATCACTCCATTTTTGAAGTGTATAGTACACGATTTCTTGAAAATATTTTGAAATTATAAAAAGTTGAAAAATTATATAAATTAAACTAGAAACTTCATGGTAAACAAGATATTATTTTAAAAAAATCAAATAATTTAAAAAGTTTTAAAAACTCATATTCATATTTAAATTAAAAAACATCTTGTTTTTCAAGTGTATAGTACATGATTTCTAGAAACAAATGTTAAAATTTAAAAAAGTATAAAAAAATTGTGTAAGTTAAGCCAGAAACTTCATGGTGAAAATTACATTGTTTTCGAAGAAATCAAATAATTTAATAAATTTAAAATATACATTTTCATTTAAAAGTAAAAAACACCTAATTTTTTAAGTGTATAAAGCACGATTTCTAGAAATTTTTGTAATTTTAAAAAGTTGAAACATTATGTAAATTAAACTAGAAACTTCATGGTAAACATGATATTATTTTTTTAAAAAAATCAAATAATTTAAAAAAATTTTAAAACTCATTTTCTTATTTAAATTAAAAAACACCTTATTTTTTCATGTTATAGTACACAATTTTTGAAAAACTTATGAAATTTTAAAAATTTGAATAATTATATAAATTAAGCTAGAAACTTCATGTTGAACAAGA
Organism: Cyamopsis tetragonoloba; assembly: GCA_037177725.1. Lineage (NCBI taxonomy): Eukaryota > Viridiplantae > Streptophyta > Magnoliopsida > Fabales > Fabaceae > Cyamopsis > Cyamopsis tetragonoloba. The sequence goes on along the minus strand of CM074122.1, from coordinate 61,253,191 downwards.
CATTATTTTTTTAATATCAAATAATTCAATAAATTTTAAAAACACATGTTCATATTTAAATAAAAGAACACCCTATTTTTCAACTGTAAAGTACACGATTTCTAGAAACAAATGTTACAATTTTATAATAATATAAAATTTTGTAAATTAAGCTAGATACTTCATTGCAAACAATATATTGTTTTCCAAAAAATAAAAAAATTTATAAATTTAAAATATGCGTTTTCACTTTTAATATAAAAAACACCCTTTTTTTCAAGTGTATAGTACATGATTTCTAGAATTTTTATTTAAATTTTAAAAATTTGAAAAATTATGTAAATAAAGATAGAAAATTCATGGTGAAGAAAAAATTAATTAAAAAAATTAAAATAATTTAATACATTAAAAAACACATTTTCATTTTTAAATAAAAAGATACCCTATTTTTCAAGTGTATAGTACACAATTTTTTGAAAATTTTTTTCAATATTAAAAATTAAATTTTTTTAAATATAAGCTAGGAATCACATGGTGAAAAAGATATTATTTAAATATATGAAATAATTTAATAAATTTCAAAAACTAAAGTTTATTTTTAAATTTAAAAACAACATATTTATCTAGTGTATAGTACACGATGTATAGAAACAAACGTTGCAATTTTTAAAATATAAAAATTATGTAAATTCAGGTAGAAACTTTATGAGGGACAATACATTGTTTTGAAAAAAATCAAATAAATTAATAAATTTAAAATATGCATTTTTATTTTTGGAAGTAAAAAATACCTATTTTGCAAGTGTAAAGTAGAGGATTTCTATAAACAAATGTTGCAATTTTAAAAATATGAAAAATTATATAAATTAAGCTAGAAACTTCATGGTGAATATCACATTTTTTTTAAAAAATAAATCATTTAATAAATTTAAAATAGAAACTTTCTTATTTAAGTTGAAAAACACCATATTTTTCAAGTGTATAGTACATGATTTCTAGAAACAAATGATGAAATTTAAAAAAATATAAAAAATTGTGTAAATTAAGCAAGAAATTTCATGGTGAACAATATATTGTTTTCAAAGAGATCAAATAATTTAATAAATTTAAAATATGTATTTTCATTTTAAAAGTAAAAAATACCGTATTTTTCAAGTGTATAGTACATGATTTCTTGAATTTTTTTGTAATTTTAAAAATTATGAAATTAAGATGAAACTTTAAGGTGAACAACACATTATTGAAAAAAAATCAAATAATCTAATAAATTTAAAAAACACACTTTCATATTTAAATTAAAAATCACCCTATTTTTGAAGTGTATAGTACACGAATTCTTGAAAATATTTTGCAATTATAAAAAGTTGAAAAATTATGTAAATTAAACTAGAAACTTCATGGTAAACAAGATATTATTTTAAAAAAATAAAATAATTTAAAAAAATGTAAAAACTCATTTTCATATTTAAATTAAAAAACATCCTATTTTTGAAGTGTATAGTACATGATTTCTAGAAATAAATGTTGAAATTTAAAAAAAATATAAAAAAATTGTGTAAATTAAGCAAGAAACTTTATGGTAAAAATTACATTGTTTTCAAATAAATCAAATAATTTAATAAATTTAAAATATACATTTTTATTTAAAAGTAAAAAACACCCAATTTATTAAGTGTATAGTAGACGATTTCTAGAAATTTTTTTGTAATTTTAAAAAGTTGAAAAATTATGTAAATTAAACTAGAAACTTTATGGTAAACATGATATTATTTTAAACATGATATTATGTAAGGTAGAAACTTAATGAGGGACAATACATTGTTTTGAAAAAAATCAAATAAATTAATAAATTTAAAATATGCATTTTTAATTTTGGAAGTAAAAAATACCCTATTTTCCAAGTGTAAAGTACACGATTTCTAGGAACAAATGTTGCAATTTTAAAAATATGAAAAATTAGATAAATTAAGCTAGAAAATTCATGGTGAATATCACATTTTTTTAAAAAAATAAATCATTTAATAAATTTAAAATAGAAACTTTCTTATTTAAGTTGAAAAACACCATATTTTTCAAGTGTATAGTACATGATTTCTAGAAACAAATGTTGAAATTTTAAAAAATATAAAAAATTGTGTAAATTAAGCAAGAAATTTCATGGTGAACAATATATTGTTTTCAAAGTGATCAAATAATTTAATAAATTTAAAATATGCATTTTCATTTTAAAAGTAAAAAATACCGTATTTTTCAAGTGTATAGTACATGATTTCTAGAATATTTTTTGTAATTTTAAAAATTATATAAATTAAGATAGAAACTTTATGGTGAACAACATATTATTGAAAAAAAATTAAATAATCTAATAAATTTAAAAAACACACTTGCATATTTAAATTAAAAATCACCCTATTTTTGAAATGTATAGTACACGAATTTTTGAAAATATTTTGCAATTATAAAAATTTGAAAAATTATGTAAATTAAACTAGAAACTTCATGGTAAACAAGATATTATTTTTAAAAAAAAATCAAATAATTTAAAAAGTTTTAAAAACTCATTTTCATATTTAAATTAAAAAACACCCTATTTTTCAAGTGTATAGTACATGATTTCTAGAAACAAATGTTGAAATTTAAAAAAATATAAAAAAATTGAGTAAATTAAGCAAGAAACTTCATGGTGAAAATTACATTGTTTTCAAAGAAATCAAATAATTTAATAAATTTAAAATATACATTTTCATTTAAAAGTAAAAAACACTCAATTTTTTAAGTGTAAAGTACACGATTTCTGGAAACAAATGTTGCAATTTTAAAAATATGAAAATTATGTAAATTAAGCTAGAAACTTTATGGTGAACATCACACTATTTTAAAAAAATAAATCATTTAATAAATTTAAAATAGAAACTTTCTTATTTAAGTTGAAAAACACCCTATTTTTCAAATGTATAGTACATGATTTCTAGAAACAAATGTTGAAATTTAAAAAAATATAAAAAATTATGTAAATTAAGCAAGAAACTTCATGGTGAACAATACATTGTTTTCAAAGAGGTCAAATAATTTAATAAATTTAAAATATACATTTTCATTTTAAAAGTAAAAAACACCCTATTTTTCAAGTTTATAGTACACGATTTCTAGAATATTTTTTGTAATTTTAAAAATTATGTAAATTAAGCTAGAAACTTCATGGTGAACAACATATTATTTAAAAAAATGAAATAATCTAATAAATTCAAAAAACACACTTTCATATTTAAATTAAAAATACCCTATTTTTAAAGTGTATAATACACGATTTCTTGAAAATATTTTGCAATTATAAAAAGTTGAAAAATTATGAAAAATACCCTATTTTTGAAGTGTATAATACCCTATTTGATTTTTTTTAAATAATATCTTTTTCACCATGAGGTTTCTAGCTTGTATTAAATAATTTTTCAATTTTAAATATTGCAAAATTATTTAAAAAATTTTGTACTATACACTTGAAATATAGGGTGTCTTTTGATTTAAATATGAAAATGTGTTTTTTTATTGTAATGAATTATTTGAATTTTTTTAATTTAATGTGTTCTTGACCATGAATTTTCTATCTTAATTTTTCAAATTTTTGAACTTTATAAAACATTTCTAGAAATCGTATACTATACACTTGAAAAATAGGGTGTTTTTTACATTTAAAATGGAAATGCATATTTTAAATTTATAAATTTTTTTGATTTTTTGTGAAAACAATATATTTTTTCCATGAAGTATCTAGCTTAATTTACACAATTTTATATTATTTTAAAATTCCAACATTTGTTTCTAGAAATCGTGTACTTTACACTTGAAAAATAGGGTGTTCTTTTATTTAAATATGAACATGTGTTTTTTAAATTAATTGAATTATTTGATTTCAAAAAAAAATAGTGTGTTTTTCTGTACCACCCTAATTTTGAAAAGAATAGTTACTGAAATTGTTAACTTTGAAAAAAATCTGAAACTTAAAAATCTTTCTTGGAAATATAAATCTTGCTACTTGATTTCATATTTTAAATACAGCGGAAACACTTCTTTATTTAAATTACAATTTTTTATACAGTTGAACCATGTAATCTCTGAACAAAAGACTTAGGTTCACCAAGGATGATTATACCTAAGCAAAGCCTAACGCTTTGTCTCATCTATTGCTTTAGCTCCACAGTCTTCCAATACCTACAATACTGCGACCGTCAGTTATATGTAAACATATAACCGAGTAACCCTCGGTCTAACTAAAAAATTTTTTTTACACTATTGCAGTCAGTCTAACTGGAAAACTGCCCCAAATCTAATTCCTAACAAACACACACAATATGTATGCAAATGACAATTTAAGAATGTATGCATGCCATGATCATTTTCCATTTTTCCATTATTTCTTCTTTTAACGGGAAACCCCATGCACAGGGAGTCCACCATAGGTGCATGACAGTGAATGCACAGTTGAGCTCATCATCATGGTCTTGGCAAGCGTTCCTCCAGGATCCTACTGCTAGGCTACCAACCCTCTCTAAGGCTAGCCCAGAGACTATCTACCCCTTTCGGGATAGCCCATTTGCACTAGACTATCTACCCCGTTTTTGGGATAGTCTAGCACTTCAGGTTATCTGCCCCTTTCGGGATAACCCTACATTCTCATCTTTTCTTTTCCTACTTTGTCCTTTTACCCGGTCTACTTCTAGTGGAACTTAACCCTCTTGCTCAACCTCAGTTGAGTGGGAAAGGTTCTCTTACCCGGTCTACTTCCGGTGGAACTTAACCCTCTTGCTCAACCTCAGTTGAGTAGGAAAGAGCATCTCCACATTTCCTTTCTGTTAAATTTCACATTATAGGTTCTAATGCATCAAACATCATATTCATTTCATATCATTCAGACAAGAATTCCAGTAATCCCATATTCGAATATCAACATCTCGTATCCGAATATTATGTGACAAATTTGATATATTCAAATATCTATTCGAACATGGCCTACCACATTTAAACACATATTTGAATATACTAACTATTGAACTTATTTTTCTAAAACTGTTTCAAATCCGTTGAAGTCAAAGTCTCCATTTCGTCACATTACAATCTGGAATCCTTCGTTTCCTTCATCCTTATGAATTCATCATCATTCACATTTTCAATCAAATTTCCAATCATGCATCACATATTCATATCAAGTATATAACATACAAACAAGGATTTCCAGTATACCCTTATCCGATTACAAACACTCCATACTTAGATACTACATGACACAAGTGTAATATTCATATATCTATTTGAACATGACATTCCATATTCAAATACATATTTGAATATACTAATATTGGGACTTAATCTATTTTGAAACCATCTCAATATCAAATTTCCAGTTAGTGTCACATCTAATTCTGGAAAATCTTATTTATACCTTTAACATGTTTCACAATATCACAAATATTCCAAATCAACATACATCATGTCGAATATCAAGCATAGTATGCATAATTCAAACATACATCAAACCTTAAACTTAAACAATGTCCAACATGTTAGTTTGATTTCCCTAACAGCATGTTCCTACTATTCCCTAGTCACATATTACTAACTTAAAGTATTATGGATTTTGAGTTTTCAGGGTTACCTTGGACTTCCAGAATCCTTTACCCTTCAATTCCAATTCAATTTCCAACTCCTTCCTTCAGTATTCCTTATCTCTGAGCCTGAATCTTAACTCTTGGAACCTTTAGTTAGGAAATAGACTTGGTGAGATGGAATTCCTTAGATGGAGAAGTTACAGGGGTTTGGTTGATTTGTGACAGAGGTTTTGAGAGAGTATAAAGTGAGGAATCCGGAAAACCATGAGTTCTGAAGACAAGACACCCCTATTTATAGACTTTGGGGTCCATATTCAAATATATGTTCGAATATAAGGCTCTTGTATTTAGTTCTTCACTTCTATATTCAAATATTACTGTGCATATTCGAATACTATTCGAATATTGACATGCATATTTGAATACTATTCGAATATGACAGCTCATATTCAAATATTCATGTTATCTTTGTTCCTCTTTTGATCTTTCTACTTGCAACTAATCCCCCTCTTTCTTTTCCTTGTAAATTGTAACCAAATCCCTTAAATCTTAAGTCTCCTTTATGGATTTTTGGGATGTTACATGTTCAACATGAAGTTTCTAGCTTAATTTACATAATTATTCAAATTTTTAAAATTGCAAAAATATTTCAAGAAATTGTATACTATACACTTGAAAAATGAGGTGTTTTTTAATTTAAATATGAAAATGAGTTTTTGAAATATATTAAATTATTCGTTTTTTTTAAAATATTAGTTGGCTCACCATGAAGTTTCTAGCTTAATTAACATAATTTTTCAAATTTTTAAAATTACAAAAATTTTCTAGAATTTGTGTACTATACATTTGAAAAAAAGAGTGTTTTTTTTACTTTAAAAATGAAAATGCATATTTTAAATTTATTAAATCATTTGATTTTTTTAAAAAATAATGTATTGTTCGCCAAGTATCAAGCTCAATTTACACAATTTTTTATATTTTTAAAATTGCAATTTTTTGTTTCTAGAAATCGCGTACTATACAATTGAAAAATATGATGTTTTTTCTTTAAAAATTAATACCCATATTTTAAATTTATTATATTATTTTATTTATTTTAAAACAATGTATTGTTCATCATGAAGTTTCTACCTTAACTTACATAATTTTAATATTTTTAAAATTGCAACATTTGTTTCTAGAAATCGTGTACTATTACACTTGAAAAAATAGGGTAGTGTTTTTTTAATTTAAATATGAAAATGGGTTTTTAAAATTTTTAAATTATTTGATTTTTTTAAAAAAAATACCTTGTTTACCATGAAGTTTATAGTTTAATTTACATAATTTTTCAACTTTTTATAATTGCAAACTATTTTGAAGAAATCGTGTACTACACACTTCAAAAATAGGGTGATTTTTAATTTAAATATGAAAGTGTGTTTTTAAATTTATTAGATTATTTGATTTTTTTTAAATAATGTGTTGTTCACCATGAAGTTTCTAGCTTAATTTACATAATTTTTAAAATTACAAAAAAAATTCTAGAAATCGTGTACTATACACTTGAAATATAGGGTGTTTTTTACTTTTTAAATGAAAACGCATATTTAAAATTTTTTAAATTATTTGATTTCTTTGAACACAATGTATGGTTCACCATGAAGTTTCTTGCTTAATTTACACAATTTTTTATATTTTTTTAAATTTCAACATTTGTTTCTAGAAATCATGTACTATACACTTGAAAAATAAGGTGTTTTTTTAATTTAAATAAGAAAATTTCTATTTTAAATTTTTTAAATTATTTATTTTTTTAAAATAACGTGTAACACCTTAATTTTCGAGTCCGTTTTTTTTCTTTCAAAACACTAACGAAAGCTAAATTATAGTTTACAACAATTAATGATAATAATTACAACCCTTTCAGTTTATACGGATTCTTATACAGTTGAACAAATAATATATGAACTTGAGATTTAGGTTCACCATGTGTCGCTACACCTAAGAAAAGCCCACAACTCGTCTTATCTGTGGCTTTCGCTTCATAATCTTCTGATACCTGCGATATGGTAACCATCAGTTATATGCAAAACATATAACTGAGTAATCCCCAGCATTTTGAAAACATTTTTATACCATATCGCAGCCAGTCTAACTAGAAAACACCCCATTTAAATTCCTAACACACAATCAATTCAATGCAACAATTTCATACATAATGCATGCTATGACAATTATGGATGTATGCATGCCATGATCTTTCATTAACATACTTATTTCTTTTCTTTTCTTGAGTCTTTTATGGAAGCCTCGTGCACTAGACTTCCCCTAGCGCGTGGCAGTAACGCAAGGTTGAGCTCAAAACTAGGACCACGGCAAGCGTCCCTACCGTGATCAAACTGGCTGTCGGGCTATCTTGACCCCACATCAATGGGATAGTCCTTTCTTTCGGGTCATCTTCCCGGTCACCGGGCAACCCTACTAGTTCAGGTCATCTTACCCCGTTCATTGGGAGACCCTACATTTTCAATCTTTTCATGCTTGTCTGCTTACCCGGTGTCTGATCGGTGGAATTCAACCCACTTACTCAACATCCATTGAAGGGGGAAAGCTTAAACTTGTCTTTAAATTTCATTTTCATTTCACATCAAATATTATCATGCATTTCACATTCAACTCATATCATTTACATTCAACATTCATCATTCATGACATTACAATTTCATTAATCATTAATTAAAGCACTTGCCATCATATCATAACATTGTACTTATCATAATCATTTAATTTCATTTTACAAGTTATCATGCATTTTCATTCAACATTCATCAATACATTTTCATGATACTTTTTATGATTTTTCAAGACATTATATTATATTTTAATCATTATTACCCTAGAAATAAGCTACTTGAAGGATATATTGCATTTTGGAAGTAAAAACAAAGGGTCCTATTCTGGGTCATTTTCGCCGCCGCGAAATTGACACAGAAAGTGCAGCTAAAAATTCGCTGCCCCGAATTCAGCACAGAACCATTTTTCTCTACAACGCGTCCTGTTGGTATTTTGGTCATAACTTGAGTTATAAACCTCCAAATTGAGTGAAACCAAAAGCATTTGAAAGCTAAGAGGATTTTCTACAACTATTGTGAAGACCAAAATACCCATTTCGAATTATTTGATTGTCAAAAAAAGCCATATTTAACAGGGATATACACTTAATAGAACAAATATTTCAATACAAACCCTGTCTCGGTAATTTGGCCATAACTAGAGTTATAGACCTCTAAATTGAGTGAAATCAAAATAATTTGAAAGATAAGAGGATTATCTACAACTCTTATAAAGACCACAATGGCAAAATCTAATGAAAAATGGTTCGACATTCGCACCCAAGTTACTGAAGGAAACTCACATTTTCATCAAAATTTCAAATCAATTACATCCCAATTCAAGACAATATTTCAACACAATTTGAAACAACTTAACATGCACACATCATCATACCTATTCCAAGATTCTATATTACAAGAGACAAGGCATCCATGATTCTCATACATATCTCAACCAAACCACCCAAGTTCATTTCCAAACAAGGATTCAACATGCATTCACATCATACCACACAAGCAAGGCACATCATTTATTAGATTTTCAAACATACTAACATTCAAATTCAAGCCATTATCATACAATCTAACAAATCAAGTTGCACCATCCTAGCCACATGTATAATCTACTCTCTAAGGGTCTAATTTGGGGTTTAGTGGGGTTACCTCAACTTGAAATTCCATGCTTTCAATCCTGACATAGCTTCATCAACTCTCAATATCTGGAGTTTTAGATACAATATGTTAGTGAAACTAATTAGAGATGAAACTTAACACATTTATTTACAATTCATATGAAGGAGTCATGTTCCAAATCTAACATCTAGAGGGTGAATTTCTAGTTGTAAGTTGACTATATGACAGAAGCTGAATTTGTGAATCTACTTCATTCTTTTGACCATAATCTAGGTTGTGGTTACTGGATTGACATAAAACTAGTGTCATTTCGAAGATAATACAATTCTATATAACTTTTATGAAGGACTCAAAGGCTAAATCAAAGGTTTAGGAGGTTAAACTTACAAATAAAGATGATCTACAAATTCTGGACCTGAAATCGTTCTACCTTGGTTACTACTCCGGTAATCAAGGCATATCTTGAGATATGGACCATGGATTGACATGAAGTCAAAAGCATATTGAAGATAAGAGGACTTCTTACAACACTGATGAAGACATCTAAACCTAGTTCCAAAATTTTAATTGTAAAAATGGTTCCTCAAACAGAAAGGTACATTTAGACAAACCTAGCCCATAAACATTGATACTGTCCTGGACCATAACTTGAGTTGTAGGTACCCAAATGGAGTGAAACCAAAGCCATTTGAAAGATAACAAGATTTCCTACAACTTCTATGAATAGTACGAAGGCAAATTCTATCATATACGAACCCTAATTTTATATGAAAACTCGCGGATTTGGGACAGATCAAAACAAAAACCAGAATCCTAACTCAACTCACACCAAAGTGCTTTCTACTCCGAAATTCTTAGCTTTTGGAACTAAAATTCTTTCAGATTTCCAACATGCAGAGCTAATATACTAGATTGAAGATGGATATAAGGATTACCATGTGGCCTTTTCCCAATTTCTTGCCTCCTTCAAGCTTGCCTTCCATCCTTGAGCTTCCTTCCCCATGAGTTCTTAATCTCCATTTCATCCTCTTCTTTCTCCTTCATCTCTTCCTTAGTTTCCTTCAGCAAAACCTTTATAAGCACCTCAAATGAAAGAGAAGATGAGGATGATGAATAATCTCTAGTTGCATGTGTGAATGGGGGTTGGAGACTTGGGTTTTCTTAGAGAAGGTGGAGGATTTTTGGAGAGTGTAGAGAGAGAAGTGGAGTGTGGTGTTCTGTTTTTGGGTTAGAAGAGAAGCAACTTAATGAGAGGGAAATGGGTGTGTGTCGTGTAACAAGTAGAGGAGAAAGAGAGAGTACTTGTGTGTGGTTATTCCATGGTTGTTGGGTGAACTTATTAAAAATTGCTATAGGGTCCTTGCTTAAAAGGTTATTTGTGAGGAGAATTTAAGGGACAAAACAGAGATTCCTTCAAATGTGTATTGTTTACTCCAAAGGTAATTAATACTCCTTCATGATTTGATTTTTGAGATGTTACATGTGTTATTCACCATGAAATTTCTAGCTTAATTTACATAATTTTTTATATTTTTAAAATTGCAACATTTGTTTCTAGAAATCGTGTACTTTACACTTGAAAAATATGATGTTTTTTACTTTCAAAAATAAAAACGCATATTTTAAATTAATTAAATTATTTGATTTTTTTCAAAACAATGTATTGTCCCTTATGAAGTTTCTACCTTAATTTACATAATTTTTATATCTTAAAAATTGCAACGTTTGTTTCTATATATCGTGTACTGTACACTAGAAAAATATGGTGTTTTTAAATTTAAAAATAAAATTGTGTTTTTAAAATTTATTAAATTATTTGATTTTTTTAAATACTAATGTTTTCACCATGAGGTTTCTAGCTTATATTAAATAATTTTTGAATTTTAAATATTGCAAAATTATTTAAAAAATTGTGTACGATACACTTGAAATATAGGATGTCTTTTGATTTAAATATGAAAATGTGTTTTTTTAATGTATTGAATTATTTGAATTTTTTTAATTTAGTGTGTTCTTCACCATGATTTTTCTATCTTTATTTACATAATTTTTCAAATTTTCAAATTTAAAATTTTTTTCTAGAAATCGTATACTATACACTTAAAAAATAGGGTGTTTTTTACATTAAAAATGAAAACGCATATTTTAAATTTATAATTTTTTTTATTTTTTATGAAAACAATATATTTTGTTCCATGAAGTATCTAGCTTAATTTACACAATTATATATTATTTTAAAATTTCAACATAGGTTTCTAGAAATTGTGTACTTTACACTAAAAAATAGGGTGATCTTTTAATTAAATATGAACATGTGTTTTTTTAAATTAATTGAATTATTTGATTTTAAAAAAAAAATGTGTTGTTCAACATGAAGTATCTAGCTTAATTTACATAATTATTAAAATTTTTAAAATTGCAAAAATATTTAATGAAATTGTGTACTACACACTTGAAAAATAGGGTGTTTTTTAATTTAAATATGAAAATGAGTTTTTAAAATTTATTAAATTATTCAATTTTTTAAAAATTTTACTTGGTTCACCATGAAGTTTCTAGCTTAATTAACATAATTTTTCAAAATTTTTAAATTACAAAAATTTTCTAGAACTTGTGTACTATACACTTGAAAAAAAAGTGTTTTTTTACTTTAAAAATGAAAACGCATATTTTAAATATATTAAATCATTTGAATTTTTTAAAATAATGTAATGTTCGCCATGAAGTATCAAGCTTAATTTATACAATTTTTTATATTTTTAAAATTGTAATATTTGTTTCTAGAAATCGCATATTATACAATTGAAAAATAAGGTGTTTTTCTATAAAAATTAATACCCATATTTTAAATTTATAATATTATTTTATGTATTTTAAAACAATGTATTGCTCATCATGAAGTTTCTACCTTTACTTACATAATTTTAATATTTTTAAAATTGCAACATTTGTTTCACTACAACAAAATTGATTTTTAGCAACACTGTCAGATACAACATTTGTAAAAAATGTTGTAAATACTAAAAGACAATATTTTTTAACAATTTAGGAACATTTTTTAAATGTAACTGAAATCTTTTTGCAACATCGTCAGATGCAACATTTGTCAAAAATGTCACAAAGGCACAAAGGCAACTTTTTTAGTGATTTAGCAACATTTTTTTAACAATTTAGTAATATTTTTTCAAATGTTTCTAAAAGTCATTTATGTAGTAGTGTTTATAGAAATCGTGTAATATACACTTGAAAAAATAGGGTATTTTTTTAATTTAAATATGAAAATCAGTTTTTTAAATTTTTAAATTATTTGATTTTATTAAAAAATAATATCTTGTTTACTATGAAGTTTCTAGTTTAATTTATATAATTTTTCAACATTTTATAATTGCAAAATATTTTGAAGAAATTGTGTACTATACACTTCAAAAATAGGGTGATTTTTAATTTAAATATGAAAGTGTGTTTTTTAAATTTATTAGATTATTTGATTCTTTTAAATAATGTGTTGTTCACCATGAAGTTTCTAGCTTAATTTACATAATTTTTAAAATTACAAAAAAATTTCTAGAAATCATGTACTATACACTTGAAAAACAGGGTGTTTTTTACTTTTTAAATAAATGAAAATATATATTTTAAATTTTTAAATTATTTGATTTCTTTGAATACAATGTATTGTTCACCATGAAGTTTCTTGCTTAATTTACACAACTTTTTATATTTTTTTAAATTTCAACATTTATTTCTAGAAATAATGTACTATACACTTGAAAAATAAGGTATTTTTTTAATTTAAATAAGAAAATTTATATTAAATTATTTTTTTTTGTTCACCATGAAGGTTCTAGCTTAATTTACATAATTTTTTATATTTTTAAAATTGCAACATTTATTTCTAGAGATCGTGTACTTTACACTTGAAAAATAGGGTGTTTTTTACTTTAAAAAATACATATTTTAAATTTATTAAATTATATGATTTTTTTAAAACAATGTATTGTCCCTCATGAAGTTTCTACCTTAATTGACCTAATTTTTATATTTTAAAAATTGCAACGTTTGTTTTCATACTTGGTGTACTATACACTAGAAAAATATGATGTTTTTAAATTTAAAATTTAAATTGAGTTTTTAAAATTTATTAAATTATTTGATTTTTTTTAAATAATATCTTTTTCACCATGTGATTTCTAGCTTATATTAAAAAAATTTTAATTTTTAATATTGCAAAAAGTTTTCAAAAAATTGTGTACTATTTACTTGAAAAATAGGTTGTCTTTGGATTTAAATATGAAAATGTGTTTTTTTAATGTATTAAATTATCTTAATTTTTTAATTAATGTGTTGTTCACCATAAATTTTCTATCTTCATTTACATAATTTTTCAAATTTTTAAAATTTAAAAAAAAATTCTAGAAATCGTGTACTATACACTTGAAAAATAGCGTGTTTTTTACATTAAAAATGTAAACGCATGTTTTAAATTTATAAATTTTTTGATTTTTTGGAAAACAATATATTGTTTGCAATGAAGTATCTAGCTTAATTTACACAATTTTATATTATTTTAAAATTACAACATTTGTTTCTAGAAATGGTGTAGTAACACTTGAAAAATAGGGTGTTTTTTAATTTAAATATGAAAATGATTTTTTAAAATTTATTAAATTATTCGATTTTTTAAAAATATTATTTGGTTCACCATGAAGTATCTAGCTTGATTAACATAATTTTTCAAATTTTTAAATTTACAAAAATTTTCTAGAATTCGTGTACTATACACTTGAAAAATAGTGATTTTTTTACTTTAAAAATAAAAACACATATTTTAAATTTATTAAATCATTTGATTTTTTTTAAAACAATGTATTGTTCGCCTTGAAGTATCAAGCTTAATTTATACAATTTTTTATACTTTTAAAATTGCAACATTTGTTTCTAGAAATCGCGTACTATACACTTGAAAAATAGGGTGTTTTTTTCTTTAAAAATTAATACCCATATTTTAAATTTTTTAAATTATTTTATTTGTTTTAAAACAATGTATTGTTCATCATGAAGTTTCTACCTTAACATACATAATTTTAATATTTTTAAAATTGCAACATTTGTTTCTATAAATCGTGTACTATACACTTGAAAAAACAGGGTATTTTTTAATTTAAATGTAGCATCCCAAAAAAATAAGCACTTTCTAAATCATATGTCTAAAGAAATTCCATCTAAATTAAAGCCCCTTTTTACAAATTAAGGAAATGGAAAGGAATGACTTGTTTGCAAAAACTAAAAAGTTGCAAAATTGAAAAACCTTCACTTTCCTCCTCTTCTTCTCCCATGCATGAAACATCTCATTCTTTCCTTCCACTTCTCTCTCTAAGCTCATGAGAGCTCCACCTTCTCTCTAAAATTCCCAAGCTTCCAAACTCACAATGCAACATGCAACCCATCAATCTTCATCTAAGTAGTTATACCTCTCTTCCTCTACTTGTGATTCATTTATTTTAAAAATATAAAAAATTGTGTAAATTAAGCTTGATACTTCATGGCGAACAATACATTATTTTAAAAAAATCAAATGATTTAATAAATTTAAAATATGCATTTTCATTTTTAAAGTAAAAAAACACTCTTTTTTTCAAGTGTATATAGTACACGAATTCTAGAAAAATTTTGTAATTTTAAAAATTTGAAAAATTATGTTAATTAAGATAGAAACTTCATGGTGAACCAAATAATAATTTTAAAAAATCGAATAATTTAATAAATTTTAAAAACTCATTTTCATATTTAAATTAAAAAACACCCTATTTTTCAAGTGTATAATACACAATTTCTTGAAATATTTTTGCAATTTTAAAAATTTGAATAATTTTGTAAATTAAGCTAGAAACTTCACGTTGAACAACACATTATTTTATTAAATATCAAATAATTCAATTAATTTAAAAAACACATGTTCATATTTAAATAAAAGAACACCTTATTTTTCAAGTGTAAAGTACACGATTTCTAGAAACAAATGTTGAAATTTTAAATTAATATAAAATTGTGTAAATTAAGATATATACTTCATGGCAAAAAATATATTGTTTTAAAAAAATCAAAAAAAATTATAAATTTAAAATATGCGTTTACATTTTTAATGTAAAAAACACGATATTTTTCAAGTGTATAGTACACGATTTCTAGAATTTTTTTTTAAATTTGAAAAATTATGTAAATGAAGATAGAAAATTCATGGTCAAGAACACATTAATTTGAAAAATTCAAATAATTCAATACATTAAAAAAACACATTTTCATATTTAAATCAAAAGATACCCTATTTTTCAAGTGTATTTGTACACAATTCTTTAAATAATTTTGCAATATTTAAAATTGAAAAATTATTTAATATCAGCTAGAAACATCATGGTGAAAAAGATATTATTTGAATAAATCAAATAATTTAATAAATTTTAAAAACATAATTTTATTTTTAAATTTAAAAACACCATATTTAAAAACACGATGTATAGAAACAAATGTTGCAATATTTAAAATATCAAAATTATCTAAATTAAGGTAGAAACTTCATGAGGGACAATACATTGTTTTGAAAAAAATCAAATGATTTAATAAATTTAAAATATGAGTTTTTATTTTTGAAAGTAAAAAACACCCAATTTTTAAAGTATCAAGTACACGATTTCTAAAAACAAATGTTGCAATTTTAAAAATATAAAAAATTATGTAAATTAAGCTAGAAACTTCATGGTCAACAACAAATTATTTTAAAAAAATAAATAATTTAATAAACTTAAAAAAGAAATTTTCTTATTTAAATTAAAAAACACCTTATTTTTCAATTGTATAGTACATGATTTCTAGAAACAAATGTTGAAATTAAAAGAAATATTAAAAACTGTGTAAATTAAGCAAGAAACTTCAGGGTGAACAATACATTGTGTTCAAAGAAATCAAATAATTTAAGAAATTTAAAATATGCGTTTTCATTTAACAAGTAAAAAACATCCTATTTTTCAAGTCTATAGTACACGATTTCTAGAAATCTTTTTGTTATTTTAAAAATTATGTAAATTAAGCTAGAAACTTCATGGTGAACAACACATTATTTAAAAAAAATCAAATAATCTAATAAATTTAAAAAAAACACTTTCTTATTTAAATTAAAAATCATCCTATTTTTGAAGTGTATAGTACACGATTTCTTTAAAATATTTTGCAATCATAAAATGTTGAAAAATTATGTAAATTAAACTAGAAATTTTATGGTAAACAAGAAATTATTTTAAAAATAATAAAATAATTTAAAAATTTATAAAAATCATTTTCATATTTGAAATTAAAAAACACCTTATTTTTAAAGTGAAAAGTACACGATTTCTAAAAACAAATGTTGCAATTTTAAAAATATAAAAAATTAGGTAAATTAAGCTAGAAACTTCATGGTGACCAACACATTATTTTAAAAAAATAAATAATTTAATAAATTTAAAATAGAAATTTTCTTATTTAAATTAAAAAACACTTTATTTTTCAAGTGTGTAGTACATGATTTCTAGAAACAAATGTTGACATTTAAAAAAATATAAAAAATTGTGTAAATTAAGCAAGAAACTTCATGGTGAACAATACATTGTGTTCAAAGAAATAAAATAATTTAAAAATTTAAAATATGCGTTTTCATTTAAAAAGTAAAAAACACCCTATTTTTCAAGTGTATAGTACACGATTTCTAGAAAAAAATTTGTAATTTTAAAAATTATGTAAATTAAGCTAGAAACTTCATGGTGAACAACACTTTATTTAAAAAAAAGAAATAATCTAATAAATTTAAAATACACACTTTCATCTTTCAATTAAAAATCACCCTATTTTTGAAGTGTATAGTACACGATTCTTGAAAATATTTTGCAATCATAAAATGTTGAAAAATTATGTAAATTAAACTAGAAACTTCATGGTAAACAAGATATTATTTTTTAAAAAAAAAATCAAATAATTTAAAAATTTTAAAAACTCATTTTCATATTTAAATTTAAAAACACCCTATTTTTTCAAGTGTATAGTACACGATTTCTAGAAACAAATCTTGCAATTTTAAAAATATCAAAATTATGTTAGTTAAGGTAGAAATCTTATGATCAATAATTCATTGTTTTAAAACAAAAAAAATAATTTAATAAATTTAAAATATGGGTATTAATTTTTAAAGAAAAATAAACCCTTTTTTTCAAGTATATAGTACGCGATTTCTAGAAACAAATATTACAATTTTCAAAATATAAAAAATTGTGTAAATTAAGCTTGATACTTCATGGTGAACAATACATTATTTTAAAAAAATCAAATGATTAAATAAATTTAAAATATGCATTTTTATTTTTGAAAGTAAAAAACACCCAATTTTTAAAGTATAAAGTACACAATTTCTACAAACAAATGTTGCAATTTTAAAAATATAAAAAATTATGTAAATTAAGCTAGAAACTTCATGGTGAACAACATATTATTTTAAAAAAATAAATAATTTAATAAATTTAAAAAATAAATTTTCTTATTTAAATTAAAAAACACCTTATTTGTCAATTGTATAGTACATCATTTCTAGAAACAAAAGTTGAAATTGAAAAAAATATAAAAAACTGTGTAAATTAAGCAAGAAACTTCATGGTGAACAATACATTGTGTTCAAAGAAATCAAATAATTTAAAAAATTTAAAATATGCGTTTTCATTTAACAAGTAAAAAACACCCTATTTTTCAAGTGTATAGTACACGATATTTAGAAATTTTTGTAATTATTAAAATTATGTAAATTAAGCTAGAAACTTCATGGTGAACAACATATTATTTAAAAAAAATCAAATAATCTAATAAATTTAAAAAACATACTTTCTTATTTAAATTAAAAATCATCCTATTTTTGAAGTGTATAGTACACGATTTCTTGAAAATATTTTGCAATCATAAAATGTTGAAAAATAATGTAAATTAAACTAGAAATTTCATGGTAAACAAGATATTATTTTAAAAATAATAAAATAATTTAAAAATTTATAAAACTCATTTTCATATTTGAAAATAAAAAACACCTTATTTTTAAAGTGTAAAGTACACGATCTCTAGAAACAAATGTTGTAATTTTAAAAATGTAAAAAATTATGTAAATTAAGCTAGAAACTTCATGGTGAACAACACATTATTTTAAAAAAATAAATAATTTAATAAATTTAAAATAGAAATTTTCTTATTTAAATGAAAAAACACCTTATTTTTTAAGTGTGTAGTACATGATTTTTAAAAACAAATTTGACATTTAAAAAAATATAAAAAGTTGTGTAAATTAAGAAAGAAATTTCATGGTGAACAATACAATGTGTTCAAAGAAATCAAATAATTTAAAAAATTTAAAATATGCATTTTCATTTAAAAAGTAAAAAACACCCTATTTTTCAAGTGTATAGTACACGATTTCTAGAAAAATTTTTGTAATTTTAAAAATTATGTAAATTAAGCTAGAAACTTCATGGTGAACAACACATTATTAAAAAAATAAATAATTTAATAAATTTGAAAAAGAAATTTTCTTATTTAAATTAAAAAATACCTTATTTTTCAATTGTATAGTACATGATTTCTAGAAACAAATGTTGAATTTAAAAAAAATATAAAAAACTGTGTAAATTAAGCAAGAAACTTCCTGGTGAACAATACATTGTGTTCAAAGAAATCAAATAATTTAAAAAATTTAAAATATGCGTTTTCATTTAAAAAGTAAAAAACACCATATTTTTCAAGTATATAATACACGATTTCTAGAATATTTTTTGTAATTTTAAGAATTATGTAAATTAAGCTAGAAACTTCTTGCTGAACAACACATTATTCAAAAAAATCAAATAATCTAATAAATTTAAAAAACACACTTTCATATTTAAATTAAAAATCACCCTATTTTTGAAGTGTAGAGTATACGATTTCTTGAAAATATTGTGCAATCATAAAATGTTGAAAAATTATGTAAATTAAACTAGAAACTTCATGGTAAACAAGATATTATTTAAAAAAATCAAATAATTTAAAAATTTAAAAAACTCATTTTCATATTTAAATTAAAAAAAACACCCTATTTTTTCAAGTGTATAGTACACGATTTCTAGAAACAAATGTTAAAATTTTAAAGTTATCAAAATTATGTAAGTTAAGGTAGAAACTTTATGATCAACAATTCATTGTTTTAAAACAAATAAAATAATTTAATAAATTTATATTTTTTCAAGCGTATAGTATACGATTTCTAGAAACAAATGTTGCAATTTTAAAAATATTAAAATTATGTAAGTTAAGGTAGAAACTTCTAGATGAACAATACATTGTTTTAAAAAAAATTAAATAATTTAATAAATTTAAAATATGGGTATTATCTTTAAAAGGAAAAAAAACCCTATTTTTTAAGTGTATAGTACGCGATTTCTAGAAACAAATATTGAAATTTTAATAATATAAAAAATTGTGTAAATTAAGCTTGATACTTCATGGCGAAAAATACATTATTTTAAAAAAAAATCAAACGATTTAATAAATTTAAAATATGCGTTTTCATTTTTAAAGTAAAAAAACACTCTTTTTTTAAGTGTATAGTACACGAATTCTAGAAAATTTTTGTAATTTTAAAATTTTGAAAAATTATGTTAATTAAGCTGGAAACTTCATGGTGAACCAAATAATATTTTTTAAAAATCGAATAATTTAATAAATTTTAAAAACTCATTTTCATATTTAAATTAAAAAACACCATATTTTTCAAGTGTATAGTACACAATTTCTTGAAATATTTTTGCAATTTTAAAAATTTGAATAATTATGTAAATTAAGCTAGAAACTTCATGTTGAACAACACATTATTGTTTTAAAATCAAATAATTCAGTTAATTTAATAAACACATGTTCATATTTAAATAAAAGAACACCCTATTTTTCAAGTGTAAAGTACACGATTTCTAGAAACAAAATTGTGTAAATTAAGCTAGATACTTCATGGTAAAAAAATATATTGTTTTCAAAAAAATTTAAAAAATTTATAAATTTAAAATATGCGTTTTTATTTTTTATGTAAAAAACACCCTATTTTTTAAGTGTATAGTACACAATTTCTAGAATTTTTTTTTAAAATTTTAAAAGTTTGAAAAATTATGTAAATGAAGATAGAAAATTCATGGTCAAGAACACATTAATTTAAAAAATTGAAATAATTCAATACATTAAAAAACACATTTTCATATTTAAATCAAAAGACACCCTATTTTTCAATTGTATAGCACACAATTTTTTAAGGAATTTTGCAATATTTGAAATTTAAAATTATTTAATATAAGCTAGACACATCATGGTGAAAAAGATATTATTTAAAAAAATCAAATAATTTAATAAATTTTAAAAACATAATTTTATTTTTAAATTTAAAAACACCATATTTTTCTAGTGTATGGTACACGATGTATAGAAACAAAAGTTGCAATTTTTAAAATACAAAAATTATGTAAACTAAGGTAGAAACTTCATGAGGGGAAATACATTGTTTTGAAAAAATTAAATAATTTAATAAATTTAAAATATGCGTTTTTATTTTTGAAAGTAAAACACACCCTATTTTTCAAGTGTAAAGTTCACGATTTCTAGAAATAAATGTTGCAATTTAAAAATATAAAAAATTATGTAAATTAAGCTAGAAACTTCATGTTGAAC
The DNA here is from genome assembly GCA_037177725.1 of Cyamopsis tetragonoloba. Lineage (NCBI taxonomy): Eukaryota > Viridiplantae > Streptophyta > Magnoliopsida > Fabales > Fabaceae > Cyamopsis > Cyamopsis tetragonoloba. The sequence goes on along the minus strand of CM074122.1, from coordinate 61,232,130 downwards.
AACACATTTTTTTAAAAAAAATAAATAATTTAATAACTTTAAAATAGAAATTTTGTTATTTAAATTAAAAAACACCTTATTTTTCAAGTATATAGTACATGATTTCTAGAAATAAATGTTGAAATTTAAAAAAATATAAAAAATTGTGTAAATTGTAACACCCTAGGCGGGACTTTATACAACCATCCCCGGCTGTGTACTTAGAGCTTAGCCACCCCTTTAAGTGGCCTCTCTCCCCTGCGAATAAATCTCCTTTATTCCATGATTTGGGGACCTTCCGTGGTTCGAACCCATGACCAAAGGGCTATAGTCATGGATTCCTAAGAACCTCTACCAATTGAGTAGCTCAAAACTTCCCCTAGTGCACTAAACTTTTCTTGAATCTTTTATGGAAGCCTAGTGCACTAAACTTCCCCTAGCGCGTGACAGTAACGCGAGGTTGAGCTCAAAACTAGGACCACAGCAACCGTCCCTACCGTGATCAAACTGACTGCCGGGCTATCTTAACCCCACATCAATGGGATAGTCCTTTCTTTCGGGCCATAATTCCCCATCACAGGGCACAGGTCATCTAACCCTACATTCTCAAGCTTAATTATGCTTGTCCGCTTACCCGGTGTCTGACCGGTGGGAATCAACCCACTTACTCAACATTCGTTGAAGGGGGAAAGCTTAAACTTGTCTTTAAATTTCATTTTCATTTCACATCAAATATTATCATGCATTTCACATTCAAGAAAAGAAAAGAATTAAGTATGTTAATGAAAGATCATGGCATGCATACATCCATAATTGTCATAGCATGCATTATGTATGAGTTGTTGCATTGATTGTGGATTGAATTGTGTGTTAGGGATTAAATGGGGTGTTTTCCAGTTAGACTGGCTGTGATATGGTATAAAAAAATTTTCAAAACGCCGGGAGTTACTCAGTTATATGTTTTGCATATAACTGACGGTTACCATATCACAGGTATTAGAAGATTATGAAGCGAAAGCCACAGATAGGACGAGTTGTGGGCTTTTCTTAGGTATAGCCACTCATGGTGAACCTAAGTCTCAAGTTCATATATTAATTTGTTCAGTTGCATAGGAATTCGTATAAATTGAAAGGGTTGGAATTATTATTATTATTAATTGTTGTAAATTAGAATTTAGCTTCCGTTAGTGTGTTGAAAAAAAAATGGACTCAAAACTTAAGGTGTTACATTTATGGTATAGCTCAATTGGTAGTGGTTCTTAGGAATCCATGACTATAGCCCTTTGGTCATGAGTTCGAACCACGGAAGGTCCCCAAATTCTGGAATAAAAGAGATTTATTCGCAGGGGGATAGGTCACTTAAAGGGGGTGGCTAAGCTCTAAGTACACAGCCGAGGATGGTGGTATGAAGTTCCGTCCGGGGTGTTACATAAATTAAGCAAGAAACTTCATGGTGAACAATACATTGTGTTCAAAGAAATCAAATAGTTTAAAAAATTTAAAATATGCGTTTTCATTTAAAAAGTAAAAAACACCATATTTTTCAAGAGTATAGTACACGATTTCTAGAAAAAAATTTGTAATTTTAAAAATTATGTAAATTATGCTAGAAACTTCATGGTGAACAACACATTATTTAAAAAAAATCAAATAATCTAATAAATTTAAAAAACACACTTTCATATTAAAATAAAAAATATAAAAAGTTATGTAAATTAAGCTAGAAACTTCATGTGAACAACACATTATTTTAAAAAAATAAATAATTTAAAAATTTTAAATAGAAATTTTCTTATTTAAATTAAAAAACACCTTATTTTTCAAGTGTTTAGTACATGATTTCTAGAAACAAATTGTAACACCTTAATTTACTAGTCTTTTTTTTTCGAAACATTAACGGAAGCTAAATTCTACTTTACAATAATTAATAACAATAATAATTACAACTCTTTTAACTTATACAAATTCTTATACAGCTGAACAAATTAATATATATGAACTTGAGACTTAGGTTCACCATGTGTGGCTATACCTAAGAAACGCCCACAACTCGTCCTATCTGTGGATTTCGCTTCATAATTTTCTGATACCTGCAATATGGTAACCGTCAGTTATATGAAAAACATATAACTGAGTAACCCCCGGCATTTTTTTAAAACATTTTTATATCATATCACAGCTAGTCTAACTAGAAAACACCCAATTTAATTCCTATCACACAATCAATCCAATGCAACATATTCAAACATAATGCATGCAATGACAAATAAGAATGTATGCATGCCATGATCTTTCATTTTTCATTCTTGTCTCTTTCTTTTCTTTAGTCTTTTACGGGAGAACCGTGCACAAGACTCCTCCCTAGGCGCATGGTAGCAACGCGCGCTTGAGCTCAATCATGGGACCACGGCAAGCGTCCCTACTGTGATCAAACTGTCGGGCTATCTTGTTCTTGTTCGTTGGGGATAGCCCAGGACTATCTTACCCCATTCATCGGGATAGTCCTTTCTTTCGGGCCATCTTCCCGGTCACCGGGCAATCCTACTAGTTCAGGCCATCTAACCCCGTTCATTGGGAGACCCTACATTATCAATCTTTTCATGCTTGTCCGCTTACCCGGTGTGTAACCACTGGGAATCAACCCGCTTACTCAACATCCGTCGTTGATGGGGGAAAGCTTAAACTTGTCTTTAAATTTCATTTTCATTTCACATCCTTAAAATCATTTAACTTCATCTAATTCAATTTAAATCACTCAAAGATCAATTCACATAGATGACCAAAGTCCAATTTCATCAAATTCACATTATCATCAAGATCATACTCATACATTCACATTCACAATCCAATATCCAAACAAAGAATCAACATAAATGCATCAACCCCACACATATAGAACCAATTCAACCAAGATCAACTTCAAAACCTAACATCATAAAACCTCAAATTCCTAATTTCCCTAATTGGAGTTTTAAGTTTGGGGTTTAGTGGGGTTACTTTAGAATTGGAGCTCTAAACTCAATCTCTAAATTTCACTGTGGAAGATTTTAAACCGGTAGAATTGGAGTTCCCAACGCGTAGATAATTTTCTTCAACTGCTCCGGCGGCAACCGGTAGCCAGAAGGCCACCATGCAAGCACTCAAAGTGGTGGCCACCACCACCTTCTCCTTTCTCTCTCGCCACCCTCTCTCTTCATTTCATTCAAGTTTTGTTTATTGTGTTGTGATGTGTGTGTACGTGAGTGAGAGTGAAATAAGTGAGGGTGTAGTGGTTAGATGAGGGAGAGTGCATGGTAAGAGCGTAGTCCTTAGTTTTAATTTATTAAAAATTGCATCTAGGTCCTTGTCTTTATAAAATTTAATAAAAGTTCAACTTAACAAAATTTGAATAAATAAAACACAAGGACATAGTTACAACTTTCTAATTTTATATTTTAATCCCCTAAGCTCACCTTGCTACATTTTAAAACCTCTGGTTGTATTCATATCATAACCTAGTCCTTTTCCCTTAATCCTATATGCTTTATAATTTCTTTTGATTCCCTAAATTCCTTATCTCTTCTAAAATAGCCCCCTGTGGACATAACTATGAATTTAAATAATCTACTCTATGAGATTAGAAATTTGGGATGTTACACAAATGTTGAAATTTAAAAAAATATAAAAAATTGTGTAAATTAAGCAAGAAACTTCATGGAGAACAATACATTGTGTTCAAAGAAATCAAATAGTTTAAAAAATTTAAAATATGCATTTTCATTTAAAAAGTAAAAAACACCCTATTTTTCAAGAGTACACAATTTCTAGAAATTTTTTTGTAATTTTAAATATTATGTAAATTAAGCTAGAAACTTCATGGTGAACAACACATTATTTAAAAAAATCAAATAATCTAATAAATTTAAAAAACACACTTTCATATTTAAATTAAAAATGTAACATCCCAAATTTTAAAGTTTCTAGAGTAAATTATTTAAACTTACAAGTTATGTCCTTAAGGGGTTATTTTAGAAAAGATAAGGAATTTAGGGAACTAAAATGAATTATAAAGCATATAGGATTAGGGGAAGAAGACTAGATTATGAAATAAATACAACTAGAGATTTAAAATGTAGCAAGGTGGGCTTAGGAGATTAAAATATAAAATTAAAAAGTTGTAGTTAAGTCCTTGTGGTTTTATTTATTTAAATTATGTTAATTTGGACTTTAATTAAATTTTATAAAGACAAGGACTTATGTACAATTTTTTAATAAATTAAAACTAAGGACTACGCTTTTACCACGCACCCTCCCTCACCTAACCACACACCCTCACCTTTATCTCACTTTCTCACAGCCACACACACACAAAACACAATGAAAAAAGAAAATGGGGAGAGGGTGGCGAGAAAGAAGGAGAAATTGGTGGTGACCACCACTTTGGGTGGTTGCATGGTGGCCTTCCAGCCGCCGGTTGCCGCCGGAGCAGTTGAAGAAAATGATGTTGGGAACTCCAATTCTACCGGTTTAAAATTTTCCATGGTGAAATTTAGAGATTGAGTTTAGAGCTCCAGTTCTAAGGTAACCCCACTAAACCCCAAACTTAAAACTCCAATTAGGGAAATTATGAATTTGAGGTTTTATGATGTTAGGTTTTGAAGTTGATCTTGGTTGAATTGGTTCTATATGTGTGGGATTGATGCATTTATGTTGATTCTTTGTTTAGATATTGGATTGTGAATGTGAATGTATGAAAATGATCTTGATGATGATGTGAATTTGATGAAATTGGATTTTGGTCATCCTTGTGAATTGACCTTTGAGTGATTTATATTGAATTAGATGAAGTTAATATGATTTTAAGGAATTGAGATGGAAGGGAGGATTGAAACTTGTGAAAAGTTGATCAATACCATTTTCCCCTGTTTTGGCACAATTTGAACTGGATTTTTGAATTGGTTTTAATTGGCATTTGACTTTGTGGTTATAATAAGAGTTGTAGATAATCCTCTTATCTTTCAAATGCTTTTGGTTTCATTCAATTTGGAGATCTACAACTGTAGTTATGATCAAATTACTGAGACATAGTCTATATGAAAGTATCTATTTTGTTGATTGCACATACCTATCAAAGATGACTGTTTTTGACAATTAAATTTTTAGAACTGGGTTTTGTGGTCTTCATAAGAGTTGTAGAGAATCCTCTTAGCTTTGAAATGCTTTTGGTTTCACTCTATTTGAAGGTTTATAACTCAAGTTATGGCCAAAATACGAACAGGGGTGCGCACACGTTCCTAGGCTGTGCGCACAAGATTGGGCAGCAGCTCCAGGGGGAATTAAGGTGCGCACAGCTGAGCAAAGTGTGCGCACAGCTAGGGGAGAAATTCAATCCCACACCCTTCTAGCCTTCATTCTTCAACTCCTTTCATCTCTAGCTTCATTCTTTAAGTCTAATCTTCAAAGATCAACACTTTTCCATGCTTATTCCTACATGAACATAATCAAACAAATTGCAATGTAAACATCATAAATCCATTTCTAAGATAGAAATGAATAAAATTAGGTTCATGTGACTTATAAACATGCAATAGGATCATTGAAATGTTGTGGTATGTGTATGACCTAAATGGTGAGTAATTTGATTGATGTTTTATATGATTGAGATGAGATGAACGATGAATGTATGAACATGTTGAATGCAATTAATGTGAGATGTATGTTTGATGCATGATAACATGTAATATGGAAATAAATGATAAGAGAAATGTTTCCCCCATCAACCTTGGTTGAGTAAGTGGGTTGAGTCCCGCCAGAAGTAGACCGGGTAAGTGGACAAGCATGGAAAAGAGAATAATTGGGGGGGGTTATTATCTAGATGGATAATAACTCTTGCAGACCTGTAATGGGTGTTGACTTTGAATAAGAGAAATGATTTGGGGGCTATTACCGGAAGGGGTAATAGTTCTTGCAGACCTGTAATGGGTGATGACTCTGAGAAAGAGAAACAATTGGGGGCTATTGTCGGAAGGAGTGATAGTCCTTGCAGACCTCTATTCGAGGTGAGGCATGGACTCTGGTTAAGGACGCTTACCAGGGTTTGCAGAGAGCTCTAGAGTGCTATTGTCACGCACATGGTGGATTTCCGCTTGCACCGGGTTTCCCGTTAAAAAGAAGTGAAATGAAAAAGAAATAAAAAGAAATCATGGTATGCATACATACATGATGCTGTCATTGCATGCATTGTATATGAATGTGTCGTTTGTATGTGTATGTGTCATGTGTATGATATGTGATTGCTAGGTGTATATTTGGGGAGTTTTCCAGTTAAACTGGCTGCAATACTGATTTAAAATGTTTTAGTTAGACCGGGGGTTACTCGGTTATATGTGTTACATATAACTGACGGTCTCAGTATTGCAGGTATTAGGAGATTTTGGAGCTACAGCAATAGATGAGGAAAAGCTATAGGAATTCCTTAGAAGTAGTCATTCATGGTGAAACTAAGATTATTATTAAGATTTTATATTGTTCAGCTGTATAGGAAATTATAATTTAATAAAAGAACATTTCCGCTTGTATTTTAAATGAAACCAAGTAGCAAGTTTTGGTAGTTTCAAGAAAAATTTTAAGTATTAGATTTTTTTTAAAGGTAATATTTTTCGTAACTACTTTTTTCAAGTGTATAATACACGAATAGTAGAATTTTTTTGTAATTTTAAAGATTTTAAAAATTATGTTAATTAAGCTGGAAACTTCATGGTGAACCAAATAATATTTTTAAAAAATCGAATAATTTAATAAATTTTAAAAACTCATTTACATATTTAAATTAAAAAACACCCTATTTTTCAAGTGTACAGTACACAATTTCTTGAAATATTTTTGCAATTTTAAAAATTTGAATAATTATGTAAATTAAACTAGAAACTTCATGTTGAACAACACATTATTTTTTTTATATCAAATAATTCAATTAATTTAATAAACACATGTTCATATTTAAATAAAAGAACACCCTATTTTTTAAGTGTAAAGTATACGATTTCTAGAAACAAATGTTGGAATTTTAAAATAATATAAAATTGTGTAAATTAAACTAGATACTTCATCATAAAAAAATATATTGTTTTAAAAAAAATCAAAAAAATTTATAAATTTAAAATATGCGTTTTCATTTTTAATGTAAAAAACGCCTTATTTATCACGTGTATAGTACACGATTTCTAGAAAAAAAAATTTAAATTTTAAAAATTTGAAAAATTATGTAAATGAAGATAGAAAATTCATGGTCAAGAACACATTAATTTAAAGAATTCAAATAATTCAATACATTAAAGAAACACATTTTCATATTTAAATCAAAAGACACCCTATTTTTCAAGTGTATAGTACACAATTTTTTAAATAATTTTGCAATATTTAAAATTGAAAACTTATTTAATATAAGCTAAAAACCTCATGGTAAAAAAGATATTACTTAAAAAAATCTGTAACATCCCAGAATTTCCCAAGTTAAGAGTTAAATTAGTGAAAAAAATCAAATTAGTCCTTAAGGGGCTCTTTTGAAAAGAATTGGGATTTAGTTGCAAAATCATGAAAAAGGAAAGGAGGGACTAAATTGCAATATTTAAAAGTTTCATGGAGGGACTAATTAGCAAAAAAAAATTGAAAGTTTCTAAATTAGAAAAAAAAAAAGTTCCCTTTCTTCTCTCCCTCCTCACTCAGCATCACTCTCTCCCTCACTCTTATTCACATTTTCATTTTTATCTTCTCCTCTAGGATTTCCATCTTCTTCCTCTCCATTGATCATCATTATCCTCTTCTTCTAGTTCCTCCTCACCTTCAAGGCTTGGTTCTTCAACTTCAAGCTCAAGTGTTACCAAGGTGAGCACATGCAAATCTCTTCTCTTCTTCTTTGCTCATCAAGTTCTCATTTTGGGTAATGGGTTCAAAACCCTTCCATCTCAACATGCAACCCATAAATTGGGTTAATATGGGTGTTGATGATTTGGTACTTGTGGGTGTTAGGGATTCCAAGTACTCTTGAGAGAAGATTGAAGAGCTTGAAGGAATTAGGAGGAATTGTGTTTTTGGGGCTCAAACCAAGGTAACCCAAATTTAAAACCCCAATTAGAATTAGGTGATGTTGCTGATTAAATAATGACTTAGTCACTTGATTTGTGATATTTGATGAGTTTTCATGCTTGTTTATGTGAAATTGATATGAATTTGATTGAAGAATTGGATTTTGCCTAGGTAACTAAATTGTCCTGAAGTTTCGAAATTCATATCTCTGGATTCCCTTGATGAATGGGCTTGAAATTTTGTATGGTGATTAATTTATGTTTGAAGAGTTCCAGAATAAAATTTCATGATTTTTGAAGGTCTACACAAATTTTGGTGAATTTTTAAATGAACTATGTTCATCCTGGGAAAACTGTTGAATCCGAAAATAAATTGTGAATTTCGTGAGTGTATTTCTCTCTGGTTACTTTGAATTTCGAAGTGAAATTTTGTCTAGTGATATCTGGGTGTGTTATATACCTTGTGTTAAATTTTCACAATTTTAAGTTTAGTTTTGATTTTATATCAATTTCTGAAGTAGTTGTGCTCATCCTTTAGATGTTGCTGGAATCCAGCTAAAATAAGGAGATTCCAGAATTTACTGCAACTTATATCCATTGAATTTTAATGTTAAATTTTTTATGATAAATCCTTGGTGTGTTGGTCATATCCTATTAAAGTTTTGTGATTTTTGGGTAAGTATTAGATTGAATAAAAATTTTACAATGAGATCTGTCCTGTTTAACAATTTCTGGATTGGGTCCATTTAGCCTGAATGTTAATGCTTGATTTGAGTCCAGTATATGATGGAATTTGATTTTAACTTCTCTAACAAAGTTTTAGGAAATTATGTTAGCTTTCTAATGGCACTTGTTTCACTCAATTTCAATTAGTCTAGCTCTAGTTATTGCAAAATTATCCAGGTAGTATTCAAGTGAGATACCAAACCAAAACAGCTGGATTTAGCAAGGCATAACTAGGCCTACGAAAATCCGTTTTGGGTGAAACTTGTGGCTATGGAAAGAGGATCAAGTGTATTTTATTACTGTGTATTTTCATGATTTTTGAATGAGTAGATTTAATTCAGATTTTAAAATAGTATAATATGTTCTACTGAAATTCTGTTTTAGAATCTTATACTTGGATAACTCAATTGGTGGATTGAAAAATGGATTGAATCAATATGAAATTAATAATTAAACTTGTTGAAGTAAAAGAGAAAGTTTGAATGGATAACTTCAATGTTAAAAGAAAGAATAATTAAAGCTATCGAGTAAAGGTAGCATTGAGGACCTCTTCGGAGGGGAAGGGATCTATTGAGTAAGAATAGACCCAGAAGTCCTCTAAGGAGGCAGAAAAGGCATCAAACTCTGGATGGGAACGCTTGTCTAGGGTGTAGTGAGCTCACAAATAGTGCAGGTGATGCATGCACAAGGAGGTTCTCCAGTGCACTAAGTTCCCATTATAAAAGACATGAAAGAAATAAGAAATGAATGAAAAATATAACTCATGATATTGAAAATGTATGATGAGTGTTATTGTGAAATGTTGTGGTGCAATAGATAGTATATTGTTTATGTGAATTTTGTAAAATGGTTGAGTTCAAGATGACTCACATGATGAGTAAGGTTATATATGTGACTCTACTTGAAACGTGCCATTTACATTTTTATGCTATATGTGTATGTCGATTGTATATTGGAGATTTTTCAGTTAGTACTGGCTGCAACACTGTTAACAGGTTTTATAAACCGGGGGTTACTCGGTTATATGATTTCATATAACTGACGGTTTAATGTTGCAGGTAACGGAGGAGATAGGGACTAGAGCACCTGGGAGTTGCTAGCAGGAGCTTACTAGTTCACTTTTGGGTTAGGTAGTCCATCTTTTGAAGTAAATTTGGAGTGGCTACCTTTTGTGGACAAACTCTCTCTTAGGAGTATAATGAGACTTATTTTTATTAAGTTTTTAGAGGACTAGTTTGTAAATATATAATCATGTGCACGGGTTGTATATATTTATGAACTGATATTTCTATTTTCGTTGCCATGAGTTGTTAACTTATGATTGCAAAAATAAATAAATAAATAAATAAAATCAGTTTTTTAAAAAAAAAAATAAAAAAAAATCTAAGGTGTTACAAAATCAAATAATTTAATAAATTTTAAAAACATAATTTTATTTTTAAATTTAAAAACACCATATTTTTCTAATGTATGGTACACGATGTATAGAAACAAACGTTGCAATTTTCAAAATATAAAAATTATGTAAATTAAGGTAGAAACTTCATGAGGGACAATACATTATTTTGAAAAAAATCAAATAATTTAATAAATTTAAAATATGCATTTTTATTTTTGAAAGTAAAACACACCCTATTTTTCAAGTGTAAAGTACACGATTTCAAGAAACAAATGTTGCAATTTTAAAAATATATAAAATTATGTAAATTAAGCTAGAAACTTCATGGTGAACAACACATTATTTTAAAAAAATAAATAATATAATAATTTAAAATAGAAATTTTCTTATTTTAATTAAAAAAACACCTTATTTTTCAAGTGTATAGTACATGATTTCTAGAAACAAATATTGAAATTTAAAAAAAAAATAAAAAATTGTGTAAATTAAGCAAGAAACTTCATAGTGAACAATACATTGTGTTCAAAGAAATCAAATAGTTTAAAAAATTTAAAATATGCGTTTTCATTTAAAAAGTAAAAAACACCCTATTTTTCAAGAGTATAGTACAAGATTTCTAGAAAAAAATTTGTAATTTTAAAAATTATGTAAATTAAGCTAAAACTTCATGGTGAACAACACTTTATTTAAAAAAATCAAATAATCTAATAAATTTAAAAAACACACTTTCATATTTAAATTAAAAATCACCATATTTTTGAAGTGTATAGTACACGATTTCTTGAAAACATTTTGCAATTATAAAATGTTGAAAAATTATGTAAATTAAACTAGAAACTTCATGGTAAACAGGATATTATTTTTAAAAAAAATCAAATAATTTAAAATTTTAAAAGAACTTATTTTCATATTTAAATTAAAAAATCACCATATTTTTTCAAATGTATAGTACACAATTTCTAGAAACAAATGTTACAATTTGAAAAATATTAATATTATGTAAGTTAAGGTAGAAACTTCATGATGAACAATACATTGTTTTAAAAATATAAAATAATTTAATAAATTTAAAATATGGGTATTAATTTTTAAAGGAAAAAAAAATCTATTTTCAAGTGTATAGTACGCGATTTCTAGAAAGAAATATTGCAAATTTAAAAATATAAAAAATTGTGTAAAGTAAGCTTGATACTTCATGCCGAACAATACATTATTTTAAAAAAAAATCAAATGATTTAATAAATTTAAAATATGCATTTTCAGTTTTAAAGTAAAAAAACACTCTTTTTTTCAAGTGTATAGTACACGAATTCTAGAAAATTTTTGTAATTTTAAAATTTTGAAAAATTATGTTAATTAAGCTGGAAACTTCATGGAGAACCAAATAATATTTTTAAAAAATCGAATAATTTAATAAATTTTAAAAACTCATTTTCATATTTAAATTAAAAAACACCCTATTTTTTAAGTGTATAGTACACAATTTCTTGAAATATTTTTGCAATTTTAAAAATTTGAATAATTATGTAAATTAAGCTAGAAACTTCATGTTGAACAACACATTATTTTTTTTTAAATCAAATAACTCAGTTAATTTAATAAACACATGTTCATATTTAAATAAAAGAACACCCTATATTTCAAGTGTAAAAGTACACGATTTCTAGAAACAAATATTGGAATTTTAAAATAATATAAAATTGTGTAAATTAAGCTACATACTTCATGGCAAAAAAAAATATTATTTTCAAAAAACATCAAAAAAACTTATAAATTTAAAATATGAGTTTTTATTTTTAATGTAAAAAACACCCTATTTTTCATAGTATAGCACACGATTTCTAGAAATATTTTTTAAATTTTAAAAATTTGAAAGACTGTGTAAATAAAGATAGAAACTTTAAGGTCAAGAACACATTAATTTAAAAAATTCAAATAATTCAATACATTAAAAAAAACACATTTTCATATTAAAATAAAAAATAGTACACAATTTTTTAAATAATTTTGCAATATTTAAAATTGAAAAATTATATAATATAAGCTAGAAACCTCATGGTGAAAAAGATATTATTTAAAAAAATCAAATAATTTAATAAATTTTAAAAACACAATTTTATTTTTTAAATTTAAAAAATTCATATTTTTCTAGTGTATGGTACACGATGTATAGAAACAAACGTTGCAATTTTTAAAATATAAAAACTATGTAAATTAAGGTAGAAACTTCATGAGGGACAATATATTGTTTTGAAAAAAATCAGATAACTTAATAAAGTTAAAATATGCGTTTTTATTTTTGAAAGTAAAACACACCCTATTTTTCAAGTGTAAAGTACACGATTTCTAGAAACAAATGTTGTTATTTTAAAAATATAAAAAATTATGTAAAATAAGCTAGAAACTTCATGGTGAACAACACATTATTTTAAAAAATAAATAATTTAATAAAATTAAAATAGAAATTTTCTTATTTAAATTAAAAAAGACCTTAATTTTCAAGTGTATAGTACATGATTTCTAGAAACAAATGTTGAAATTTAAAAAAATATAAAAAATTGTATAAATTAAGCAAGACACTTCATGGGGAACAATACATTGTGTTCAAAGAAATCAAATAGTTTAAAAATTTTAAAATATGCGTTTTCATTTAAAAAGTAAAAAACATCCTATTTTTCAAGAATAGTACACGATTTCTAGAAAAAGTTTTGTAATTCTAAAAATTATGTAAATTAAGCTAGAAACTTCAAGGTGAACAACACATTATTTAAAAAAATCAAATAATCTAATAAATTTAAAAAACACACTTTCACATTTAAATTAAAAATCACCCTATTTTTGAAGTGTATAGTACACAATTTCTTGAAAACATTTTGCAATCACAAAATGTTGAAAAAGTATATAAATTTAACTAGAAAGTTCATGGTAAACAAGATATTATTAAAAAAAATTAAATAATTTAAAAATTTAAAATAGAAACTTTCTTATTTAAATTAAATAACACCTTATTTTTCAAGTGTATAGTACATGATTCCTAGAAACAAATGTTGAAATACAAAAAAATATACAAAATTATGTAAATTAAGCAAGAAACTTCATGGTGAACAATACATTGTGTTCAAAGAAATCAAATAGTTTAAAAAATTTAAAATATGTGTTTTCATTTAAAAAGTAAAAAACACCCTATTTTTTAAGAGTATAGTAGAAGATTTCTAGAAAATATTTTGTAATTTTAAAAGTTATGTAAATTAAGCTACAAACTTCATGGTGAACAACACTTTATTTAAAAAATAAAATAATCTAATAAATTTAAAAAATACACTTTCATATTTAAATTAAAAATCACCCTATTTTTGAAGTGTACGGTACACGATTTCTTGAAAATATTTTTCAATCATAAAATGTTAAAAAATTATGTAAATTAAACTAGAAACTTCATGGTAAACAAGAAAAAAATCAAATAATTTAAAAATTTAAAAAACTCATTTTCATATTTGAATTAAAAAATCACCCTATTTTTTCAAGTGTATAGTACACGATTTCTAAAAACAAATGTTACAATTTGAAAAATATTAATATTATGTAAGTTAAGGTAGAAACTTCATGATGAAAAATACATTGTTTTAAAAAAATAAAATAATTTAATAAATTTAAAATATGGGTATTAATTTTTAAAGGAAAAAAACACCCTATTTTTCAAGTGTATAGTAGGCGATTTCTAGAAACTAATATTGCAATTTTAAAAATATAAAAAATTGTGTAAATTAAGCTTGATACTTCATGGCGAACAGTACATTATTTAAGAAAAAAAATCAAATGATTTAATAAATTTAAAATATGCATTTTCATTTTTAAAGTAAAAAAATACTTTTTTTCAAGTGTATAGTACACGAATTCTAGAAAATTTTTGTAATTTTAAAAATTTGAAAAATTATGTTAATTAAGCTGGAAATTTCATGGTGAACCAAATATTATTTTTAAAAAATAGAATAATTTAATAAATTTTAAAAACTCATTTTCATATTTAAATTAAAAAACAACATATTTTTCAAGTGTATAGTACACAATTTCTCGAAATATTTTTGCAATTTTAAAAATTTGAATAATTATGTAAATTAAGCTAGAAACTTCATGTTGAACAACACATTATTTTTTTTAAATCAAATAATTCAGTTAATTTAATAAACACATGTTCATATTTAAATAAAAGAACACCCTATGTTTCAAGTATAAAGTAGACGATTTCTAGAAACAAATGTTGGAATTTTAAAATAATATCAAATTGTGTAAATTAAGCTAGATACTTCATGGCAAAAAAATATATGGTTTCAAAAAAAATCAAAAAAACTTATAAATTTAAAATATGCGTTTTCATTTTTAATATAAAAAACACTTTATTTTTCAAGTGTATAGCACACGATTTCTAGAAAAAAAAATTAATTTTAAAAATTTGAAAGATTACGTAAATAAAGATAGAAACTTTATGGACAAGAACACATTAATTTAAAAAATTCAAATAATTCAATACATTAAAAAAAACACATTTTCATATTAAAATAAAAAATAGTACACAATTTTTTAAATAATTTTGCAAAATTAAAATTGAAAAATTATTTAATATAAGCTAGAAACCTCCCGGTGAAAAATATATTATTTAAAAAAATTAAATAATTTAATAAATTTTAAAAACACAATTTTATTTTTAAATTTAAAAACACCATATTTTTTTAGTGTATGGTACACGATGTATAGAAATAAACGTTTCAATTTTTAAAATATAAAAATTATGTAAATTAAGGTAGAACTTCATGAGAGACAATACATTGTTTTGAAAAAAATCAAATAATTTAATAAATTGAAAATATGCCTTTTTATTTTTGAAAGTAAAAAATACCCTATTTTCAAGTGTAAAGTACACGATTTCAAGAAACAAATGTTGCAATTTTAAAAATATAAAAATTATGTAAATTAAACTAGAAACTTCATGGTGAACAACACATTATTTTAAAAAAATAAATAATTTAATAAATTTAAAATAGAAATTTTCTTATTTAAATTAAAAAATAGCTTATTTTTCAAGTGTATAGTACATGATTTCTAGAAACAAATGTTGAAATTTAAAAAAATATAAAAAATTGTGTAAATTAAGCAAGAAACTTCATGGTGAACAATACATTGTTTTAAAAAGATAAAATAATTTAATAAATTTAAAATATGGGTATTAATTTTTAAAGGAAAAAGCACCCTATTTTTCAAGTGTATAGTACGCGATTTCTAGAAACTAATATTGCAATTTTAAAAATATAAAAAATTATGTAAATTAAGCTTGATACTTCATGGCGAACAGTACATTATTTAAGAAAAAAATCAAATGATTTAATAAATTTAAAATATGTGTTTTCATTTTTAAAGTAAAAAAACACTTTTTTTCAAGTGTATAGTACACGAATTCTAGAAAAATTTTGTAATTTTAAAAATTTGAAAAATTATGTTAATTAAGCTGGAAACTTCATGGTGAACCAAATAATATTTTTACAAAATCGAATAATTTAATAAATTTTAAAAACTCATTTTCATATTTAAATTAAAAAAACCCTATTTTTCAAGTGTATAGTACACAATTTCTTGAAATATTTTTGCAATTTTAAAAATTTGAATATTTATGTAAATTAAGCTAGAAACTTCATGTTGAACAACACATTATTATTTTTTAAATCAAATAATTCAATTGATTTAAAAAACACATGTTCATATTTAAATAAAAAGAACACCCTATTTTTCTAAGTGTAAAGTACATGATTTCTAGAAACAAATGTTAGAATTTTAAAATAATATCAAATTGTGTAAATTAAGCTACATATTTCATAGCAAAAAAATATATTGTTTTAAAATAAAAATTATAAATTTAAAATATGCATTTTCATTTTTAATGTAAAAAATACCCTATTTTTCAAGTGTATAGCACACGATTTCTAGAAATTTTTTAAAAATTTTAAAAAATTATGTAAATAAAGATAAAAAATTCATGGTCAAGAACACATTAATTTAAAAAATTTAAATAAATCAATACGTTAAAACAACACATTTTCATATTAAAATAAAAAATAGTACACAATTTTTTAAATAATTTTGCAATATTTAAAATTGAAAAATTATTTAAATAAAAATATTTTTATAACACCAAATATAATAAATAAAAAATAGAACACATCATTAAATTTTAAATCCGAAACAACATAGTAACAAAGTATTTAACACAAAACAATTTAAAATTTAACATTGTAAAGTGATTAATAATGTACTTTTAAATCAGTTATAATAAACTTCATAACATACACAAAAAAGAAATTTATAATAAAGCTCATAAACTTGCTATTCATATGCTGTCACTTTAGTGAGCTAAGGATATACAACAAATAGCCACGCTTTAGTAACCTGAAGGAAAAGCAAGGAGCTGCAAAACCCAAAAGTTTTAGTCTAGGAAAAATGAAAAACGAACAAGAGATCTATACTTTTTTTTTTTTATCACGCTTCAGTAGTTAAATAGTAAGTAATCTTACTATTCTATTTAAGTTATAATATATATATATATAGTGATATTTGCGGCTAAGGGACGGGGTATCCATATCCGCACTCAACTCATTAAGAAATGTGGGTAATTATACAGACCCATCCTGGACCTGATTTTGCAGACATTACAAGATGGTTTCTAAAGTGTGTACATTACATTGAGATACATGAACATTTTTTTGGACAAAAAACCACAATGACAATGATACACACACAAAATTTCAAGAAATCAATGACATAAATGTAAATCTAATTGAGCTATTCGGTAAAATTAATTTATAACTTATAACTTGTAACTTAATAGTTTAAAGTTTATGAGTAAGTGAATGTGTTTAGTAAAAAAAGCTTATGACAAATTAAAATTATGTCAAATGACCTAAAGAGTCATACTTATAATATATTAATATATTAATAAAAAGTCCAATTAATTAGGAATAATAGATGTCCTTGTTCAAAAAGGATAAAAATAGAATTAGAAAGACTTATTGAAAGTTACTTTTGATAAGTTATAAACTACTTTATGTAACTTTTCCTAAACTAGTTTTTATAAGTTATAAGCTAGTTCATCAAACACAACTACTTATCCATAAGTCATAAACTATAAGCTTGTGTCAAACGCACTCTTAAACTTTAAAAAGTCTCAATTTATATTATATTCTTTCAGTTTCTTTTTATTTGTTTAGATAGAGAATTTTTATTTTTATTTATCTGGTCGCTTATGTTTTCAAGTAATATTAATTGTATTTTTATTTATTTTATTTTTTTATTTAATTGAATGCTAATTAATATATTTTATTATTAAATTAATACATTGATATAAAGTAAAAAGTAATAATACAAACAATTTAAAAATTATTTTAATAAAACAAAAATAATAATTGCATAATTACGTAAATGTGTCTTACCTTTAGTAGACGATAAATAAATATTAACTGAAGGAGTAGACATAAGAAGTAGATTTCGGGGAACACCCTGATTCCTGATTGGTGTTTGTTCCGAATCGAATCAATTTCAAACGCTTCCGGAGGGGCGTTTAAATTATCCCTTGCCCTCGCCGGAATTCAACGAGTCGCTTTCTTCATTCTCCACCGTCCGGCGAACGAACGATCAGTGTCCTCGGAAAAGAAACGACATCGTTTTGACTGCAGCCAAAGCAGCTAGGTATTTGACCCTGTTACATTCAATGTCTCTCTCTCTCTTTCTCTCTGAGCACTGTCCCGGCAACCCGATCTTAAACCTGCATTACGAAATGTCACGTTCAGTTTCTGGCTAATTGATCGAGGAACCTAACAGTGTTTTCATTTTACTTCATTCCCAGTTGCGATGTCGAAGGATAAAGACCCTACCAATCTGTCTCGCACCTTCAAATACTTATTAGGTTCGGTTATTCCTTTTAGCTGGTTTATCTAACTCGGAGCACAGTGTAAAATCGTCTCACTAATTTACATTTGCATTTAACAAGCGATTCTAATCTCATTTATGCTTGTTGATCATTGAAGTTTATATATTTTCTTCAG
Source organism: Cyamopsis tetragonoloba (assembly GCA_037177725.1). NCBI lineage: Eukaryota > Viridiplantae > Streptophyta > Magnoliopsida > Fabales > Fabaceae > Cyamopsis > Cyamopsis tetragonoloba. The sequence goes on along the minus strand of CM074122.1, from coordinate 61,213,876 downwards.
TGCGAATGTCTTGAATAATTTTAGATCCTAAGAATTTTTGTCTTGTGTGTGTGTTGTGTGTTTGATACCGAGCTAAGCTTTTTATTCTGCAATGTGATTTAATACTTTCCTTTTTTTGGTGGATATCATGAATCCAGCTACTCAGTTCTTGTCGAGAGGAATTCCATTTATATTCAACACTTGGATTGTAAGGCATCTTACAGAAGAGGACTATGCGGTAACAGTTTTTCCAGGGACTGATTATTCTGATTGCTATTTCCATCTTCTGTGTTTGTAATTTTATTTTCAACTTAAAGATATGTTTTCCATTTACTTGAATTTGATGGCTTCAGTATATTGATTTATCATTTGTCACCTATCTTTGATGCAGATGTATGCAGTGCAGTTTCATCTGTTTGTCACATGTATTTTATTTCTTAGTCGGGAAGGCTTCCGACGAGCATGCATGAGGATGGACATGAAACGGTGATCTAATATGCTTTGCTATTTCTATTACTTAGGAATAGTTATGTGTTTCAGAAATTAGCTCTACCCTGTTTTGTCTAGTTTGGTTTCCTTGCTCAGAAAGAGTATGTCCTAGAATTAGATTAATCAGATTAAAAAAAAGAAAAAAATCTGCTCTCACTTTGGTTGGAAGAGCAAGTAAAAGTTGAATTGAGTCTCTTAATTCTTGATTATCTCTATAGTCTATAATTGTCCGATTGTTTAGAATGTCTGTATTCCAAAATTATTATTGTTCAGATTATGTAAATTAAGAGTTTAATGTTTTAATTCATTTTTTTTAATTTGATTTTCTTACAGTCTATATATATAATTTTCATGTTATAGTGATGGCACTTCAATGGCAGAAGATGTTGTGAAGCTAATGAAAGTAGTGTGGATGAGTTTCCCACTTGGAATATTTATTACGATTGCAGCATGCCTTTTTGTCCTCTGGTGGCAAGAAATTAGTTATTTTAGTCCTCATGGGCAAGCTATCTTGATCAATGGTAATCTATTGAAGCTTTTTTTGTCATCTGAATACCTTTTTTTTTTGTGGGTAATTGTCTTTTCAATAATCTTATCTCCCTTCAAAACACATACTGAACATCCTCGAATAACACTTCATACTATCACGTGATGTATCTTTTAAAACTTTTTCAATGAAATTCACTTGTTGTGCCAGGTTTTGCTTGCATTTTGGAGCTCTTGGCTGAACCTTTGTATATTCTTTCACAGAATCTAGTCTTGCTTGAATTGCGGCTAGTGGTTGAGACAGTAGCTACTCTTGCACGGTGCTTGACAATGTACTTCCTAATTGTCAAGCAAACTGGAATGGTAAGAGCATAGCTAGACCAGACCACAGATTTTAGTCTTTACTTTCTTCATTGTTAGACTAATTTCTATTTTGCTAGCAACTATTTCTCAGAAAATTACCGTTAATTTTATTTTTGTTTACTAATTTTTGTTCTAGCATATTAAAACAGGAGACCATCAGACCAACTATTGCATTCTTCTTTGTTCAAATAATTTATTTTTTACACCCTTGATGACTGAAGGCTGTTTAAGTGAATCAGGCATTGAATCCAATGACTACAGCAATCACAGGAAGTGAAAGCTATAGAAAAGAGAGTCGGAAAACAACGAAAATGAAATTTTAAATTAATTTGAAAATGGATGTTTTCTGCATTTCTAATATTAGGAATTTATGAAAAAGTTTCTCTTATAGTACATTTGTTGAAAGCTAGGAATTTTAGCCCCTTGTTTCTATAATTGTAAAATGTTTGCAATTTAATGGCCACGCAAAAGTCACAAAGGGACTTTCAAGTGCCATACTCTAGTGTCATGGACAGTATGCAGTGTTGATTTTTTCTAGCAATTTATTTCATTAATTTTTGGAAACTTGTCACATTATTTGAGAAGGTTATAATTGTTTGTTACTTTTCCGGTTTCTGCATTGAAGATTTGTGTACCTACAATATAGAGTCTGGGTAATTGAGTTTGGTGGACGGTTATAATGATGTTGTCTTGAACCAAATCTCTTAAAAGTTTAAGCTTTGTGTACTTACACTTTTGGCACATGTCTCTGTGTCATGCACTGATTTAGTGTTGAATGATCAAATTCCAGGAAAAATCAATCATATTTGCGTGCTCACAGTGTGCATATGGGGGCTGCTTATTTTTTGGTTATTGGGGCTACCTGGTTCTTTTCCGCAAATTTAGATGTTCTTACCTTTTCCCATTCAGGTATCGTTCATTTTATTTTAATAGATATCCTTACATGGTTTGTATCTGTTACTTCGTTCATTTTACCTTCCGTAGGAAGAAGGCAAAGTGTTCATTAATCTAGAACTAGGCTGCCGCAGATAAGATTGTGCATCTCAGGAATTACTATGTTGGTAATACTCTGACTAACTTCGTGGGAATCATTTATTCTACTCTAAGCAATAGTCTGACGAGCTTACTTACAAATATAATAGGCTAGATCTTCTGGGAACAGAGGGAGTAGATATGCAGGATGCTACTCCTTGCAGTCTTTATTGATCAGAGAGTTTTCTGTTTCACTTGTGAATATAGGCCCCTTGTGCACCTGGTTACAACGTTATCTCGTTTATGTTCTGATCATTTTAAACGTTAAGATGCTGCAAATAATCTCTCTTAATGTAGTACATAGTATATGATTTATGATGTGAAGTGAAAACTGGAAAACATTAATAAACTTTATTTTGTTTGATATCTGCATATTTATATTATCAATGTACAATTTATAAGTAACATAATTTTTTGCAGAGGAGGAAAAGTGTTTGATTTTGACCAACATTTGTCCAAGATGTGTATGCTGTTTACCTTCCAATCCTTTCGAAAGTTGATCCTTCAGGAAGGAGAGAAGATAGTGCTTGTGTGGTTGGATTCACCATATAATCAAGCTGTATATGGCCTTGTGGACAAATTAGGTCAGTAACCGGTTTGGGTGATTTATACTAGAAGGCTTAATTATTATGTTCTAGATCTTCTAATTGTATAACGTGTGTTTTTTAATTTCTAGTGAGAAATGTGATAAATGTATCTTGTCTAAACGTTGTTGTCTTTTTAAAAAATCACCATGTTTCAGGTAGCTTAGTGGTGAGACTTGTCTTTTTACCTTTCGAAGAAAGTTCATATGCAACATTTGCAAGGTCTGCTTCAGGTTCTATTTCTCTCTTGTCTGCTTCATGTTTGGAGTGGACTACAAGAATGTCCTTTTTTTCTTTGTTTTTTTTTTTTTTCTTGGAGAGAAAAAATTATTTGCTTCCATGTTATTGTTACATTTGTTTGTTTCTTTAGTTATATCATGCTGAATCCCTGTAATATTTAACAGTAAAGTTTACTGTTTTGTTGGGCATGCAGCCGTGGTGAAATTGTTTTGAATTTCATAAACTGAAATGTGATTTGGTCTTTCCTGACAGGACAATATCCTGGAAAAAGCACAAAACTAGGGAACTGCTTGACAGAGTCTCTTAAGTTAGTTTTGTTAATTGGTATGTCTTTTCATTTGATTTCATTTTTTTCCAGATATATATTTCTCTGTCTTCCTATTATTTGGTCACAAAAAGTTATTATTTCTTGTCCTTTTGCCTTTTAGTTTGATGACCTAAATTGCATATTCTGTTGTTCCTTTTGTGGCATAATTTCCAACTGTGTTTTTCAGGGCTTCTTTTTATGGCTTTCGGCCCAAGTTATTCTTATTCACTCATTAGATTGTTGTATGGCAAAAAGTGGAGCGATGGAGAAGCATCAACTGCCCTCCGATATTATTGCTTGTATGTCATTGTTTTAGCTATGAATGGTAATTCACCTAGTTTCTTGTTGCTCGATTTTTTTATTCCCCAAGTACATTTATCATTTACAGGTTATGACTGAAACATCTATGTTCATTTTTCTTGTTACAGTCCCCCCCCCCTCCCTCCTTCCCCCTCTTCATTTTTTTTGCACTGGAAGAAAAATGGTTTCTGGTTAGGTAGACACAATACATTAGATTAGGACATAGGAGTAAAACAGTTACTCCCTCCGTTTTCAACTATAAGCAAAAAATACCTACCTCACACCCTTTAAGAAAGTTAGCTGGTCTCATTTAATTTCCTTGGAACTATCTAAAAAGCAATGGATTTTCCTACAATGCCCTTTGTCATGTTATACTCTCTTCACTTTACAATCACAGTAATAAATGAGTGAGTGAATTGAGTGGAGGGTAGTTTAGATAAAGTTTCATTAAATGCAAGTGGAGGTAGTTAAATTTGCTTATAAAAAATAACATAGGAGTTTCTAAAAAATTGCTTATATTCGGTAATGGAGGGAGTAGGACTTAGGACACAGATTTGAGAAAGGGAATGAAACAAAAAATGATTAAGAAGAAATAGTAAAAGACTGAAACAGAGTGTATTATTGATGTAGATGAAGCCCAGAACTAATTAACTATCCAACTCAGTTATAATTAACTAAGCCTCTAACTATAGCTGAATCCCTAAAAAAACTTACTTCATTGGAATGGTCATGGTAAACATGAGGTTTTGAGAGAATAATTGGATGTTTACGGAAAGACAATTCACTGTAATAATGGTTGAAAAGATGCCATTTGCCCTTATTGGATATAGGGGAAACTTCCAAAGAATGCTGGTGTGGAATTGATGAGGATATAATAGGAGGAAATGCAATTTGGTTATTACTTCAGGTACATCTGAATTGCGAAAAAGAATTGTGTAAAAATTGGGAGAAAATTTCAACAGTGGGACTTGTCCTACAATGTGACGAAAACCCGTTTTCCAATATTTTCCACGTAGTGTTTGGTAGGCAATGTCAAATTGTTCTTGACATTGTTCATCTAGTAGAAGTGCTGCTCCCTCCTCATAGATGTGATTTACTAAAATGCTAACGTGGCTACATCATATTTATGCATTATAGCAAAATTTTCTATGAGCTGTTGACTGAAGTAGTTTTTATCCAACAGCCATGATGCATTCGCCTATACTCGTTGTTTGTTAATTATGACCAACTCCCCTTTCTTGCTTCAGGAACCTCTGAAGCCTTTATGCATGCAGTTGCAACTGAGAGCCAACTCAAGCGTTCAAATGATTTGCTACTTGTTTTCTCTTTGATATATATAGTTTTGAATGTTCTGCTAATAAGATCAGCTGGGGCAGTTGGCTTGATTATGGCAAATTCTCTCAGTATCCTTTCTATCTCTTGATTGCCTATATCCTTTATAGTTGTTTATTTCAGGCTACCTTGGTATTTCATTTTTTTTATTCCAGATGAAAAGCAATGAGGATGCTTCAAGCCTTCAACTTTTCATTTGCTGTTTATAACTTATTATTCTAATGAAAGATAAATGAAAATGAAGATCCAAATCCAAAAGAAATTTTGAAGCGAAATATATAAAGATGAAAGACCCTTAAATAAAATCAATTGAAAGGGAGAATCAAGTGAAGGAAATATTCTATCTCATCTGTGCTATTTGTATTTTAATTTTACAACCATATATATATTTGAAGATTTTATACACATGTTGAATTGTATTTGTTTTCTCGTCCAAATCTTGCATCTAAATGCAGCTCAGTTGCAAATAAAACTCATTCTGCATCTCCCTTAAACATCACGGAATAAAAAGGAAAACCACATTGTGGAGATTTTGTGCCTATGAGGAGAAGTGATTAGGAATGTGTATTCTGTCATTAGCATTGAAATCAAATGGCTGTTAACTGCCAATGGCATGATCTGCCCCGGTCACTGATCATATGTTTTGTCAAAGTAGAATCATTATGGAAGAAAGGTCAGGTGTATCAGATGTAACTGTGTCTAAACAAAAACAAGATTATTAGCACACTTATTTGTTACTGCACCTAGACTCCTAATCTAGGTGAATTTTTTATTTGATTATTGATTATTAATTTAACCATTACTAGCATACCGGTAAAATAATGTAGGACTTCTACAGGTGTTCCCAGTGTTATTATCCTAAGAATTTTGTGTGCTCCCTGTTAGTTCAACCGTTGATTTCCCATATTCACCATTTGTGTAAAAGAAGTTTTCTTTGGTTACTTGACTCGACTGAAGATATGACCTTCAGGATTTTATACTCTGCCATATTCATAAAGGGTTACTTCCAGGTAACGCTATTATTGTCTACGATTTGGCTGACCGTAATTTGATGCTAACTCTGACCTTGGCTTAAATGTTTTAATCTTTTATCCTACAGGGGTCTTCCTCATTTTCTTTCCGTGCTTGCTTGCCTTCAGGATGGATTATTCTGTTACTTTCAGGTCTAATCACTCTGATTTCTGAGAATGTATTTTTGGACCAAGATAATTTCTGGCCAACATTTATGATCCATTTCTCTGTTGGGCTGGCTTGCTTCTGCGTGTCTTCATATGTGATGTATATTCTTGTTTCCTTTATTTTCCTTTTTTTTGACTTTTAAGGTCTTTTGTGGAATACAATTGTTTATTCTGGATTTGGGTCCTCTAAAATGAGAAAATAAGGGTGCATCCACCTTTGATTTAAAATTGGCCAAAGTTACGAGATACTTTAGTTCAAGTCAAGGGAAGCTGCACCCTTACTTCACCAATTTACAACCCGCCCACATTAGAGGATCTTGATCCGTTTATTCTTGCTTCAATTGTTTGTTAATGTAGCTGTTTTTCTCTTTTGCCTTTTAGCTATTGCCGGGAAAAGCCTTTTATCAGAAGAATTATTCGCTTTAATGATCACTCGGACTGAAGACTTTTCTGCAATTGAACAGTTAGGTAAGTTTTATTTCTTTGAAGCTGCTAATTACTTAATTACTTAAGATTTATCCTTGGACATGATAAATAGCAATCTTGTGCAGTTAGCGGAAAGATAGACAGCCGGTTGGGTTGATATGAGTTACCCTAAGCAGCAGAATAGTGGCAGACATAACCTCACTGGTATATATTTTGGTATATTTGTGTTATTACTTCAAACCATGTTTTTTTCTGTAAATTAAATTTTTGACATCATGAATGCAGAATGAAAATGCATTCTTTATGATTTTGGCTGCGTCTATTTATTTAATATTTTGGTGAAGTTAAGGGCATACCAGACAAATTTGGACGTGGCATGTTTGATGATAAAAAGATGTTCTTCGTGGTTGCATTCTGTATATTTTCTTTTTTGAAGCTGCATTCTGTATTTACAGAATACAGACTTTTCATTCTGGTTTTGTAACTTAAAATGAGTTTTGTTATTACCAGACTTTCTGATTGAGAAAATTTTTGTATTACTTCAGAAGTATAAAGTCTTCCAATTTTTCGAAGTAAACAAAAAATCACCCTTAAATTCAGCTTTTGTTGACCCCAAAAAGAGCTTTTGTTTCGGAAATTCAGTGATGACAATGAAGAAAAGTGGGAAACTGATGGAAATTAGCCTTGTCGTATTTAACATGGGAGAAGATGGTTCGGATTATATTAGCATAAGTTGAACAAAATGCGATTGACGTTAGAAGATATTACAAAGGAAATTAAGTTTATTATTAAAAAAAAGAAAATTAAGTTTTGTAATTAGAGCTTGTTTGGTGGACAGGATAAGTTAGATAAAATAGGATAACATATCTTATCATATATGTTCTTATCTTATCTACCAAACAGGTCTTTAATATAATATATAATATATATAAAAAAATTTAATGTAGAAGTCACGTGTCGTTAAATGAGGAAAAAAATATGACCGAACTGCTTGTTAGAATACATATTTGATTTTTTTTTTTTTATAATTTGAATTTGAATCTGAATTTATGATATTAAAGTAAATAATTAAAAGATAAAACCTGTAAAAGATGGGGACACCACTATTGAATTTTAAAATCCGAAGGAAGTATGATGTGTTAAGTAAGATGGGTGGTGCGAATAGTATTATTCAGTACAGCTGTTGAGGTGGCTTTCTGTTCAATAAAATGAAATTTCCAAACATAATCTTAAAAAGATAAAAATTACTTATTCCACATAAAACAATCGAGAAGAAATTGAAAAGAAAATCTGGAAAGCGTTTTAAGATTAATGAGGATTGAGGTGCATAAATAATAAATAATTAAATAGTATCTGTCAGTGAGACTGTCATATGGGTGAGGCAGAAATATCAAAAGTCAAAACCAAACCACAAAAAGCAAAACAGTGATGAAGGAAATGGCCAGAAAGAAACAAAGGTTATGATTCTTAGGACACCCACCCACTGCCACGGGTATGTTGGTTGTCCTCAAATGTCACACTAGAAATTATCATCATTGTAATTATAATCTTTGAAAGCATGAAAAAAAAAACAAAAGTAGAAAGAACAGAGAGTGGGAAAAATGTGAAACTTATGATTAAAATGTAGACTAGACGAGCATCCAATTAAGAAAATGAGTATAAAGTAAGTTCCATCTTCTAAAACAAAATGATGCCATTTTTTGAGTTTTGCTTAAGAGGTTGGATTCTTTGATGGATTTCACTACACTTTGGTCTTTTGCTTTATATTGCAGCATTGCATTGCATGGTTTTTTTTTTTTCTTTTTTCGATAGGTTAAAGTGCGTTTATAAAAGTTCGTATCGAGAACTTGTTATTCAAAGCAGTGCTCCTTAACCATCCGACCAACCTGCTGGATGCGCATTGCATTGCATGGTTGACATATGTTCAAGGAAGATACAAACATAAAGATTCAAATATGTAACATATTAACATCTCATGCCTTGACTAGCAATCCCTTAATCTTTACGGTTCAAGAATTTATTTTGCGTGTATCCTCAAGCTTTACCCCTAAAAGGGAATCTTCCGTAGTTCAAACTTATTACCAAATAGATATAATTATGTATTCCTAAAAATCATTATAAAAAAAGGTCATAAATTCAAATCACGAAAAGTTTCTTTTTAGAGGGATAAATTAAACCACTTAAGTGGATGGTGAAATTTGAGAATACACATCCAACGAATTCTTGAGCCATACAAATTAAGAGGTCGCTGATCAAGGCTAAGGCATTACAAAATCAATCATTGAAAAATGTAACTCTTGATACCAATTGTTTAATTTTATTATAGTAATATAGTTCAGAAAGTGTGCTTGAACATATATTGATCCCATTGATTAAGAAACGATAAAAGGACATTTTTGTACTAGTAATTATTGAGTAAGGGAAAACAAAAAGTCTAAAGAATAATTACATCTAATTCTAAGGATACGAGAATCATGAATTTGGATTCTGCCATGTTTGTTTATATCGGTAATGTTACGAGAAAAATAAACACAACATATAAAACAATAAGATCTAATATTATTTATGTATAACTCATCACTTAATCGTATTGTACATCTATTTATTTCATAAGATAACTAACATAATAAAAAAAAACATGATAGACTAATCTTAAATTTGAGAATGGAATCAATATATAACAATCTTAATTAGAGTGTCACTTGAACTTCAGCTTAGTTGCAATATGAATCTCCGGAGGATTAATTAAGTGATCCATTTTCCCTTCTTGCTCATGATATTTTTGCATTTTAATATCTATTGTCCATCCAAATTTTTTTCAGAGATGCACTAAATATTTAAGAAACCTTTTTTAAAAAAATAAAATAAAAAAGAAACAGCGTGGAAGCAAAGTGATCATATCAAAAAATGCTTGTATGAGAAAGCATGCATGAATGTCATGCATGGAAAGATGTACAAATAAGTCAGTGTTAAATAAGTTGCTGAATATTTTTTTATGTACAAAAAAAATATAAAAGTCGCTGAAGTTAAGGACTGATTCATTGTGTGTTATATAAAAAAGGAAAAACATGTAAAACAAATGGCCTGCAAAGTGCAAAACACTGGCCTGGTGTAGACATTATTGACCAAATATACATCAACATGAAAAAGAAAGTTGAGATATCACATTTTTCAAATAATAAATTATAAACTTTTACATAAATAATACTATTTTTAATTTATAGATTTCCTACTTATTTGAGAAGGAATTTTTATATATTTTTAAAAATATGAGGCATATTTAACTTTTTATTTAAAAATAATTATTAATTTAGCCTTTGAATTTGCTATTTCATAAAGGTTCATATATAAGTTGTACGGAAATTCATTTAAATCACTTAGATTGTTAAATATTTATTCACTTAAGTTCTTGAAGTTAGATAGTTTAAGAGGCCTGAGTAAACTATTTTGGCAAACTCATTAACCTAAATAAATAGCGTTTAATAATCTCAAGGATATAAGTGAATTACTCTTGCAAACTTAAGGAACTTCTATACTAGAGGCCTATTTGAATTATTTTTGCAAACTCAAAGACTTATATGAATAACTTTTTTATTTAATACTTATCTTATAAAATAATAAATATAAAAAAAATAAACCCACAATAAAAAAAAAAAAGAGGATGTCGTATATTACACTTTTAAAATTATTCATTAAGAGATTGAGGGTGATTTCACGAATCTCAATCAGAAAAAGAAAAAAAAAATCCATTATCATTATAATTTGTCCCATTACTTTAGAAGGTCTAAATCATTTGCTTGTCTATTTATTTCTTTTTTCTCTCATAGTCGCAAATATCATATATCTCTTGTTAAAGCATCTTTTTAGCAACAATTTACCGTATATATAATGAATAAAGAATATGATAAAACGTGACATGTAATGATTATGATTATATATGGGACCCTATACTCTTAAATTCTCTTGATAAATATATATTTTGCTTTAGTTCAATTCACCTAATTAATTAATTACAGCTTCATAAAGATTCACCAACAACCAAAGTAATTAAATTAAGATTTCAAATTCCTCATCACTACGAAATCTTGATCACATGGATAATTATCCTCTCTCAACTTTTTTTCTAATATGCCAACAAAAGTTTGATTTAATTGAACGTAGTATACAACAAAACCCTCGCTCATAATAAGCAAATGAAGCTGACTTTTATTCTTTCCTTTTACTGTTTTTTTTTTTTGGTTGATTTTCTTTGTTTTGTTTGTTTTCTATATATATTAGTTAAGTTGGATGTTGTTAATAACTTCCATCCTTTTCAAAGTGACCCTTCTTTTTGTTTGTTTTGTTTGCGTTTTTGTTTGGACTCCTTTGCATCCATCTTTTATGTTTGTAATTAATCTATAGTATTTGTTTTGTCTTCAAGCAATAATAATTTCACCTATGCTTTATTTATAATACACTCTATAAGTCATATTAAATGGTATAAATAACATGATCTACCAATGAAAAAGTGAATAACATTATGAATTTTATTTAAGCCTATTTAAAAGATACTACTACTTACCTCTAGTTGATTTACTCGCAATAGATAATATGGTTAACCTATTCAACCTATTTTACATAATCGTTGATTTTATATATGATTTAATCAATTTAAATTCTGAAAAATCTTCCTTTAGCAATAACAATAGATACAAGTAATGTTAATAATAATATATAAGCAATATATGGATTTCGAAAAGAAATCAGAAAAGCTTTAAATAATATTAAATACTTGTAAAATATTTTTAATAATTTTTTTGGTAAACAATTTTTTAATAAATTTTTTTAAAAAAATTAATAATTTAAATTAATAACGAAATTGAAAAAATGGGCACCTAACAATGGCTTTTTGGCCAACCAAAAATTCGGCCCTATAGGAAAAAACCATTCTTCAAGTCATGGAAAGAACACCAATTTAGACATGTATAAAAAGTTTTAAAATTATAAATATAAAAAATTAAAATCATCTTATTACCAAAACAAAAAACAAAATAGAAAATACAGAAAGTAAAATTATACTATTTTATATTTAAAACAAGAAAAAAGAGACGGAGAGATAAAATCAGATCAGAATTCACAGCTTCACCAGTAAAATTCATTAGAGACAGTAAATTAAATGTCATTTTTCACATGGTTAATAACATAATAATGGTAATTAATTAATTAATTACACTGTGGATATATATGTAATTGAATTTAACTAGTGTAACGCACTTGGGAGAAGGGTTAAATAATAAATTAAATAAATTAATAATTACTGTGATGGATGAATCTTGACTTAGAGGAGAGGAAAAGGTGTATGTAGTGAGGCACATGCTCTCACTTTCACTCATCTTCAAAACCTCATAATTCTGTTCTCCACTTTCATTAGAAAGTATTATTATTACAAATTATAATCCTAACCGATAACAAATCTAAACAATCACAAAAAGAGAAGCTAGATAGGGTGAAAAAATAAATACAACAAAATTATAATTTTATTCTTTCATTTTACGAAGAGTGTGTTTAGATTAGATTTGTTTCAACGTAGATTAGATAGTTGTATTTTACTTACAAAAGCTTTTGATTATTTTTTTAACAAAGAAAAAAGCTTTTTATCCTTTACTTAAAAATTAGACATTGTTTCAAAAAGCTACAAAATAGTTTTTCACATATTAAAATTATCTTAAAAATCTTTTCTGACAGTAAATATATCCAAACAAAAGTTTATTATGTCTCAGACAATCGATTCTTTTTCATAGTTTATTTTCACAATTAATCACAACAAATCCAAACACACTCGAAATGTGTTTACATTAGTCTCTAAAATTATTTGAGATTCATATAGGTCCTTTTAGGTTGTGATTTATTATTCTGTTTAGTCAATGTCATTAGTTAACAATTTAATATCGTTAAGGTCCTTGGACTAAATTGAACTTCTTTAAAAAAACGTAAGAACCAAATTTTAATAGCAAATATAAAGACCTATTTAAATTGTTATTTTAAATTTTATGGACTAATATAAACTAAAGTTGTCGGCATTAATTGTAAATTAATTTCATGAACTAAAATAAATGTCTGACTTTAATCTCAATAACCTATATGAATCTTTAATAATCTCAAGTCTTAACCACTAATATGAATAATAAATACTCTTCAAAAACTCAAAGACTTGGGTCTCTTCTCTCATTTGTATCAAATCAACAAATCATGCTTTTCTTTATAAAATTTAGAATGAAAAAATGATGTCTTAGTCTAAGGCAGAAAAAATCTCCAAACTCAAAAATAACATTTATAAAAGTAGTTACATTTATTTTATTATAATAAAAGCTTAAATTTATGACACGTCAAATAGAAGACATCTTACTTTAAATTAAATAACCAATCTCTTACCTTGGATTGAGAATTTTAAGTGGGTAATTCAAATTGTAAGGGGATTTTAAATGCGTTAAAAGAAAAATATATTATATGAATACATAATTATATTCAATTAAATGACAAGCACTCACAATTTCTTATATAATTACTCTCTCCGAATATAAAGTTAAGGTTAACAAACACTCATGTTAAACAAGGAAGTGAAATAAAAAATGCAAAGAAAATGAAAGTGTTAGGACCTATTTATTTATATTTTTACTGTAAATATATAAATACTTTTGGAGGAAACATTTTATTAAGTTATATCTACGTATTTAATAGATTGATCAAGTGGTCGAAGAATAAAACTTTAAGTGTAACAGCTTCTGAATTCAAATTTTTGTATTAAAATTCAAAATTACTATCATAAAAAAAACTTTAAAAATTTTTGAACACACTAATTAATTATGTCACAAAAAGAATGTAAGTGGGACTGAGGGATGGAGCCCACAATAAATCCCATCTATCTAGTTAGTGTTTACTTTTTTGGCATTCATTCATTCATTCTTTCTCCCTCTCATCTCATCTCATGTATCAAGTATCAAGTATGAGTGAGTGAGTGTGTAGAGGTTTTCAAACTTTTTCATCATTCCTTTGTGGACCTCTCTTTCTCTTTCTCTTACTCCTTCATCTATCTATCTATCTATCAATCCATTCCCTTATTTTGTATTTATCTCTCTGTTTCTTGTCTTCTCCTTTTACAGCTTTAATTTCCCCATTCTTAATTTATTTGTTGCCTCTAATTTCACTTTCTCTCCAATGCATCATGTTCTTTGACAATGTAACATTCATGTGATATTAATTTGGTTTATCAAATCAGCTAGATTAATTTTAGACCTAAATTGAAGAGATGCCTTTAAGGCCACATACAACATACAACTGTTAATAACATTGAGATGTCTTAAGGTTTTCCATAGGACAAATGGTGCCCCATGGCACATTCTAGACATACATTCACTACTAGATCAGAGGCAGCATAGTACTCCCTTTTTTCTTCTCTCTTTTTTTTTTATTCTCTCTGCTTTCAATGCTCTGATTTGATTATTGGTTTTGCTCTTCTCTGCATATCTCTCATTTGAATTATACCTTACAATAGGATATAAAATCATTTTCATGAATTCAATATAAATTCATGTAAAATACTCAACACTGCCTCACTAGCTAGTCCTTATAGCTTCTCAACTAAAGGAAATTTAAAAAAAGTATATAATAGGTAACCATAAAGAAACTTGGCTTTATATATAGAGACAATTGTCTGCTGATGATCAGGGTCTGGTTTTCTGAAGACAAGTTTAATTTCTTGAGAAATAAAACACTAACTTTGTAAGCATCACACACATTAATACAAATAAAGCAGAGTAATTAATTTAGTAATTAACTACTGTTACTATCTAACTACTACTGTTAATATTTTTTTTTCTTAACTTTAATTCATACTGATATGAACCGATATTTGGAGAAGAAGAAAAGATTGAGAAATAACGGAGAAGAAGGAATTGAAGAAAAGAGAAAGAGAATTAGAGCAGAAAATTAGAGAGAGAATAGAAATTGAGAGAGAGAAGAGAGTTAGATTTGAGGAGAATATTTCACTCATATTTTTTATTATTCCTTCTCATACATTAAGCACAAATATATAATAAACTCAGACTATTCTAGAATATTCCTAATATTTAATTCCTAAATTATTTAAACTATATAAATCCTCTAATATTTATATCATAACACATACCAACCCCACCTAAAGTTGCATATTCAGTTCCAAGCCTGAATAAATTATGAGAGTTATGTGCTAGACCCTTAATAAAGTAAAACTTGTTTTTAATCTTGATAAAAGTTAGATAAGATACAGGGTATATACGGAATTATATTGACGTGACACTTATTAAAATAAAAATGATAGAAAATCAACTAAGATAATTTATATATGCAAAGAAGTTAATATCATAGTCTTTAGTCTTGTAAAATAAAATAGAGAAAGACCTAAAAAGATTTTATAGGAAAGCTCATTAAGTAGGTAATGATTAATAACACTAACATACATAATTAACGTTTAACAATCTGACCTTTATGTAACATTTGTAAAAGATATTATAAATGTAAAAAGGTAATATTTTTTAATAATTTAACAATATTTTATTTTCAAATAATATTACAAAAATCTTTTAACAACCTAATCTTTATATAATATTTATAAAAATGTTGCAAATATAAAAAATATTTATTAAGATTAAGATTTTTAAGTGTTACAAAAGATCAATTACCTTATAATATTTATGACAATTAATTAGTTTTTAATGAGCTTCATGACTTCTTATAATCCATGTAACTGAAAATAAAACTTGTTACTGTTACTTAATCCTTACCAGCAGTACCCAGCAAGTCAACTGAACAATGCAAGAGCAATGACTCTAGGACAAGTCATGGCTTATGCAGAAGCTATTAATTAGATGAATAAAAATAAGCCACCATTGGACTTGGTTTATTTTGAATTTATCTTTTATTGATAAATAAAAGTTACAAAAATATTAATAAATTCTGTGATTTTTTTTTCAACGAAGGAAATAGAGAAAAAAATAGTTTTAAAATAAGCCACACACATGAGTGTTTACTTATTTTCTAACCTCTTATTTTCATTAAACATCCACTAACCACCATAACCAAGGCCGGACCGCCACCCACCGCCACTCGCCACCGCCCGCGGCCACTCTCTGCCGCCAAACCGCCTCCGACGGTCAATTTTTTTTTGTTTTTAAATAAAATTATCAAACAGCTTATGACTTTTTTTTAAGTCTCTTATTTATAGTTTTAGCTTAAAAGTGACTTTTAATAAGAAAATAAACTGGGTCAAACGATATTTAAAGCTAATTAAATATGTTTTTGATCCCTCTGAAATAGGAACCTATTGGTTTTAGTCCCTTAAAAATACTTTTTTTTTTTTACATTAGTCTAACACTTTAAAGAAATAACTTGGTTTTAGTTCCTATGAAATGTCACTCTAGGGACTAAAACCATATAATTTTTTTAAAGTAATGGACTAATGTCAAAATAAATATTTTTAAGGAACTAAAACTAAAAGATCTGTATTTTACGTGGACTAAAAATATATTTAAAAAAAAAATAATCAGCATGTGATGTATGATTTGGACTCAATCCTAGGGTCTATAAGTTTGTCATTTTTATTTTATTATCAAGAGAATAATGTAAAATTATCTTTAAAAGAGGGAGTTTTGATGGACAACAGTATATTTAAATAATTTGGATTTCTATGTTTGGAAATGCAACATTTTCACCATTCATATATTTATCATAAATTATTGACTAAATACTAAAGAGGAATCAGTAGGTCACCATCTTAAAATTTTGGTTAGTTGTCTTCAAATGGATATCATCATAAATTTTTTTTTCTTGTTAATTAAACTTTAAAAAAAATTATATCATAATTAAACTTTAAATTTTCACCTATTAAAAACATACACATCATATTTTCATTTTTTAAAATAAAATTTAAAACTTTCACTTGGTTACAAAACTAACACCTCGTACTTTTTATTTTTCCTTTTTTTTTTGGTACAACGGAAGGACTTTTTATTTCTCCTTAAGTTAACCTTAGACATTTTTTATTAGTGAAACAAGCCATTATTTTATCTAGAAATATAATGTTTATAATTGATTACAAATAAATTAAATGAGAGTTTAACGCGTCTCTTTGAGAAGAAAAAATAGCTTATAATATTTATTTGAAAGTGATATACAATTTGCTTAAGTTCTATAATTTGTTAGTTTATGTCAAAAGAATTTTAAAATTCGAGAATGCAGTTTTTTAATTATTAGATTCTAAAATACGTTTTTATTGTGGTATAATCAAAAAAAGGATGTGATTTAAATATTAACATTACTTATATATGAATCGAATTGAAGAGTTATTAGTTAAAGTTTTAAATATCAAATGGTTTGATACTTAAATATTTAATTAACAAGAATCAACAAGACTCATACAATAGACGGAATTGTTTAGGCAAGCAATCCAACCTCAATTTCATGTTCATGTTTTAGACCTCAAAAAAATATACTCATTATTTTTATATATTTTTATTTTAAAAATATAAAAATATTTTAGGATGTAAAAGACAATTTTTTTTCTTAAAATATATTTATCCCTTAAATAAAATGCATAAATTGTTTATAAAATAATGTTGATAATTTTAAAATATTTATTATTCATCGTTTAAAAATGTCTCACTATAAAATGGACCCATTATTATATCATCCTTCTCTTATCTAATTTTCTTATTATATCTATACTTGTTTTATATTTTCATCAAATTGGCCTTAAATTCACAGATAAATAAAAGTGGAGAGTAGATAATAACACTAACAAAATATCACAAGAAACCAATCTTACAATTTGGGTGTTAGTCCCGTATTGTTGGGTCATCCGTTTATTTGTTCATCTGTGTTTGTCCATGTTCTAGTTGTGTAGTGGTCGGCATGAAGGAGCGTGTTAGAAGTCCCACATTGGCTAGTGATATGACCATTGTTGAGTTTATAAGGGTGTGACAAACCTCATCCTACAAGTAGCTTTTGAGAGTGAGTTAGGCCCAAACCCAAATTCTAAGAACCAACAAAGTCCAACACAATTGGTAGATAATTGGGATATCCTGACAATAATTCGAATCTTGACAGTATGTATAAAAAAGACTTTGATTAGTCTTCAACTTTTGGCCAGAAATATCCTGGTTTATCCAAAAAAAAATATCCCAAGAGTGAAAAATGTTATCGGATGTAAACGTCAGGAACTGGAGTATTAATGATATAGAGTAACACTTAAAGAGGGAAGTTACGTCATAAAGTGTATGTGCTATAACAGAAACAGAATGAGAGGAAATTGAATTTATATAAACTCAGCATTCAAAAATGACAACTTTAATTTGGAGTGAAGTCAGTCAGAACTGTTTGCAGTTCCACTCAATTAAGTGCCACCAATTAACCAATTGCAGACCACAGAAGTGTACTCTACATTTATTTATTTATTTATTTATTTATTCATATACGGACTTGGAAATAGTAGTAGAGACAAAATTGAAATTGGTACTAGTGATTATTGAACACAAGAGGGACAAATTGGAATAAGAATGAATACTCAGAAGTTGAAGCAATATTTAGCCATTGGCTTTGGCAATTGG
This sequence comes from Cyamopsis tetragonoloba, assembly GCA_037177725.1. Classification (NCBI taxonomy): domain Eukaryota; kingdom Viridiplantae; phylum Streptophyta; class Magnoliopsida; order Fabales; family Fabaceae; genus Cyamopsis; species Cyamopsis tetragonoloba. Next base: position 61,195,542 of record CM074122.1, on the reverse strand, counting down.
CATTATTGAGTGTGTGTGTCACCAGACACACTTTTTTTTGTGTGTTCCCTTTCCATCATGCCATGCCTACTCAAAAATTTGTTTCTTATTGCTTACAGTAGTCTTCATTTCAAATTGGTTCATCATTATTAATCAATAAATAAATTGTTTCATGATTGATGGCAAGCCATGCAGTAGTGTGCCAAATTAAATTATCAAGCTTTCATGAGATAACCCAAAATACTAATTGTGGGATTTTTATTCTTAAAGGGGCTATTCTGTTCTTGAAATTGTAAAACATCCCCCCCTTTTGCCAATTTCATTTTTCTTGCTGGTTAAGTGTTTATTAAGAATTTACGTGGAACTTATGAAAATAATTTATAATAAATTTTAATAATTTATTTTTAATTTATTTTAATAAATTTCTTGGAATATATAACTTATCAAAATAAGTTTTTATATTATTCAAATAACTTTATAATTTTATCTATAAATAAATATTATTTTAATAACAACGCATTGTTAAGTTTTATTTGCAAACACATCCTTTATGTTACAACTCATGTCATTTGAGTTAATTACGTCAAATTTTGACTCAATTTAATTTATAACACACTCTTCACAAATGAAATTCTCATACCACGTTAAATTTTGACTTAAGTAGTGTAACTCAATTTAAAAAGCTAATTCAATAAAATAATAGATAATTACACAATCATCATATACTCTATTATGTAATATTTTTAATGGAAGTGTGACTTAATCACTTAAAAATGTTTGCGTTTTAGCATGTTTCATTTTAGTGAAGTTATGAATCATGTCCATTGAGATTTGAGAGTATAATCAATCAGCATGCTGATTAAGTTCCTTGAATGGGGCAAAAACACACAACTAACTGTTCTCCAAATTCATTTTGCATTTTTTTTATTTAAATAAAATAAACTATACATTTTCGTGCCAAAACAATAGATTTTGCTAAGCTACATAATTACTCATCATCAGTCATTACTTTTAAAAAGAGAATATGGTAATAGTAATTACTAAGCTACTGATTAGAGCTAATAATTAATTATGATTAGAAAAAACTAAACTAGTGATATAGTGAAATAAATGGTCCCAACTTATGTATCCAAAAATATGGTCTCAACTTATAATTAATAGGGTGTTTTAGTTCTTAACTTTTAAGAATAGATAGTTTAGTTTTTGATCTTGTTTTTTGTTGAGCGTTTTAGCTTTCAATGTATTAAGTTGTTACAGATTGACAGCATGACACATTAAATGCCATGTAAAATTTCCTTAATCCATTAATTAGGATTAATTTATCAATTAAAGCCTTCAAATCAAAAGTTTTAACCCAAAATGATAAATTAGATTAATATCATTGCATTGACAACATATATATTATTCAATTAAGGGATTTCTCATAACACTTAACTTGGTGCTCCAATTTGCAATAGCCTGATAGAGTTAAGAACTAAAACTCTCTAAAAAATAAAGTCTGAATTATCTATTTTACTAAGTCATAAACTAAACGACTTATTGGTGGTAAATCAAGAACTACTTATACCATTAATAAATTAGGAGTATATTATACAAACATGAAATACAGAAGCTAGTTAAGTTTTGACTTGAAAACACATACAGGGCATAAAATGTGCTCTGTTTCAAACAAATTTATTTAATTTAAGAATTTAAGAAGAAAATAAATAAAGATGAGAATGAGAATTGAATTGAATTGATGGTATGAGATGATAGGGGGAAAGTGTGAAGGGAATAAGGGAGACAAAATGAAAGAGAATGTGGGGCCCACGAAAGCACTGTCCACCAAACAAAATGGGTCCCACAAAACTGTTCTTCTTCCTTTGCTGTGGCGTGGCCTCTGCCATTGTTCTTTATTAGCTCCACTCCTTCATAGTCATGTGCCTATCTGAAACATCACTTTACCCTTCATTCATTGCCTCTTTTCGTCATTTCCCCATACCCTTTAATTCTTTATTTCAAGTTTCAAAATGTCCCAACCTCCTATCCTACTCCCATGTGTTTTTTTTTTTTTTCAAGAGTATACTTCTATCGATGAAAGATTAATTCTTTTAATTTGTAGATATCAGAGAAATGAATTTCATTTTTACTAATTGAGCCTTTTTTTATATGCATAGTTAGAATTCAAACTCTTTTCAACATATTTAAAGAACACAACTATCTATTATCTTTGTCAAACTTTGTTGATCTACTCTCATGTCTTAACTCAGCCTTGGACCATGTACAATGCAAGGTTGCTAGTTGAGTTGCTTAACAAATATTTTATAATATTTTGGTAGGTCCCGTATATACACATCACTCTTTCAATTTAAGCAACTCTTACACTATAATGCAAGATTCTTATTAAACAACTTATATGGGTCCCACGCGTACCTCAGAATACAAGATTCTTACACTACAATTATATTTTTTTAGTCTCATTTCTCCTTTAAGCAACCATTAGTCTTAGTTGCTTATTTAAGCAACTCAATTAAGTAACCCAAGCCACGTCAGTAAACTGCAATAAAAAATTGCTTGCTAAGGACAATTGCTTAGCATAAGCACACTATCTTAACAATCTCATTGTACATGGTCTTAAAGTGTGTTTGATTTATTATTGACTTAAAAATAAGAGCTTTATTCAAAAAATGTCTTTAAGATATTTGTTAAGATTATTAGAATTATAAAAATAATTATAACTATTTATAAAAAAAAATCACAAGTACATATAATCTAGCTTAAAACTTATATAGATGTATAGCCAATATATATATAGGGTTATTTGGCAAAATTAAGGGATGATTTGTTTTTATTTATTTGTGCACTTAGGATATGTTATACATATTAAAAAATATAATAATTAGTTTTATTTTTATTAAAATATTTTTTGAGCTCTTTATAATATTTTTAATCTCTCTTATTTTATTGGTTGAATCATAGAACATTAATTACTTCTCTAATTAAAAATATGGATAGAGTTGATAAAAGAGTAATTAATATTTTATTTAAAATATAAGTGCGCAAATAAATACTCGTACAAAACAATAAAAAGATTTCTCTAAGTAGACAAATAAAAATAAACTGAAAGAATATATGTCAACCATTAATTAAATCTTAATTTATCTAAATTTGCATGTAAATTCTACTAAATTTTAAACCAAACACACTCTGAATTGTGTGAACTCTAATTCAATGAACTTATGAACAGAAATTTAAACATAATATAAGGAGCCAGTTTTAATTTTGAGAAAATAAATTATTTCTTGTCCTCACACACAAGACACAACAGCTCCTTTCGTTTTTACATATTATGCTTAAGATTCCCTTTATGCCCCTATGAGTTAAGACTGTGACCATTCTATACGCGTACGTGTGTACGTACATTTCCTCCTTCCATGACGTTGCACTCCCCTTTCTGTTTTTTTCTTCCAATAATTTGTCCCTCTCCTCATTATAATTTATTTATTTTATTTAATTTATTCTCCATAATGGTTCGTTTTCGTTATTCATTCACTTAGGAAAAGACACATCACACATGCTCTCTGCTCAGGCTAAGAGCAGTAAATGACGAAACCTCTCCCATATAGCTAGTCTTCTTGAACCATGAAAATGTCCTTCTCAACACTACAAATTGAATCCGATGCTAAATCATACAAAATTACAATATGAGAAGTAATAAGATATGTGGCGTTGAATATAATCCAAAGTGATCCTTATCATTTCATCACTCAAGTGTGAATGTTAGCAGATTGCCAACAGAACGTGTCCCTATTAAAGATGAAAAGTGGGTATATGAAGTGGCCATTTGGGATTTGGCTGGTTTATTCTATTTGGATGTGTGTAACGGATTTGGGTGATTGAATAAGTTTCTTGTTTTAGGTTTATCAGTTTATCATAACACTTTAGGTTATTCAAAGTACAAGTTTGGCCTTTCATATATTACAACAACAATGTACAATGTACTAGATACCCTTGTATATATGATTGAGGTTTAATTGAAATTAAAAACATGAAAATTAATTTATAAATTATGAAAGAAATATATTGTTAGAATCTTTTTGAAGTAAATTATCCGAACTCACTATAATCAAGCTACTGGGTTACATTTAAGTAGTTTATATGAGGTCTTAGATTCAAACTCCGTCAACTTTCACGAAAGCTGATCCAATAAGTCAACTCAAATGTATCCACAAAAATATAGGGTTTGAGCATTCAATTTTAAAGGTTCCGATAAATCCAAACATGCATTTTTAGTCCAATCCATAAAAAGCTCACTGTCTAATAAGAACGCTACAAATAGGACTGAGTAGCCCAAATTAATTACAGACTACTACTTTTGGTTCTATATATAAGACATAATGGAAAAAATTTGATAATCCTTGACATAAGACCTTTTGCAAAGTTGAAGAAGAAATTGTTATTTTTTTGTTTATCCTTACAATTAATAAAGAAAATCTTGTGTACTAACTCGAGAAGGTTAAGCCACGAACACATAAATGTTGATACTATCTAGCATAGAAGAATTTCTCCTTTGTTATTGACCAAGCTCCGTGAAAGTTGTATCTGTAAAGACTTCGACGCTCAAATCAATAACTAATTAAGATTTGTTATGAATAAAAAGTTACGTACCTCGCATAATGTGCATACTTATGTATTTACAATGAAGTCTCTAGAATTTATTTTAAGTGCTTTGGACCTCATGAGTCCCAATCAATGATCCGGTCCAATATCAATACTTGATATGCTGTCTCCATGCATCTCATTATGCAGTCGAGATGGTCTCTCAATACCGTACTCTAACATGACATGACTTTCGTGGCTGAGAAATCTAATTGATATCGGTCCACACCACAAACTATTACTTTATTTTTTAATACATATAAATTATTGGTTAAAAAGTCTTATATAAATAACCCGAGGTAGTATTAATTTTCAGTTCACTTTGATTCCTAGTTACTTTACCATAAAATCCATTGTTAGTAAATGATCCCTTAAGTCACCACTCGATATCGATAAGATCAATGCTAATAGGACAAATCTTAATTTCAAGAATCAGAAATATTCAAATATATAAATAACAAGGAAATATTTTTATTAACTTTGGATATATGGTAGGTAGATATGCCAAAATTACAATATTAACCACAATACATAAACATAACATCTGTAAGTGCATCAATGGCCTCATCATAATTATGTATATTATGATATAATAGTGTAGAGGCACACTAAGACTCGTTTCTGTGACATCAACGGTGATAAAGATAATGAGACATGCAATGCATGCGTTATGGAGGAAGAAAAAAGATGTTGGATGGCAGTATGCACAAGGCTGTAACAAATTGGGATGAGGGATGATTATTGTGTTTCAAGCTTTATTCTTATCTTAACATATACTACTACTTTAATAACAAATTCATACAAAGTAGTAATTGCCCATCATAGTATTACTTTACTGAAGTCAAACTGTGCTCAAAAAGCGACGAATTTTAAGCATATTCTATAGGATTATAGAGTATTATTATTAATTAACCAAATCAACAACAAGCCCATCATTGTATATTACATTCTTTTCACTAATGCTTTGAAATTGACACAATATTTTCTTCAATTTCAAACACCAGCGCCAATTTAGATCAGACCTGAACAGTGTTAATTTGTTAAGAAAATTTCTCTAGCTAGCTAGTCTTAAATAATCTATAGTTAAATAATTACTACTACTAGTATGGTCTATTAAGACCAGATCAAATTTAATTCCGATGACCATATACCTAAGTTATATGAACGAAAAGTGTGAAGTATAACTAAATACTAACAGATTATATTTGTATGTTAAGAAAAAGAATTAACGATTTTTTAGCAATTTTCATCTACATACATGAAAATAATCAAAGTCGCTGGTTTTTCACTAAATTATCAAACAAATTACAAAAATAAACCATACTGCAACATATCTGACATTTAACAATATTTGGAAAATATTACTAAATTATTAAAAGATGTTGTCAAATTGTTAATAAAGTTGTCTTTGTATATTTGCAGCATTTTAACAAATGTTATATAAAGACCATGCATGTTGCTAAAATATTTTAGTAATATTTAAAAAATATTATTAAATTGTTAAAAAATATCTGTACAACAAATGTAATATAAATATATATATATATATATATAACTAAAAGTAAATTATATTATAATTAAATATGGCAATTGTGTTGATCTTTCTTCATTCATACAAAAGGTTGCATCACTATACCATAATAAATAATAAGGACAAATCACTAAACATGTACACGAAATATTAAATAAATAAATATATATATATATATACATATTAAGAAAATTTTATTTTGGAAAAATGGTATGTAATTTATTTTGGAATCTGTTTGATTTTTACTCCTGTGGGAAATGGGTTGCTTGCACAATAATTTGCACAAGTTTGTTAAAACCAATTATGTAAGAACAGAAAAGAGATTGGGCAATAGGATCATTTTCGTTACTAGCTTATCATTGTTTGGCTGGTTTGAGATTTTTCATTTGTTTAGTCTGAGAAAGTTAGGTAAGGTTTGTTCTCTTTGCATCCAATACGTCCAAATAAATAAGGGTCTAATGATCACTGATATTTGGTCCCAAAGTTTTGTCATTAATTATATATAAATGTATGGGTGTTGGGTTTATACTGATATATGCTCATATATATGCATATATGGACACTTATTCATTTGATTGGGATTATGCAGACACACAAGCATTAACAGATTTAGAATATTTGCGGTCCATACTTCTGTTTTTGACAAGGTTCTCACCTGAATCTTCATGCTGGAGCCAAGGAATGAAAGGCAGATATCCAAAGCCCCAAAATACCATCATAAAGAAAAAGAATGAAGGAAAACAAATTAAAATTAAAGCATAAACTAAAGCCTCCATAAATATGCACAAAGAAGTGAAACTAAAGAAAAAGAAAATGGGTTTATTTTAAAAAAAAATGGTTTAAGGGAAAATGGTGGGAAATAGGGATGGCTTTCTTGGATCCTGCGAGAGACATTGTGTCACTATTTCACATATTATCAAATTGTTATAGGCAAAGATAAAGGAAACAAGGGAATGATGAAAAGTGGGAGCAAAAGAAAAGGGAAAAAGAATTCTAAGTAAAATTTAAAAAAATAAAAAATAAAGTATGAATGGAGATATATCAGACAAAGGTAGAATACTGAGGCAAGAGAAAGTGAAATGGTGTGTATAGATGGAGTTTCAAATAAAGTGACCGTAGAGTACTGGTGTGTATAGATGGATGGAAGCAGGTATATAGAAGATGAAGTGGAAGAATTAGCGGTTAGCCATTTTCTCTCTCTCTCTCTTTCTTTCATTCATGTCTTCCACCAACATAACCCACCGAAGCAAATTATCATGATGAAACTCCCTCTGCACCCTGCACTCCAAAAAAGTGATTGGCTTCCTCATCAAAACCTTCCTTCCCTTAAATTTACCTCAGTGAACACCACCTTCTTCTCATCCTCAACCCCCACCATTCCAAAACCATGAAACCTTTTCTTCCTCTCTTTCTCACATTCTCCTTCTTTTGCCAAACAAGCCTAGTTTTCTCTGCTACCACTCTGCCCCTCCAGCTAATTGCCCTGCTTTCCATAAAATCTTTCATCCTAGATCCTCTCAAGAACCTCCATGACTGGGACCCCTCCCCTAGTTTCTCCAATAACCCCAATTATGAACAACACCCAATATGGTGTTCTTGGAGAGGGGTCACCTGCCACCCCAAAACATCACAAATCACCACCCTTAACCTCTCTCACCTCAACCTCTCCGGCATAATCTCACCGGAAATCCGCCACCTCACCACCTTAAACCACCTTAACCTCAGTGGAAATGACTTCAGTGGAACCTTCCAAGCAGCAATTTTTGAACTCACAAATCTCAGAACACTAGACATCAGCCATAACTCCTTCAACTCAACTTTCCCACCCGGAATCTCAAAGCTCAAGTTCCTGCGCGTGTTCAATGCTTACAGTAACAGTTTCACCGGCCCTTTACCTCAAGAATTAACCAAGCTTCGTTTTCTGGAGCAACTCAACCTCGGAGGAAGCTACTTCCATGGCAAAATTCCACCAGCATATGGTACTTTTCCGAGACTGAAGTTCCTAGATTTAGCTGGTAATGCCTTGGAAGGTCCACTACCACCTCAACTAGGTTCCTTAACAGAGCTGGAACGCTTGGAAATTGGATATAACCCATTCTCAGGAACATTACCTTTGGAATTAGGCTCGTTATCTAATCTCACATATCTTGACATCTCATTCACCAACATTTCAGGGCAAGTGATCCAGGAGCTAGGAAACTTGACCATGCTGGAAACCCTGCTTCTCTTCAAGAATCGATTAACCGGCGAAATCCCATCAACGTTAGGCAAATTGAAATCTCTCAAAGCTCTTGATTTGTCAGATAATGAACTCACAGGAACAATTCCAACAGAGATTACAATGCTAAAGGAACTAACCAGGCTTAGCCTAATGCTCAACAAGCTAACAGGGGAAATACCAGAAGGAATTGGACACTTACCAAATCTTGATACTCTGCTTCTCTTCAACAATTCGCTCACTGGAATCCTTCCTCAGAATCTTGGCTCTAATGGGTTGTTACAGAGACTTGATGTGTCTACGAACTCGCTGGAAGGTCCAATTCCGAAGAATATCTGCAAAGGAAACAAGCTTGTGAGATTGATTCTGTTCTACAACAAATTCAATAATGCTCTGCCAGAATCACTAGGAAATTGCACTTCACTTGCTAGGGTTCGTATTCAAAACAACAATTTCAACGGTTCAATACCTGAAGGACTCGCGCTTCTACCGAACCTAACGTACCTTGACATGAGCAACAACCACTTCAACGGTCAAATTCCTCAAGAATTAGGCAATTTGCAGTACTTCAACATCTCCGGTAACTCCTTCGGAAGTGCTTTGCCGGCTAATATATGGAATTCGACGAGTCTTCAGGTTTTCTCCGCCGCTTCGTGTAATATCACCGGCGAAATTCCCGATTTCATAGGGTGCCAGACGCCGTACTGGATCGAATTGCAGGGGAACTCCATCAGCGGTAGCATCCCCTGGGATATCGGTCACTGTCAAAAGCTGATTCGGTTGAATCTGAGCCGAAACTCGCTCACCGGAATCATCCCTTGGGAGATTTCAACTCTTCCTTCCATCACCGATGTTGACCTCTCTCACAATTCACTCACCGGAACTATACCTTCGAACTTCAACAACTGCACTACTCTCGAGAATTTCAATGTCAGTTTCAATTCCCTCACCGGTCCGATTCCGTCGAACGGAATATTCCCTAATCTTCACCCGTCATCTTACTCCGGCAACCGCGGCCTCTGCGGCGGCGTCCTCGCCAAGCCATGCGCGGCGGACACTCTTTCCGCCGCGGAGAATCAGGTCGACAACGTTCACCGCCAGCAGCCGAAGCGAACCGCCGGTGCAATTGTTTGGATAGTCGCAGCGGCATTCGGGATTGGACTCTTCGTGCTCGTCGCCGGAACGCGATGCTTCCACGCGAATTACAACCGTCGGTTCAGCAACGACGGGAACGAGATCGGCCCGTGGAAGTTAACGGCGTTCCAGCGGTTGAATTTCACGGCGGAGGACGTGCTGGAGTGCTTGTCCATGTCAGATAAGATTTTGGGAATGGGGTCCACGGGGACGGTTTATAGGGCAGAAATGCCAGGTGGCGAGATCATAGCGATTAAGAAATTATGGGGGAAACAGAAGGAGAATATCCGACGGCGGAGAGGGGTGTTAGCTGAAGTGGAGGTGTTGGGGAATGTTCGACACAGGAACATAGTGAGATTGTTAGGGTGTTGCAGCAACAGAGAGTGCACGATGCTGCTCTACGAGTATATGCCAAATGGGAACTTGGATGATTTGTTGCATGGGAAGAATAAAGGGAATAATCTCGTTGCTGATTGGTTCACAAGGTATAAGATTGCTCTGGGTGTTGCTCAGGGGATTTGCTATCTTCACCATGACTGTGATCCTGTCATCGTGCACCGTGATCTCAAACCTAGTAACATTCTCTTGGATGCTGACATGGAAGCCAGGGTGGCAGATTTTGGGGTGGCTAAGTTGATTCAGACCGACGAGTCCATGTCTGTCATCGCCGGTTCCTATGGATACATCGCTCCAGGTCAACTCTTAATTCTTCTTCTTCATATTTTTATTAATTTTTCATTATTATCAGTTTTATCCGAGTTTTACATTGTGTTTGCGATCATATATGTAGTTATTGCAGTTAATCATGATCAAATGTATCTATAATCTATAATGAATTGTAACCCAAATTTAATTTAGTTTCTGTGACTACCAAAACTATAGTTTCTTTAAAATAAGAGAGCGTTCAAAAATTCAAAATATTTCTATAAATTTTACTTAACCTTCAAATTGTCAAATTCAATATATTATTTTCTAAGTAAACCGTTCAATTTAGTTTATAATTTTAAGAGTAAGACATTTTAACACGTAAGATTTTAATTAAAAGTCCCAAATTTTTAATTTATGGCCAAATGCAATTTTTAGTCTTATATTTAGTGTGTACATTTTATTTCGGTCCTATATCTTTTTTGGGTTACATTTTGGTCATGTATCTTTTATAAAGGTTTTATTTTGGTCTCATCATTCAATTCCGTTATCCCCGTTACAAGGTAATTTGACTCCGTTCTTATTGGGGTTCACGTGTATGTTATGGTTTTTCTGGGTTTGAAGATAAATGCCGTAATTTGACTCTGTTCTTTTTAGGTCAATTCTGTTAACGGGTGTGACAGGGTTAACGAATTAGACCAAAATGAAACGTTTATAAAAAATACAAAACCAAAATATAACTCAAAAAATATGGGACCGAAACAAAATATAAATAAGAAATACAAGACCAAAAGTGCATTTTTCCTTAATTTATTATAAGATTAGGATTAGTAAAAAAAAATGATAATGCAAACTTGATAGCTTTTATTGATTTGTGAACCTAAAGAATAATGTGAGTGAGTGATAGTGAAGACAGAGAAAAATAGTGATGGTGGACGCATGTGAATTGTTATGTTAAGGTGGTGCAATGTGGTTGGAAGTATATCTAAGAGGGAAGGCGCTAGGAAATTTTCTTATATGTTTAGTTTTTAGTTGACAAAAAATAATAATATTTCAATTAAGAGTAAAAAATTACTTTATTTGTTAAAAATAATTGAGGTTTATATTTAAATAAATTATAATAATAAATATTTAAAGTAAATAAACTTTTATTTTTAATTAACTTAAAATTGAACATGGTGATAAATTTCGGTGCATGGGTAGTAGGTGTACTATTGCGCATAATATGAAGAGCCTTTTCCTTTATTTTCACTTTCACTACTTGCTTTCTTTTCTCAATTCATCTTCAAAATTATACTAATGGGCCCCACTAAGAATATTGTCCATTATCATACCCCCTTTGAATCATGAGGATGTTGACTTTAGTATTTATAGCCACTTAGTCCATTAAAGTGAAAAAAAAGGACCGGAATAATATTTTTAATGCTACATAGTCCTTGTGTTAATTAATTGTACTTGATTACTTAAGGGACTTATTTGTAATTTTGCAGAATATGCATACACACTACAAGTGGACGAAAAGAGTGATATTTACAGTTTTGGAGTGGTATTGATGGAGATACTGACCGGAAAACGTTCGGTAGATGCAGAATTTGGCGACGGGAATAGCATAGTGGATTGGGTCAGAAGCAAAATTAAGGGTAAAGATGGAATGGAAGATATATTAGACAAAAATGCAGGCGCAGGATGTAGCTCTGTAAGGGAGGAAATGATACAAATGCTTAGAATCGCGTTGCTTTGCACAAGCCGGAACCCGGCGGATAGGCCTTCCATGAGAGATGTTGTGTTGATGCTTCAAGAGGCAAAGCCAAAGAGGAAATTGCTTGATAGTGTTGTTATAGGTGCGTGTGTTGGGGAAAATGTGGTCGGTGATGGGAATATTCCTTTGCCTCAAAAGCCTTTGGCAGAATGTTGATGTGTTTATATGATTGAAATGGTTTTTTTTTATTTTTGGGGTATTTTTGTTATTGTGGGGGGATTGGTATAGGAGAGAAAAGTGCATGATTTTCTATTTTTTACTTTCAATGGAATTTCAAGTGTTTCTTTTCCTAGTTTTTTTTCTCTAGTGTTATATATGGTTGTTATAACTCCTGTTTGTTGATGCCTATAATATAGTAGTATATGAAAATGTGTGCGGCTCATATGGAAATTATGGTATGGATGCCTTCGACTAGAAATTAACCATTAGTATAATTTAAAGATTAAGTTTAAAGTAAGATTTTTTAATAGAGAAAAAAAAAAATAAAGCTTCCTCTATAATTCAGTTAAAATCAAAACGTGTAAGAGAGAAAAAAACTAACTAAAATTGTCTTTTTTTTGGTCAACTACTGAAATTCAGTTAAATTTAAACTTCGCCAATTAAGGAGATATATACTTAATATAAGATCAAGTGTATATCTCCATTTTTTTTGGTTGTGTATTAATGGAAAAAGGCTGCAAAGCAGCAACTAGCAAAGTACAGAGACCCAATAGGCCCAGCGATATGGAGTTACACCAAAAATATTCCATTGCAGCCCAAGATTTAGTTGACCAAAAAAATGTGGGTTAAATATATTTTTTTTGTCTTTAGGCTTTTGCGAAAATCTATTTTTAGTTCTTGAACTTTAAAATGTTGATTTTTAGTTATTGAATTTTGAAAAAATTTACTTTTAGTTCCTTTGTACATTTTGGTGACATGACAATCTAATCTGCTAACACGTTGACCTGATGAAGAATCCTCAGTTTGTAACGTTAGAAAAAAAAATATACAGAGAGATTAAAAGTGAATTTTTTCAAAGTTGAAGACTAAAAATCGACATTTTAAAGTTTGGGGATTAAAAATAAATTTTTGAAAAAGTTGGGAACTAAAAATATATTTAACCATGTGACACTAAATAACCAATTTTTCTTGAAAAAAAAAACATAATTCATCAAACCAATTTTTTTTGTTTGGTTACATCAAAACGATTTAATTTGAATATTCTTGGTTACATCAAAAGAAGTAAAACAATCATTTTTTTTATTTTTGTAAAATATACTCATTTTGATTATTTTTCTGTTACGAAAATATTAGCCTTAAACAGTCGGGCAGGTTGGATTTAGATAAGGAAAAAGTTTTCTATAAGTTCATTATTCACATACAATCAATTTATAATCATGTTTAACTATTTTTTAAGGATAATTATACAACCTCCCCTAAGATTTGCACTTATTATACTTATTTCCTCATAGTTTTTGAAATTACACATACCTCTGAGGTTTTAACAGCTTTCTGCATTGTCTGCATAAGCTTGAAGAAAGAGCGAAGATGGGTGCTAAAACCCAGAAGAGAGAAACGAAGAAGAAGAAGATTGATGAAAACTGAATATTCCTTCTTGCTCATTAATGAAAACCAATAAAATGGTTATATACAAAAACTAATAACCAACAAAGTGGTTAAGACATAAAACCGAAAAAGAGGGGCGAGAAAGCAAAAGATACAGATGTTAACAATTTGCTAACAAGGACCTAATAGAATAAAACTAAAGAGTTTAATTGCAGTGAAGGTCATGTGCTGCAGAGTTCTGATCATCATCAACAGGGCTTGATGGAGAGGATTCCTGGATGTGATTAGTAGGGATTTTATCCGGTAACACGCCCCCGCAAGATGGAGAATGGATATTTATCATTCCCATCTTGGAAAGAATGGAGAAAAAGGCTTCTCGAGGCAGAGGTTTAGTGAGGATATCTGCTAACTGATTTTCTGAGCTGATAGGCATGAGGTGAATGAGCTTCTATTTTATCTTGTGTCTAACCGTGTGGCAGTCTAGGTCGATGTGCTTGGTCCTCTCATGGAAAGAATCATTTTTGGCGATGTGGATGGCGGATAAATTGTCACAGAAAAGATTGCAAGGCTTGCTGAAAGGCAAGTTCAATGAAGTCAGCAGATTGAATATCCATTGTATTTCACAAGTTGTAACAGCCAAGGCCCTGTATTCTGCTTCTGCAGAAGAACGCGAAGGACATGTCTGTTTCTTTGCTTTCCATGAGATAAGGGCAGATCTATAGAAAACACAGTACCCTGTCACAGATCTGCGTGAGTCTGGGCAACCACCCCAGTCTGAGTCACTGAAGGCATGTAGGTGGAAATCAGAGCTCGTAGGGAAGAAGAGACCCTTGCCAGGTTCATTCTTCAAGTACCTAATAACTCTGATTGCAGCCTGATAGTGTGTGTCAGAAGGAGAATCCATAAACTGGCTGAGTTGCTGAACATAATAGGATATATCAACCCTTGTGGAAGTGAGATAAATCAGTCTGCCAACCAGTCTTCTGTATAGCAACTTGTCCTCCATGGGTTTCCCCATTTTCTTGGAGAGTCTGAGAGACGAATCCATGGGTGTTTTGGTGGGTTTGCAGGCTAGTAAACCTGTGTCAGATAGCAATTCAAGGCAGTATTTCCTCTGGTTGAGAGATATACCTTGAGGTGATCGAGCAAGCTCCAGTCCAAGGAAGAATTTTAGATCACCTAGATCCTTAATGCTAAACTTGGCATGGAGATATTGTTTCACAGCATTGATTGTGTCCATGTTGTTACCTGCTAGCATAAGATCATCAACATAAATAAGAATAACAGTGTAATCATGATTAGTGATTCTTGTAAAGAGGGTGTGATCTGCAACTGATTGATGAAAACCAAAGGCTTGTAAGGAAGTGGTGAGGGTGAGAAACCATTGCTTGCTGGCTTGTTTGAGTCCGTAAATGGATTTGTTTAGGAGACAAACTTGGTTTGGTTTTGGAATCTTGTAACCTTGTGGAGGCTTCATATAAACAATTTCAGATAGTATCCCATGTAAGAACGCATTACCAACGTCAAGTTGGTGAATGAACCAACCCTTAGCTGCCCCAATAGCAAGTAGTAACCGTAATGTAGTCATCCTAGCCACAGGTGAGAATGTGTCTAGGTAGTCCAAGCCTTCAACTTGAGAGTAACCTTTGGCTACTAGCCTTGCCTTGAACCTGTCAATGCTCCCATCCTGTTTATATTTGATCCGAAAAACCCACTTGCATCCAATAGCTCTTGATCCGTGAGGAAGGTCTACAGTTTGCCAAGTATTGTTTCTTTCCAAAGCTTGAAGTTCAGCATCCATGGCCAAGACCCAATTGGGATCCTTGGATGCCTGATTATAAGTTCTTGGTTCAGAAGAAGAGGTGATGTTGGCAAGAAATTTGCAATGAGGAGTACTCAACCTGTCATATGAAAGAACAGAGCAAATAGGATGAGGAATTGAATAAGATGGAGAGTTAAGAAGAAACTGAGACTCCCCTGATTGATGTATGATGTTTAGATGATAGGCCTTTAAGTAGTTGGGCATAATGTGTTGGCGTTTGGACTTCCTAGTGGTGTTAGGAACATTTGAACTTTCTGATTCAGTGTTGGAAGCAGGTTGATGTTGAAGATCTTCAGATGTATCAGTATCAGCAGTTGTACCTGCAGTCAAAGGGAAATCATTGCTAAGAAGACAAGTGTCAGCTTGCTCCCTACTGATGTTGGGTTGGGAAGAATAAGGAAATTTATGTTCGTAGAAGATGACATTTCTGGATAAAAATGCTTCTCTGCTGTGAACATCATACAAGAGGGAACCTTTGGTGCCATGTTTATATCCCAAAAAGATGCATTTCCTGGCTCTAGAGTCCAGCTTTCCTCGATTGTTCACAAGAGTGGAACTAAAACACAAACAACCGAAAGTTCTTAAAAAAGTTAGGTCATGTATCGAATTATAAAGAACTTCAAAAGGAGATTTGTTATGCAGCATGATGGTAGAGGTTCTATTAATTAAAAAAACAAAATGAGCAACAGCGTAAGACCAGAAACAATGTGGTAAATTAGCCTGAAAAAGTAAAGCACGAGTGATATTGAGAATGTGTTGATGTTTCCTCTCAACGATGGCATTTTGTTGGGGGGTTTCAACACAAGTAGTTTGATGAGTGATACCTTTTGAAGCAAAGAAAACAGGCATGAGAAACTCTTTTCCTTTGTCAGAACGCAGAGTTTTAATGGTAGTATTGAATTGAGTTTTAATCAAAGCAATAAAATCCATAAGAATTTGTCTTACCTCAGATTTATGTTTGAGAAGATAAACCCATGTGAAACGAGATTTGTCTTCAACCAAGGTGAGAAAATAAGAGTGACCATGTATAGAAGGGGTGCCAATTGGCCCCCAAATATCAGCATGTAACAAATCAAAGCAATTAACAGTTATAGAAGTACTTAAATTGTAAGGGAGACGTTTCTGTTTTGAGTAATGACATATATCACAAACCAAGTCTTTGGTCACAGAAATGTAAGGATGAGTTTGTTTCATAACATGATGTCTTTCATCAGAGAGATGACCTAGTCTATAATGCCACAAATTGTGGTTAACACTTAGAATATTACAAGTCTTATTAGCTGGAAAAAGATCAGTGTGACAAGAAGCAGGTTTGATGTCCTTTAACAAATACAAGCCATGAGAATGATCAACTATTCCAATCGGATGCATCGAATGTGAAGTCTGCAAAAAACATCTAGAGTTAGAGAAGAGTAAATTACAAGATAAAACAGAAGTTAGTTTTAACACAGAAATGAGATTATAACTGAAACTAGGCAAAAACAGAACATCTGTTAGATAAAATGAAGAAGAGAAGAAAATGGTGCCACAAGTGTTAGAAACAAGAATATCTCCATTGGGAAGAGAAACTTTAATTGGTTGAATACGTTTGTAAGAGGTGAAATTAGACATAGAACAACAAATGTGATCAGAGGCACCTGTATCTAGAATCCATTGATTATCAAGAGTCATACCAAAGGAAGTAGGCTGTTTGTTATTCTGCATAACAGAAGACAGATTGAGCTGGACAGTTTTGGAGTTATCACTGGCATCCGGCAGTAAGGATAGCAGAGATTTATATTGATCTGCCGTTAGGGAGAATCTTTGATCAGGTTCTTCAGAAGGGTCAGTTTGAGAGGGATCAGCAGGAGAGGATGCTGCAGCATTGATATTGCGATGAAAATACTTAGGGTTTTTGAACTTGAAACCC
Organism: Cyamopsis tetragonoloba; assembly: GCA_037177725.1. Classification (NCBI taxonomy): domain Eukaryota; kingdom Viridiplantae; phylum Streptophyta; class Magnoliopsida; order Fabales; family Fabaceae; genus Cyamopsis; species Cyamopsis tetragonoloba. The sequence goes on along the minus strand of CM074122.1, from coordinate 61,178,362 downwards.
TGAGGGAACCCATGAAGTTTGTAACAGACATCATGAGTATGACCCTTCTTTTTGCAATGGGTGCAGAATTTATCAGAATTGTTGTAGGCGTTCGATTTGATGTAGTTCTGTGAATCTTGTTGCATTGCAGCATTAGAATATGATAGAGCCGAAGAAATGTCAGGGTTCAGCTTGTTGAACTGACGTTCTTGTTGAGAGATTAAAGAAAGAACCTTGGAAATGGGTGGTAGAGGATCCATGGTCATGATTTGGGATCTGACAGTGGAGTATTGCTCATTTAAGCTGCGAAGGAAACGCACAACAATATCAGTATTGCGCTGAGTTCGAAGCTTGATGAGCGCTCCACAAGAACATGAAATTTCACAAGTGCAATCAGGAACCGGGTTTAGCAAATCTAATTCATCCCATAGTGTCTTCATACAAGTGTAATACTTGCTAATCGTGCAAGCCCCTTGTTGAAGACGATAAATCTCTTCTTGAATCTCAGAGATGCGAAACAAATCAGCGTGACAGAACCTTTCTCGTAGTTCTGCCCATGCTTTAGCAGCTGTAGGAGCTAGAAGAAGAGATTGAGCGATGTCCGGGTTGACAGCGTGTAAGATCCAACCCAGAACAAGGGTGTTACAGCGTTTCCAATAGGGAAAGATGGGGTTGTCGGCAGAAGGTTTCTTGATCGAGCCATCGATAAAGCCATCCTTATTTTTCATCTCCAAGCACATTCGCATCGAAGTTGACCAGGTGTAGTAGTTGTTGTCAGAAAGAAGAGGGCTGACAAGAACGATTGAGGGATTCTCATCAGGATGAATGAAGAAAGGGCTATTTGAATCTTGAGCTTCTTTGGCGGCTGCAGCCATGGCGGAAGGAGGAGGAGAACCAATTTCAATCATGGCAAAGATCTACCAAGGCTAAACTGATACCATAACAACTTTCTGCATTGTCTGGATAAGCTTGAAGAAAGAGCGAAGATGGGTGCTGAAACCCAGAAGAGAGAAACGAAGAAGAAGAAGATTGATGAAAACTGAATATTCCTTCTTGCTCATTAATGAAAACCAATAAAATGGTTATATACAAAAACTAATAACCAACAAAGTGGTTAAGACATAAAACCGAAAAAGAGGGGCGAGAAAGCAAAAGATACAGATGTTAGCAGAGGTTGATGTAATTATCCCATTTATTAATGTAAAAAAATTAAAAAGTAGAATGAAAACCATGATTTTACTAATGTTAAATGAATTGTAAATGGGTTGTATACAAATCGCAATTGTTTTAGTAATTGGTGCACACAATTTTTTTAAATAATTAATAATAAAAATATTAGTTTTTTTTTAAAAAAAAAGGACTAATTTCCTTCAACTTTTCCAAGCAGATTGTATTTCCTGATAGCAATGTAAACATTATGTACTCCCTTTTCAACTCACAAATCGTGTTATATCATACTCCAAAATGTTTAAATCCAACCCACCTTATCCTAATTCTTAAAGCTTTTAGGGCTTGTTTGATGGACAAGATAGGATAAGGTAGAATATGATAAGAGGGTTGGATAATAAAAAGATATGGTAAGTGCTTAAAATTATTTATATCTATCTTAAAATATAGTAATAAGTTACAGTATAACCATATGTAATTATTGAAAGTGATAATAACAATAAATACACTAAACAATCCAAGGCAACTACACGAGATAAAAAAACAAGAGGAATATAGAAAAATCTCTCATTGAACGTGTAACTGTAAAAGAGAAAAAATTATGAGAAGTTGTGGCCAAATAAATAGGGGAATATATTTGGGGAGAAAGCATTGGAAATATAGAACGACTTTTATTTTTTAAAAAAATTGAAAGGATCTAGAACGACTCTTATATTCAAATAGTGAGTAGCGGAAGCTTTTACATTCATGATGGATCATCTTTCATGTCTATGCTGACAAAAAAAACTTTGGTCGTAATCAAAGTTATCAAACTAGTGTACATAAACGCATCATTGTATTCAACTTGTGAACTTGTTTCTATCATGAAAATAATATTTAAAAAATAGTATTAAATAATATTCTATAACTATAATTTATTTGTTTAAAATCTCAACTCTTCACCATTTCATATAAATATGAAAACTAATTCAATAATCTATAATAACCATAAAAGAATGTAAGCAAAAAATTGAATGAATTTTTATACTGAACTTATAATGTAAAACACAGGTTATATAAATTTATAGATACTACTTACCATATAACATATTTTTTAAAGAAATGAATATGTAACTAATTCAAAGAATCAATGACACGGATAAAGCTTTTATGGATCACCAGCATAAAAAATGAAGGAACACAATGATGACATGATGCTTTGATTTTGTTGTATATTCCCACTCGATATAGAATCATATGCATTGATGGTAAAGTAAATACATTATCAATATAGAGACAAGTTTTGGTATAAAAACAAATTCATTGACTCGATTAGTAAACACGTGATTTATAAGAGTTCGAAAAAGTTTATCATAATAGTCTACCACAAATCTACATATTTAAGTTGGATGAAGCATTGTTTAAAATTAAAGTTAGAAAAAAAAAGATGATATTACTACCATTCCTTCTTGTCTACTTCCACTCTTTTTAATTATTTTTAAATTTACAATATTCTTTAATGAAATTAAAATATTTAATATAAAATTATTACTTAAACAATCAAATAGGTGTACATATTTAAAATATAAATGTATGCATGAACAAAAGATAAAAAAATTACTATAAAAGTATAAAAATATATTTATAGTATAAAGTATTATTTATTATTTTTATATTGTTAATTTATCAAAACTTAATATTAAATAAGTTATTATGAATTTTATTTTATTCGAAATTATCTAATTAATTATAAATTATTTTTGATAATTAATTTATAATTTTTGAAAATTATTATATACATATAATTATTTGTAATGATTGATAAAACATTATTTACAAACATTGGACGAAGAACATGCTTTAATTACATTCTTATCATAAACAATTTTTTTATAATGACGCGTTTTTTATCTTTAAATTTTATTTTTATATTATAATTTTAATTATAGTTCCAATAAAATTTTTAAAATTAATACTATAAATTTTATTTCAAAATTATATTTGAATTTATTTTTAGATTACAGTTTTAATCATAAAATAATTTTTAAATTATAAAATAATATTTTTTATTTACTATGCAAATATTTTCAAAATGATAAGAAAAAAAAAACCCAAAACACTCATTCAATATAATCTTAATATTTTTTTACTGTTTTAAAAATTTATTGGCTAAAGGTCCAAATTACCATTAATTTTTTTTAATGAAGAAGGGTGCTTCAACCCTAGGCATGTACTTTCCCACTACATTTACTTAACTCTCCACCACACCGTTCCTTTTTTATTAAAAAAAGAAAGAAATTAGCTGTCATTTAAATTTTGAAAAACTGAGACTTTATTTTATAAAACTACTTTATGAAATTTTAAAATTGGTGACATACGAGTTTCTGTTCATAAAAAGTGCATCTTTGTATTTTATAAAATTGTATTATGAATTTTCAAAGTATATGGTATAAAAATTTTAAAATTCGTAGTACTGTTAATAAAAGTTTTGTCTTTGTATTTTATAAAACTGTTGCCTATGAATTTTAAAAATCTGAATGAGGGGTAAGCACGTGTTTGGATTAGTTGTAGAAATTAGCTGTGAAAAACAAAGAAACATAATCAATTTTTGTTTGAGTATATTTGGTATTAAAAATAAATTTTTAGATAATTTTTAGTTGTGAGAAACAATTTTTAAACTTTTTAAACAAGAAAAATATTAAACAGTGTCCTAAGGACACTTGTTAAAAATACAAAACTACAAATATTTTATAGGAATTGATAAAATTTATTGTTTTAAAAGTTGTAAACTAATTTAATGTATACTTCCTCCGTTTTCAAATATAAGCAAATTTTTTCATAATACTATATTTTTAAATATAAGCAAATCTAACTATTTTCACTTGCATTTAATGAAAATTTATCTATTATACCCTCCACTAAATTCTCTCTCTCATTTATTATAGTGGTTTTGAAGAGGATAGAGAGTAACTTAATGGAGGGTAATTGAGAAAAATAAATTGACTTTTTGATAGAGTTAAAACAATTAAATGAGGCTAACTAATTTTCTTAAAGGGTGTGAGTTAGGTAATTTTTACTTATAGGAGGGAGTACTTGTTATAGAAAGTCAAAACATTAAATAAGGTATATTTATTGCTAGAAATTTCATGGTGAAAATTACATTGTTGTTAAAAAAATTAAATAATTTAATAAATTTAAAATATGCGTTTTCATTTTAAAGTAAAAAACACACTATATTTAGAAACAAATGTTGCAATTTTTAAAAAATAAAAAATTGTGAAAATTAAGTTAGAAACTTTATTGGCAACAATACATTGTTTTCAAAAAAATTAAATATATTAATAAATTTAAAATATGCGTTTTAATTTTTAAAAAACACCTTATTTTTCAAGTATATAGTACACGATTTTAAGAAAAAAATGTTGCAATTATAAAAATTTAAAAATTTAAAAATTAAGTTAGAAACTTTATGGGGAACAATAGATTGTTTTCAAAAAAATCAAATAATTTAATAAATTTAAAATATGCATTTTCATTTTTAAAGTTAAAAACACCATATTTTTCAAGTGTATAGTACACGATATTTAGAAACAAATGTTGCAATTATAAAAATATAAAAATTGTAAAAATTAAGCTAGAAACTTTATCGGGAACAATAGATTGTTTTAAAAAAAATCAAATAATTTAATAAATTTAAAATATGCATTTTCATTTTTAAAGTAAAAAACATCTTATTTTTCAAATGTATAGTACACAATTTTTAGAAACAAATGTTGCAATTATAAAAATATAAATTTTTTTGTAAATTAAAGAAGAAACTTCACGGTGAACAATACATATTTTCAAAAATCAAATAATTTAATATTTTTAAAATATGCACTTTCATTTTTAAAGTAAAAAACATCCTATTTTTCAAGTGTATAGTACATGATTTCTAGATACAAATATTGATATTTTAAAAATGTAAAAAATAGTGTAAATTAAGAAAGAAACTTCATGGTGAACAATACATTGTTGTCAAAAAAATCAAATAATCTAATAAATTTAAATCATGCGTTTTCATTTTTTTAGTAAAAAGCACCCTATTTTTTAAGTGTATAGTACACGATTTCTAGAAACAAATGTTGATATTTTAAAAATATAAAAAAATAGTGTAAATTAAACTATAAACTTCATGGTGAATAATATATTGTTTTCAAAAAAATAAATAATTTAATAAATTTAAAATATGCGTTTTTATTTTTTTAGCAAAAAACACCCTGTTTTTCAAGTGTACAGTACACGATTTCTAGAAACAGATATTGATATTTTAAAAATATAAAAAATGGTGTAAATTACGCTAGAAACTTCTTGGTGAACAAAACATTGTTGTAAAAAAAATAAAATAATTTAATAAATTTAAAATATTCGTTTTCATTTTTAAAGTAAAAAACACTCTATATTTCAAGTTTATAGTACGCGATGTCTAGAAATAAATGTTTCAATTTTAAAAATATAAAAAATTGTGAAAATTAAGCTACAATGTTTATGGGGAACAATAGATTGTTTTCAAAAAAATCAAATAATTTAATAAATTTAAAATATGCATTGTCATTTTTAAAGTAAAAAACAACCTATTTTTCAAGTGTATAGTACACGATTTTTAGAAACAAATGTTGCAATTATAAAAATATAAAAAATTTTGTAAATTAAACTTGAAACTTCATTGTGAACAATACATTGTTTTAAAAAAAATAAAATAATTTAATATTTTTAAAATATGCACTTTCATTTTTAAAGTAAAAAACACCCTATTTTTCAAGTGTATAGTACACGATTTCTAGATACAAATGTTGATATTTTCAAAATGTAAAAAAATAGTGTAAATTAAGCTAGAAACTTCATGGTAAACAATACATTGTTGTAAAAAAAACATCAAAGAATTTAATAAATTTAAAATATGCGTTTTCATTTTTTGAGTAAAAAACACTCTATTTTTCAAGTGTATAGTACACGATTTCTAGAAACAAATGTTGATATTTTAAAAATATAAAAAATAGTTTAAATTAAGTTAGAAACTTCTTGGTGAACAATACATTATTGTAAAAAAATCAAATAATTTAATAAATTTAACATATGCGTTTTCATTTTTAAAGTAAAAAACACTCTATATTTCAAGTCTATAGTACACGATTTCTATAAATAATCGTCGCAATTTTAAAAATATAAAAAATTATGTAAATTAAGCAAGAAACTTCATGGTGAAGAAAACATTGATTTCAAAAAAAATTAAATAATTTAATAAATTTAAAATTTGCGTTTTCATTTTATTAGTAAAAAACACCCTATTTTTCAAGTGTATGGTACACGATTTCTAGAAAAAAATGTTGATATTTTAAAAATATAAATAAAAGTGTAAATTAAGCTAGAAACTTCATAGTGAACAATATATTATTTTCAAAAAATCAAATAATTTAATAAATTTAAAATATGCGTTTTCATTTTTAAAGTAAAAAACACAATATATTTCAAGTGTATAGTACATGATATTTAGAAACAAATGTTGTAATTATAAAAATATAAAAATTGTAAAAATTAAGCTAGAACCTTTATCGGGAACAATAGATTGTTTTAAAAAAAATCAAATAATTTAATAAATTTAAAATATGCATTTTTATTTTTAAAGTAAAAAACACCTTATATTTCAAATATATAGTATACAATTTTTAAAAACAAATGTTGCAATTATAAAAATATAAAATTTTTTTTAAATTAAAGAAGAAACTTCACGGTGAATAATACATTATTTTCAAAAATCAAATAATTTAATATTTTTAAAATATGCACTTTCATTTTTAAAGTAAAAAACACCCTATTTTTCAAGTGTATAGTACATGATTTCTAGATACAAATATTGATATTTTAAAAATGTAAAAAAAAAGTGTAAATTAACAAAGAAACTTCATGGTGAACAATACATTGTTGTCAAAAAAATTAAATAATCTAATAAATTTAAATCATGCGTTTTCATTTTTTTAAGTAAAAAACACCCTATTTTTTAAGTGTATAGTACACGATTTCTAGAAACAAATGTTGATATTTTAAAAATATAAAAAAATAGTGTAAATTAAACTAGAAACTTCATGGTGAATAATATATTGTTTTCAAAAAAATAAAATAATTTAATAAATTAAAAATATGGTTTTTATTTTTTTAGCAAAAAACACCCAGTTTTTCAAGTGTACATAACGATTTCTAGAAACAAATGTTGATATTTTAAAAATATAAAAAATTGTGTAAATTAAGCTAGAAACTTCTTGGTGAACAAAACATTGTTGTAAAAAAATTAAATAATTTAATAAATTTAAAATATTTGTTTTCATTTTTAAAGTAAAAAACACTCTATATTTCAAGTTTATAGTACGCGATTTCTAGAAATAAATGTTTCAATTTTAAAAATATAAAAAATTGTGAAAATTAAGCTACAATGTTTATGGGGAACAATAGATTGTTTTCAAAAAAATCAAATAATTTAATAAATTTAAAATATGCATTGTCATTTTTAAAGTAAAAAACAATCTATTTTTCAAGTGTATAATACACGATTTTTAGAAACAAATGTTACAATTATAAAAATATAAAATTTTTTGTAAATTAAACTTGAAACTTCATCGTGAACAATACATTGTTTTAAAAAAAATAAAATAATTTAATATTTTTAAAATATGCACTTTCATTTTTAAAGTAAAAAACACCCTATTTTTCAAGTGTATAGTACACGATTTCTAGATACAAATGTTGATATTTTCAAAATGTAAAAAAATAATGTAAATTAAGCTAGAAACTTCATGGTGAACAATACATTGTTGTAAAAAAAACATCAAATAATTTAATAAATTTAAAATATGCGTTTTTATTTTTTTAGTAAAAAACACTCTATTTTTCAAGTGTATAGTACACGATTTCTAGAAACAAATGTTGATAATTTAAAAATATAAAAAATAGTTTAAATTAAGCTAGAAACTTCTTGGTGATCAATACATTGTTGTAAAAAAATCAAATAATTTAATAAATTTAACATATGCGTTTTCATTTTTAAAGTAAAAAACACTCTATATTTCAAGTGTATAGTACACGATTTCTACAAAAAATCGTTGTAATTTTAAAAATATAAAAAATTATGTAAATTAAGCTAAAAACTTCATGGTGAAGAAAACATTGATTTCAAAAAAAATTAAATAATTTAATAAATTTAAAATTTTCGTTTTCATTTTATTAGTAAAAAACATCCTATTTTTCAAGTGTATGCACACGATTTCTAGAAAAAAATGTTGATATTTTGAAAATATAAATAAAAGTGTAAATTAAGCTAGAAACTTCATGGTGAACAATATATTGTTTTCAAAAAATCAAATAATTTAATAAATTTAAAATATGCGTTTTCATTTTTAAAGTAAAAAACATCATATATTTCAAGTGTATAGTACACGATTTCTAGAAACAAATATTGATATTTTCAAATTATAAAAAATAGTTTAAATTAAGCTAGAAACTTCTTAGTGAACAATACATTGTTGTAAAAAAAAATCAAATAATTTAATAAATTTAAAATACGCGTTTTCATTTTTTTAGTAAAAAACACCAAATTTTTCAAGTGTATAGTACACGATTTCTAGAAACAAATGTTCATATTTTAAAAATATAAAAAAATAGTGTAAATTAAGCAAGAAACTTCATGGAGAATAATATATATTTGTCAAAAAAATAAAATAATTTAATAAATTTAAAATATGCATTTTCATTTTTTTAGCAAAAAACACTCTATTTTTCAAGTGTACAGTACACGATTTCTAGAAACAAATGTTGATATTTGAAAAATATGAAAAATAGTGTAAATTAAGCTAGAAACTTCTTAGTGAATAATACATTGTTTTAAAAAAAATAAAATAATTTAATAAATTTAAAATATACGTTTCATTTTTAAAATAAAAAACACTCTATATTTCAAGTCTATAGTACACGATTTCTATAAACAAATGTTGCAATTTTAAAAATATAAAAAATTATGTAAATTAAGCTAGAAATTTCATGGTGAAGAATACATTGATTTCAAAAAAATTAAATAATTTAATAAATTTAAGATATGCGTTTTCATTTTATTAGTAAAAAACACCCTATTTTTCAAGTGTATGGTATACGATTTCTAGAAAAAAATGTTGATATTTTAAAAATATAAAAAAAAAGTGTAAATTAAGCCAGAAACTTCATGGTGAACAATACATTGTTGTAAAAAAAAATCAAATAATTTAATAAATTTAAAATATACGTTTACATTTTTTTTAGTAAAAAAACACCATATTTTTCAAGTGTATAATACACGATTTCTAGAAACAAATGTTGTTATTTTAAAAATATAAAAAAGTAGTGTAAATTAAGCTAGAAACTTAATGGTGAACAATACATTGTTGTCAAAAAATCAAATAAATTAATAAATTTAAAATATGCGTTTTCATTTTTAAATTAAAAAACACCCTATTATTCAAATGTATAGTATTTGATTTCTAGAAACAAATGTTTCAATTTTTAAACTGAAAAAAATTAAGCTAGAAACTTTATGGGGAACAATAGATTGTTTTAAAAAAAATGAAATAATTAAATAAATTTGAATTATGTATTTTTATTTTTAAAGTAAAAAATACCCTATATTTCACGTGTATAGTACACGATTTCTAAAAACAAAAGTTGCAATTTAAAAATATAAATAATTGTGTAAATTAAGCTAGAAACTGTATGGGGGAACAATACACTGTTTTCAAAAAAATCAAATAATTTAATAAATTTAAATTTTGCGTTTTCATTTTTTTTAGTAAAAAACACCCTAATTTTCAAGTTTGTTTTACACGATTTGTAGAAATAAATGTTACAATTTTAAAAATATAAAAAAATTGTGTAAATTAAGCTTGAAACTTTACTGGGAACAATACACTATTTTTTAAAAAATTAAATATCCTAATAAATTTAAAATATGTGTTTTAATTTTTAAAGTAAAAAACACCCTATTTTTCAAGTGTATAGTACACTACTTTTAGAAACAAATGTTGCAATTATAAAAATATAAAAAATTTTATAATTAAACTTGAAACTTCATTGTGAACAATACATTATTTTCAAAAAATTCAAATATATTGAGAACAATATGTTATTTTTAAAAAAATCAAATATATTAATAAATTTTTTTTTTTTCATATTTAAATTCCAAAATACCCTCTTTTTCAAGTGTTACACGATTTTTAGAAATAAATTTCGCAATTATAGAAATATAAAAAAATTTGTAAATTAAACTAGAAACTTTATGGTGAACAATACATTGTTTTCAAAAAAATCAAATAAATTAATATTTTTAAAATATGTGTTTTCATTTTTAAAGTAAAAAAAACCCTATTTTTCAAGTGTATAGAAAACGATTTCTAGAAACAAATGTTGCAATTTAAAAAATATAAACAATTGTGTAAATTAAGCTAGAAACTTTATGGGGAACAATACATTGTTTTCAAAAAATTCAAATAAATTAATAAATTGAAAAAATGTGTTTTCATTTTTAAAGTAAAAAATACCCCGTATTTCAAGTCTACAGTATACAATTTTTAGAAACAAATGTTACAATTTTAAAAATATAAAAAATTGTGTAAATTAAGCTTGAAACTTTATTGGGAACAATACACTATTTTTAAAAAAATTAAATATCTCAATAAATTTAAAATATGTGTTTTAATTTTTAAAGTAAAAAATACCCTTATTTTTCGAGTGTATAGTACACGACTTTTAGAAACAAATGTTGCAATTATAAAAATATAAAAAATTTTGTAAATTAAACTTGAAACTTCATTGTAAACAATACATTGTTTTCAAAAATTTAATAAATTTAAAATATGCGTTTTCATTTTTAAAGTAAAAAACACCCTATTTTTCAAATAGAAAGTCAAAACGTTAAATAAAATATATTTATTACATCTTATTAAATGTTCTAAAGACATGTTTAATAATACCCTTTAAATAATATCAAATTTTTAATTGAAAAATCAAAATTTTTTTTTCTGTCAAAACAAAAATAAAATATTTTTATAAGTATAAAATCAAATAATCCAACTAATATTCAAATCCAAAATACCAAAAACATGCCGTAGATTTAAGAGGAAAAAAAAACTGATGATAGGGAGTAAAATGAGGCATGAGTGTGGTGGGAAAGTATGAGCTAAACCCTAGGCTTTCTGTCCTTCCTTCACTGGTTTTCTTTTTCATCTCTGAAACCCAAACCCTCCTCATGCTTCCTTCCTTCTTTCCTTCACCCCTTATACCAAAACGACGTCGAAGCTACATATCTGCTCAACCTTCTTGAGCCAACTGTTATCCCTCTAACCTGATCCCGCACCCGAAGCAATCTCCTCCCACCGCCGCTCACAGAATCGTCGACATCGAACAAGATTTTATTGTTTCTGGTACTACTTTCTCCTCTTCATTCCCACTCAAATTCGGTTCTCTTTTTCTTTTAGATTCTCTTAGTCTCTTAGGACAGAACAGAGTGAGATTGGAGTTGAGAATTAATGAATAGAAATAAAAAAGGAGATGAACGTGAAGCTATTCATAACATAAGCAAAGAGGTGAGAAAAAGAAAATAGGGAAGAAAGTAATTTGAGTGGGAGAGGGTGAAAATGGAATTTCTCGTCTGAACACCAAGCCACAAAATGTGAGTAAAAAAAATAAACTGATAATAAGCTTAAATAAGCAAATTCACATTTTGAACAGTAGTTGCATAACTAAGATCATCTTCAATGTGAGTGCTTAAATGAGTTCTTACCATTTAAGTACCCCGAGCAACACCCCTATCTCCTTTAGAGTATGCTGACTTGGAATGAGGTGCTTAGTAAAATTTCTTAAATTAGCATTTGGTTCTTATAGAAAGAGTGGGCCCAATTTGTATTGAAAATAAAAAAAATAAATATGAGATAGTTAATTTGTGGGTATATGTGGGATCCATCTGGAGTGCTTATTTAAGAACTTGTGTTAGAATGTTTCGGTTGGTTAAATTGATAAAGTAGTGTGTACATGTGGTACCTTGCAGAATATAATAAAATATTTCATAAACACTTTGTTAAGCACCTTTCCAATGGAGAGGGTCTAAGAATTGCAAACATGAACACTCTAGCATTATATAATTTAATAGATTGGTTTCAGGTACCTGTATGATTAGTTATTAGGATTGAGACAAGTTTACTAAACTTCGCGTATAAGTTTTCGCAAGAAAGCAAGTTTGGTGTTTTGTTTCCTTAGGTTGTTGAGGCATTCTTCTCCTAATGCATTCATATGTTTGTTTTGATTGACTGATGAATGTTCTATACCAATATGTTGCAGGTAAATTATTTCTTCTACTAAATTGTTTACTCTTAACACCCAACAAACTGGTCTGGTGGTTGGGGAGTGAAGCTTTGAGTAACAGCTCCTCAGTTCAAATTCATGTGAGTGTATTTCGCTTAAAAAAATGTTTAGGCTTCCAAAATTTTCTGATAAGTCTATTACGTATATCAAGTATAAGTGACAATTGGTACAGAAAACTTAGTATTTGCTTAAGACTTATATGTTTTGTTAGGCATTTTGACCCTAGTATTTTTTGAACTTGCATCCCTTGCCCTATTATCCGTTTGGTCTTGTTCCTTTTTTGTTAGGATAAATAAGGACTGTTACAAAAATTCTTGGGCTATGAAGTATGAATTTAAGGACAACAGATATTCTAATTTGAAACTGTGTTTAGTGCTCTTGTTTCAAGCTAGGTTTTAGGTGCCTGTATTAAGTTTTGTAAAAAAAGATCATAGATTCCTTTATTCCAGAAGTTTGATTGATTGTAGGTTTGGGGCCCATTCTGATATGCGTGTCCTTGCAATGTTTTGATATGTGATTTTGTACTTATACATTTTTCAGAGAATTGTTTATGATTTTAAAGTCATTTTCCTTGGGAGGAGGAGGCACGCTGTCTAATTTGGGATACCTCTATTTGCCAGTGTGTATTAAATGTTTCAGGGTATTTATTACATTCCTTTTAGCTCATGAAGTATAATGCTATTTAAAAGATTTGGAAGAAAACAAGAGTATAAAAGAAACCATAGTATATTAGTATCTACTATCTATATTCATAAATATAGGTAGCATGTCTAAGAAGCCATGAGTTATGCAAATTTTATACAATAACTTGACTTGAGTTTTGTATCTTTGAAGATATAAACCGAGATCCCTATATGACACTATGCGGCTTCTCTACCGCTTGGGTTTCCCCTGTTTTGTTATTCAAATTAGATGACTTATGTAAAGTTTTGTCTGCTTCTCCTTCTTTTCGGTCACCTGGGCCCCATACAGGGCTGCCACATTTGTGCGCATGCCCATTTCTCTATTTTGTTATCTCTGAATGCAGAGCGGCGTATCTAAACTTTTGGTGATAGATGTTTTGCTTCTATCTAATCCTTGTTTCCTGAGTTGTTTCTTTTAAATCTAGCCTTTTAATTAGCAATGGGTCCAACCAAATTATCTGATCCACAAGACCTATACAAATTCGAAAAGGTGATTAACTCGTCAAGGCTAAGTTTCTCCAGGTATAAAGCCAAGAAGAATCTAAAAATTCTTATTTGAGCATCAACATTGACGACTTGGCACTGTACATTCCCTATGTTTAAGTCATGGTTATAAATTTTAAATTTTCTTCTTAGATTCAAGAAATTTGAGCATGTATCTGTATCAAAACCCCTGTTAGGAGGCAAAGTCTAATCTTGTATTTGTGTCAAAATTTCTGAGTATAACATTAGAAATTTTATTTTTTATTCTTGTCCAGTGAGTTGGTGACATATGTGTTATACACCATTTCATTGAATATGCAAGTCCATTAGTCTAAGCCAAAGCTATGGTAGTCACATTAGCATTGTTAAAAGTATAAGCTTTGTAAAAATTAGATACTTCCAATCTCCCATTCGGCTATTCCTTACTGGTCATGTACCCTAGAGAAGCTAGTCATCCTATGGTTTCTACTTTTTTACCAACCTTGCAAAAGTGATATTGGGAATTGGTGAGTATCAACTAAACCCCAGCATGCACAAACAAACAGAAATATAAACATTTTGGCCTCTTTGGAGATAAGGATACATAACTAGGAAAAACAGCAAGAACTGAAAGACAAAGAAGATAGAAACTACCAGCAAGAACTCTTAAATGGTAATCAAAAGAAAATTCTCTCTTACATTCATAAGCTCACAATGTCAAATTGTTAAAATGATTTAAAGCACATGTAATTCTTAACATTCAGAGCTAAACACAGTGTATAACTAAGTACAAAATCAAAGATTAAGTCCATAAAATTTTAACTCCTCAAATTCTTAATGAAACTTAAAGTACTCCTTCTTCAGTGGACAGTAGGCACACTCATCAGATCGATATGGCTAACCTCTTCATCTTCTATAGGAGCTGGAAGATTGAGATCTAATGCCAACACACCACCAAATTTGTCAGCAGATATATGAGCGCTAGTATTGGAGAAGTGTACCTTGTTGTGTCCACCGAGTGCTTGAGCAGACTTGAACACTTTGGAGCAGTATGGGCATTCAAATCCTTTTTGATCTACAACATCATTATTGTTGCCGCTTCTGTCATCTTCAGACTCACCACCTTCTTTGCATAGATTTTTATCTTTTCTGTGGTTCGCTTTGTGCCCGCCAAGAGCTTGATAAGATCGAAATGTTTTTCCACATTTGTCGCACTTGAATCTGGCTAGTGAGCGCGTTTGAACTGGTGATTCATCTCTACCAGTTTCACCGTCTTTTGCCTCTATTTCTGTATCTCTGCCTTCTGGCCAGTTATCCATGGAAAGCTTTATCAGAGACCAAGCAGCTTCTTCTGCAGGAAGAGATTTAGTAATCAAACTCAGTTGCATTGGTTCAGCTGTCGTATCTGCCGCTGCAATAAACTTGCGGTGAGATTTGGATCTTTTGCGCGTTGGCTTTTTAGGGAAAGAACAGGACTCATTTTCTGTGTTCGAATTTTCTGAGAAGGCAGAGAAGTTGCGTTTCAAAGATTGGAAATTCTGTTTTGGTTTCTTTTTGGGATGAAAAGTCGGCGAGGAAGCAGTTTGAGAGGGACGGTGGGTCAACTCGGCGGAGTTGTCTAGCACTTGATTCATTGTTTCATGCTTTGTAGGAATTGGCAATTTGGCTAAGTGAGATCTCATGTGGCCTCCCATAGCTTTTCCACTGGAAAAGCACTTATCGCAGATCTTGCAGACTTTATCGTTCTTCTCCATAGTTACAGAAAACCCACAAAGCCAGATTGTTTCTCTCTCCTTTCTTGTGGACGAGTGCATGTTGAATTCAGAAACTTAAAAACGCGGTAGGTGACAAGCCTTCCATATACAAAAAGAACAAAATCAGGAAAAGGCCATAATAAATGTAGGAAATGCTTAGCATGCCCTTATCTCTTTAGCATTTGAGTTTATGTGCTTTACTTGCAAACATTTAATTTTTACCTATTAATGCGGTTTATACGAGGAAAAATATTATCAAATTATTTAAAAGTCAGATTATGTGTTTACAATTTATTTAATTTTTTCTTAAATTATAATAAATGAAATAAAAAGACTTGCATGACAATGCCACAATCTTTCGATTGACATTTGGCAGGTCAATAAATAAAGGGTACCGAATCTTAATTAGTTGCGAGAAATGCACTTGTTGGGGGTAGCGGTAAATGCTCCATCTCCCGAAATGTTGAGAGCAATTAATCTCAACAAGACAACAAGTCTTAATTAGTTGTAGTAAGAAAATATTGGCCATTTCATGTCTACCTATGTCTTTTGTCTACACTTCCGTTAAATATGCTTTAATTGATGCTACTATCTTGTTTGAGCTGCTGGCATATACACTATACATTAGTTTGCTCCATAAGAAGTTTGATTCTAGAAGGACTATATGAAAGACAAGTGTTATTTATTTATTTAATTATTTTTGCAGATGCTGTTCTGGGCTTTTGTGGTGGAATTGGTCTATATGACAAGGTTGTTTTGCTGCAGTGCGGTGATGTGTAGCGTAGTTTAGGTGTTACTGGTGTTTGATTGATGCTTTTGTTTTAGCCTTTTAGGTGCTTCAATTTGTGTATGGTTGGCTGTGTACTTTTGAGTTACATTTGTTGGCCTTTTTTTTTTTTTTGTTCATAGGAAAATACGCATGACTAGGACATTTGTTGGCCTGTTTTGAATTCTTAAATTGTATTTATTTAGCACTGCTGGTGCTATTCATTAATAAAACCTCCTGCTTTTGCTGATAAAAAGAGAAGAAAAGGAAAGTGGCATTTGATGTATTAGCTAAAACAAAAATTTGTCATCATAATGTATAACACTCGTGTAGTGTATACTTAACTTTTACCATTGATTTCCCTGTAAACATTCCTAATCTTGGACAGTTTTGGTAAAATAATCTCTCTTTGATTATGATATAGACCCGTGGATGAAAGAGGAAGATTTTGCCAGAAAGAATCAAAGAAAATTTTTATTGCTTGCTGCAAAGAATGAATACAAGACAGCCAAGAACCGGGAGAAATTCAGAGCATAAGCTCCTAACCAAAGGCTTAAGTGTCCTAATCTTCTCAAAATTACAATTATTCCTTTCTCTCCCATTATAGCTCCTTACTTCCCAGCTAATATACTATGTTTAATTCTTCGCCATTGGGCTTGGGCCATTAGGCATGGTTCTTGCCCGATTATGTGGCCTTGCCACAGCCGCTAGAATTAGCACCACCCCATTTGGAAACGGCACCACCATTTGGACAGTAGCATGCAGAATTTATAAAATAGTGAAAATGGAAAGCAAACCATCCTTGTTTTTCCGGACAGCGGAAACACGTTTCTGGACGCTGCTGTCCGGAAATGGATGGTGCATTTCTCAAATGGGGTGGTGCTAATCCCAACGGCCCTTTGCCATTTATATTCATGTTAGATGTATGTTTTTCACTGTCTTTTGCATTCAATATTTTATATGAGAGCTTAGATTTGTTATTGGGCTACCTATAAGGGATGTGTTGAAAGTCTCACGTTATTGAGTCACATTCGTTTGTCTACGCTCCAGATGTCTAGTCTTTGTCACAAGAGGGTGTGTTGAAAGACCCATATTGACTAGAAATGTAATTGCTATAGTGTATATAAGTGGTGTGACAATACTCTTCTTATAGGAATATGCAGACGATTAGCATTTGTTAAAGGACACTGTGATAGCAAGACTAAATGGTGTTAGTAAAGTAATGAACAAATCAATAAAAATGTGTTGTGCTTCAGTGGAGATTGTGAGCAATTATAATATTTGTTTCTCATTGGATATATTTGACTGATGCTAGTCAATAGTGAAGAAACTCGGAGACAATCATCTGGGTAAGCTATAGGATACTCAGCCAAGAAGTTTCTCTTTTCCTTAACTTTTTCAGGACAAGCAAGTAATCCTCAACCATAACGAAAGTGCTGGCTCCAACTTGAGGGATGAAGATCACCTCTCACATAATCTAGTACCTTTTTGTATTCCACTAATTAAATTATGCCAAGTCAATTAAAAACTTTTTGTCAGCCGCTCACTTTCAATTAATAGTGTTACTACACTTTGGTTTCTAACATTTTGTTCTTGCCTTCACAGAAAACCACTGCAGGCACAAGTAAATGGTTCTGTCACAATTGATTTCTGATTTCACGGTGTGTGACTCTTCCCTTCTGTGGTTCTTCTTCCTTTTAATGTTGAGTGGGTTTGGTTCTGTCACATCTGAACCCTGAGTGAATTGATCATCATTTTCATTCACTTATTTTTTCATTAAAAAAAAGTGAACTCAATTTCTAGTTTTGCTTTTGATTGACTATAGATATGTTTATTATAGAGTTTATAAGTAATGTGACAATCTCCTCCCTATGAGGAAGCTTTTGAGATTGAGTTAGACTAAAAACTTAAATTTAAGATTATATTAGAGCCTAACCTAAATTCATTATTGGGTCACCCATGAACATGTGTTGAAAGTCCCACATTATTAAGTCACCCATATTTATCCATGTTCTATCATGTTTCAGAATTTGCAGTTGATTCTTCTGCATCAGTCCCACCCAAAAATGGACAACAAGAAGGGTAAAGCATATGTGCATGCCCATAAGTCACAATTAATGTGCTAATTGTGAATAATTGGTTTTTTTATTTATTTGGATATTAATGCTTGACATGACAACATTTTGACGCCAGCTAGCTTGTTTTGATTATATGCATGGGAGATCACATGAAATGAAAAGAAAGTACTCAACAAAATTTATCTCACCTTAAATTACACTGTTTACCCTTTAGGTTTGTCAAAAGTAGCAGCTAATTTTATTTTCTTAGATTATTCTACTCCATTCGAGTCGCCCATGCAAATGTCATAAACTCTTGAACTTGTCGTGCCTAGTCTGGAGGCTATTATATTAGTCTCTGATCTGGATCTAGGTGGGCACATTCTAAAAGAGACTTGGGAGAATTTTTTAATTGAAGAATTTGATTCCAATTGTATAGATTTGGGCTTGTAATAATTTTTAGAACATATGTAGGATTTGGCTTTGTTACTAGTTGTGTGAAGTTTTGGCCGGAGTTGGAGTTCTCATGGATCTTACATGGTACAATGTGCTTCGAACACACTGGAGTTGGCCGGAGCTTTCCCTTGGACGCCGGCATGTTGAGCGGGGAAGGGAATGTTTTTGTTCTTCATCGTTTTATTGCTCCAAGCAGAGGTTTTTGTTCCTCAGAGGTTTATGGCTCCAACATAGGTTGAAGAAGATGGAAAGAAAGAAAGAAAAGGAGAGGGTAAGAAGAAACAGTAGCAGTAGTGTGAATAGGAGAGAAGAAAGGAGGATGGAAGAAAGAAAGAAAAGGATAGGAGAGGAGAAGAGAAGAATTGGCAGCGTGAAGGGGAAGAACAGAGAACAAAGATAAATAAAAAAGGAAAATGAATACTAGATCAGCAGAGAGAAAAGTTGTGATTTGTGTAAAATGAATTTGAATAATTGAATAATGGTACTGTACAGAGTTACAACCAACCAAGTATATATATATATATATATAAGAGTTGTTATAACGGCTGCCTATCTAGTTTAGGCCTATGGACCGCCTGGTGTTTTTGACATGCTATAGAAAGTATAAGCAGGTGAACATAGTTTTTGAAATTATAAAAGTTACCCACCTCAAAAAGAAGTTGTATTTATAATGTGGCCCTATTTTTGTCAAAATTATATTTGTTGCATTAAAAAAAAGGGTTTGAAAGGGGATCTTGGGTGTTTAGGGTTTGGATGCATCCAAAATATTATTGTAGAGACCTTTAGTCGTCTGCTATTACGACAAATGGGGTTTCATTCGCCGTCATGTTTCAGTGCTGAGAAGGGGCGACCACTGGGAAAGAAAGCTTTCGTCCGAAAAATAGTTGCACCGCAGTAGATGGTTGTTCGTGGAAAACGATTTCTGTGTATTTTGTTAGAGCTTGTCCTCTTATCGTGGAAGGAAACCTTGGGGTTGTACACTGTAGTTTGTTCGTACACAATCAATGTTTTCATTTCCTGTAATTTTTTGTTGTTCCATTGCTACATCTCATGCCCAACTTTTTGGTTGTACACTGTAGTTGCTTCTATGCTTTGAGGTTTCCATCTTGACTATCTCATTTCATAACAAAACTTCTTTTTAAATTAAATAATGAAAATCACTAATGGACTTTTTGGTTGACACTGCAGTTGCTTCTATGCTTTGAGGTTTCCATCTTCACTATCTTATTTCATAACAAAATGTCTTTTTAAATTAAATAATTAAAAAACACTAATGGAGGGGCCCAGTTGTCATTTCTGTCATTCGCCTTATCTCCCCTCTAACAATAATTAAAAAACTTGTGCATGGGCCCACGACATTTTTGTCATCTGCCAACAAAAAACAATACATAATTGTTAGAGGAGTTCGTTGCAATTTCCTAATAATCTATCAAAGTCTTTTTGGTATAGGTAGCATGTAATAAATCGTAGCCCTTAAATAAAGAACAATAAATCTGATGGTTGTTGTTAACTGGCGTAAAAACGTCGTGGCGGACGGTATAATGAACTTATATATAAAGAGGGGTTGTGTCTTGAGAACACCGACTCACTTAAAGCGCACTGCTGTGCCCAAATATATGAACCCTCAGATATATTATATTTTACTCAATGGTTATGATGTTTAATTGGCAACCTGCTAAAATTGTACTTGTATTACTGGGTCAAATAATCCTTGTTTCACAGAGGAAGGTTCTGAACTTGTGATAGCTAGATCTCTTTTGTTGTTGCAACCCATTAGACCAATTACCATATACGGAAGCTGGAGAATTAAAATTTGGGTTAGTTAAACCATGCTTTTAAGATACTTGTTACGGTGTAATTAGTACATTATTATTACTTTTTTTGTTTCATAATATTTGTCGTTTTAGCCATTTTATTTTATTTTTTAAATTACTTGTCACTTTATAATTATAATGATAATGATGACATGAATTGTTTTTTTAGGTAAAATGATATTTTTTGTCTTTTAATTCTTTGCACTAGTTTAGTTTGGTCCTTTAACTTTTTTTTATCCGTTTTAGTTCCTTAACTTTTATTTTTATTCAATTTGGTCCCTTTAGAAATATTTTTCATCCGTTAACGTTCTTGACTGATCTAACGATAGGGACCAAATTGAATCCAAAATAAAAGTTAAGGGACTAAAACGGATCGAAAAAAAGTTAAGGGACCAAAGTGAATTGACGCAAAGAGTTAAGGCAGCTACTATGCGCGCCACACCATCATCTGTGCGCACCACACAATGCTATTTTTTTCCAATTTTGCCCTTCGCACGGACATTAATGTCCGTTTTGTTACCTAATATATGTGCAAGTTACGCTCGGACACTAATGTCCGTATGTTGACTTAAAACTACTTCGCTACGGACACTAACATCTGTATAGTTTTAAATTTTTTGATAAGTTTAGCTTCGGATGTTAGTGTTTGTATTGCTTTTTGTTATACGGACACTAACGTCCGTTTATCTGCGTAAAATTATAATGCGTTAAAGTACGGATATTAGTGTTCGTGTTGAATGTTATATTAGGGACATTAACGTCCGTTTAACTGGATAAAAATTTAATAAGTTATTATACGGATCATAATGTTTGTATTATTGTGTATCTTTTAACTACGGTGTATCTTTCATATTTGGATATTTTTAAGTTACTATTCGGGCGTTAAGTTTTGTTTCAGTACGGACACTATCATCCGTATTATTCATGCCTCCAAAAAAACCTTTGCTCGGACACTATTGTCCGTTTGGATATTTTTAAGTTACCATTCGGACGTTAAGTTTTGTTTCAGTACGGACACTATCATCCGTATTATTCATGCCTCCAAAAAATAAAAAACCTTCAGTCGACTGAACACTATTGTCTGAGCAAAGGTCAAAACTGGAAAAAAAAATATTTGGTGTGGTGCGCAGTGAAAGGAAGGGGGCGCGCATAGTAGCTGCCAGAGTTAAGGGACAAAATGTGTCATTTTGCATTTTTTTAATTATATCCTCAAAGATTAGGAGAGAGAGTTAATGTTCAGTATAAAAAGATAAGTTAATGTCAATATTTAAGAATAAGACAGAAATTTAATTATGAAAGAGAATTAATATATTAAGAAATTAAGTATATTAAATTTCCTTTAATGTCAAAATGTTAAACAACATGTATTGTGAAATAGAAAGAGTAATGTTTTGAATTTCATATATTGAATTGGTTTTTAACTTTCAAAGTATTAAATATTTTCAATTCCAAAAATATTTTTATTTTTATATTTTTAACAAGCGTTCAAAGAACACTGTTTAACATTTTTCATAAAAAATAATGAATACTTCCTTTGTTTTTTATTTACCCATTGACATACATATTAAAATTTTATGCATGTATTATTATAGCTTTGATCAAAATATTCTTAAATTCAAATTACATATTATAGCTTTGATCAAAATATTCTTAAATTCAAATTACATTTTATTTTTTTCATGATTATAATATTTTAATTTTATTTTGGGTAATTTATATCTATATCTATATCTATATAATTACTTAAAGTTAGCCACTAAATTAATACTATTCATCAAATTGAATTACCAAATTTGTATTACATTGATGACATCGTGTATTGTGATTAAAATGTTTTATAATCTTTATTCAAGAATTCAACAATATCTAATTGAATTATAAAAATGATATTTTTAATATTGAGATGTTTGACTTTTTTATGATATTTAAATAATTATATATAACGTTTTTAATATTGAGTCGTGATGGCCTTGTGCACAAAAAAGATTTTGGTGAAAGAGACAAAAAAATTATTTTAATAATCTCTATAACTCAAACGGATTAGTCTTTTATTATTGGTTAGAAAATATCCTTACTACATTAAAAAAAAATGATGTGAATGTGATTGAAACCAAAAAGATTATATGATTCTTTTTAACATGAAGGGTGATATAATTGACTCACATCAACTTTTTTTTGAAATAATCACATCAAAATTTGTTTTTATATATATATTTTAATCATTTGTTTCTCTTCTATCCAATCACATAATTTTTTTTGTACTTCATCGTTAAGATTATGTTTTAGCCAACAATGAAAACTAATTTCTTTTGAACTAAGAATTATTCGTGAGATGTGAAGTTTTTTCATATTAATTTTGATCAAATTAAAAACTTTGAAATAAAAGATCAAGATAAAGTCATAAGGAGGCAATGTGTTGCTACACTTTAGCTTTAAAGAGAAGTTACTATTAATCAAATTGAAATACATATTTATTGATTTACATGTTTTTATTTAGTAATTCTATTTGGATAATTTGTTCCTTTCCTTTACAAATGTAAAAAGAGAATATATATATATATATATAAAATAAAATCAAAATCAAAATCAAATAGTGTCATTTTTAGTGAAAATGAGGGGAAAAAAGTGTTATCTTGTGTATACAAATAAGGCTTTTGAATAAAAAGGGCTTAATGGTGTCATTTTGAGTAAAAAAAAACATAATAGAATATTCAATGATGTTATATGTTTTATAACAGAGAGTAGACTTTAGTGATGAGTAATGTTGTGCCAACGTGAAATGCAACATCTCCGTGAGGGGCATCCACTTACACATGTTGTCTTAGCTAGGTCTTGTTACTCTAATGCAAATGTAACAATCCGGGTCCCAACACTCTTTGGCACTGGGCCATCCCGGTCTACTTTAGGCCTTTGCCACCCCCTTAAGTGGCTTATCCCCTACTATGGACCTTCCGTGAATTCGAACCTAGGACCAAAGGGATATAGTCCTTAAGTTCCCAAATTCACTACCAAAAAGATATAGTCCTTAAGTTTCCAAATTCACTGCCACCAAAGAGTGATAAGCCACTAGCTCAATTGGTAGTGGATTTGGGAACTTAAGGACTATATCTCTTTTGTCCTGGGTTCGAATCCTCGGAAGGTCCCCTAGAATGGGATAAGCCACTTAAGGGGGTGGCAAAGGCCTAAAGTAGTTCGGGATTGCCCAGTGCCAAAGAGTGTTGGGCAACAGGTTGTTACATAGTGCATGTTTGGAAATGTTTTTTTAGGAGAAATAATCGCTTATTTTTCAAAAGCCCTCTCACACAGCCTATAAAAATAAGCGATTATTTTTTCAAAATAAGCTAATCCAAACACACTCTTAATTGTGTTCACATCAGCAGTTGGTTATCTCCCTTGAAACAATTAGCATGATTCATGTCGGGTGTTGATCATGTCTTTCCCACTGTATTTCTCCCATAATTCACTTTAGTAATTGTAGGCTCTGACAGATTGTGAGAAACATGGTGTTTTTAATCCAAATATGGTCAACTATAGTAGTCTAATTGATTTTCTTTATGCTTTGTTACCTTTTATTATTACCACAATGTTTGTGAATGGAAATGTTCCACATCCAGTGCATTGTATAGTTAATAGTTAAATTGGACTTTGTCTTCTTTTGCAGCATTTGGTTGAAAAATGGAATGAAAGTTACTCAAAGAAGAAAAATGAAATTGCAAGTATGTTAGAAACAACATTGCAAGTTAAGCAAATCAAAGAAAATTTAAGACAGTCTGTGCTCAAGGTATGTTGAAAGTGGGAGATCTTACTTCTACCCCTCATTTCTGTTCTTTGCTTTACAATTTCTCATTGATTTTTTCCCCCCTTAATTCAGTCTTATGCTATTCATTTTATTTGAACGATTGGGTCAGGGAAACTTTCCTTTTTACTTTCACTATTTGAAGTTTTAATGGTTGCTGTTAAGAGTAATAAGGAGAAAGGAAAGGGGGAGACATTGGATGGAATACATGTGTATTTAGTTATTCACCACAGAATGATATATATAATTAAATAATTAAATACCAAGAGTCACAAATACTAGGATACGGTATAGTGGATTTTTTTGGCTTTCTGCAATAATCCTCATTCCGCTATTGATAACACTTGTTATAGTCATAAAATCTGGCTATACAATCATAATTATTTTATTAACGTTATTTCCAACAATTATCATGCTTTTGATTTTCATGACTCATTTACATTGTTTTGTCTGCTGCTGTGTGCTAATGCATTTTACCCTCGTGAAGGCAAAGAAAGAGGTATCGGAACTAAATCGAGACTGGAAATGCAAATCTGACAACATAGAAAAGATGGTAAAACACTTAAAATGCTTGAACAACAAGTGGAGGATATTCAAGAGCAGCATGTAAAAAATACTCAGGTTCTCCAAGTCCCTTGATGTGGATACTTTTTCTAGTTTATGATTCTCATACCTTACTCTGTATATGGCACTGCTTATTTTATTTTTAATGACTCTTCTGTAACTAAATTGACAAACTTTGTAAATTCTTGTGAACTTGTTAAGAGGATCCTATATTTTTTTAAGACTTGCCATCTCGGGATTGTAGAACTAATACTTATGAGTTTGCTTGAGTGTGTTTATTTACTATGATAAATTAATAGAAGAAAGGATTTCCTACAGTATTAAGTTTCCAATACTTTTTGAAACTAGTTGCTATTTAATACTATGGAAATACCAACGTTCATCTGTTTGAAATGGCTAAGAAAGAGAACAGTGCCATTAACTTTTTATATATAGGCTTTAATGCCAATTATTTTTACATTATATTAATAATGTAGGCTGAACAATCTGACATGGAGAAAAAACTAAAGCGGCTCGAAGATGAGGTTCATGCTGCCGATTTACAACTGAACAGGTTATACTTTTACCAGTTTGATTTTTTATATTTATGTTTTACTTGGATTTGAAGAAGTTGCACATCCAAATAGTTCCCTGTTATTCCAGATTGATAGAAAATGAGGCTATGTTTACGAACAACATAAATAGGCAAATTGATGAAATCAGCAAGATTGCTCACAAGGTCTGATAATTTATAATGCTTTCAATTTGTTATTGATTTTAAAGCTAGATTAATTGTTCATAAATCCTATTCTATCTTTGGACGTGTGATTAACAAAATTTCATTTATGGTGTCAGCTTTGGTTGCTTTCATGAACATTGATAATTTTTTTCGAACACCGTCTTCATAAGCCGAAATCTTCCTCTGTAAACTGTGCCTGTCTCTGAATTTTGAATTTGAGGTGCCATTAGCAATAAACTGATTTGTACAAATAACATAACAGACTGCAAGTTTCTTCTTCATAATGACTGCTGGCTTTGTAAGCTTAGAAGGATTGATTTTAGAGTTTCTAATGACCTTTCATATTGTGCCATTTTCTTTATTTTGTTCATTTAGGAAAATTTCTTTGGTTGATAAATAGAAGCAAGTTTATTAGAGAAAAAGAAAAATTACGATGAGGGATGATGATAGGGTTCCCCAAATAGCAGACTAACTTAAAAAAATGGAGTTAAGAAAAAGAAAAATTGAAAATGCATCTAATTTCACTTCATATCAGACAAGGTATCTTATAATAGCTTTGTACAATAGGTGAGTTTTCTCTTTCTCTTTCTAATACACCTCTTTTATAATTTATTTATAAGATTAAGAAAAGTCTCTGCCAGAAGGCCGAAGTGAGACCATAAACACAATCATATCCCATATAAATTATTCGGTTGAAACTTAAAGGATGTTTGAATGGTTAGCTTGTATTAGGTTTTCTAATATGCACAAGGCAACATTCTGTTACAACTTACAACTCATAACTGCCAGTTGGTTTGTCTGTTAGTCAGTTAGAGGGTGATTAAACTCCACAACCAAACACTGAGTAAATACTGAGCCAAGGTTCATCTGAAGCATAAAGCTCCTACAGAATAGTCAGTTGGTTCTGATGTGAAGTTTTTTTTTTTTTTTTTAATTTTTGTTTGTAGTTTAGTATATACTTTCCAAAACATTTCTGTTTGAAATTTGTTTATTTCAACATTTCACTTTATTAGTATAATTTCTGTGCTGTTCGTAGATCTGTGATCATGAAAAAGAGTATAATGGTATCAGAAGTCGAATAAAAAATCTTCAGCAAAAAGGCAATAAGGTATGACAAATCTTGCAGCACTTTAAGGGGCTTAAATTGTTTTTTTAGACTATCATTTGTTGAAAGTTCTTGCTTAGTGTTGCTGATAATTATGTTTCTTGACTGACAATCTTATTTTTAAAGCAGATTGTAGATTTTGGAGGAATTAAAGTGATGAATTTGTTACCTATAATTGAGAGATGTCATCATAGGTTTACAATTCCTCCTATTGGTCCAATTGGAGCCCGTCTGGTAAAGTAATTTGTGATGCTTCTTGTCTTATATTACTAACTGTTTTCTTGTGTATGTGTACATGCATTCTGATGGTTGAATTAAATAAAATGAATTATCTGTGTGGATAGCTTTTGTCTTGTACTCTGAGGAAGAAATAAACGAGTTCACTGATATGGTACTAATAGTAGTATAGTTTTAATTTCATCAGTGGGAAGTTTGCTCCAAAAATCTTATTTTGGATAAGATGTTTATCTTGAGTCTTTTTGAGTTTATGCACATGGCTGCTTCTAAGGAATTTATTTGTTTCACATACAGAGGTATTAGTGAGCTCTATTCGGTAGATTATCAGGGTTTGGTTGATTCTGTTTTGTTTTAGTTTTCTAGAACAGTACTATAAAATAGTTCTCGGGAACTCTTTGAAAAAAGAAAATGAGTTTTTAATGCAAATTTATATTCAAATTCAGAAAATTGAAAATTGAAACAAGTTTGAGATGTTTCCAAATTTTAGTTTTTAAAAATTGAAAAACACATGCTATTCCCAAAAACTATTTTCATAAACTAGTCTGCCAAAAAGGATTTATAATTTTTCTGTTTTTAAAAATAGCAAATTGATTTAAAAAATAGGAAGCAAACAAGCCCTTAGTGATTCCTATTTTCTTTGCTTTTCTTTCTACTAGGTTTTGGGCGGATTCCTGCACTGTAATTCTGTTTTTTGTTCCAATATATTCTCTCTCCCCAAGCTACATTAGTTTAACTATCCAAATGTGTTTAACACTTGCTAACCAATTTTTCTTATTAATCTATTGCCATTATTGAGTTTAAATCCTAGCTTTATCAGTTATTTAATCTTTCAAAGGAGGTCAATTACTGAATTTCAGTGCTGATTTTTTTTATTTGCTATTGTGATTTATGGTTTAACAGAAGTTCCGTGATGTTTATTAATGGATGGTTGGAATTTAATTACTTAATTGCTGTACAAGTTATTGCATTTGGGATTACTTTTTTATGGTTAAACAGAGTTTGCTTAATGGGAATAAATGGGCGGTTGCGGTTGAAAATGCTGTTGGGAGATTGCTCAATTCTTTTATAGTGACGAATCACAAGGATTTTCGTCTTCTGAAACAATGTGCCAAGGAAGCAGACTATGGCTACCTTCAAATTATTGTTTATGATTTTTCAGTCCCTAGGTACATCGTTTGCTCCATATCTGGCTGGCTGTCCCCGTTCTCTTTTGTGTTTGTTATATTTGGTTTGTTTTTTTCACTCTTATGCCGAGTTGTGATCATGTTCTTCTACTTTCTGGTGTAGGTTGATGATACCACAGCACATGCGTCCTGATACAAAACATCCATCAGTTTTTTCTGTCTTACAATGTGAGAATCACACCGTGATGAATGTCTTAGTGGATGTGGTAACTGACCAAACCTTTTCTTTTACTGTGTTAAAATCCTCATTCCTGAGTTTTTTGTTGCTTTATTGGAAGGATATGGAAGCTCTTCTGAGATGATATGTGCCGTTTCAGTCCCTAACTTTACTAGCATAATTCACTTTAGTCCTTGACTTTGTGCGAATAAGTCACTTTAGTCCTTGACTTTATATTTTACAGGTCACTTTAGTCCCTGAGTTATATAATCATTCATTTTAGTCTGGGACTAAAATTAATGATGTAATGAAAGTCTGGGACTAAAATGACCAATAATAGTGAAAGTCAGAGACTAAAATGACTGATTTCGCGAGGGACTAAATTGACTTATAAAATACAAAGTGAGGGACTATTTTAGTATATAATTCGTTTTCTTTACTTTGATTCTTTTTTCCTTCTTTACCAAATGCTGTTCTGTGACTGGGGAAATGTCTTATCCCCCTTCTTGTAAATCTATTAGCATCTCACAGAACTTATTCTTTCTTGAATGTTATGTTTAAACCCATTGCCTTAGTCGAAAAGAAATGTGTTGTTGATAGGAACTCGGTAATAGAGATAAAGAGCAAGAAGGAAAGGCGTGTTTATTGAATTGAAATAACAAAACAATTAGATAAACTCTCTCCAAGGGTTCCCCCCTACGAAGGATTTCTCCAATCACAAAGGGCTAAGCCCAATCTCTCAATAATAATAACAAATAACGCAATCCTCAATCCTCTAATCCCATCTCCTATTTATATAAGGAACACCATACTTTCCCTAATTATGAAAATCCTACCTTTGTTATGAATATCCTTAATATCCTAATTTCCTTTATTACGAATATTCTAATCGCCTTAATTTCCTACCGTTAATTCTTTCTAGAATAAACATCTATCAGTTGTATATATGATTAAGGTTAAGGTAAGTCATACAAGTATCCTATAGTAAAAATTGAAAAAGAATAAAACAGAGGATAATTCTTTGGCATTGCTAGCATATTCGTATCAGACACATTTACACCAATGCTGTGTTTCTGGGCTTCACAGTAGGGTAGCTTTGCTTCATCTTTTTAATTCCTTTTGTTGTCCTCTTTTTATTTTATTTTTTGTAATTTTTGTAAATAGGATCTCCTGCACTCCTTAATCTTTGTATCACTAGCTTTGTCTTAATGAATTTCTTTTATTAAAGCGTCGGTGTGTGAGTACATATAAATACATATAGTCACTTAGGGCCTGTTTACTATACATATTCATTTTATGTTTTTATTTTCTATTTTATGTTAGTGTTTAGTTCAAAGAATGGGAGGAGAGGGACTAAAAAGTAGTGTTTTTGTATTTGGTTTGGAAGTGGATATAGAGAGGTTTAACAAACGTTGAAAATAAATTGTAATTGCTTTGTTTGAAGCTATACAAGTCTTTAAAAAACAGAAAATAAAATGAAAACAATGTGGTAAACAGTTCCTCATGTTTTCTTCTGGCATTTCTATTGTGTTTACTGCTTTTCTAGGGAAATGTTGAGAGACAAGTCCTCGTTGAGGATTATGACATTGGGAAAGCACTTGTCTTTGAACAAAGGATCCGAAATCTGAAGGAGATCTTTACAGCGACAGGAAGTAAAATGTAAGCCACTGCTTACCGAGATTGCCTTCCACCATGCACATCTTTTTGTATAAATGGATAGATTGTTACTACTAGGGATTCATATTTAAGCCACACCTTTGTGTGAAATATGAAGTCGTAAACATCTGGATGTGAAGACGACAAATTTATTATTTTATTAAGTAGGACGGTGCTTAGATTCCAATATCTATAGGTTGTCTTCTTGTGTAATGATTCTTTGATAGGAGAGTTCCTGCATGTTATGTTCCATTGTTGTCTCTTGAGTTCCTCTACTATGTGTCTGGAGTTTGTTGTTGAATCTTTCTTTTACCCTTCTTTTATGCTAATAAATGGATATGGTCATGTACCTTATTTATTGTGAAACGTACTGCTGTCTTTCTTGCAATATTTGGTATCAATGAGTACTCCTTGACATTGTATATTAAGAACTGTTTTTTCTAATCAAAGTTCTTTCCAGGTTTTCCCGAGGTTCAGTGCAGACTGTTCTTCCTGCATATACACAAAAAGCTGACCGTCTATGTGGTTCTGTTGAAGATGTCATTAAGAAACTCAAAGATCAAGCATCTGATAAACAAAAAGAAGCTGATGAATGTAAGAGGAATAAAAGAGAGGCAGAGATCAAGCTTGAGGATCTTAAAGGAAATATGAATTCTGTAAAGGTAAATATTGCTTAAATTTTAGATTATTGTTATGCTTATTGCTTTTTTTCAAAATATATTTTAAAGAAATTTATCAATATTTTGCTGTGTGCTT
The DNA here is from genome assembly GCA_037177725.1 of Cyamopsis tetragonoloba. Lineage (NCBI taxonomy): Eukaryota > Viridiplantae > Streptophyta > Magnoliopsida > Fabales > Fabaceae > Cyamopsis > Cyamopsis tetragonoloba. The sequence goes on along the minus strand of CM074122.1, from coordinate 61,147,660 downwards.
GATTTTCGGTGCCATCTTGGTCTAACCAATGTAAGTTGAATAGTTCATTGTAAACAACTATCGGCCTGTTTGTTTATACTTTTACTATAAGTATTTTTGGAGGAAGTAAGAATCTTTTATTTCTGTTAGATCTACGTTGAGATCTTGAGATCCAAAATTACTGCCAGTAAAAGTACTTTTGGAGGTTTCTAACTGAAACCCAAACAAGCACTATTAGGATGAAATATAACATTTCTATATAGGTAATATTAAACATTTCTATATAAGCAATATTAAGAATATGTTTCACAAAATGAAGTGGCAAATCACCTAATTACTGTCACAGTTCTGAAACACTTTATAAGAAATAATACATATCTACAAGGAATTAGGATTAGCTGGGTTGTAGTACTTTGATACGATTATTTGTTGAACCCTGGTCATTTTTAAAATGAATTATCTTCATGAAGCTGTTATAGAAATTTGATTTAGCATAAATCATTCACGTGCTTTCACCTTTAAGCTTTAGGCTTTTGGAATAGTTGGTTCATGACATGGCATTGAAGCCTTAATGACCAAGTGGCCTGGAGTTCTTGGCGTCTGGTGTGTGTTAGAATTTAAAATAAAACTATTTAATGTCTTCAAGTAGCAGCTTTAAGCTTTTGGGATATTTGGTTCATGACGGATGCTATGGTGACAACAAGCCCTATAATAATTCTTGCCAACCATTGGGTAGTGTATAACTAGGTTAATATTTTACATTCAATATATATTTTTAATAAAACATTTACTTGTTATGAGATTTTCGTTCAGGAAAAGTAGATGGATGTAGCATAAGAATCACTTTCTAAAACAAGACTCTTACCTTGTGTTTGGATTAAGGACTTTGAGGAAGGAATGTAATTTTTGCATGGATTTAAATTACATTAGTCTTACTAAATAACATTTTTGATGAAGTGAAACAATCATTTTAAAAACTCCAAAGAATTTTAATTGAGTAATTTTTTTAATCAAAAAGGAAAATTTTGCAAATGAAGGAAATTCAATTGAAGCAATTTAATTTCTTAGGATTTGAAATTCTCTAAAATTTTGAATTATACTATCCAAACACACATTTATTGTCTTTCAAAGTATCCCATATTTACTGATGTGTGCTTCAACTTCAACTTTTTTTTTTGTTTCCTTTTTTTAGAGGCTTCGTGTAGATGCTGGAGAAAGTCTTACTTCTAAGAAGCTAGCTTTGGAGGATGCAATGCTTCAGCGTGATGCTGAAAATAACTCAACTCTCTTATCCTCAGTTGATGGTCTCATTGAAGAAATTTCAGTTTGATTCCTATTATCCATTCTTTAATCTTAAACAAGACATTCTACTTCTTCTAAGTAATGCAACTTTAAGGAGGATTGTCTTTTGCTCTACACTGTTGTTAACAGTCGGTGACAAGGAGAGAACAGAAGAACTTAATGAATAGAATACCTAAGGGCCTGCTTGGTTTGCATTTTCATTTTCTTTTCATGTTTTTTCAGATTTTACAAAGGAAATGCTGGAAGCAAAAAACTTATGCTTCTAGCATTTTGAGTTTTTCCTTTGTAAAACCTTAGAAAACAGGAAGCAGAATAAAACTAAAACAGAAAATGAAAATGAAAACCAAAACAGGCTGTAAGATAATCTCACATCAAGGCTGTTGTTGACATTTGCATAACAACTGGTTTTGTTACATTTGAAAAAAAACTTATGATTGGATCAATCAAATATGCAGACAAATCAAACAAATGAGTTGTAGAATCGTGTGAATGCTTTTGAATTCCACTCACAATGTTGGAGCTTGTGAAAATCATAGAGGATTTGTAAATCGGAAGGGTATTGTTGTAAAGTATTAACAGTTGTAATGAAGTCTATTCATAAAGCTGGTAAATATGGAACTAAACAATTAGGTACACTATACTAGAATTCTTGTGTTGTTTTGATTCCCTGAGGTTTGTTCTTGTGGCTTTTACCCGAAGATTTTTAAAACACATTGTATTGATCTCTAATGCATTTTGTGATGATTAAACTATTTTTTATTCTAATTGGACCCTAGGAAATCAAGAATAAAATGGAAGTAGAGGAAGTCTTGCTGGAAGGACTCCAGAAAAAGAGCCATGAGACAACACGAAAAGAAGATGATCTTAAAGTAAAATTTGACCAACTAGATGGTATGATATGGTTAAACTATTTTTGTTTTTTTTATGTGTGACCCTATTTTGATTTAGTTGTTTGAAGAATATTATATGGTGCATAATCTATTGATTGCGATAAAAATGTAGAATCAACAAATCGGGAAATTGCTGCACTTGAGAAAGCTGAGACTGAACTTATGAAGATTGAAAGAGAAATGGATTCAGCAAAAAGGGTTCTTTTCTTTACTCTCTTGTGCTTGATTACTGCTTAATTTAAACTGCTTAGCTTTAACCATGGTAATAGTCCAAAATTCTTTGGTTGATACGAATCAAAGTGGATTTACCAATAAATCATGAAATGCTATGGTTCTTCAATTTTATTTTATTTTCAAAATAAAACTTATTGAGAAGTAGCGTGCACATTTTCTTAGTTATTATAATGAAAAAAAGTCCAGTTGGTTGAATCCAATCTTATGCTTTGAAATAAACAACTTGCACACACTCCCTTTCCAAAAAAAAAACCAATACCTAGCACTACACTTAGATTTATTGGATTTGTTGCTAAAATATCAGAATTAAACCCAAAACTTCCGGCGGATGGCCAGTAACTATCTTATATATATATATTTTTTAAAAAATCATGCGGGCTTTCTTTTTCTTAACAATTTCACAGGGAAAGGATCATTATGATGGTATCATGAAAAACAAGGTCCTACTTGATATTAAGGAGGCAGAGAAACACCATCTGGTGCTTACAAAGAGGCGTGAGGTGCATTTTGATTTAGATTATTGATGTAAATCTGTATATTGAATCTTCATTTTATGTAAGTGCGGTGTGCCTCTCACTTTTTTTACTCTTATGTATCAGTTGTGTGAAGAAATTTGCCATATCAGCGTCACCATGACCCTATTCTTTAAAACATATTTTTAGATAAACCTGTTGCATTATGGTAAATTTCCATAAGTATTATAAATCATGAAAGATATAATAGTATCGGCATGTTGATGATACATATCTATCTTGGTTGAAATTGCAGGAAAATGTCAAAAAGGCTTCCATGATTTGCCCTCAGAGTGAACTTGATTCATCAGGAGGTAATGATGGAAATACCCCAGAGCAAATCAGTGCCCAATTAGAAACATTAAATGAGACAATTAGGCGTGAGATCCAAAGGCATGTCGTTTAGTTTTTTGACTTGTGTTCTGTTTCTACATGCGAGCTAAACTTCTGTCTATGTGTGTATGTACGTTTGTGTTGTTAATTATTATTTCTTTTTGGTTTACGTCTGTAGGTACTCTGAATCAATTGATGATCTTAGGATGCTGTATAAGAAAAAAGAACGCAAGATTATAAAAAGGCAGAAAGTTTACAAAACCCTTCGACACAAATTGGATGTATGTATTCTTTGCTTTTGATTTATTCTTAGGTTCAGAGTCTGTTTGTTTTAGCTTATTTGGTAAAATAAATATTTATTTTAATAAATAAGTAATTATAAAAATTTTTAGTCTTTTTGTTTGTGTTTCTCATTTCTTAAAATAATCCAATCAGTAAATAATCAGATTTTTTGCTTATTTTGAGAAGCAGGGACCGAGTTGTTTCTTAAAATAAACAGAAAAATTTAATTATTCTTATTGTAGTCAAACATATATAGCTTATAATTCTTATAATAATCACTTAAAAAAAAATCAATTCTTACTTATAAAAATAATTAATTATTTTTAAGTCTAAACAAATAGGCTCCGGCTCTTAATTGCAGTTTCTATCCCTTAATTTTAACAATTGTGATTTTGTTTACCCAACTTTTGATTGTGCAATTTTAGTTCTCAAACTTTTTTTTTTTTTGATAATCCTCTAATTTTTTTAATTGTGATTTTGATCTCCAACTTTTAATGGCGTAATTTTAGCCCTCCAACTTTGTCTATTGTACGATTTTAGTCCCCAAACTTTTTCAAATTATGTGATTTTGGTCATTTTGTTCATCTTTCGTCAAGAAACTAATATAAGTGTGTGAAGGGCCAAAATCGTGCAATCAGGAAAGTTTGGGACTAAAATTGCATAAATGAAAGTTCGTTAGGAGTTTAATCGCGTTGAGCCGTTGACCATTAACTTCTTAATGAGAGATAGTCAAAAGATCCAAAATCGCGCAATTGAAAATGTTTGGGAATTAAGGGTGTGTTTAGAAACGATTTTTGTCCAACATGTTGCATAGTTGTATTTTACACTTACAAAAGCTTTTGATTATTATTTTAAAAAAGAAAAAAGCTTTTGGTTCTCTAGCTAAAAAATTAGATATTGTTTCAAAAAACTTAAAAATTGTTTCGCACAGCTAAAAATTATCTTAAAAATCGCTTTTCGAAGCAAATATACCCAAACAAAACTGGTTATGTTTGATTTTCATAGCTAATTTTCACAGTCAATTGAAACACGTCCTAAAATTGCACAATTACAAGATAGGAAATCAAAATTGCATAAATTGACAAAATTAAGAGCCCAAAATCACACAATTGAAAGTTAAGGGACTAAAATCGCATAAGGAACTAAGTTGGAAAACTAAAAGTGCAATTAAGCCTTATTCTTACCATTGGTGCAGTCTTTATGGGTATAGTCAGAAATAACTTAAAGTTTCTTCTATAAAGAAATAGTAGATAATAAAAAAAATCCATGTATCTGTGCATGGATATGTAGTATTTAACTTCTTTTGCTGGTTCTTCATTGTGCATTTACTTCTGACACTTTGAGTTGATTTGATTGGTGTAATGGCTTTTGACGGATTAACAATTTCGGCATCTCATCACAGGCATGCCAGAGAGCCTTGGATTTACGAATAAACAAGTTCAAGAAAAATGCAACTTATCTGAAGCATCAGCTTTCTTGGAAGTATTAGTTCCTTCACTATATTTCATTTTTATTGCAATGATTTTCCATTGTAACGGAATTTTTCCTTTCCTTTTAACATTTCACAACTTGAAACCATCCTCGTGATCAGATTTACCAGCCATTTGAGAAAGAAGGGAATCAGTGGTCTTATCAGAGTCAATTATAAGGAGAAAACATTATCAATTGAGGTAAACTTGGTCTTCTTTTCTATAAGTATTCTTTTGAGTAAAACATCAATTTGTTGCACCAAATATTCTTTTGCCACCAATTTGGTCCCTTAAAGATTTTTTGCCACCAAATTAGTCTCTTAAAGATTTTTTTTATGTGCAATTTAAGAGATTAATTTGATAGTATTTTAAATCTTCGAGGAATCAAATTGATAGTTTACTATATTTCTTTTACTATGTCCTTTCCTCTTCCGTTTGTTAGATGTAAATCATTTATTTATATAATTATTTACATTTTGATGGTGCAGCAGATACCTGTTAGTGTTGCATCGCGTTTTTTGTTCACCTTTAGTTTGTACCTGGTGAAATATGTTTTTGAATTTCTGTGCATGAGACCTAAGTTGTTTCCTTATTTTAATTTCTTTTATTCGTAGGTACAGATGCCCCAAGATGCATCAAACAAATCTGTTCGAGACACTCGGGGGCTTTCAGGTTCGTTGTAACATAATGATAAATACATTTTAGGATCCTAAAATGAAGATACTTCATATTGTTGAATAAAAAATATCAGTTCAGTTTGTCTGCTATAATTTCAAAGCAGGGGATCATTGGGAAAATAGAGTGATCTTTGGCAATTCATATTATAAATTTTCCATTTTATGTTGTGTGTTTGTTTATGTATTTATTTATATATTTTCTGATAATTAGGTGGGGAGCGTTCGTTTTCAACATTGTGCTTTGTTTTGGCTCTTCATGAAATGACAGAGGCACCTTTTATAGCCATAGATGAATTCGACGTCTTTATGGTATTGCTGTTATTTTACCATTGTTATTGTTTTGCTTTTGTAAATTGTAAATTATTATGCTATGTCTTTTGTTGCTCACTTAGCAAATTTTATATCTAGATAAGTAGATATATCTATAATTTGAAATTTTGCATCTAGTTTGTACTTTGTTTGATCTAAAGTTTGTTAATAAACATTGGTATTATGGAATTTGGGTTTGATCCTTTAGGACGCAGTGAGCAGAAAAATAAGCTTGGACACTGTGGTCGATTTTGCAGAAGCACAAGGGTCTCAGTGGATATTCATCACCCCACATGATATTAGGTAATAATATTGGTTTCAAGAAATGTGCATGATTATTACTGTGGAGGTAGTATCAGGGTTCTAATTATTTTGTCAACCACTTTAACTTTTAATTAGACACCTTAGTCTACTCATATTAAAAATTTATTAATATCAATGATTTATTAATATGTGTAAAAAAACTTAAAATGACAATAGTTTTAAAATGAAAGGAATATTATTAAATATTTATAAACGGTGCTCATTGCGAATGCTTATATGAGGTTTTAAGTGAGGTTCAAATCAACACATCATTACTTCTGATTAAAGTAACTCTTGTACTCCAATCTCTAAGCACTCATGCATGAGTTTCACAATAATTGTTGGTGAATTATTGGCTCCACAATTGCTCTAAGATATGGGATCTTACGAAAGTATTCTTTATAAGCACTTATGTTCATGTCAGCACACTCCAATAGAACGTGGGTGCTTAACAAAGATGTTTAATTAGTAAGAATCAGCTAAACCTTCTATTAGAGATGATCTAACGGAGTTATGGTCAGTGTTGTAAAAGGGTTTTTTCAAAGCTTAAGATTTCAAGTGGTTTATTTTATTTTATTTTTTTAATAGTGAACTTTTTGTTGGAAGAAAACACATTGAATGAATCCTGCATTTTGTGTGATAAATATTTTATTTTCCCATGAAAAGTTTTCTCATATTGTTAACCGGCATAAGTGGATTGACTCTAGAGTTTTGACCATATTTTTATGTCTCCATGTGCAGCTCAGTGAAGGCAGGGGAGAGGATAAAGAAGATGCAACTGGCAGCTCCACGTTCTTGATCATCTTTAATGTATCTATTGGGAAGATCCATTGATGAATATATATAATTTTTTGATTATAAATTCGTAGCCTTTATGCGATTTACTATGTACAACATCTTTAAATGTATTTTTTGAGCACATCTTACAAGCTGACAAATTACACGTTTTGAAGCATATTCTAAGTTAATGTATTGTAAATAAATAGAAAAGGATAAACTTATATCCAAGTTATTCGTTTTCAGTATATTCCATTTAAGTGCTTTGCTTTGATAGGTGAAAAAAGTCTTAAAATTTGCCTTCAAAATGAGAAATTCTTGTGTACTTGAAGTAACCACGCTAAACTTTTAACGTTATACGATTTAAATATTTGGTTAAATTCATCATTTCATCCTTATATTAGTTTATTTTCGTTTTAATTCTTATATTTAAATAATGTTTCTTTTACTCTCTTTATACATGTTAATTTTTTTTTTTTCAGGTTGGTCCCAATTGTTAGTTTAGATGTTAACTGTATTAATATTATTTTAGGTGGTTAACGAAATTTTTATGAGCTAATTAATAATTAATAATGTAAATATCTGTTAACATTATTCTTTCTCTTTATATATTTTAGTCTTTATATATACATTTTTGTCCCTATGCATGGATTGGTTTTTCGTTTAGTCTCTGCATGTATTGGTTTTTTATTTTAATCTTTATGCTTTTCCTTCTATTATCGATATATCAATATTTGTTTAACTTAAATAATTATTTTTAAAACAAAAATGTATAGGGGCTAACCCAATAAGAATAAGGGATAGAGGGACTAATTTAATTAATAAAGACGTATATAAAGAGGAGGACTAAAAAAATATTTTTAAGTACAAAAACTAAAAAATAAGTGACAAGGAACGAGAGAATAATGGTATGTTCGGGTATTTAGTAGATTAACATATGTTAGATTATTTGATTTTGAATTTATAAAAGTTTTTGATTATTTTTTTAATAAAAGAAAATTTTTTTATCCTTCAACTAAATATTAGATATTGTTTCAAAACGCTTAAAAATCGCTTTTCACAGTCAAAATTATCTTAAAAATTATTTTTCAAACTAAATAAACTAAAAAAAATATTAATTATTTTTAAACACTTGATTTATTTTTACAATTAATTTTCACAACTAATCCAACACAGTAAAATCTATAATGTATTGGATTATTCTACCAATACAGTAATATTTTAGTATCATTACCCAGCGCGCGGTATTTTTACTGGTTATTAGTTTATTTTACACAATAATTACAATTACATGTTATTTTTAGATGAACATTAGTGGTATTTTCTAGTTGAGTTTTTTTTTTTTTATCGGCCAAATACACACATGCATACTACACTAATTCTAAATCTAACTCTTAAATCTTCTCACCGGGGATCGAACCTCTCCCTTCAAACTCCAAGAGCTTCTCCTGGTGCCATTTAAGCTACAAACTCTTGACATTCTCTAGTTGAGTTAATGTCAGCAGAGCCCTATTGTGTTTTCATTTAAACTTATTATAAGTTTTATTTGAAAATAAGCGTGCTCCTTACTCTTGAATTAGTTAAAATAAAATATGAAATTTTGAAATAGTTTTTAGATTTAAACTTTCATTTAATGTTTATAACGTCGGTTTATTTGAGATTCCACTGCAACTAAAAATAATTTTATTGGAAGCAAACAAATTTTAGCTTCTATTGATATTTTTGGTCAATAGTTCTTGCTGATATCATTTTAAAATATGTTTACGAGGAATCTTATCCAATATAACTTCTTTTTCTCTTTCAATGAAATTGATTTTACTTGTACTAAAATATTAGACAAATAAACCCATAACTATTATTATCTCTATCCTATATATAGAATTCTATAAAATAAATATATAATGTATCGTGGAGCAATGTATCAATCTATTGATCATGTTACTCTATTGACCATTATTTTGATTAGTATATTATGTTAACATTTATTGGAAGAAGATGGAGACGTTTTATCTGACACCTCTCATTTTGAGTTTAGGCTACATAAATTTGGGTTTGAGCTCAACTCTAACCAGCACGCAGCTTATTGGCACATTTAAGACCCTGGGCACTTCAATATATACATGTACCTCTTGTCGTACCAATTAAGTATATTAAGTAGAGTAACTTTTTAAGTACATGTTAATTTAGTCTATTTATTGTTATTTGTTAGATTTTAGAAGAATTAATTACCTTTATTAATCTTTATGACTTTCTAGACAGTGACTACTATTAGTATTTTGAAATGGAGAGAGTATCTAAATGTATGAAATGAATTATATTCACCGAAAATAAATTAAATGAATTTTAATAAATTGCTTTGTTTTTGTCAACTATACACTTATTTTAAATATAAATATGCTAACAAGGCTTATGGATTGAAAAATCTCAAAGCTTAAGGCAAAACTTATGATTAGGACCTATTTAAATATAATGTATTTTTTTTTTATTTTAGCTACAACATAATCTATCAACAAATAATTTATTGTGTTCTATTTATTTATCAAGATCTTTTATATAATCAAGCTTAACATTATAGTCTCAATATTTAATATGACCAATTCATCAATTTATCTTACCAAATAGTTGTTGTCACATGTATTTTATAAACAATCTATTTATTTAAAAATGAATCCAATCTTTTATGCAGTTTAATATTTCTTTTAATAGAGTATTATTGTATAAATAAAAAAGGTTTTATCATGTTATATTAATGTTAAAATTTTATGAAATATTTTTTAAAAAATGTACATTAACATTACTATTGAATAAAATTTTTTTAGCCTCCAAAAATTCAAGACCTTATACAAATATTTATTGGCCTAACTATAGATATGTCTTTGTACGTTCCTTTCTCCATTTTAAAATGATAGTCGTTTAAGATTATTTCACGGATATTAAGAAATGAAATAAATATCATAATGAGTACAATAATTTTCTTAACATATCTCTATTAATAATCGAAACATTAATTACCTCACTTTATTTCTAGTTGAGCATTAATTATTACTCCCTCCGGTCCTATTTATAAGACGTTTTCAACCGAATTACACACATCAAGAAAAGTAGTTGAGTATAGTTAATTTTATTAGTTTTCTCAAAAAGTGGATGAGATACCATTTTTACCCTTCATTGAATAATGTGTTAGTTAATCACAATTAAGGATAACAAATAGTTAATAAATTTAATAGGGATAAAAAAGAAAAGAAGCAATAAATACATTATGAAAACTATTAAATGTCTTATAAAAAAGACCATGAAAACCTTCTAAATAATGTCTTATATAAAGGACCAGAGGGAGTATATAAAGTTAAAATAAAAAAAAAATTAATAATACATTAAAAATTTAAAGCAAAAATCATTTTTAAAAAATATTATTTCTCTAAGACTACGTTAATTATGAGACAGAAAGAATAATAAATTAAGTCTAGTAAAGATTGTAGAACTAAGAGTAACTCCCTTGTTCCAAATATAGTTAAGAAGAACTATTGAAGAAATCTAACAAGGTTTATCTACTAAAATAAATCTTCTAATATTTTAAGGAAAAAAGAAAGCAAAAATATAGCTTTTTTGTTTAACCCTGCAGTTTGTTACTATTATTATGTAGTTACTTGTAACAACATACTAGTAGAGTAACAATTTCTTTTACCTTACTATGAATAACAAATACTACTACTAACAAAATCAACTAATTTCATTTATAAAAAGAAAATCAACTACAGTAATTTCAATAAATAAAACCTGAAATTCTGAATGTTTCCCTAATGAATTTAAAGCTTCAATTACTCCATTTGCTGCTTGGGAATGAGTATTATGACCAATTCAAGTCAATCCGAATGAAAGCATTTCTTCAACCTAAAACCCCGCAAATATTTATGCTTCTTTATTATACTTAAATAATATTTAAAAAGAAAAAGAGGAAAAAAAAAAAAAAAAGAAACCATCTTCACTGGAGCAAGCACTACAGTATTTATTTATTTATTTTGTCTGTCTTGTGAGTTCATAAGTGCCGTTAGAAGCAGCCACAAAAAAACAAAAAGTTCTAAAAAATCAAAATTAAATTATCGCAAAAATTTCAAAATCTGAGTGACAGAGAAGAAAACGACACTCAACAAACAATTCCGTTAGCGAGTTGGCTCCTAAAAAGACTACACTTTTTCCATTCAATTCCCACTTTCATTTTTCATCCTTTAATTAATTCAAGTAATTTGAAGACGACGCTGCAACTCTGCAAAACCCCCTAGTTACACTTACAACGATGTCGTTTCAATCGGAGAATCTGAAGAACCTTAATCGGAACCCTAACCCTAACCCTACTCCCTCTCCTCCGTCGAAGAAGATAGCTTCCAGGTGGTCTGATATCTGGCTCAAGCACACCAAATCCAAACAAATTGACCCTATGATGGTGGCTATGCAGCTTCACTCTCTTTCTTCTCACAAAACCAATCCCTTAATCCCCAATTTCTCGATCATTGATCGAACGCTTTTATTGTCCGATGAGCTTCTTCTCAAAATCCTTGCTAAGCTCCCTGATTCTCAGAGGAACTCTAATTTTCTCGTTTGCAAGCGTTGGCTCAATCTCCAGGGTCGTCTCGTTCGCTCCCTCAGGATCTTGGACTGGAACTTCCTCTTATCCGGTAGGTTGATTCACAGGTTCCCTAATCTCAATCACGTTGATTTGGTTTCCGGGTGTTTGATTTCGCCCCGAAATTCTAGCATTTGTTTGAGTAATCGCGTCCTGTTCATGCATATCGATTCTGGGTCTTCCCCAAATTGGTGTTTTTGTGAGGAAAATATGCTTCCTGTTGAGGTCATTGATAATGGGCTTAGTGCCCTTGCTAGTGGGTGCCCTAATTTGCGTAGGCTTCAGGTTATTGGTGCTAGCGAGATGGGTTTGCTCAGTGTGGCTGAAGAGTGTTCCACCATGCAGGAACTTGAGCTGCAGAAATGTAGTGACAATGTGCTTCGCGGGATTGCCGCGTGCCGGAATCTGCAAATCCTGAAATTGGTTGGAAATGTTGATGGCTTATATAATTCTGTGGTTTCTGATATTGGGTTGACAATTTTAGCTCAGGGCTGTAAGAGGCTGGTGAAACTGGAACTTAGTGGGTGTGAAGGTAGCTTTGATGGGATCAAAGCAATTGGGAAGTGCTGCCAAATGTTGGAGGAGTTGACCTTCTGTGATCATAAGATGGATGATGGGTGGCTAGCTGCACTTTCGTATTGTGAGAATTTAAAGACCTTGAGGTTCCAGTCTTGTAAGAGAATTGATCAGAATCCAGGATTGGATGAGTATTTGGGTTCTTGTCCTGCACTCGAACGGCTGCATTTGCAGAAATGTCAATTGCGGGATAAGAAGAGCATCGGAGCTTTATTTTCTGTTTGCAGGGCTACCAGGGAGATTATTATTCAGAACTGCTGGGGATTGGATAATAGCATGTTCAGTTTTGCTACTATTTGCAGGTAGTTTCCTCTTTTATACTTTGCTATTCTTTGGTCTAAAGTTGTCGATTTTGAATTTCCTATAACTATATATGTATTATGAATTTATGATTTTATTCTATCATCATATGTACCTGAAATTTGATCTGTAACTCTGTGGAACTTGCAAAAGTTTTGGAAGTGCAAATTACTTTTGGAATCAATGTGGTTGGTGTGGTTCTGTTATAACTTACGTCTGTTACAAATCGTGACTGTGAACTCATTTATATGTTATAACTATATGTAGCTTTTTTTATAGTTATATATTATTATTATTAATATTTGCTTAGCTATTATTAGTTGATAGTTGAAAAACTATGTGGATTAAATGCTTCCAAGTAATCTGGAATTATGAGTTATGTGTTGATAGTTAATTCATTTCAGGAGAGTAAAATTAGTTTACCTAGAAGGATGCTCACTGGTAACAACAGAAGGTTTAGAGTCAGTGATTCATTCTTGGAAGGAGCTTCAGAGCCTTAGAGTAGTCTCGTGTAAGAACATAAAAGATAGCGAAATCTCTCCGGCTCTCGCAACCTTGTTTACCACGCTCAAGGAGTTGAAATGGAGGCCAGATACGAAATCACTTCTTCCATCAAGTCTTGTGGGGATAAGCATGGGAAAGAAAGGTGGTAAATTCTTCAAAAGAACATGATAGTTACATGAATTGCTCATGTAGTGTAGTTATGTAATAATAAATCTAGGCCATAATCTTAGGAACAGATTCTTATTTTCACTGAGATTAGTGAAAATTGTACCAATGTGTAATCAAATCACTTTGTTAAGTTTGTTAACTTAGATGTTGACGGAGGAAGTTTGTTAATTCTGTCATGCTAAGGAACAGAAAGCCTAGATATGTAATTATGTACTTATTCATAAGTCTAACTCAGTTCACTCAACGTTGAACCCCCTCTTTAGTTATAAGTTTTACTGGTATTAACAAAAGTAAGAAAATCTTACTTCTTCTTTTAAAAGTATTTTTATTTGTAGTAAGAGTGTAAACAAACTAGCTTAAAATTGGGTGGTACTTTGTTCATTTGCATTTTACTCTTTATTATCTATTATCTATTACAACTTTTTTTTTTACTAATAGTTTTTATTTGTAAGACACTGTAATTTAACTTACATATTATTTAATTATTTAATTTATGTTCCGTTGTCATATTCTAACTCCAATTCAAGATATTTAAATTCAAAATAATTAAAAATAAAAACATGTACAATAGTTGATGGATGTTATAAAACTAGCATAAAAATACAAGAGAGCGAAGTAGAAAGAATAGAAGAATAGAGAGAATGAAAGAATTTTATTATATTGTATTCATCATCATTACAAACATGTCCTATTTATAGGTATGAGAGACAAAACCTTTTTGGTAATATAAAGAGAAATAGTTATAATGGTAATGAAGAGAGGAGTTACAAAACTCATAGGATTCCTTAGGAAGGTGGACATCCACATTTTTATGCCTTGGATGCCCATTACTTAAGAATGTGCCTCATTAAAACCTTACTAAGGAAAACTCAGTGGGACAAAACCTTAGTAAAGGAAAAAGAGTACATCATCCTTTGATACGTATGAGATGCTGCCTCATTAAAAACCTTGTCAGGAAAACCCAATGGGACAAAACCATGACTAAGGGAAAAAGAGTACAACGTGTATCAACACTCCCCCTCAAAACAATATCCTTGAAAAGTTGTTGAGGTGAACAAATCATATTTTTAATAAGGTCTTCATATACTATGACAAGTAGTATTAAGACTCAAACATGGTGAAGTTATTATCTTCATCCCTTGAGCCTTAGAAGCTGAATAGTTGCTGACATAAACACTTCTAGTGTTAACTTATGGAGACTTCTCTAGGAAGAACCTCGAAAAGAATAATCTTTTATACTCCCCCTGAATTTTATAAAACTTCAAGTTTATCCCAAATTCGCAAATGTCCTCATAGTTGCCTCATTAAAAACCTTTCTAGGTAAAACCTTTCGTGAGAAAACCTAGACAAAGGAAAAAAAAAGCGTGCAACAGTTGCTCCAAAACCTTTGTTAGTAAAACCTCTTAGGGAAAAACTACACAAAAGAGAAAAAAGCAGCAAATATATTTCATCTTCAATGACTTAGCATTTGTGATAGTATGAGTTATAAACTCGTCGAATATAGACTCTTCAAGAGGTAATTGCTCAATCTCACTTTTTTTAGAACAATATGTGCTTGGTCAACAAGGTGAGGACATCATAGATAATACTTGTATGAAATAATCTTTTATAATCTAGGATTGATGTGGGAGTATGTTATACAATATCACATGGTGCTTCAGGACCATTTCATTACTCTTTAAACTCAAACTTTCATGTTGAACTATCAACATTGCAATCAAGAATAATATTAATTCATTTTGCGTTTTACTCCTTATCATTTAATGACTTCAAGTCATAGTAATTGCAATGGAACATTTCTCAAACTTATAAATAGGCATTCCGACTTTAAATAATAAGTCATAGAGGTTTATACTCATAAGTTCTTTGAGAACTTTTCTATAATCTCATATGTGCCACCATATTCTTAACCAGACACATATAGTCATTTTCGAATAATTGTAGTTGTAGATATAAAATTTCTGATGATAGTTCGAATCAATTACCTCCAAGGTAATATCTTGATTCTTGAATATATGCATTGTGCATGCAAGATGAAAAATTACTTTACTAAGTAACTAGAATGAAGATAGTTCTTACAATGATTCAAAAATCTATGAAAAAGAGTTTGCTCATGAATTCCTCCAATAGAATCTCAATCTTGACTAACTTGGCCATCGCTCTCTCGTTTAGCAAAGAGCGAAGTAGAAAGAATAGAAGAATAGAGAGAATGAGAGAATTTTATTATATTGTATTCATCACCATTACAAACATGTCCTATTTATAGGCATGAGAGACAAAACCTTCTTGGTAATATAAAGAGAAATAATTATAATAGTAATGAAGAGAGGAGTTACAAAACTCATAGGATTATTCACATTTTTATATTATTCATAACAATGGACAATATATATAAAATAATTACAACAAACACTTTCAAATGTAGTTGACAGTGAATTTTATCTCATTTGATTATGTACTATGTCTTGAGGTTTTGGAGATCGGAGGTCAAGGTTTAAACCTTGGTGGTTAAGATTTAAAAGATTTAGTTTAGAATGTATATGTGTGAGTGTGTATTTGTCCATAATAAAATACTTTCAAATAGTTTATAAAGAATTTTTTTATACATGTATAATTAATTTGTTTTAAAAAATAATACAAGTGTGAATTTTTAGCAAGTTTCCCATTTTCTAATATGAATGAGGTTGGATTTTAATTTTTGGTTCTCCCCCATTTTATCTCCAACCTTGAACTCATCACGTTCTTAATGTGGCAAGGATAGGGATGATAGAGCTTTTGTTATTTTTTATTTTGTAAAATAATTATTTTTTATAATAAAAAGAAAAGTAATTTTGAAAATTTTTAAGATGTTTGTTCATGCTTTTTAAAATATCCGGGAGCAGAAATATTTTTAAAAAATTATTTTGAACTATTTCTTAAAATAATTAATTAGAGTAATAAAATAAAGAGAAGATTTAAAAAATGATTCTGATCATTGTTACCAAATACAAATAGCTTCTAGCCAAGAGCTTGTAGCTCAAGTGACATAAGAAGGAGTTCTTGGATCTTAAAGAGAGGAGTTTAATCCCTGGTGTGGTAGATTTAAGAGTAGGAATAATGTAGTGTGGGAGTGTGTGAATTTGACCAATAAAAAAAAATAGAAATAGTTTCTAGTCATTATCATAATCAATTCTTTACTTACCTTTAAAATTAATTAATTTTAAACAATAATAAATAGACCTAAAGCAAAAACACACATTTATCATTTATTATTATTCATTCCTGATAAATAAATCAATTACTCTCTCCATTTCATTTTCATTATAGTCATTATATATAAGTAAAAACTAGTTTTTCAGACAATTTTAAAAAATATTTATTGTATCAGTTTTAAAAAATTGTATTATTCTAATAAGTTTTCTTCTTATTAAATGTAAAGTTTATTATTTTTTATTGGTAGTGTAGTTTTAAAATTATTAGATAATAAGTATATAGTTAGAAAAAAGATTTTTTTTGTCAATATATAGTTCTTTTATTTGTGAAATATAGTTAGAAAAGAGATGATAAATACTTTTAATTTTTTTTAAGAAACAATAAATACTTTTAATTTTGGTGAATATATATCGATTCTTACGTATTTTATTTTTCTCGATGAAAAAGAAGATACGTATCCGTGCAAGAGAAATTTCTGTCACAAATATAAGAACGTATGAGAAACCTTACATGAACAAGATTTGCGTTTAGTCCCAAAAAAAAAAAAAAAAGAAAGTGGTGGTGGTGCTTTTGAGCGAACGAATGTTCTCCTCCTCCGTGAGAAGCAGAATAACGGTGATCACTGATCGGAGAATTCAGATCGATGAAGAAGGATAAGGGAACGGCTATCTCAAGCCCCGTCAGTGGCGAAGACGACAGCGATGAAAAGCAACCTCCTCCTTTTCCCTCCGTCAGATTCAATTCCCGTAACGCTTCTTCCAAATACGATTTCGTCAAGGTTCTCTACCCCTTCTCAATTTCCTTCACTCAATCATATTAAAGTTGAAACTTTCCTTTATTACAGGCATATTCGTTTCTGGGTTTCATTCAATTTCTACTGGTTACTCTTTTTTTCCCCCTTTTCGTATTTAGAAACATAGAATAGTTACTTTTGTGTCTTTTATTTGCTTCTATGTTTTCAATTTCTCTCTATTTCTAAATGCTTTTCTGGGTTTTGTTCTTATAGGTAAAGGTTTGGTTGGGTGATAATGCGGATCACTACTATGTTCTGTCCAGATTTTTGCTCAGTAGAATGCTAACGGTAACCAAGGTATGAGATATTACTACTCAGTATTTGTAATTTGTAACCCTTCCATTTTGTATTTCATTTTTATGTCTCTTTTCACTTTCTTTTCTTTCAAGTTGCTTTAGATGACCAGGACTAGAATTAGTTATGTCCTTAACCTCTGTGGATGGAATTTTGCATGCGCAAATGCTTGCCATTTTTCTTTTTAAAAAATTATATCTATTTTACCAAGACTGTGCCTTGATTTCAGCTTGCAATCTTAAATGGTGTTTCCGAAAACTACTAAGGATGTCAGTGTCATTCTTGTTGATTTCAGATTCCAAACCATGTAGCTATCAAAATTGCTCTAGAGTTGAAGAAGCTGCTCATAGACAACAGCCTTCTGGATGTGTATGTTATTCTGCATCTCTTTCTTTCCTCTTTTCCTGATGCTGGTTTTTTTTTTTCTCCTCCTTTTCTTTTTCCATCTGAATTGTAGTTGAAATTGTTCTAATAATCATTCTGATTCTATGCTGCAGCTCTCAGTCTGATTTGGAAGCCAACCTGTTTAAGGTATGCTAAAGTCTTAGTTTGATTTGTTCAACACACAAACACACCCAGTCCCACTTTTCTTGGCTTTCGTTGCTTCTCTAGTTGTCTATGCTAACATTTTTTCTGTAATAAACCTTGAGGAAGTTTTAAATTAATCTTTTTTTTTTTTTTTATAATATATAGTTGGCTTTTTGTTGTTGAACTCATGGTCAAGATTAAAACTTTTGGGCTGGTACTAGCTGAAGTGTAAGAAGTCATTCATCTTTTTTCTTATACAGGGAAGCCTTTTATACAGAAAAGTTGTGTCTGAATAAAATGTTTTAGTTGATTTGCTTTTTGGACAGACCTGTCCAGATACAGTTACATCATCGAAATATCAATATATTGTTTTCATATGGTTCTAAAATTTCGAATCAAATGAGGCTTAAATTTCTGTAGGATTTTGTCTCTAAATAGTAGGAAGCTGGATTCCTCATATTTTTGGGATGAAGTAACCATGGCCGGTTTTCCTCACTTTTCTAAAAGTTGATAGTTATTTAATGTATAGAAACATTCTAATAGGGAACTATACATGCAGCTAATGGAACGGCGTGGATATGGAGAAGAGTACATCAATCGTTATAAGATGATGACCAGGTTAGTATGTATGAAATGTATGTCTGCTTGTACATATGTATATTTACATTTACATAATTGTACATAAGTAAACTTTGTTTTGTGTGTATGCACATTTTTCCTGTCTTTCTAACTGGTCTAATAGAGCTGTAAAAAATTTCATATTGATGTTGATGTTTATTAAAAAAAGAAAAAAGAAAAAATACCCAAAGAAAGAAAGATATTTCTTGAGGATGATACCTTTTATAATAATAATGAGGCTTCTTTTACATTTTTCTGCATTCATCCAGATTTCACCATCAAAGGGTTCCATTAGTAATCCTTGTCTGTGGAACTGCCTGTGTTGGGAAGTCTACTATTGCCACCCAGCTTGCGCAGAGGCTGAATTTGCCGAATGTGTTACAGGTAATCATTGGATGTCTATAACATAATATGTTCTTCAAACCATTTAGCACAAGGACTGTTTCAATTAGGTGCATGTTACCAATAGTATTTCCAGTTTTGTGTATCTAACCAAACTGGATTCTTATTTTTTGTGGTTAACTGGCTGCTAATGGAATTGTTCATGTATCATACCTAATAGGATTTGTAATTTCAGCTATCTATATTTTGATTGTTCGAATATTTATATATAAATGATTTTGACATTTTTCTTGTTGATTCTGACAGACAGATATGGTTTATGAACTGTTGCGCACATCAACAGAGTATGTCCTGAACTTTATTTATTTATTCCAAAAGTTGACTAGTAATTTCAGTTTTCTCATTTTGATTGAAAGTTCTGTTAGTCAAAAAGTATTGTCAAGAAGTGTTACCATAAATAGACCATGCTAAGGCTATTTTTGGCCTGAACTTACTTGCATATGAAATGAAGTTCGTCTTTTCACAAAAAAAAAAAAAGTTCACGGATTCATATAATGTCATTACTGCATTGCAAAAATCATGTTTTGTAGTGTAAATATTATGCTTGAATTTGTATAGTATGACTGAGTGTTTTTATTTTGCTTGTTGTCCAATTTCTGTAATTCTCTTGATATACATACTTATATAGTCATTTTTATAATAATTCTATAATTATAAGCGTCAAACACTTTATTTTTCACCATTTGTACATCAAATTTTATAAATTACAAATGTTAGTTAGTGTGTCAGCATAGCCATGCATTTGCCTTCAACAAATCTGCACTTTCTGTTAGCATTTTCATTTTTGGTCTGATGATTTTCATCTCTTTGATGGCTGGAGTGATTAATACTTACATATATTTTTGTATCAAATCTGAATGATTATTTTCTGGTATCTGGTATAGTGCACCGTTGGGGTCAACTCCTGTATGGGCTCGAGACTTCAGTTCATCGGAGGAGTTAATAACTGAATTTTGCAGAGAATGCAGGGTTGTTCGTAAAGGTTTTCGATTCTCTTTCTAGCTTGTAATCTATGTCATTTCTCAGCTCTTCATTGTTTTCATCTGTTAAGTCGATATCTGGTTTCTAGGTTTGGCTGGTGATTTGAAAAAGGCAATGAAAGATGGGAAGCCAATTATAATTGAGGTATGTATGGACATGTATTTAGTGGCAGGTTCCCTGCATGTCCTGTATAACATTCCCCTTCGAATTCTTTCTCTTATTGAGGGCTCGTTTTCTTTCTACTTTTTTATTTTCATTATGACAGGGAATACATTTGGATCCTAGCATTTATTTAGTGGATGATGAACAAAAATCACCAACTGGTGCACATGTAGAAAATAAAGAGATAAATCCAGAATTTGTAGCATCCGATGATAATGCTACAGTACAGATGGAAAATATTCATGCGGGCAATTCCATTATTTCGAGCTCTAGTGAAGGAGTATCTGTGGACCCAGTTGATGCATTATCAAATTCTATGCAACCAATGGACCTAGTTGGAAGCATCTCTGGACAGAAAAGTTGGTCTCTATTCTTTGTCAGATTTTGATGCTATTTAATTCCTCAATAAGAGATAAGCCAAAATATGCATGGCGAAGGCATTGTTCCAATTTGAAATTTTAATGGCCAATTTGTTTGTCATGCAGATGCTTCTCTTAAAGAACTGGACATAGACAAAACTAGTGTCAGTAAGGAGAAGTCAGGTCCCAAACCAATAATTGTTCCTATTGTTTTGAAGATGGCCGAATTTGATCATAAGGTTTTATCTCGTTGTCCGTTATTTTCGATGAAGTAATAATATGTATGAGTGGTTCTTGTTTTTCAAATGTAGAATGTCTATCAGTAGGAGTTTATTTGATTACCCAAGGTTATTGTTAGTTAGGACATGCATGTATCTCTAGGATGTTTGAATAGTTTTTTTTTTATCGGCCAACCACACACACCCCCACACTTCACTACTCCTAAATCTACCCCACTGGGGATCGAAGCCCTCCCCTCAAGCTTCAAGAGCTTCTCCTTATGCCATTTGAGCTACAAGCTCTTGGCTATAGTATTGATATTTAAAAGACGAAAATGAACGTGGTCTTCGCATATTCTGGGTTGTTGCCTAATGCTGTGTTATGCCAGTAGGAGTATGATAGGTTGAATTTCATGAAACAACTTGAGTCAAGTGCATAGGTCTTGTTTTAAATTCCATCATTTACGAGAGACCTTATTTCTTATTTACAGGCATTACTCGAGGAGTGGATCTCAAGTCGTACATTTAATGATAATAAATGCCTCGACGAGGTACAGAAAATTCTAAACTTAAAAGACCCCATCCCCTAGGTCTTGATATTGTTGGCTACTTTGTAGTTCCTACATTTTAGTTTTTAGGAGAATAATTGATGATGATAGAAAGTTAATATGCTAGAAAAATGAATTCTGTAAAGGGCTACAGAACTTGTTGCTTTTTTGCGCCCTGGTCATTTTGCCAAAGTTAATGTATCCAAAAATTTTATGCTAGTATTTAAATAATTTTATGAAGGATTAATTTCAAGAGGAAAGATGCCACAAAGGAGTTCATTTAGAGGATAACAAAACCTAGAAGAAAAACAGAAAGGAGAAAGCCGAAACTGGACAGAATATTAAGAAGAACTCTAGGCCTACCAATCCTGTTGTGAACTATCATCTAAGACACACCTGAAAAAACCAGAGGAAAATCTATAAGGAGGCCACATTAACTAGTAGTATCGGATTGAGATTCAATGTTTCTCTTTATAATTTTTTGATGTTCAATTTACAGGATAATGATAAACTTATAGCCAACTTGAAAACCATTCAGGATTATTTGTGCTCATTCACATCACGGGTATGTATGACAAATAAAGTTTTACATTGTTTTCTAGAATTTTTATTGGACAAGCTCTTTTTAAATTTTTTTTGTGGATGTCGATTGTTTTAATGTCTAACAGTTGATACTTGATACAAAATCCTATTCGCCGGTTATTATAGTATTTCTTCAGAAAAAGAATATAAGATTTTGGACTTTTCATCGTCATCGGCTGTTGTTAATTTTTTTGCCATTTGATGTTTTACAGGGGTTGACTGTGGTCAACGTATCGGCAACAACGTTTCCTCAAACATTGGATTGGCTGCATGGTTACCTTCTTCAGGTATCGATCGTTTAAATTTGATCACGCTACATCTTTTGGTAGTTTTTCTTCTAGTCAATACTGCTTTATGCACGACGAAAGAAAGTTCATTAGAGAATAGGAAAAGGAGCGCGGAGAAAGACAAGGAGAAGATAATAAGATGTCCTTATTACCCAAAATGTTTCAAGAAACAGCATAATTAGACTTTGAAAACAATCAAGATGTTACCCAATTTTTTAACAGTTCTTCTGGTGAAAATATGCAGCAATCTTTCTTTACTTAAGAATAAATTTTTTTACATGCTTCTAGAAGCATTTTGTTTACATCATAAGATTACTCATCTATTCCTTTTCTTCAGAAATGTGTTAATGTTTTTTCCCCCTTTCAGTGCATAGAGCAAGGTATTTATAAAAATTCACAAGCAGCTGCAGCATAGTCCTTGAAATGATTCCAATTTTGTCAGGTATGAAATTGTTTACTTCTTTTTTTATTCTTCTCTAAAGTATTTAGTAGACTTTGAATGTATTTTTTTTTAAAAGATTTTCAATGATACAAGCAGATGATGGTTTTTCTAGATTCAATATCTCAGGTTGTAAGTGGATGAAGGTGGAAGAATAAATAAATTATCAAATGAAAAGGGAAACTACTCTCTTCAAAGCTATGAGGGAAAAGAAAGCAGCATGATCTCAATAAAGTTGTAATTATTGCATTATCAGTGTTTCCTATATTAAAGTAATTATCTGTTCCTGTTGTGATGAGGAATTTCATGATTGTATTACATTATTTATTTATGACAGAAATAGCATAGCTTGTTAGTTAATCTTTATAAGATTACCCATCAAGGGAGACTTCATTCTGGTCCTCCTCTGCATCCTTTTGTAGTTTGTGCAATACTATGGATTGTCCCTCTTGAAATTATTTATTATAATTAAAAAAAAAAAACAAATTGGAGATGCCTAGAAAGAGAAAATTAAAAATAAGCATGTTAGTTCTTAATTCTTCAATTACAGTCCTTGTAGCTCTAAAGAAGTCTTTTCTTCACTTGCACTTTATTTTTAATTATTATTTTGGGTAGTGGCACACCTCGGACATGGAATTAAGGGGTGCAATTTAATTAAAAAATAAAAATTAAAGCTTTAAGAAAACATAAAAAATAGATACTTTTATTAATGGAGTTTAAGATGAATTTTAGTTTATATTAAATATTTAATGTTATAATAAATTTAAAATTACAAAATAAGTTTAATATAAAAATTTAAGTCTATTAAATTTAGAAATATCAAGATAGGGTGTGCGAAATATAATATTCATAATATTACTCATAAATTTTTAAGTTAGGGGTGTAAGTACACCTCATTAGTAAGGCATGCTAAATGTCAAAAGCACAACCTTTAACACGGTTTTGGTTTATTCATTTTTCTGATTTGGCAATGGTAAATAATGTATTTTTTTATATTTTATTTTTCATTTGTTCGTTTCCTAATAAATAGAGTGAAAATATTCTTCGTGCACACTAAAATAATAAAATATATTTATCTTGTATTTTTATTTTTTAATATGTTTGGTTCAAAAAATAAAAATAATATGATAATTTTATATTAAATTACTTATAAAAATAAAAAATAAAGATAAAAAATAAAAATGTAAAGTAAAGAGGCTCTTGGTTGTTTGGTTTTGGTGTTGAAATTGCATAGGAAGAAAAAGAGACGACACTAATCAGCAACAGAAGTAAAATACTATAGTTACAATAAAAGCAAAAGTAACAAAATAATTGTACTCTCATAAATTACAAACAATCAGCATTATATTATGATTCCTTCCTCTTCTTTTCCCTGTGGAGTAAATAAATTACAACATTAATTAATTGTCTTTTGCTTCAAATTTCATCATCCCAAAGTTCTTGAATTGTTCTATAGGGACTTGTGGTTTCATTACAGTGAAATTCTCCTCTCATGATCTTCATTTCCTCCAATTTCTCAATCTCCATTATATCTTCTTCATCCAATTTCAGATTAAATGATCCTATATTTTCCTTCATTCTTTCTTCATTGAAGCTCTTCACAATCACACTCGATCCCTTTGATATTCCCCATCGCAATGCAACCTTCAAAAATTTTAGAGAAAACTAATGTTAAATTATGTACAACTTTTCATTTGAAAAAAAAAAACTTCATTCTACTAACTAATTATAAAGTTTTATTTCATTAACATGTGTTAACCTTTGACAGTCATGTTTGTTGCATGAGACTAAGATATAAGCCTATACATCCTCCGTTTCATATTAAGTATCGTTTAAAGTTATTACACACAGTTTAAGAAATATCATTAATTTTCTTGTTTTTACACAAATAATTGTCTAACTCTCTATTATACCCCTTATCACTCTTATTAATTAGTGAATCACATCTCTCAAAACATTTTTTTAAGATTCAACTACTCAAGAGTATATTTGATAAAATATAATTAATATTAATATTTCATTGAAATTATAAAATGACAAATAAAGTGGGACAAATTTGTTTTTGTTTAAAATGACACTTAATATGAGACGGAGGAAATATTATTTATGTTAAATTTTAGATATAATTAAAGTTTTAGTTCTTTTTATGAATTGTGCGATTTTGACTAACTTTGAATTGCGTAATTTTAGTCATTTCATTCATATTTTGTTAAGAAACTAATGGTTGAAGTAGTCAAATTAATATGATCAAGTATGCGAGGGCATCAAAATCTCATAATTGAAAAAGTTTAGAATCAAAATCGCGCAATTAAAAAGTATGGGAGAACAAAATCCTCGAATAAAAGTTGGTTATATGAGTTTGACCGCGTTGATCATTAGTTTCTTAACCGGAGATAATCAGAAGGACCAAAATTGAGTTATTGGAAATGTTGCATAACCAAAATTATGAAACTTAAAGTTAGGAGACCAAATGTGTAATAATAGGATCAAAATCGTGAAATTAAAAGTTAAAGGAAAAAGATTATATACTAATTCACGGAGAACGTGTTTGAATTAGATGTGAAAATTAACGGTGATAAAAATTGATTGTTTGAAACTTGATAAGTTTTTGTTTGGGTATATTAGCTGTGAAAAATGATTTTTAAGATCATTTTTAGTTGTGAGAAATAATTTTTAAATTTTTTAAAATAATATCTAATTTTTAACTTAAGAAAAAGTTTTTTTTCTTTGTTAAAATAAGAATAAATTTTTTTTATAAATACAAAATTAAACAATCCATCGTATATTCCACTCAAAAATATATTTAAACATGCCCTAAGTTAAGACAGAAAAAAGCAATTATTCCTAAAATATTGTAAGTTTTTATTTTTATTTTTTAGATTATTTTATGTATTAAATAATGGTTTATACCTGTGCTGGAGTAGCATTGTGTTTGAGGGCAATTGATTGGATGATAGGATGATGAATCACAACCGTAGATCCCCAAGCATTACCGGGCCCACCAAGTGGTGAATAGGCGCTTACGTGGATCTTGTGGTCCCCACATGTCTTTCTCAGCTTCCCTTGCCTCCACATTGGATGCATTTCCACCTATATATGTTCCATAACAACATTGCTTTATGAATATTAAATAATAACGGCAGTGTTATTTGACATGAAATTTTTTTGTGTTTTTCACGAAAACTGCCCGTAATTTTAATTACTTTCTTAAAATAAATTAAAATATTTATTTTCTTCATTTCTACTAAAATTCTTTATCACTTATCTTTTTTTTCGGTAACAAAAGTAGGTGTTCATTCAAAATCTAACAATCAGTCGGATCGGATAATTTGCATTCCGGCAAAGACAAAAAAAAAAAACAAAAAAAGAAACAAAAAGACGTTTAACTGTGCATTCTTTACACAGTGTTGGTTCTTTGGGAATTTTTTAGTGGCCAATAAAACTGTCGACGAAACATAGAGATTTGCAATTTTTTTAAGCGGTTTTAGTGGCATGACAGGAAAGTGGATATCCAAGTCGGATGCCATATCATTCATATTCGTACAAATAAGCATTTTCCAAATAATAATAAGTGTAAATAGTACAAATGCTCCTAAAATATAAATAATTAACTCAACATTACACAAAGATACTTCACCTTAGAAAAAGAAAAATGTTAATTAGTGCTCTTATGATACTGATTAAAAATATAAAATTTATTATTTTGAAAATTAAAAAAATTATTATTTAATAATAATTTTTATAATAAGTCAAAGTATTCAATATAGTGTAGTTATTACACCTTAATAAATATTCTAAAAACATTATTTAACTAGACAAAAAAAATTACTGTTTTTATTAAGCAAAATTGAGAATTGTGCAGAAAAAAAATATAACTGTTTATATATAATCAGAATACAAATAATGTTAATTTAACTAAAATATAAAATATACTTAATTAATTACCTGATTAACTGCTGGATGTATAGAAGCATAATCTAATAGGTTCTCAATCTTTTTGCTAGAAAAGTTGCTAACCCCAATGCACCTGCACAACCCTAATTCAAGACATTTTTCCATGCCTGCCCAAGTGGTCTCAAGGTCCAAATTCTCAAAATCTTCTTCATTAGGGACAGGATAATCAACCCATGGCTTCAACTTCACAGGCCAATGCACTAGGTACATGTCCAAATATTCCATCCCTAGATTCCTGTTTTCCCATTCCATTAACCAAAATCAACAAACATTAGAAATAGTTAAAAATTTTATGTTTAGTTTGCATTTCTATTTTTGGTTTTCATAATATAATTACACCGCAAAACGACCATTGTTTTTTCATTTAATTTCTCGTTTCTTGAAATTTTGTTTTTAGCATTTCCTAAATAAAGTTAAAGAAGTAATTAAAATAAAA
Organism: Cyamopsis tetragonoloba; assembly: GCA_037177725.1. Taxonomy (NCBI): domain Eukaryota; kingdom Viridiplantae; phylum Streptophyta; class Magnoliopsida; order Fabales; family Fabaceae; genus Cyamopsis; species Cyamopsis tetragonoloba. The sequence goes on along the minus strand of CM074122.1, from coordinate 61,120,631 downwards.
AAGTGACAGTTTTGTTTTATGATTAATTGTGAAAACAGGAAATGAAAACCGAGAATGCAAACTAAAGATATCTTTAGCTTTTCAACACATATTTTATTTTTGGGTGCTTACTGTAGAGTTTGTTTCAATGCAGAAACAGGATCATGGTGATCACTACCCCACAATTTGGATGTTAAGAAAATGTCTTCTCTGTTTACTTCTCCTTCATATATTGCTTCATTTATGGCTTGTCCCAATGCTGGTTCTGAACCATATATTTTTGCTGTATCAAAATGCCTATAACCCATCTGCATATATAACATATATACATGATGTGTATCAATTTTCATTAACAAGGAATTATAAATTTATTAAATTATGCAAAACGATGTAGCTTCAGTTCTTCTTTTTCTTTTTTGGCAGCAAGTAGCAACACATGAAATATTATTTAAATAAAAGAAAATCCCAAGGTGTTGATGTCTATCGTTAGAATTTGAAGTTTTATCTCAGTAACATATGTTGACATACATGTCAATTTTATTATACAGATGACTAAGGTGTCAATACATGTTACTAACATAAAACTTCAATAATACTATTCAAAGAATAGCACCAACAACACGTGAAATTGCACCTAAGTTTTGTTTTTAAATTAAGCACAAAACTCTAAGAAATTTTCGGTGTTGTTGTAATCAAAGTTAAAGTTTCACATTAAAAATCAACATCGACCTTGAACACAAATACTTATTAATTAGTTTGCTGACGTGAAACTCTAATTTTGATCAAATAATTGCACGAAAAACATCGAAACTAAGGCACTAAAACTGTATTTAGTACCTCAAGGGCATTGTGGACAGCAAGTTCTGTTATGTTCCTATCATTTGGGAAAGAGTAAGTGCCAAATCCAATGAGAGGCATTGTAATGCCACAATTCAAACGAACATTATTGCTCTTCATGATTCTCTCTTCTCTCTGTCTTTAATTAATTTTCTCTGTTCTTGTTTGTAACTAGTAAGTGTTTTTTTTTTCAGGTTTTGGCCACTATGCTAAATGTGTCTCTAACTTGAGCTATTTATAGATTCTACAAGTCAAGGCATATAATACTAACTAGTTTGTTTATAGTTTAGATATAAATTAAAGTCTTAAATTAATTAATGATATTTTATTGCATTTTATTATGGAAGAGATAACAGACGTGGAAGAGTTAAAATCAATTATTGAAGAATGCAAATCAAAGCATGCGATCTTCCCTGTCTCTTGGGATTTTATTATATGACCCAATCCATCATCCAAAAACAAATATACAGTAGTACCTTCTTTAATCTTTCAGGAGAAGTTTTTTTCTTTTTTTTTTTTAAGTTTATTTACACTAGAGATATTTTGAGTCAGTTGTAGAAGGTTAATATCTCTTTAAGACATAGAGATCAGCGAAATTTTTACTCTTTCGACAAAGTTTTTTTATATATATAGGAGCATGACCAAGATTTGAATCGATATCAATATGTTTAAATGATTCGATTCGTCTCAAGAATACCATATTATATAATATTATCAAAATATATAATAATGTGTATGGTTTGAAGGTCGGTCAGTGAGCTGGCATTTCAAACATTTGATAATCCTTAGGATGGCTAAAGTCCTCTCTTGTGTATATTTGATTTTTAAAAAATAATAAAAAAAATATACATAGAAAGATTTATAAATGCAGTTTAGTTTGAAGCTTAGCTTGAAGGTGCATGAAACTCTGCTTTCTTTAATATTGGGTTTTGTGGGCTGCCAATATGTTGAAGAAATAAATAAAGTAATTTTTGACATGCAAAATTGTCAAAGCATGGGATTTTTTATTCACTCAACAAATCAAAGTCATCATTAAAGAGTTTTTAAAGTAAAAAACAATTAGTATTTTCGTTTATCTGTTACAATTCAAACTTTTTTTTATATATATGATGAGTTTTGAAGTTGACTTTGCTGACAAAATAACAAAGTATGTTTCTGTTGCTTAGCATCACTATCTCCAACATACTCAAATTGAATACTTTGTTTGGATTAGTTATTTTAGTTTGTGTTTGGTTTTACGTTAAAATTAGAATATATTTATTTAATTTCAATATAACTAAAGTAATTTTTATATCTAGATTTACATTTAGTTAATCTCAACAAGAAACTAAAGATACACGAATGACAAGAGCAGAAATCATAAGTTAGGTTATATATGAAGTCAAATTAAAAATTAGTCAAGAAATTTTAATATAATTTCAAAAAATTAAAGGAAATAAATTAACCAAAACAACACAATTTTAAATAGATTTATATTTTCATATACTAAAAATATGTTTAATCATAAATAATCTATGTTACTCCTTCTAGTGCTTTTTATAAGGATTCAACATGACAATTATAGTTATTAAGAAAACATATAATTAAGTTAGTTAATGTATTCTCAATGTCTGAAAATAATCTTATAAATAGGACCAGAGAGAGTGTTATTGTTCTGAAAAAAATTACTGAATAAACTAATCTATTGTACTACCTTCGGTCCTGTTTATAAGCAAAAAAAACATGATTTACGTATATTAAAAAAGTTGGTTACTTGTGTTTAATTCTCTTGATTTCATTCAAAAAGATAAGTTTTAATTACAAAAAAGTACTCTTTCTCCCATTTGATAGGTCAAATGACATTGAATATGGGAAAAGTGCTTGAAATTAGCATTAAATAAGGAGAGAGAAGTTAAGATTTGCTTATATTTTAGACCAAAAAATTTCAATTTTTTTTGCTTATAAATAGAACCGGAAGTAGTACATCAATCCTTGATTTCTTCCCCTTTTCTATCATTTCTATTCCCAATGTTAGAACACAAGAGAGAATGAAAAATACTTGTGTATTTGTTGAGGTGTATAAACAATACAATAAATCACTTATTTATAGGCGATTGTTATATTGTTTATTTTAGACATTTAATCCTTGTAAAAATAGAAATTAAGTACCTAAATTATTAGGAGTTTCACATTAAATAAAATTGAAAGTTCAATATGATATACTTAAGGGCTTATTTTTTTTGGTCAAAAATGATTTTGACCAAATCTAAAAATATTTATTTATGTTGAATGGTTTTGATTTTTGTAAATTAATAATCTCAACAATTAATATTTATTTCAGTTCGTGTATTTTTTACTTTTCATTCTACTCAACTAAATCAAACGGGCTCTAAGTTGTTAGGCTCTTTTACCTAAGAAGCTAAGGGTTGTGGACCAGAATAACGGTATCCCGGGCGTATGCATACATGCCGGACTAAGCAGTCACCACCTATCCTGGTACCATCCCGGTAAGTTTGGCGCGGCCTATGACAAGGCCCATGTAACGAGGTTTGGGCCCAGACACAGATCCTGGCCCAATACGGACCGCATTTAGGTCACTTACCTCACTCTATAAATACTATCATTAATGCACCATGCAAGGTACGAAAGTATTCAATGATATACAAAAAACCCTAATACACTTACTGACTTGAGCATCGGAGTCCTTGCAGGTGCACACCACTGCCGCCGGAGCTCAGGCCAAGACGTTATTCATATTGCCCTCTTGATCTGGAAGACCACCTTGTCTGTCCAACATCCTCGTCAGGTTAGATCACAATACTAAGTCTTTTCAATTCGACTTGAGAAATGCTATATCCTCTTATTAATTCCTCCTACAAATCCTCTTACCCACCTACAATTGTCATTTATTATTTCAAAAAGTAATAGTTATTTAATGTTAAGTGGAAGATAAATGACAATTATCAAAATTAGGTAAGTAAGAAAATTTGTAAGAGAAATTAATAGGATGATATAACATTTTTCATTGGACTTAGTTACCTTTCGCATGCTTAATTATTAAGTTCAAATAATTGGCGTTTTCGTTTAGAATTATGCTACGAAAAAGGCTATTTATAGGTTGAATTAGAGTTAAAGTACCAAAATCTGGTTGGTAGAAAATGTATAAAAAGAGATAAAAAAATAAAAGAAAAAACTTAAAAAACTATTACAAATGATTTGATATATAGTAAAAAAAAAGTAAATAATAAATAATAATGATACATAAATTATTGTGATGGTTATGTTAAGATGATGATGATAAATTTTAGAGGTGTGTTAAAAGTTGCACGTTATTGAGTCACTTGTATTTAATTTGTCTAGGCTTCATATATTTAATTTTGAGCATTAGAGAGTGTGTTGAAAGTCTTACATTGATTAGAGATATAGGGTATGTTTGAGAAATGAGCTGAAATCTTAAGGCTTTTGACTTTTTGCTGTGAAGCTGGCAGAAGACTTGAGATTATGGCATTGAGATTATGGCTGTGAGGTTGATTTATTGGTCATAATTGTTTGGTAAAATAAGCTGTGATATTAATATAATAGTAATATCAAATAGTGGTGAGTATTTTGTGATTTTTAAAAATAAATAAGGGCAATTTTGAAAGTGAAATATTGGAAGCCCATCCTTAGAAGCCAAAAGTCTTTTGAAAGAGCGTTGCAAAAGTTAGTTACAAAAGCTACAATCATGTAGTCAAAAGCCTTATTTTTATAATTACTAAACGACAACACAAATTTTTTGAAAGCCAAAATTCCCTAAAAAAGCCCAAAGCCCCTTTTCCAAACATAGCCATAGCCATATCATAAATTTGAGTTTGTGCTTATCTCACTTCTAAAGATTTAAATATCATAGAAGAATATTTATCTCATGTCTTTTATACTCTATGATCATCATATCTATGCCTTTCAACGGATCTATTGTTATCGAGGCTTAGAATCTGTTTGTTTAAACTTAAAAATAATTGATTATGAAGACAAGTAGATAATTGAATATTTTTTAACAGATTAAGGTGAAAATTAAAAATTGTTTATGTTAGATTGAAATAAGAAAAATCACTTTTTTAATCTTTTCTCTTATCCGACAATTGATTATTTTATAAAACAAAATCTGATTATTTTTTATTTCTAATTATTTTAAAAAGCACAAAAAAACTTATTAAAAATTGTCTTGTTTTTTTAAAAATTGTCTTGTAAAGCCAATATAGCTGACAAAGATATATGTAAATAAGTGTGTGATATATAATTCAATAGCTTGAGATATATTGACATTGAAGAGATTGAAAAAAAAAAAGTAGACCGCCACAAATAAGTGTTGTAGAATCATAAAATCATGTCACGTGAGACCAAAGATTTTGTTGTTCCATGAATCTCAGGGGCGGGCATAAACCTCTCAAGTTTTTTTTTTTCCCTAAGTTTTATTTTATCGTTATTAGTCAACCCATTTTATAATGATTTAATTATATGAGTCAACCTATGTTTGGACCTTTAATCTGAATAAATAATGTAAAATTGAATGCATCACATCCTTAATTTCCCTTTGGTGACAAAATCTTTGTGGACGGTCATGACTCACACGGTGTGAGCTGTTACTCAAATCTCTACGCCAAGTGTAACCGCCCCAACACTTAACTCCAACTCATTCTTGCTACAAACAAATTTATAACTGTGTAAAGTGCAAAAGTCAAAATCTATTTATTTTGTTTTAAAAAATAATTACCATAACTTATACTATAAGTTATTTAGTTGCACGAAATTCATATAAGTCCTTAAATTTATAAAATAGTTTACATGGATTCTTGAGTTGTAATGTGATTTATTTAGGTCTTTCATATTACCAAATGTTTATTCATTTAGATTCTTAAAATTTAATAATGTCAAGGACTCAAGCGAACTACTGCAAACTTAGGGACATAAGTGAATAACGTTTAATAATTTCAGGGACATGAGTGTTACAAAGTGAAAATCTCTATTGTTGATTAAGAAAAGCTTCGGATGTAAACTAATAAGTGCCGAGAGATAGTGAACGAAGAAAAGAGAACAAGTACACTAAATTGATTTTATTAACTGATCAATGAAGTTACAAAAGGTATATATAGTCATATTACATAAAAGGAAAAGGAATAACTAATATGTAATTAATAACTACTCTGCAGTTTAATAGGAGTAACTACTTGTAACTAATTTTTAATTTTGATAATGACATTTAACTGATATTAACTAACTTTGAATCGAGAATGAGAGTAGGCGATACAATGTAATTTAATAATGAGTGAACTACGCAAACTCAGCAACCTGAGTGAATCTCTGTGCAACTCAGGGATCTATGTGAACTACTTTTATAAATTCAAGGAGCTATGTGAACTACTCTTACAAACTCAAGAACCTATCCTGTGCTTACTCTTAATTTAAGTTATAATATAATTTTGACTCACTTATAATGAATGATAAGTATATTTTTACTTTATATACTTTACACATTTATTCATTTTAACAAGACCTTTAAATATAGTAAAATTACAATTTTATTATCATTAATATTATTATTAATAATAGTATTACGCGTATGTAAATATATAGAATTATATTTGCGAGGCGAGTTCGAGGGTGGGGAAGAGGCGAGTAGTTAGATCCCCAAGCCCGACGCCACCCCGCCAAAAGCGAAGGTGGAGAAAACCCATAAAAAACTCAGTCAAAGTGGCATTTCCCGTCAAAGTTAGGGCAGAGCGGTCGAGTACCTGCATGTTCAGTTTTTGTTGCCATGCTTATATAATAAGAGAGACCATTTTTTTTTTTGGGGTAAAGGGTACTACATATAAATACAAAGGTATTTCTTTTTCGGGTTTTACAATGTATCTTAAGAGTATTTACTCTTTCTGTTTTTAATTATGAGCAAAAATTAATTATTTCACACCCTTTAAAAAATAGTAAGTACATTAATTTAATTGGATTGATTCTATCAAAATGATAGTTTCTTCTAAATTGCACTTATCTCTCTCCATTTTAAAGTCAATATAAGGGAGTTAATGAATTTTTTAACCTGAGTAATATTGCACAGGTTAAAAAATTAAAAGTAAAGTTTTTGTTTAAAAAACAAAAGTTAAATGTGATTGTGTTTGCTATTTAATTAATGCTATATTTTATTTTTATTTTTAGTTTCTTAACATGTGCAATATTTGGCAAGTTAAAAAGTTTCTATTAAGAATAGTTCATTTATATCACTGGAAGGTTGAAATTACTAAATACTCCCTCCAGTCCTTTTTATAAGTAACGTTAGACATATTTTACACATATTAATACATTTTAATAAATGATTTTTTTTAATCATTTAAATGATGAATATAAATTTTATTCCCAAAATGCCTTTATAGATATATTTTTTTCCCATGTGCAAATTAAAGGATGGAGTTTATGAGTGTCATTGAGAATAGAAGAATTAGTGGAAAGAGAAAAATCACTAAACTCAATTAACTAAGGGTATATTAGGAAGTCTAGCATTTAATAAAGTTAAAAAGTGTACTTTGTTGCTTATATTAAAGAAAAAATACTTTTTGTTGCTTATAAAAAGGACCGAAGGGAGTATTCTTCAATTATTTCAGAAATCTAAATAAATTCTCACGGGATTCAGAAATCTATGTGAATTATTTCAATAAACTCAATAATTAAACTGATAATTATTTTTATATTTTAATATTAAAATAATTATATTTTATATGGTACGTTATAAATGTACTTGAGGCCGTGCACCGTCACATATACCGTGATATTTTCATGATTGATGCCCATGTGAATTACATATTATTTTATCTTTAATTGACATTTGTGTTTTAGAGAATTCAAATAAATGACAAGTAGATATAAATTATCTAGCTTGGCATATATATCCATTAATTAGTAAAATCTTCATTCTTATTATATTTGCTTGATACGGTAAATCATTTATCGATATTGAGGATCGTCTTTGACTGCCTAGCCCGATCCAGCATATATATAAAATCGATCTTCAAAGAATATATACAAATTTGTATTCTCTTCTCTCTCTCTCTTTTTTTTTTCATTTTATAATTTTTTTCTTGATTTTATAGACAAAACTTTTGTTCCCTTCGATCCTTCATCTTCATATAAGTGATATTAATGGTATTCACTACAATATAATTGACCTTTAGTAACATATATATTCTTATATTATATTTGTAAGAAAAATATTACAAATATAAAAAAGTAACATTTTTTAACAACTTAATAATATTTTTTAAATGTTATTAGAAATTTTTAGAAATAATATTTTTTAACAATCATGTAATATACACTTGAAGAATACTATGTTTTTATTTAAAAGTCAAAATGTATTTTATAAATTACTTAAATAATTTGAAGTTTTTTTGGGAATAATATATTATTCGCTTTGATGTTTCAAACTCAATATAAATTAATTTTATTTTTTTAATAATGAAATATATTTTAGAAATTATGTACTATACACATGACGAGTATGGTGTTTATATTCAAAAGTCAAAATATTTTTTAAATTACATAAATTATTTTAAGTTTTTTTTTTAAAAACAATGTATATTTAATTTGAAGTTTCTAACTCAATTTAAATAATTTTTTTATATTTTTAAAATTAAAACATTTTTTTATAGAAATCGTGTACAATACAGTTAAAGAATGTTGTTTATTATTTAAAAATCAAAACATGTTTTTTAAATTACTTAAATTATTTGAATTTTTTTATAACAATATATTATTAACTTTGAAGTTTATAGCTGAATTTACATAATTTTTAATATTTTTCAATTTGCATAAACTTTTTAGAACACGTGTACTATACAGTTGAATAATACAATGTTTTGATTTAAAAATGAAAATGTGTTTCTCAAACTAATTATATTATTTAATTTTTTTTTTTAAAAAAACAATGTATTATTCATTTTAAAGTTTCTAGCTCAATTTACTTTATTTTTTATGTTTTAAATCTTTCATCATTTTTTTTTCTAGAAATCATCTACAATACACTTAAGGAAAATGAAAACTTGTTTTTTAAAATACTTAAAAATCATGTACAATACAGTCAACAATTTTTTAGAAATGATGTACTATACACTTGAAAAATAGTGTTTTTAATAAAAAAAAATAAAACTTGTTTTTTCAAAATACTTAAATTATTTGAAGGTTTTTTTAGAAAATAATGTATTATTCAATTTGAAATTTAAATCTAATTTTAAATTAATTTTATATTTTTACAATTGCAACAATTTTTTCCCAAAATCAAGTACTATACAATTGAATAAAATGGTATTTTTATAAAAAAATATCAAAACTTGTTTTTTAAAATACTTAAATTAATTTATTTTTTTTAAAATATATTATTTACCGTGAAGTTTCTAGTTTAATTACATAATTTTTTATACTTTCAAAATTGCAATAATTTTCATAGAAATCGTATACTATACACTCGAAGAACTGAGTGTTTTTTAATTTAAAAATGAAAATGAGTTTTTAAAAATTTTTAAATTATTTTATTTTTTAAAATAATTTATTATTCACATTGAACTTTCTAGGTTAATTTACGTAAATTTTTATATTTTTAAAATTGCAACAAGTTTTTTTAGAAATTGTATACTACACACTTGAAAAATAGAGTATTTTTCAATTTTAAAATGAAAATATTTTTTTTAATTTCTTAAATTATTTTATATTTTTAAAACAATGTATTATTCACCTTGAAGTTTCTAGATTAATTTAAATAAATTTATATTTTTAAAATTGCAACATTTTTTATAGAAATTGTGTATTATACACTTGAATAATTGAGTGTTTTTTAATTTAAAAATCAAGATGAGTTTTTAAAATCAAGATATTTAGAATCGTGTACTATACACATTGAAATTTCTATGATAATTTGCATAAATTTTTATATTTTTAAAATTGCAATAATTTTTCTAAAAATCATTTACTATAATTGAAAAATTGAGTGTTTCTAATTAAAAAATGAAAATGTTTTTTTTTTATTTCTAAAATTATTTTATTTTTTAAAATAATGTATTATTCAACTCGAAGTTTCTAGCTTAATTTACATAATTTTTTATATTTTTAAAATTGCAACAATTTTTATAGAAATCGTGTTATACATGTGAAGAATTGAGCGTTTTTTAGTTTAAAAATAAAAATGAGTTTTTAAATTTTTTTAAATTATTTGATTTTTGTTAAAACAATGTATTATTCACATTGAACTTTCAAGCATAATTTACATAAATTTTTATATTTTTAAAATTGCAACAATTTTTCTAGAAATCGTTTACTATACCCTCGAAAAATTAAATGTTTTTTAATTTAGAAATGAAAATGTTTTTTTTATTTCGAAAATTATTTGCTTTTTTTAAAACAATGTTTTATTCAAATAAAATTTTCTAGCTTAATTTACATAATTATTTATATTTTCAAAATTTCAACAATCTTTATAGAAATCGTGTACGGTACACTTGAAGAATTGAGTGTTTTTTAATTTAAAAATTAAGATAAATGTTTTAAATTTCTTAAATTATTTCTTTTTAAAAAATAATGTATTATTCACCTTTAAGATTTTAGCTTACTTTAAATAATTTTTTATATTTTTAGAATTGCAACAATTTTTCTAAAAATCGTGTACTATTCACTTGAAATATTGAGTGTTTTATAATTTAAAAAATAAAATGAGTTTTTTAAATTTCTTAACTTATTTGATTTTTTAAAAAAACAATGTATTATTCACTTTGAAATTTCAAACTTAATTTACATAATTTTTTATTTTAAAATTCTAACAAATTTTCTAGAAATCATGTACTACACTTGAAAAATTGAGTGTGTTTTAAATTGAAAATGAATTTTTTCTTAAATTTTATAATTTGTTTGATGTTTTTAAAAACAATGTATTATTCACATTGAAGTTTCAAACTTAATTAATATAAATTTTCATTTTTTTAAAATAGCTACAATTTTTCTAGAAATCGTGTACTATATACTTGAAAAATTGAGTTTTTTTTTAATTTAAAAATGAAAATAAATTTTTTAAATTTCTTAAATTACTTAGTTTTGTTGAAAACAATGTGTTTTTCATCTTGAAGTTTTTAGCTTAATTTACATAATTTTTTATTTTTTTAAAATTGCAACAATTTTTCTAAAAATCGTGTACTATACACTTGAACAAGATGGTGTTTTTTAATTTAAAAATGAAAATTAATTTTTAAATTTCATAAATTATATATCTTTTTTAAAACAATGTATTACTAACATTGAATTTCTAGTTTAATTTAAATAATTTTTATATTTTTAAAATTTCAAGAATTTTTATAGAAATCGTGTACTATATAACATTTGAAAAAATGATTATTTTTTAATTTAAAATGAAAATATATTTTTAAAATTATTTAATTATTTTTAAAACAATGTGTTATTCATGTTTAAGTTGGCACCTTAATTTACCTTAATTTTTATATTTTTAAAATTTCAACAAATTTTGTTGGAATCGTGTATGATATACTTGAAAAGATGGTGTTTTTTAATTTAAAAATAGAAAGAAATTTTTTAAATTTCTTAAATTATATAATTTTTTTGGATATTATTCATGTTGAAGTTTCTAGCTTAATTTACATAATTTATTAAATTTTTAAAATTGTAACAATTTTTTTAGAAATCGTATATTATACACTTAAAAAAGATGATGTTTTTACTTTAAAAATGAAAATGCATATTTAAATTTCTTAAATTATTTAGGTTTTTTTAAAAATATTGTCTTATTCACTTTGAAGTTTCTAGCCTAATTTAAATAATTTTTTTTATTTTTAAAATTAAAACAATTTTTCTAGAAATCCTTTTACACTTGAAAAAGATCATGTTTTTTAATTTAATAATTATAATGCATTTTATAAATTTCTTAAAAATATGTAATTTTTATAAAACAATTTATTATTTGGGTTGAAGTTTCTTACTTAATTTACATATTTTTTTTTTATATTTTCAAAATCGCAACAATTTTTCTAGAAGTCGTGTATTAACACTTGAAAAATTGTGTATTTTTTAATTTAAAAATGAAAATATGTTTTTTTAAATTTATTAAATTATTTAATTTTCTTGAACACAATGTGTTAGTAACGTTAAAGTTTCTAGCTTAATTTACAGTTTTATTTTTATATTTTTTCAATTGCAACAATTTTTCTACGAATTGTGTATTATACAATTGAAAAAAATGGTGTTTTTTATTTTAAAGTTTTTTTAAAAAAAATTTATTAAGTAATATATATTTTTTGAAAACAATGTATGATTCAAGTTGAAATTCCTACCTTAATTTACATAATTTCTTATATTTTTAAAATTGCAACAATTTTACTTGAAATCGTGTACTATATACACTGTAAAAAGATGGTGTTTTGTAATTTAAAAATGAAAATGTGTTTTTTATATTCATAAAATTATTAGATTTTTTTAAAAAAATGATGTATTGTTCACATTGAATTTTATAGCTTAATTTACATAATTTTTGATATTTTAAAAATTACAACAAATTTTCTAGAAATTGTGTATCATACACTTGAAAAAGATGGTGTTTTTTAATTTAAAAATGTAAATAATTTTTTCAAATTTCTTAAATTATATATATTTTTTGAAAACAGTATATTTTTCACGTTGAAGTTCCTAGCTTAATTTACATAATTTTTTATACTTTTAAATTTGCAACAATTTTTCTAGAAATCGTGTACTATACACTAAAAAAAATGGTGTTTTTAAATTTAAAAATTAAAATGCATTTTTTATATTTATTAAATTAAATAATTTTTATAAAACAATGTTTTATTCACTTTGAAGTTTCTGGCAACAATTTAGATAATTTAAAACAATTTTTCTAGAAATCATGTACTATACATTAAAAAAAGACGGTGTTTTTTAATTTAAAAATTGAAATGCATTTTTTAAATTTCTTAAATTAAATAATTTTTATAAAACAATGTATTATAAAAGAAGGTGTATTTTTCACTTTGGTGTTTTGCAACAATTTTTCTAATAATTGTGTATAATAACACTTAAAAAATTGAGTGCTTTTAAATTTAAAAATGAAAATAACATTTTTAAATTTCTTAAATTATTTAATTTTTTTAAACACAATGTATTATTCACGTTGAAGTTTCTAGCTTGATTTACCAAATTTTTAATATTTTTAAAATTGCAAAATTTTTTCTAAAAATCGTACATTATACACTTGGAAAAGATGATATTTTTTAATTTTAAAATGAAAATCAATTTTTTAAATTTCTTAAATTATATACCTATTTTTTTGAAAACATGTATGATTCACGTTGAAGTTCCTAGCTTAAATTACACAATTTCTTATATTTTAAAAATCGCAACAAATTTTCTTAAAATCGTGTACTATATACACTTGGAAAAGATGATGTTTTGTAATTTAAAAATGAAAATGTGTTTTTTATGTTCATTAAATTATTTGATTTTTTTAAAATAATGTATTTTTCACGTTTAATTTTTTAGCTTAATTTACATAATTTTATATTTTTAAAATTAAAATAATTTTTCTAGAAATTGTGTACTATACAGATGAAAAAGATGATGTTTTTCAATTTGAAAATGAATTTTTTAAATATATTAAATTATACATTTTTTTTCAAAACAGTATATTTTCACGTTAATGTTCCTAGCTTAATTTACATAATTTTTTATACTTTGAAATTTAAAACAAATTTTTTCTAAAAATCGTGTGCTACACACTCAAAAAAGATGGTATTTTTTAAATTAAAAATTAAAATGAATTTTTAAAATTTCTTAAATTAAATAATTTTTATAAAATAATGTATTATTTACTTTTAAGTTTCTAAGGTAGTTTACATGATTTTTTATATTTTCAAAATTGCAACAATTTTTCTAATAATCGTGTACAATAACACTCGCGTACAATAACACTTAAAAAATTGAATGTTTTTAAATTTAAAAATAAAAATGTCTTTTTTAAATTTCTTAAATTATTTACTTTTTGTAACACCTAATGCAAATTAAGGCTAAGTTTTTTTTTAAAAGCATTTGTTAAGTAATACCCATCATAAATTGTTCACATACATGAGTTACATAATGCTAGAGAGTAAGTTCAAGTATTTACTACATGCCAAAGAATATATGTCCAATAACGGTGGCCATCTAACGTACTATAAGAAAGGATTGGCCACCCGAAATACATCAAAACATCCAAAATAATAAAAGGTCTAAGGAAATGAGTCTTCAAGCGCTAAAGTCTTCGTCTTCCGAGTCCCCTGCAATATGGTAACCGTCAGTTATATGTTTAACTGAGTAACCCTCGGCATTTTCAAAAATACTTTTATACCATATTATAGCCAGTCTAACTGGAAAACACCCCATAAGGTCCCTAACACACAATTCAATGCAACAACTCATACATAATGCATGTAATGACAAATATGGATGTATGCATGCCATGTTCTTTCATTTAACACACTTGATTCTTTTCTTTTCTTGAATGCAGTAGACTTCCCCTAGCGCGTGGTAGTAACGCGAGGTTGAGCTCAAAACTAGGACCACGACAAGCGTCCCTACCGTGATCAAACTAGCTGTCAGGCTATCTTAACCCCACATCAATGGGATAGCCCAAGACTATGTTAACCCCACATCAATGGGATAGTCATTTCTTTCGAGTCATAATTCCCTATCACATGGTACCCTACTAGTTAGGTCATCTGACCCTACATTCTCATGCTTAATTATGCTTGTCCACTTACCCGGTGTGTAACCGGTGGGATTCAACCGCTTACTCAACATCCGTTGAAGGGGAAAAACTTATCTTTAAATTTCATTTCACAATTATCATGCATTTTCATTAAACATTCATCAATACATTTTCATGATCCTTTTTATGGTTTTTCAAGACATTATAATCTATTTCGATCATTATTACCATAGAAATAAGCTATTTGAAGGGTACATTGCATTTTGAAAGTGAAAATAAAGAGTCCTCTTCTGGGTTATTTTCGCCGCCGCTAAAAATTTTGCTGCCGCGAAATTGACACAGAAAGTTCAGCCAAAAATTTGCTGCCATGAACTTAGCACAGAACCATTTTTCTCTGCAACGTGTCCGGTTGGTATTTGGCCATTTTTCTAGAAATCCTTAACTATTTACTAGAAAAAGAATGTTTTTTAATATAAAAGTGAAAATGAATTTTTTATATTTCTTAAATTATATAATTTTTTTGAAAACAATATATTATTCATGTTGAAGTTCCTAACTTAATTGACTTTATTTTTATATTTTTACAATTGCAATAATGTTTGTAGAAATCGTTAACTATACGCTTAAAAAAGATAGTTTTTTTTAATTTAAAAATGAAAATTCATTTTTTTAAGTTTCTTAAATCATTTAGGTTTTTTGAAAACAATGTGTTATTCAACTTGATGTTTCTAGCTTAATTTACATAGTTTTTTATAATTTTAAAATTGCAACAATTTTTCTAGAAATCGTGTATTATACACTTAAAAAATATGATGTTTTTTATTTTAAAAATAAAGATGAATTTTTTAATTCTTTTGAAATAATGTATGATTCACATAGAAGTTCCTAGCTTAATTAACATAATTTCTTATAATTTTAAAATTGTAACAATTTTTCTTGAAATCATGTACTATATACACTTGAAAAAGATGTTGTTTTTTAATTTAAAAATGAAAATGTGTTTTTTATATTCATTAAATTATTTGATTTTTTAAAATATAATGTATTGTTTACGTTGAAATTTCTAGCTTAATTTACATAGTTTTTTTATATTTTTAAAATTATTGTAACACCTTAATTTTGAGTCCGTTTTTTTTTCCAAAACACTAGTGGAAGCTAATTTCTAATTTTACAACAATTAATAATAATAATAATTACAACCCTTTCAATTTATACGGATTCTTATTCAGCTGAACAAATTAATATATGAACTTGAGACTTAGGTTGACCATGTGTGGCTATACCTAAGAAAAGCCCACAATTCGTCCTATCTGTGGCTTTTGCTTTATAATCTTCTGATACCTGCGATATGGTAACCGTCAGTTATATGCAAAACATATAACTGACTAACCCCCGACATTTTAAAAACATTTTTATACCATATCGCAATCAGTCTAATTGGAAAACACCCCATTTAAATTCCTTACACACAATCAATTCAATGCAACAATTTCATATCATAATGCATGCTATGGCAATTATGGATGTATGCATGCTATGACAATTATGGATGTATGCATGCCATGATCTTTCATTAACATACTTAGTTCTTTTCTTTTCTTGAGTCTTTTATGGAAGCCTCGTGCATTAGACTTTCCCTAGCGCGTGGCAGTAACGCGAGGTTGAGCTTAAAACTAGGACCACAGCAAGCGTCCCTACTGTGAAAACTGGCTGCTGGGCTATCTTGACCCCACATCAATGGGATAGCCTAGGACTATCCTAATCCCACGTCAATGGGATAGTCCTTTCTTTTGGGCCATCTTACCGGTCACCGGGCAACCCTACTAGTTCAGGTCATCTTATCCCGTTCATTTGGAGACCCTACATTCTCAATCTTTTCATGCTTGTCCGCTTACCCGGTGTCTGGCCGGTGGAACTCAACCCACTTACTCAACATCCGTTGAAGGGGGAAAGCTTAAACTTGTCTTTAAAGTTTATTTTCATTTCACATCAAATATTATCATGCATTTTACATTCAACTCATATTATTTACATTCAACATTCATCATTCATGACATTAAAATTTCATTAATTATTAATTAAAGCACTTGCCATCCATGTCATAACACTATACTTATCGTAATCATTTAATTTCATTTTACAAGTTATCATGCATTTTTATTCAACATTCATCAATACATTTTCATAATTCTTTTTATGGTTTTTCAAGACATTATAACCTAATTTAATGATTATTACCCTAGAAATAAGCTACTTGAAGGGTATATTGCATTTTTGAAGTGAAAACAATGGGTCATATTCTGGGTCATTTTCGCCGCCGCTAAAAATCTCGCTGCCGCAAAATTGACACAGAAAGTTCAGCTAAAAATTCGTTGCAGCGAAAATTTTCGCTGCAGCGAATTCAGCACAGAACCATTTTCCTCAACAACGCACCCTGTTGGTATTTTGGGCATAACTTGAGTTGTAGACCTCTAAATTGAGTGAACCCAAAATTATTTGAAAGCTGAGAGGATTATATACAACTCTTGTGAACACAACAATGGAAAAATCTTATGAAAGATTGTTCAAAATTCACACCCAAGTTACTGTAGAAAACTCACATTTTCATCAAAGTTTCAAATCAATTACATCCCAATTCAAGCCATATTTCAACCCAATTTGAAACAAATTAACATGCACACATCATCATACCTATTCCAAGATTCCAAATTACAAGAGACAAGGCATCCATGATTCTCATACACATCTCAACCAAATCACCCAAGTTCATTTTCAAACAAGGATTCAACATGCAATCACATCATACCACACAAGCAAGGCACAACATTTATTAGTTTTTTCAAATATACTAACATTCACATTCAAGCCATTATCATACAATCTAACAAATCAAGTTGCAATATCTTAGCCACATGTATAATCTACTCTCTAAGGGTCTAATTTGGGATTTTGAATGGGGTTACCTCAACTTGAAATTCCATGCTTCCAATTCGCTTCATCAACTTGCCATATCTGGAGTTTCAGATACAATATGTTGGTGAAACTAATTGGAGATGAAACCTAACACATTTATTTATAATTCATATGAAGGAGTCATGTTCCAAATCCAATATCTAGAGGGTGAATTTCTAGTTGTAAGTTGACTACATAACAGAAGCTGAACTATTTAACCTACTTCATTCTTTTGACCATAAATTGGGTTTTAAAATCTATTTTTTAGATTTCTTAAATTATGTAATTTTTTTAAAATAATGTATTATTGATGTTGAAGATAGTGTTTTGTAATTTAAAAATGAAAATATTTTTTTTATATTCATTAAATTAAAATAATGTATGGTTCACATTGAAGTTTCTAGCTTAATTAACATATATTTAAAATTTTTAAAATTACCACAAATTTTCCAAAAATCATGTACTATACACTTTAAAAAGATGGTGTTTTTAAATTTAAATATGAAAATACATTTTTTAAATTTCTTAACTTATTTAGTTTTTTTTGAAAACAATGTGTTATTCGCAATTATGTTTCTATCTTAATTTACATAATTTTTTATATTTTCAAAATTGCAACAAATTTTCTAGAAATCGTGTACTATACACTTGATAAAGATGGTGTTATTTAATTTAAAAATTAAAATGTATTTTTCAAAATTTTTAAATTACATAATTTTTTTAAAAGAATTTGTTTTTCACCTTGAAGTTTCTATCTTAATTTACATAATTTTTTATATTTTTAAAGTTACAACAATTTTTCTAGAAATCTTGTTTTATACACTTGAAAAAGATGGTGCTTTAAATTTCTTCACTTAGTTAGTTTTTTTTAAAACAATGTGTTATTCACCTTGAAGTTTCTAGCTTAATTTACATAATTTTTTATATTTTCAAAATTGCAACAATTTTTTCTAGAAATAGTTTACTATACACTTAAAAAAGATGATATTTTTTAATTTAAAAATGAAAATGCATTTTAAAAATTTCTTAATTTATTTAGTCTTTTTGAACACAATGTGTTTTTCACCTTGAAGTTTCTAGCTTAATTTACATAATTTATTATATTTTTAAAATTGCAACAATTTTTCTAGAAATTGTGTACTATACACTTGAAAAAGTTAGCGTGTTTAAATTAAAAATTAAAATGTTATTTTAAAATTTATTAAATTATATAATATTTTTAAAACAATGTATTATTCACATTGAAGTTTCTAGCTTAATTTACATAATTTTTATTTTTTAAAATTACAACAATTTTTCTAGAAATTGTGTACTATACACTTGTAAAAGACGGTGTTTTTTAATTTAAAAATGAAAATGCATTTTTAAATTTATTCACTTAGTTAGTTTTTTTTAAAACAATGAGTTATTAACCTTGATGTTTCTAGCTTAATTTACTTAATTTTTTATATTTTCAAAATTGCAACAATTTTTCTAGAAATCGTGTACTCTACCGTTGAAAAAGTTGGCATTTTTTAATTTAAATATAAAAATAGATTTTAAAAATTTCTTCACTTATTTAGTTTTTTTGAAAACAATCAGTTATTCACCTTGAAGTTTCTAGCTTAATTTTCATAATTTTTTATATTTTTAAAATTGCAACAATTTTTTTCGAAATCATGTACTATATACTTGAAAAAGATGGTGTATTTTAATTTAAAAATATAAATGTATTTTTAAAATTTATTAAATTATATAATTTTTTTAAAACAATTTATTATTCACAATGAAGTTTCTATCTAAATTTATATTATTATTTATTCTTTCAAAATTGCAAGAATTTTTCTAGAAATCGTGTACTATAACACTTGAAAAACTTGGTGTTTTTAAATTTGAAAATGAATTGAATTTTAAAATTTCTTAATTTATTTTGTTTTTTTAAAATAATGTGTTACTCATCTTGAAGTTTCTAACTTAATTTACATAAATTTTTATATTTTTAAAATTTAAACAATTTTTCTAGAAATAGTGCACTATATATACTTGAATAAGATAGTGTTTTGTAATTTAAAAATTAAAAGATTTTTTATAATCATTAAATTATTTGATATTTTTAAAATAACGTATAGTTCACGTTAAAGTTTCTAGCTTAATTAACATAATGTATATTTTTAAAATTACTACTATTTTTCTAAAAATCGCGTACTATACACTTGAAAAATATGATGTTTTTTAATTTTATTATAAAAACACATTTTTTAAATTTCTTCACGTATTTAGTTTTTTTTCGAAAATAATGTGTTATTAACCTTGAAGTTTCTTGGTTAATTTACATTATTTTTTATTTTTTTTAAATTACAAAAAATTTTCTAGAAATCGTGTATTATACACTTGAAAAAAATAGTTTTTAATTTAAATATGAAAATATATTTTTTAAATTTCTTCACTAAGTTAGTTTTTTTGAAAACAATGAGTTATTAACCTTGAAGTTTCTAGCTAAATTTACTTAATTTTTTACATTTTCAAAATTGCAACAATTTTTTCTAAAAATCGTGTACTATACACTTGAAAAAGATGATGTATTTTAATTTAAAAATTTAAATGTATTTTTAAAATTTCTTAAATTATATAATATTTTTAAAACAATGTATTATTCACAATGAAGTTTCTATCTAAATTTAGATTATTATTTATACTTTCAAAATTGCAAGAATTTTTCTAGAAATCGTGTACTATAACACTTGAAAAAGTTGGTGTTTGTTAATTTGAAAATGAATTGAATTTTTAAAATATCTTAATTTATTTTGTTTTTTTATAGATAATGTTGTTATTCACCTTGAAGTTTTTAGCTTAATTTACATAAATTTGTATATTTTTAAAATTTAAATAATTTTTCTAGAAATCGTGTACTATATATACGTTAATAAGATAGTGTTTTGTAATTTAAAAATTAAATTTTTTTTATATGCATTAAATTATTTGATTTTTTTTAAAATAACGTATGGTTCACGTTAAAGTTTCTAGCTTAATTAACATAATATTTATATTTTTAAAATTACTAATATTTTTCTAAAAATAGCGTACTATAGACTTCAAAAAAATGGTGTTTTTTAATTTAAATATGAAAACACATTTTTTAAATTTCTTTACTTATTTTGTTTTTTTTTGAAAATAATGTGTCATTCACTTTCTTTCTTAATTTACATAATTTTTTATTTTTTTAAATTTACAACAATTTTTCTAGAAATCGTGTACTATACACTTGAAAAAATGGTGTTTTAATTTAAATATGAGAATACATTTTTTAAATTTCTTCACTTAGTTAGTTTTTTTGAAAACAATGAGTTATTAACCTTGAAGTTTCTAGCTAAATTTACTTAATTTTTTATATTTGCAAAATTGCAATAATTTTTTCTATAAATTGTGTACTATACACTTGAAAAAGATAATATTTTTTAATTTAAAAATTTAAATGTATTTTTTAAATTTCTTAAATTATATAATTTTTTTAAAACAATGTATTATTCACAATGAAGTTTTTATCTAAAGTTAGATTATTATTTATACTTTCAAAATGGCAAGAATTTTTCTAGAAATCGTGTACTATAACACTTGAAAAAGTTAGTGTTTTTAAATTTGAAAATGAATTGAAATTTTAAAATTTCTTAATTTATTTTGTTTTTTTAAAACAATGTGTTACCTTGAAGTTTCTAGCTTAATTTACATAAATTTTTATATTTTTAAAATTTAAACAATTTTTCTATGAATCGTGTACTATATATACTTGAATAAGATAGTGTTTTGTAATTTAAAAATTAAAATATTTTTATATTTATTAAATTATTTGATTTTTTAAAAATAACGTATGGTTCACGTTAAAATTTTTAGCTTAATTAACATAATTTTATATTTTTAAAATTACTACTATTTTTCTGAAAATCGTGTACTATACACTTGAAAAATATAGTGTTTTTAATTTAAATATGAAAACACATTTTTAAAATTTTTTCACTTATTTATTTTTTTTGAAAATAATGTGTTATTAATCTTGAAGTTTCTTGCTTAATTTATATAATTTGTTATTTTTTTAAAATTACAACAATTTTTCTTGAAATCGTGTACTATAAGCTTTAAAAAATTGGTGTTTTTAATTTAAATATTAAAATACATTTTTAAAATTTCTTCACTTAGTTTTTTTTTTGAAAATAATGAGTTATTAAGCTTGAAGTTTCTATCTAAATTTACTTAATATTTTATATTTGCAAAATTGCTACTATTATTTTTAAAAATCGTGTACTATACACTTGAAAAAGATGGTGCTTTAAATTTCCTCACTTAGTTAGTTTTTTTGAAAACAATGTGTTATTCATCTGGAAGTTCTAGCTTAATTTACATAATTTATTATATTTTGAAATTTGCAACAATTTTTCTAGAAATTGTTTACTATACACTTAATAAAAGCCGATGTTTTTTAATTTAAAAATGAAAATGCATTTTGAAAATTTCTTAATTTATTTAGTTTTTTTAAAATAATGTATTATTCACAATGAAGTTTCTATCTTAATTTATATAATTTTTTTATATTTTCCAAATTGCAAGAATTTTTATAGTAATCTTGTACTATAACCCTTGAAAAAGTTGGAGTTTTTAATTTAAAAATAAATTGAATTTTTAAAATTTGTTAATTTATTTAGTTTTTTTAAAACAATGTGTTATTCACCTTAAAGTTTCTAGCTTAATTTACATAAATTTTTATATTTTTAAAATTTAAACAATTTTTCTAGAAATCGTGTACTTTATATACTTGTAAAAGATAGTGTTTTGTAATTTAAAAATGATTTTATTGATTTTTTTTTATATTCATTAAATTTCAACATTTAAAATTTTTTAAATTATATAAGTTTTTTGAAACAATATATTATTCACATTGAAGTTTCTAACATAATTTATATAATTTTTATATTTTTAAAATTGCAACAATTTTTCTAAAAATCGTATACTATACACTTAAAAAAGATAGTGTTTTTTTAATTTAAAAATAAAAATATATTTTTTAAATTTCTCAAATTATATAATAATTTTTTAAAACAATGTATTATTCACGTTGAAATTTCTATCTTAATTTACATAATTTCTTATATTTTTAAAATTGAAACAGTTTTTCTAGAAATCGGGTACTATACACTTGAAAAAGATGGTGTTTTTTAATTTAAAAATGAAAATGTATTTCATAAATTTCATAAATTTCATAAATTATATAAGTTTTTATATTTTTAAAATTGCAACAATTTTTTTTAGAAATCGTGAACTATACACTTGAAAAAGATGATGTTTTATAATTTAAAAATGAAAATGTATTTTATAAATTTCTTAAATTATATAATTATTTTAAAACAATGTATTCTTCATGTAACATCCCAAAAATCACATCATGAAGTATTAGTTTTAGAGTAAATAACTCACATTTCAAAAATATTTATAGTCCCTTTTATTCTCCTCACAAATAATTTTTAAAGAAAGACCTTGTGGCAATTTTTAAAAAGTCCACCATACTACCATGTAACAATCACAAACAAGCACCCCCTTACTCTCTCTTCTCTTTCTCGACAAACACTACCACACACACTCTTCCATGATCACATTTCTCTACTCTATTTCTTTCTCATTCTCCATAGAATCAAATTCATAGTTTCATTTCACCTTCATTCCATACAACACAAAAATATACTCCTCTTCCTCCTAGTCCACTCTCCACTCATCCATCTTCCCCAAAGACTAGTGTTCTTTGTAATCAATCTACTTCAAGGACACCTTCAACGCTAAAACAATGGTTCTAAGAAGGTAAGAAAATCTGATTTCTTGTCCTTCAAATGTTGCATGTTGATTTTTGGCTCAAATCCTCACTAATTTTCCCTTGATCATCACATGCAAAACCTAAAGCATTATCCTTGAAGTGATTGAGCCTCTCTTAGAGTGAAGAGCAACAAGCAAGCCAAATTCCCCTTACTAATTTCGTGCTTCCTCTTAGGTATGGGGTGGATGAATCTCTGATTTAAACTAGACAAAATCTGGAAAAACAATGATAGTGAAAGAAATCCTTTGTTCTGTTCTGATCTGTCCAAAAACGAGAGTTTGAATGTAAAATTCGGGTTTGTAGATGACCGAATTAGCCTTCAAACTCTTCATAGAAGTTGTAGGAAATTTTGTTATCTTTCAAATGGATTTGGTTTCACTCCATTTTGATTCCTACAACTCTAGTTATGACCCAAACACTGAGACAGTGTCAATGTTTATGGGCTAGGTTTGTCTAAATGTATCTTTTTGTTCGAGGAACTATTTTGACAATTAAATGTTTAGAACTAGGTTTCCGTGTCTTTATAAAAGTTGTAGAAAATCCTTTTATCTTCAGTATGCCTCTGACCTCATACCAATCCATGGTCTATAGCTTGCGATATGGCAGAATTACTGAAGCAATGTCGAAAATCTAGTATAGCCTTAAGTCCAATTCTGTACCTTTGTTATAAGACACTTTTAATTGTCTAGATAAGGGAATTTGCCTTTGTGATGTTTATAAGAGTTGTAGAGGATTTACTTATATTTCCAATGACACCAATCTTGCTTAATTTGGATCTGTATAGCTCCAGTTATAATCAAATTACTGAACTGAGGTCAAAATCTGGGTCTGATTGAATCTGTCTGTTTGGTTGCTAATTTAGGACTTGTTAATGAGTCCATTTGTCTTCGTGGTCCTCATAAGAAATGTGTATCTGTGTCTTATCTTTGACTTCCAATTGGTATTGTGTAAATCCATCAACTATAGCTCAAGATATGCTCTAATCACTTAAGAGGCGTCATATGTGAAACAGTGTCAGGTCCAGATTTTGTAGTGCTTCTTTGTATGTAGTTTCAACCTTTGAGACGTGTGATTCTTGTTGAATAATAAATAAATGGGAGAGAAGAACTTTTGGTGCCCAGCACCTTGAACACTTCTTATTAATCTCTGTGTTTGTGTTTTATGAATTAAATTACAATACGGTGTTACAAGAATTTATAATAACTAGATTTTCTAAAAGTAAGAAAACTAAACTATTACTATTGGTGCTCCGTGAACAAAGGTAGCAACAATAGCAAAGTCAAAATTAAATTAACACAAAGCAAAGCAATGATGTCGCTCCTTGAGTTACGGTGTATGAAGAGAATAATAATTGCTATTGTTAACACTCCCCCTCAATGATTATTCTCTCTCAATATAGACCTTGTTGTCATACCAAGCTGTTTTCTGAATTCTTCAAACTTTAAACCACTTAGACCTTTGGTAAATACATTTGCAACTTGACCTTCAGTGTTAACATACTTCATCTCGATTTCACCTCGTAGCACTTTTTCTCTAATAAAGTGATAATGCACCTCGACATGCTTGGTTCTGGCATGAAAGACGGGATTCTCTGCCAAACGAATTGTGGATTGATTATCACAATATAAATTGACTGCATAATCAGTCGACTGATGAAGATCATGTAGCAACTGCATCAACCATGCACATTCTTGAGTTGCCATAGCTGTTGCTCTATATTCTGCCTGCCTCTGTACTAGACAAAGAAACCGTCGGTTGTCTCTTGCTACACCAAGATACCACTCCTGATCCTAATGAAAACATATAACCAGTCGTTGAACGACGAGTGTCATGATCACCAGCATAATCTGCATCGCAATATCCTATGACTTCAACCTGTGCCCCTGTCTTATAAAATACACCATAATCAATAGTACCCTTGATATATCGCAAAATTCGGTGAGCTGTTTCTAAATGTGACTTCTTTGGGCTCTGCATATACTGACTTACCACACCCATTGCGTAAGATATGTCAGGTCGAGTTAAAGTAAGGTATATTAGACTCTCTACTAACTCTCTGTACATCGTGCCATCTTCCAAGTCCTTTCCTTCAGTTGAGCATAATCTCGCGTTCATCTCTATTGGTGTTGAGATTGGTTTACAATCTAACAAACCAAATTTTTCCAATAAGTCTTGAGCATACTTCTGCTGACACAGAAATATCCCATCATTATTTCTCTCAACCTCTAGTCCCAAAAAATGTTTTAACTCTCCAAGCTCCTTCATTTGAAAGCGCACAGACAAATTGCCTCTTGTTTGGTGAATCTCTTCAACATCATCTCCAGTAATAATGAGATCGTCAACATACACAAGCACTATAGCTAGCTTTCCACCTCGTTCTTTCACGAACAAGCTTGAATCAGCTGGTGCTACTTCATATCCACTTTGTACTAAAAATTATGTTATTTTTCCATACCATGCTCTTGGCGCTTGTTTTAGCCCATACAATGCTTTCTTCAACTTACACACATAACTCGGGTGAATGCTGCTCTCAAACCCCCTGGGCTGCTCCATATATATTTCTCGATCCAACTCACCATGCAAAAATGCATTTTTAACATCCATCTGCCATAACTTCCAAGACTTGCTAGCTGCTAATGCTAACAACACACGTACCGTAGTTATCTTGGCCACTGGACTGAATGTCTCATCATAATTCAGCCCATACTTTTGTGAAAAACCTCGAGCTACTAAACGAGCCTTGTACCTTTCCACTGATCCATCTGGACGAGTCTTCACCATGTATACCCATTTGCAAGAGATGGGCTATACTTTTAGAGGTCGTGGCACTAATTCCCAAGTTTCATTTTGTTTTAGTGCTTTCAGCTCTTCCTCCATTGCATCTAACCACTGTTTAGACACAACTGCTTCTTCATATGTACTTGGCTCTTTCACACCATTATCTTCAATTAATGCCGCATTAGCATATTTTGGATTAGGATTTCGATTTCTTGTAGACCTCCTTAGTTGTAACTGGGGTACTTCCTTTGCCATCTCTTCTATCTGGCTTGGTCTTTCCTCCTCTAGAGACCTAGTGTGCATCCCTGTTCGCCAAGGACTTTCCCCTTTACCTAGTGACTGCTCCTTCTCTTGGTCAGTATCTACTATCTCTTCTCGTGTTGGGGTAACTTCCTTCATTGTTAAATGTTCCTCCAACTGCTCTTGTACCTTCTTTTCAATCTCCTTAGAATCTGACAAAATACTGCTTGAGAAGACCACCAAGAAGATGCTTCATCAAATACCACATTCCTGGAAACATAACTACGTCCTGTTGTTGGGTCACAACATCTCCATCCTTTTCGCTGACTATCATAGCCAACAAATATGCAACGAACTGCCTTCTTATCAAATTTGCTATGTTGTTGACTTGGTATGAACACATAGTAAACACATCCGAATACTCAAAAGTAACTCACCGATGGCTTCGTCCCCAACAATTTCTCATACGGTGAAATAAAGTCAAGCCTAGCTTGAGGTAGCCTATTAATGACATAAGCCACAGTCTTCATGCATTTTGCCCAAAACTTAGGTGGAACATTCTTTGCATGCAGCATGCTCCTGCAAGTTTCTGCCAGATGTCGATTCTTCCTTTCAGCGACTCCATTTTACTGTGGAGTATTCGGACAAGTTAATTGTCTCCTTATTCCACACCTATGCAGGTACTCTATGAACTCCTTTGAAGTGTACTCTCCACCATTGTCAGTGCGCAAGTAACGAATGTTACATCCAATTTTCTTCTCAGTCTTTTCTTTGAACTCCTTGAACTTCATGAAAGCTTCAGACTTCTCTTTCATAAAGTCCACCCACACATATCTTGAGAAATCATCGATAAATGTGATGATATATCAATTTTTGCTAATTGATGGTTGCTTCACTGGTCCAAAAACATCTGAATGCACTAGCTGCAATGGTGTCTCCGCTCTATATCTTGACTCTTCATAAGGTAGCTTATGAGCTTTGCCATACTGACATCCTGCACAAATAATGTTGTCTCGTATCTCTAAATATGGTAGGTCGCTCAGCATCTCTTTCTTCATCATTGCCTTCAACTTATTATAACTCACGTGTCCAAGCCGAGCATGCCACAAATCCACTGTCTCATTCTTTCTTGTCTTGTCTACGTATGCCTCTTGAGCTGACATTACGTAGATAGACTCAAGTTGTCTTCCCTCCATCAATGGTTGACCAGAAGGCTTCAAATTCTGATACACTTTTACATCTTTAGGCCCAAACAACACGTAATTACCTGAAGATGTTAATTGAGAGACTGATAATAAGTTCTTCTTCATCCCAGGTACATGGTAGACCTGGTCTACTTGCACCTGATGCTGTCCGAAGCGAGGAATAATAGTTGTCTTGCCGATATGAGCAATAGGCAACCTAGAGTTGTTGGCTGTCACTACAACACGCTCTCCCTTGTACTCTGCCTTATTTAAGACTTTCTCCTCGTCTCCTGTCATATGGTTAGAACAACCGGAATCAACAATCCAATCATTATCATAGTTAATTGCTTTGTCACTCATTGTAACTAATGCAATCTCCTCTGCTGGTTCATCCATGCATGAAGCTGCCATTTCCTCACCATTGTCTTGTTGGAGCTCTTCACAATCTAATTCTTTGTCAGAATTAGATTCTTCCTTAGCAAATGATGCTTGGAAATCTCATTCTTCATCACTTTCATGTAATGTAACGACATTACCTTCGACTTTCTCAGTTCGACAATCTCTAGCAAAGTGGCCTTTCTTGCCACACTTGTAACATCGGTTGTCTAGGCGACGATATCTCTTTTCTTCTCTATCATCTCTGTAACGGGGTTGTCTTGCTCCCTCTCGTTGTGGACCTCCTCCACGTCGACCTCTCTGCCAACCTCCCTGAGCTTTCTCCTTTATTGTTGAATCTGGTCATTGTATTAACTTCTTTATGCACTTTTTTTTGGCAAAGAGTGCCTTATCCTCCTCATTTATAGACACCTTAGACATTTGTTTATCTAAAGCTTCTTGGTTGGCCAATATATTTTCTAGCTCCGTCAAGGTAGTCTCATTTGCCCATCCTCTAGTAGCTGTAACAATCCCATGGTATTTGGGATTCAAACCATGAATAATAATTGTTTGTTTTCTTGCATCATTAATTTTACTCTCCGAATCCAACTTTGCAATTTCATTGCAAATAGACTTCACCTTGGTGAAATATTGGCTTACTGTCATGTCACCTTGCTGAGTTGACATGAGCTCGTTCTCCAACAGTTGTAGCTTTGCATCACTCTTCCTTGCAAATAAAGTCGCAAGGGTATCCCAAGCCTCGGTGTTTTCAAGTCCTTGATTCGCTGCACGAATTCATCCTCCACGGTGATGGAAAATACATAATAGCTTTTCCAGTTTTTATCTCCCATTTGGATTTTTCTCCCTCGTCAGTTGGTGCAGTTGTCTCAGCACCACCAACAACACCCCACAAGTCTTGTCCAAGCATATAGTATTTTATACGCGTGCTCCAAGTATCGTAATTGTCGTTGTTCAACTTCTCCATCGAGTTAGTTGAAGTTGCAATATCTGACATGGTCCCAGACCACCAAATATGAACACTGCAATACCTTTACTGTACGTCACCGACAATACTTCACAACGGTCCCTGACCGAAAAGGAAATGCGCACTATATGCTAGTTGGAGCAAGGCGGTCCTCGACCGTTTTGCTCTGATGCCAAATGTTGAATAATAAATAAATGAGAGGGAAGAACTTTTGGTGTCCAGCACCTTGAACACTTCTTATTAATCTCTGTGTTTGTGTTTTATGAATTAAATTACAATACGGTGTTACAAGAATTTATAATAACTAGATTTTCTAAAAATAAGAAAACTAAACTATTACTATTGGTGCTCCGTGAACAAAGGTAGC
Source organism: Cyamopsis tetragonoloba (assembly GCA_037177725.1). Classification (NCBI taxonomy): domain Eukaryota; kingdom Viridiplantae; phylum Streptophyta; class Magnoliopsida; order Fabales; family Fabaceae; genus Cyamopsis; species Cyamopsis tetragonoloba. The sequence continues at coordinate 61,091,366 of CM074122.1, read as the reverse complement.
AATAATAGCAAAGTCAAAATTAAATTAAAATAAAGCAAAGCAATGATGTCGCTCCTTGAGTTAAGGTGTATGAAGAGAATAATAATTGCTATTCTTAACAATTCTGTCTTCAAGCCCTTCATTGAAATTGTAGAAAATAAAGTTATATTTAATTTGACATAAGTTTCATGTGAATCCACCCAGTGTAACTCAAGATATAGTAGGATCACCGAGACAATATTTGAGTGTTAGGGCAGTTTTATGTCCAGTTCTGTACCTGACTTTAAGAGCAATTTAAATTATCTAGATGATGGAATGTGTTTTCAAGTCCCGCATGAAAGTTATATATTATTAATTTAGCCTTAATTTGGAACTGGTTTCATGTCAATCCATGGTCTATAGCTACGGTTATGACAGTTACTAAAGTAGTATCGAAAATTTAGAACAGCCTTGAGTCTGGTTCTGTGTCTGTTTTCAAGGGAATTTATAATTGTCCAGATGACGAAACATGGTTTTGAGTCCTTCATAAAAGTTGTAGGCAATCATGCTATCTTTAATTTTCAATTTGTTTCAAATCAATCCGACAACCATAACTCTAGATATAGTTGAAACAATGAGGTAGTATCAGAAATCTAGTTTCTGTCAGGCAGTCAGTTTCCAACTAGAATTACACTCTCAAGACGTATGATTCAAATCACGAAGCTGCAACAAGAATTGGGTGATGCTGAAATTGAATGAAGTTAAAAGAAAAAGAAAAGGAAGCAAAGAATTGAAAGCATGGGTGACTAGAACTTCAAGAGGTAAACCCAAAACAAAACCCCAACTAGGGAAAATAGAGATGATGAGGTTTAGTGTATTTGCGTGTTATGAATATTCTATGCTTGAGTGTGAATGTGTGGTTGATGTGATGAACGTTGAATTTGAATGCATTGTGATGATACGTCTATTTGAAATTGATTACTATTTTATGGCCAAGTATGTATGATAGAGCTTAACGTGTATGCATATGAATAGCTTGAATATGATATGACTAATTATTGTTCACGAATGAATGATATTAAAATTCAAGTTAATACAAGAATTATAATTATGGATGCAAGTCCCTCGTCGGATACAGCCGAGTAAGTGGGTTGATGGTTCCACCGGATTAAATTAGCTCGGGTTAGAGGACAAAGGCATTCAACAAACACGATGTAGGGTGAAGCTCTTCCAAATAAGAGTTAGGCTGAACAGAAAAGGTCCCTTCCAGATAAGGTGCTCCTTCCCTTCTAGATAAGGGTGAAACGGCAGTTGCATAGGTGGGGACACTTATCTGCGTGGCGAGCTCAAACGGTGTATGCTGCCTACACCTCAGCACGGTTTCCATGTGCACTGGATTCCGTATATGACTTCATAAAACACGTATGTTCAGATATTCAGATAATTTAATCCTAGTTAGTATGTATTTCAATTGTATGTTGTAAATGATTAGGGATACGTATTAAACATGTTCATGCATCTTGGGGATTTTTTCAATTAGATTGGCTGGAACATTGTTAAAATGAGATTTCAGACCGTGGGTTACTGGGTTGTATGTGTATGAGTCACGGTTACAGTGTTTCAGGTAACAAAAGACTTGAGGAGCAAGCATCAGGAATGTAGGGAGCTTCAGGATTCACGTACGTATAGCCATAGTTAGAATCTAAGTAAATTTTAACATATGGTGATCCTAAGTTTCAGTTCAGTCAAGGATTGTTCAGCTGTATAGGGATTATTCAGTTAAACTAGGTGTATATTGTAAACTAATTTATGCTTCCGCTAGTGATTTTGAGAAAAATTTAGGTACATGATTATTATGTTTATGATTAATTTCGTAATGATCTTTTGTATAAAATTAGGGCGTTACACATCACGTTGAAGTTTCTAACATAATTTATATAATTTCTATATTTTTAATATTGCAACAATTTTTTTTTAGAAATCGTGAACTATACACTTGAAAAAGATGGTGTTTTTTAACTTTAAAATTAATATGCAATTTTTAAAATTTTTTAATTTATATAAATTTTTTGAAACAATGTATTATTCACATTGAAGTTTCTAACATAATTTATATAATTTTTTATATTTTTAGAATTGGAACAATTTTTCTAAAAATTGTGTAGTATACACATGAAAAAAATGGTATTTTTTAACTTTAAAATGAATATGCAATTTTTAAAATTTTTTAAATTATATAAGTTTTTTGAAACAATGTATTATTCAAATTGAAGTTTCTAACATAATTTTTATATTTTTACAATTGCAACAATTTTTTCTAAAAATCGTGTACTATACACTTAAAAAAGATGGTGTTTTTTTAATTTCAAAATAAATATATATTTTTTAAATTTATGAAATTAAATGATAACTTTTTAAAACATTGTATTATCCAAGTTGAAATTTCTAGCTTAATTTACATAATTTTTTATTTTTAAAATTGCAACAATTTTTCTAGAAAATATGTACTATACACTTGAAAAAGATGGTGTTTTTTAATTTAGAAATGAAAATGTATTTTATAAATTTCTTAAATTATATAATTTTTTTAAAAACAATGTATTATTCTCGTTCAAGTTTCTAACATAATTTACATAAATTTTATATTTTTAGAATTGCAACAATTTATCTAAAAATCGTGTACTATACACTTAAAAAAGATGGTGTTTTTTTAATTTAAAAATGAAAATGAATTTTTAAAATTTCTTAACTTATTTAGGTTTTTTGAAAAATATGCGTTATTCACCTTGAAGTTTCTAGCTTAATTTACATAATTTTCAATATTTTTAAAATGATAACTATTTTTCTAGAAATCGTGTACACATTTGAAAAAGATGGTGTTTTTTTAATTGAAAAATGAAAATGTATTTTTTAAATTTCTCAAATTATATAATAATTTTTTAAAACAATGTCATATTCACATTGAAAATTCTAGCTTAATTTACATACTTTTTATATTTTTAAAATTGAAATAGTTTTTTTAGAAAATCGTGTACTATACACTTGAAAAAGATGGTGTTTTTTAATTTAAAAAAGAAAGTGTTTTTTATAGATTTATAAATTATATAATTTTTTTCAAACAATGTATTATCCACGTTGAAGTTTCTAACATAATTTATAAAGTATTTTATTTTTTAGAATTGCATCAATTTTTCTAAAAATCGTGTAGTATACAATTATAAAAGATGGTGTTTTTTTAATTTAAAAATAAAAATATATTTTTTAAATTTCTCAAATAAAATAATAATTTTTTTAAACATTGTTTTATTCAAGTTCAAATTTCTAGCTTAATTTACATAAAATTTTATACTTTTAAAATTGCAACAATTTCTGTAGAAATCGTGTTCTATACACTTGAAAAAGATTGTGTTTTTTAATTTAAAAATGAAAATTTATTTTATAAATTTCTTAAATTATATAATTTTTTTAAAACAATGTATTATTCACGTTGAAGTTTTTAATATAATTTATATAATTTTTTTATATTTTTAGAATTGCAACAATTTTTTTAAAAATCGTGTACTATACACTTAAAAAAGATTGTGTTTTTTTAAATTAAAAAAGAAAATAAATTTTTAAAATTTCTTAACTTATTTAGGTTTTTTTGAAAACAATGCGTTATTCACCTTGAAGTTTCTAGCTTAATTTAAAAGAATTTTAATATTTTTAAAATGATAACTATTTTTCTAGAGATCGTGTATAGACTTGAAAAAGATGGCATATTTTAAATTTAAAAATGAAAATATATTTTTTAAATTTCTCAAATTATATAATAATTTTTTCAAATAATGTCATATTCACGTTGAAATTTCTAGCTTAATTTACATCATTTTTTATATTTTTAAAATTGCAACAATGTTTCTAAAAATCGTGTACTATACACTTGAAAAAGATAGTGTTTTTTAAATTTAAAAAATAAAATTTATTTTATAAATTTATTAAATTATATAAGTTTTTTAAAATAATGTATTATTCACGTTGAAGTTTCTAAAATAATTTATATAATTATTTATATTTTTAGAATTGCAACAATTTTTTTAAAAATCGTGTACTATACCCTTAAAAAAAGGTGTTTTTTTAATTTAAAAATTAAAATATGTTTTTTAAAATTCTCAAATTATATAATAATTTTTTAAAACAATGTATTATTCACATTCAAATTTATAGCTTAATTTACATAATTTCTTATATTTTCAAAATTGCAAAATTTTTTCTAGAAATCGTGTACTATACACTTGAAAAAGATTGTGTGTTTTAATTTAAAAATGAAAATGTAATTTATAAATTTCTTAAATTATATACTTTTTTAAACAATATATTATTCACGTTGAAGTTTCTAATATAATTTATATAATTTTTTTTTATATTTTTAGAATTGCAACAATTTTTCTAAAAATTGTGTACTATACACTTAAAAAATATTATGTTTTTTTAATTTAAAAATAAAAATGAATTTTTAAAATTTCTTAACTTATTTAGATTTTTTTAAAACAATACATTATTCACCATGAAGTTTCTAGCTTAATTTACATAATTTTTCGTATTTTTAAAATGATAACTATTTTTCTAGAAATCGCGTACACACTTGAAAAAGATGGTGTATTTTTAATTTAAAAATGAAAACATATTTTTAAAATTTCTCAAATTATATAATATTTTTTTAAAACAATGTCATATTCATGTTGAAATTTCAAGCTTAATTTACATCATTTTTGATATTTTTAAAATTGCAACAATTTTTCTAAAAATTGAGTACTATACACTTGAAAAAGATGGTATTTTTTTTATTTAAAAAAGAAAATGTATTTTATAAATTTATTAAATTATATAAGTTTTTTAAAAAAATTTATTATTCACGTTAAAGTTTTTATCATAATTTATATAATTATTTATATTTTTAGAATTGCAACAATTTTTTTAAAAATCGTGTCCTATACCCTTAAAATATATGGTGTTTTTTTATTTAAAACTTAAAATATGTTTTTTAAATTTCTCAAATTATATAATAATTTTTTAAAACATTGTATTATTAATGTTGAAATTTCTAGCATAATTTGCATAATTTTTATATTTTTAAAATTGCATCAATTTTTCTAGAAATCGTGTACAATACACTTGAAAAAGATGGTGGATTTTAATTTAAAAATGAAATTGTATTTTATAAATTTCTTAAATTATGAAATTTTTTTAAAACAATTTTATTATTCACGTTGAAGTTTATAACATAATTTATATAATTTTTATATTTTTAAAATTGCAAAAATTTTACTAGAAATCTTGTACCATACACTTGAAAAAGATGGTGTTTTATAATTTAAAAATGAAAATGTATTTTATAAATTTCTTAAATTATATAATTATTTTAAAACAATGTATTCTTCACGTTGAAGTTTCTAACATAATTTATATAATTTTTTTATATTTTTAATATTGCAACAATTTTCTCTAGAAATAGTGAAATATAAACTTGAAAAAGATGGTATTTTTTAACTTTAAAATGAATATGCAATTTTTTAAAATTTTTAAATTATATAAGTTTTTTGAAACAATGTATTATTCACATTGAAGTTTCTAACATAATTTATATAATTTTTTATATTTTTAAAATTACAACAATTTTTCTAAAAATCGTATACTATACACTTAAAAAAGATGGTGTTTTTTTATTTTAAAAATAAAAATATATTTTTTAAATTTATCAAATTAAAAGATAATTTTTTTAAACATTGTTTTATTTACGTTGAAATTTCTAGCTTAATTTACACAATTTTTAATATTTTTAAATTGCAAGAATTTTTCTAGAAAACGTATACTATACATTTGAAAAAGGTGATATTTATTTAATTTAAAAATGAAAATATATTTTTTAAATTTAAAAATTTATTTAATTGTTACAATGTATTATCCACGTTGAAGTTTCTAACGTAATTTATATAATTTTTAGAATTGCAACAATTTTTCTAAAAATCGTGTACTATACCCTTAAAAAAATGGTGTTTTTTAATTTAAAAATGAAAATAAAGCTTTAAAAAGTTTTCAAATTATATAAGAATTTTTTAAAACAATGTATTATTCAAGTTGAAATTCTAGCTTAATTTACATAATTTCTTATATTTTTAAAATTGAAACAATTTTTGTAGAAATCGTGTACTATACAGTTGAAAAATATGGTATTTTTTAATTTCAAAATGAAAATGTATTTTATAATATTCTTAAATTATATTAATTTTTTAAAACAATGTATTAATCACGTTGAAGTTTCTAACACAAGTTATATACTATTTTATATTATTAAAATTGACACTATTTTTTCTAGAAATCGTGAACTATACACTTGAAAAAAAAATGGTGTTTTTTACATTTAAAATGAATTAGCAATTTTTAAAAAATATAAATTATATAAGTTTTTTGAAACAATGTATTATTTACATTGAAGTTTCTAACATAATTTATATAATATTTTATATTTTAAAATTGCAACAATTTTTCTCGATATCGTGTACTATACACTTGAAAAAGATGGTGTTTTTTAATTTTAAAATAAAAATGTATTTTATAAATTTATTAAATTATATAATTTTTTTAAAACAATGATTATTCACGTTGAAGTTTCTAACGTAATTTATATAATTTTTTATATTTTTAAAATTGGAACATTTTTTGCTAAAAATTATATACTATACACTTGAAAAAAATGGTATTTTTTAACTTTAAAATAAATATGTGATTTTTTAAAATTTTTAAATTATATAAGTTTTTTGAAATAATGTATTATTCACATTGAAGTTTCTAACATAGTTTATATAATTTTTTATATTTTTAAAATTGCAACAATTTTTCTAAAAATCGTGTACTATACATTTAAAAAAGGTGGTGTTTTTTTATTTTAAAAATAAAAATATATTTTTTAAATTTATCAAATTAAAAGATAATTTTTTTAAACATTGTTTTATTTACGTTGAAATTTCTAGCTTAATTTACACAATTTTTAATATTTTTTAAATTGCAACAATTTTTCTAGAAAACGTGTACAATACATTTGAAAAAGATGATATTTATTTAATTTAAAAATGAAAATATATTTTATAAATTGATAAAATTATATAATTTTTTTACAATGTATTATCCACGTTGAAGTTTCTAACATAATTTATATAATTTTTAGTATTTTTAGAATTGCAACAATTTTTATAAAAATCGTGTATTATACCCTTTAAAAATGGTGTTTTTTAATTTAAAAATGAAAATAAATCTTTAAAATTATTTCAAATTATATAAGAATTTTTTAAAACAATGTATTATTCACGTTGAAATTTCTAGCTTAATTTACATAGTTTCTTATATTTTTATAATTGAAACAATTTTTTTAGAAATCGTGTACTATACAATTGAAAAATATGGTGTTTTTTAATTTCAAAATGAAAATGTATTTTATAATATTCTTAAATTATATTAATTTTTTAAAACAATGTATTAATCACGTTGAAGTCAATTATATACTTTTTTATATTATTTAAATTGACACTATTTTTTCTAGAAATCGTGAACTATACACTTGAAAAAAAAATAGTGTTTTTTACCTTTAAAATGAATTAGCAATTTTTAAAAACTTTTAAATTATATAAGTTTTTAGAAGCAATGTATTATTCCCATTGAAGTATCTAACATAATTTATATAATTTTATATATTTTTAAAGTTGCAACAATTTTTATAGATATCGTGTACTATACTTTAAAAAGATGGTTGTTTTTAATTTTAACTTTCATATGCATTTTATATATTTATTAAGTTATATAATTTTTTTAAAACAATGTATTATTCACGTTGAATTTTCTAACATAATTTATATAATTTTTGATTTTTTTAAAATTGGAACATTTTTTCCTAAAAATTGTGTACTATACACTTGAAAAAGATGGTATTTTTTAACTTTAAAATAAAAATGCGATTTTTTAAAATTTTTAAATTATTTAAGTTTTTTGAAACAATGTATTATTCACTTTGAAGTTTCTAACATAATTTAAATAATTTTTATATTTTTAAAATTGCAACAATTTTTCTAAAAATCGTGTATTATACACTTAAAAAATATGGTGTTTTTTTAATTTAAAAATAAAAATATTTTTTTTAAATTTATCAAATTAAAATATAATTTTTTTAAACTTTGTTTTATTTATGTTGAAATTTCTAGCTTAATTTACAAAAATTTTTATATTTTTAAAATTGCAACAATTTTTCTAAAACACCTGTACTATACACTTGAAAAAGATGAAATTTTTTAATTTAAAAATGAAAATGTATTTTATAAATTTATAAAATTATATAATTATTTTACAATGTATTATCCACGTTAAAGTTTCTAACATAATTTATATAATTTTTTTATATTTTTAGAATTGCAACAATTTTTCTAAAAATTGTGTATTATACACTTGAAAAAGATGATCTTTTTAACTTTAAAATAAATATGCAATTTTTAAATTTTTTTAAATTATATAGGTTTTTTGAAACAATGTATTGTTCACATTGAAGTTTCTAACATAATTTATATAATTTTTCATATTTTTAAAATTGCAACATTTTTTCTAAAAAACGTGTACAATACACTTAAAAAAGATGGTGTTTTTTTAATTTAAAAATAAAAATATATTTTTTTTATTTATCAAATTAAAAGATAATTTTTTTAAACATTGTATTATTCACGTTGAAATTTCTAGCTTAATTCACAAACTTTTTTATATTTTTAAAATTGCAACAATTTTTCTAGAAATCTTTTATTCTACACTTGAAAAAGATGGTGTTTTATAATTTAAAAATGAAAATGTATTTTATAAATTTCTTAAATTATATAATTATTTTAAGACAATGTATTCTTTACGTTGAAGTTTCTAACATAATTTTTATATTTTTAATATTGCAATAATTTTTTCTAGAAATCGTGAACTATATATACTTGAAAAAGAAGGTGTTTTTTAACTTTAAAATGAATATGCAATTTTGAAAACTTTTTGATTTATATAAATTTTTTGAAACAATGTATTATTCACATTGAAGTTTCTAACATAATTTATATAATTTTTTATATTTTTAAAATTGGAACAATTTTTCTAAAAATCGTGTACTATACACATGAAAGAGATGGTATTTTTTAACTTTAAAATGAATATGCATTTTTAAATTTTTTTAAAATTATATAAGTTTTTTGGAACAATGTATTATTCAAATTGAAGTTTCTAACATAATTTATATAATTTTTATATTTTTAAAATTGCAACAATTTTTCCAAAAATCATGTACTATACACTTAAAAAAGATGGTGTTTTTTAATTTAAAAGCTAAAATATATTTTTTAAATTTATCAAATTAAAAGATAATTGTTTTAAATATTGTATTATTCACGTTGAAATTTCTAGCTTAATTTACATAATTTTTTATATTTTTAAAATTGCAACAATTTTTCTAGAAAACATGTACTATACACTTGAAAAAGATGGTGTTTTTTATTTTTAAAATGAAAATGTATTTTATAAATTTATTAAATTATATAAGTTTTTTTAAAACAATGTATTATTCACGTTGAAGTTTCTAACATAATTTATATATTTTTTTATATTTTTAGAATTTCAACATTTTTTTAAATCGTGTACTATACACTTAAAAACGATGGTGTTTTTTTAATTTAAAAATAAAAATATATTCATTAAATTTTTTAAATTAAATTTTAATTTTTTTAAACATTGTATTATTCAAGTTGAAATTTTGAGTTTAATTTTTATAATTTTTTATATTTTAAAATTGCAACAATTGTTCTAGAAAACATGTACTATACACTTGAAAAAGATGTTGTTTTTTAATTTTAAAATGAAAATGTATTTAATAAATTTATTAAATTATATAATTTTTTTAAAACAATGTATTATTCACGTTGAAGTTTCTAACATAATTTATATAATTTTTTTATATTTTTAGAATTGCAACAATTTTTCTAAAAATCGTGTACTATACACTTAAAAAAAGATGGTGTTTTTTTAATTTTAAAATGAAAATGAATTTTTAAAATTTCATAACTTATTTAGGTTTTTTGAAAACAATACGTTATTCACCTTGAAGTTTCTAGCTTAATTTACATAATTTTTAATATTTTTAAAATGATAACTATTTTTCTAGAAATCGTGTACACACTTGAAAAAGATGGTGTTTTTTTAATTTAAAAATGAAAATGTATTTTTAAAATTTTTCAAATTATATAATAATTTTTTAAAATAATTTCATATTCACGTTGAAATTTCTAGCTTAATTTACATACTTTTTATATTCTAAAAATTGAAACAGTTTGTTAGAAAATCATGTACTATACACTTGAAAAAGATGATATTTTTAATTTAAAAAAGAAAATTTATTTTATAGATTTATAAATTATATAATATTTTTCAAACAATGTATTATTCACGTTGAAGTTTCTAACTTAATTTATATTTTATTTTTATTTTTTAGAAAAATCGTGTACTATTTAAAAAAGATGGTGTTTTTTTAATTTAAAAATGAAAATATATTTTTTAAATTTCTAAAATAAAATAATAATTTTTTTAAACATTGAATTATTCATGTTCGAATTTCTAGCTTAATTTACATAAATTTTTATACGTTTAAAATTGAAACAGCTTTTCTAGAAGTCGTGTACTATACACTTGAAAAAGATGATGTTTTTTAATTTAAAAATGAAAATGTATTTTATAAATTTCTTAAATTATATAAATTTTTTAATACAATGTATTTTTCATGTTGAAGTTACTAACATAATTTGTAACACCCTAAACTTTGAGTCAGTTTTTTTTCTTTTTAACACTAGTTGAAGCTAAATTTTAAATACAATAATTAATAATAATAATAATAATTACACCATTTTCAATTTATATGGATTCCTATACAGCTGAACAAATTAATATATGAACTTGAGTCTTAGGTTCACCATGTGTGGTTACTACTAAGAAAATCCTAATCTCGTCTCGCTTGTTTATTTTATTCTCCACAATGCTCCGAGACCTGCAATATGGTAACCGTCAGTTATATGCAAAACATATAACTGAGTAACCCCCATCATTTTTTAAAACACTTTTATACCATATCGCAACCAGTCTAACTGGAAAACACCGCATTTAGTCCCTAACACGCAATTCAATCCACAATCAATGCAACACTCATACATAATGCACGCCATGACAATTATAAATGTATGCATGCCATGATCTTTCATTATCATACTTGTTTCATTTATTTTCTTTAGTCTTTAATGGAAGCCTCGTGCACAAGACTCCTCCCTAGGCGCATGGCAGTAACGCGCGCTTGAGCTCAATCATGGGATCACGGCAAGCGTCCCTACCGTGATCAACTGCAGGACTATCTTACCCCATTCATCGGGATAGCCCAGGACTATCTTACCCCATTCATCGGGATAGTCCTTTCTTTCGGGCCATCTTCCTGGTCACCGGGCAACCCTACTAGTTCAGGCCATCTTACCCCGTTCATTGGGAGACCCTACATTCTCAATCTTTTCATACTTGTCTGCTTACCTGGTGTGTAATCGGTGGGAATCAACCCGCTTATTCAACATCCGTTGATGAGGGAAAGCTTAAACTTGTATTTAAATTTCATTTTCATTTCACATCAAATATTATCATGCATTTCACATTCAACTCATATCATTTGCATTCCACATTCATCATTCATCATTCATCATTTATCATTCATCACATGACAATTTCATAATTCAAAATCAAGGAACTTGCCATCTCAATTCACAATCCTAATGCATGTTATTAAGTCCCATAAGCCTAATTCCTTACATTCCTATAATAAAACTAAGTTAATTAGGCTTACAAAGCATTTTAGAAGCAAAAATAGGTCAAGAAGGTATAGGACACTGTCGCCCGGGCCACCATTCTGGCGCCTGGGCGCCAGAAACGTGTCACAAACTGCCAAACAACAGAGTCCTGTTGCCCGAGCGCCCATTCTATCGCATGGGCGCTGCAACTGGGTGCAAAACTGCCAAATTACAGGGTTATGTCACGTGGTGTGTTTTCTGTGTTCTAGCGCTTGGGCGCTCAGCACTGGCGTAGTCTGCTATTTTGACCATAACTTGAGTTGTAAACCTCCAAATTGGGTGAAATCAGTAGAAAATGAAAGCTAACAAAATTATCTACAACTTTCATTAAGAAATTAAGATCTAAATAATTTTTTTTCTAGTAGATAATTTCGATTGAATTCACTTGTCCATGTCAAAATCCCAATTTTGGCAGCTCTAAGTGTTTTGTCCATAACTTAAGCTATACAAATTGGATTCTCATGAAATTAGTGGAATTGGAAAGATAATAAAATTTTCTTCAACTTTTATTCAGGTCATGAAATCAGAATCTAATTGTAAATAGGTCTAATATTCATCTCAATCTATGTCAAAATTTATGAAAACAAGGAATGAAGCATTTGTTTACATCCTACCTACACATTCAAAAGCTATTCCTTCAATTCCCATCTCAATTCCCCCAATCAAATTGACAATATGCTACACCCAATTCATATACCCAATATACACCTTCCTCTCCCACTCTCAACTTCCAAAAGCAAGGAAACCAAACAAGTTTTCACCAAACATCACATATGCACTGGAAAAATTCCAAACATACACACATGAGCATTTCAACCAAACCACATGCATCAAGTCCATTTATCAAACATCTAATATACACATGACAACCTATTTTAACATACATTCTCAAAGCTCAATAACAATCACATGCAACCAATCCAAGTCATCAAGTTTCACAAGTCTAAACATATTTCTATCATACCTTGCAACATAGCTCAAAATCATATTTCACACCACTTCTACTCCTTATCTATTCTAATTTGGGGTTTAGTGGGGTTACCTTTCAAGCTTAGCTCCAAAATCCTGGTCTTCTCCAAATGTACCCAAGAACTCTAACTTCACCCAATGACTTGATGATCCCTAATTTTCACAAATGCAAGTTATTAGTACCCATTGGGACTCATTTGCAAGCTTGCATGTTAAGAATGGGGTTGAGTGACCATTTTCCTCAAGAATGGGGGTTTGACCCAAAAATGGAGAAGTGGGTTTGCATGTCTTACCTATGTGCTTCAATGGCTTCTCCAAGCTCCAATGATGAAGAATCAAGGAAGGAGAAACTTGATTTCTCTTGGGCTTGGGCAACCCTAGGAGAGCAAAGCTAAGAGAAAGGTGGAGAAGATGAGTTTAAGTGTGTGTAATGGAGAGTGGGGAGAGAATGAGGGAGGAAATAGATGAGCCAAGGTTTGTCACTCATTCATTGCATGCATAAAATTGAAGAGTAAAGTGAGGAAGTTGGTTGACGGTGGTGGGGAAGAAGAGTGAGACCTTATGGAAGAAGAAGAAGAAAAAGTGATTGTGATTTGGGAGAGTGGAGTGGCGTGAGAGAAGAGGGGAAGAAGTGAAGGAAAATTGTTTCCTTACTTTGTAATCCAAGCCCCACTTATGAAACCTTAAAATAGCAATTTAATCCCTTCTCCACATTTTTATAGTTTTTGCAACCAAGTCCCTTGATCTCACCTTGTTACCCATTTAACCTCTATTTTTATTATAATCTAGCACTTTCCCCTTAATCCAATTTTCTTTCTAATCCATTCTAGTTTCCCAAATTCATTATCTTTTCTAAAATAGTCCCTCAAGGATCAATTTGTGAATCCAAATAATTTATTCTAGAAAATTAAAAATTTGGGATGTTACATAATTTATGTAATTTTTTTATATTTTTTGAATTGCAACAATTTTACTAAAAATCGTGTACTATACATTTAAAAAAGATTGTGTTTTTTAATTTAAAAATGAAATAAATTTTTAAAATTTCTTAACTTATTTAGGTTTTTTGAAAACAATGCGTTATTCACATTGAAGTTTATAGCTTAATTTACATAATTTTTAATATTTTTAAAATGATAACTATTTTTCTAGAAATCATGTACACACTTCAAAAAGATAGTGTTTTTTTAATTTAAAAATGAAAATGTATTTTTTAAATTTCTCAAATTATATAATAATTTTCAAAACAATGTCATACTCACGTTGAAATTTCTAGCCTAATTTACATACTTTTTTATATTTTTAAAATTGAAACAGTTTTTTTAGAAAACCATGTACTGTACAATTGAAAAAGATGGTATTTTTAAATTTAAAAAAGAAAATGTATTTTATAGATTTACAAATTATATAGGTTTTTTCAAAGAATGTATTATTCACATTGAAGTTTCTAACATAATTTATATAATATTTTATTTTTTAGAATTGCATCAATTTTTCTAAAAATCGTGTACTATCACTTAAAAAAGATGGTGTTTTTTTAATTTAAAAATGAAAATATATTTTTTAAATTTCTCAAATAAATCAATAATTTTTTAAAACATTGTATTATTCACGTTCAAATTTCTAGCTTAATTTACATAAATTTTTATACTTTTAAAATTGCAACAATTTTTCTAGAAATCATGTACTATACACTTGAAAAAGATGGTGTTTTTTAATTTAAAAAATAAATTTTATTTAATAGATTTATAAATTATATAATTTTTTTCAAACAATGTATTATTTACCTTGAAGTTTCTAGCTTAATTTACATAATTTTTAATATTTTTAAAATGATAACTATTTTTCTAGAAATCGTGTACACACTTAAAAAAGATGGTGTTTTTTTATTTTAAAAATAAAAATGTATTTTTTAAATTTTCAAATTATATAATAATTTTTTAAAACAATGTCATATTCACATTGAAATTTGTAGCTTAATTTACATACTTTTTATATTTTTAAAATTGAAACAGTTTTTTTAGAAAATCGTGTACTATACACTTGAAAAAGATGATGTTTTTTTAATTTAAAAAAGAAAATATATTTTATAGATGTAACACCCTGGGCAAGACTTTATACCACCATCCCCGGAAGTGTTCTGAAGAGCTTAGCCACCCCCTTTAAGTGGCCTATCCGCTGCGAATAAATCTCTTTTATTCCAAGATTTAGGGACTTTCCATGGTTCGAACCCATGACCAAAGGCCTATAGCATGGATTCTTAAGAACCACAACCAATTGCAACAATTTTTTGTAGAAATCGTGAAGAAAAAGATGATGTTTTTTAATTTAAAAATGAAAATGTATTTTATAAATTTCTTAAAATTTTTTTTGATTCATAGGAAAGTATAAATTTCTTAAATGATACAAGTTTTTTGAAACAATGTGTTATTCACGTTTAAGTTTCTAACATAATTTATATAATTTTTTATATTTTAAAATTGCAACAATTTTTCTAAAAATCTTGTACTATACACTTAAAAAAGATGGTGTTTTTTTAATTTAAAAAGAAAATATATTTTTTAAATTTATCAAATAAAATAATAAGTTTTCTAAACATTGTATTATTCACATTGAAATTTCAAGCTTAATTTACATAAAAAACAATTTTTGTAAAATGGCAATAATTTTTCTAAAAATCGTGTATTATACAGTTGAAAAAGATGGTGTTTTTCAATTTAAAAATGAAACTGTATTTTATAAATTTCTTAAATTATATAATTTGTTTAAAATAATTGATTACTTATGTTGAAATTTTTAACATAATTTATATAATTTTTTATTCTTTTAAACTTGCAACAATTTTTCTAGAAATCGTGTATTATACATTTTTAAAATATGGTGTTTTTTAATAAAAAAAGGAAAATGTATTTTATAAATTTCTTAAATTATATAATTTTTTTAAAACAATGAATTATTCAGGTTGAAGTTTCTAACATAATTTATATAATTTTTTATGTTTTTAAAATTGCAACAATTTTTGTAGAAATCGTGTACTATACACTTGAAAAAGATGGTGTTTTTTAATTGAAAAATGAAAATGTATTTTATAAATTTCTTAACTTATATATGTTTTTTGAAACAATGAATTATTCATGTTGAAGTTTCTTGCTTAATATATCTAATTTTTTATATTTTTAAAATTGCAACATTTTTTCTAAAAACCGTGTATATACACTTGAAAAAAGATGATATTTTTTAATTTAAAAATGAAAATATATTTAATAAATTTTTTAAATTATATAATGTATTTAAAACAATGTAATATTCACGTTGAAGTTTCTAACATAATTTATATAATTATTTATATTTTTAGAATTGAAACAATTTTTCTAAAATTCGTGTACTATACAATTAAAAAGGATGGTATCTTTTTAATTTAAAAATGAAAATATATTTTTTAAATTTCTCAAATAAAATAATAATTTTTCTAAACATTGTATTATTCACGTTCAAATATGCAGCTTAATTTACATGTTTTCTTATATTTTTAAAGTTGCAACAATTTTTCTAGAAATCATGGACTATACACTTGAAAAAAATGATGTTTTTTAATTTAAAAATGAAAATGTGTTTTATAAATTTCATAAATTATATAACTTTTTTCAGATAATGTATTATTCACATTGAAGTTTTTAACATAATTTATATGATTTTTTATATTTTTAAAATTGCAACAACTTTTCTAGAAATCGTGAACTATATACACTTGAAATAGATGGTGTTTTCTAATTTAAAAATGAAAATGTATTCTATAAATTTCTTAAAGTAAATAATTTGTTTAAAACATTTTATTACTCACGTTGAAGTTTCTAACATAATTTATATAATTTTTTATTTTTTTAAAATTGCAACAATTTTCTAGGAATCGTGTATTATACATTTGTAAAATATGGTGTTTTTTAATAAAAAAATGAAAATGTATTTTATAAATCTCTTAAATTATATAATTTTTTTAAAATAATCAATTATTCACATTGAAGTTTCAAACATAATTTATATAATTTTTTATATTTTTAAAATTGCAATAATGTTTTCTAAAAATCGTGTACTATACACATGAAAAAGATAGTGTTTTTTAATTGAAAAATGAAAATGTATTTTATAAATTTCTCAAATTATATATGTTTTTTGAAACAATGAATTATTCACGTTAAAGTTTCTAGTTTAATTTATATAATTTTTTATATTTTCAGAATTGCAATTTTTTTTTTAAAAACCGTGTACTATACACTTGAAAAAAGATGATGTTTTTTTAATTTAAAAATGAAAATGTATTTTATATAAACTTCTTAAATTATATAATTTGTTTAAAACAATATAATATTCAAGTTGAAGTTTCTAACATAATTTATATAATTTTTTATAATTTTTGAATTGAAACAATTTTTCTAAAATTTGTGAACTATAGACTTGAAAAAGATGGTGTTTTTAAATTTTAAATCGAAAATGTATTTAATAAATTTCTTAAATATATAATTTGTTTAAAACAATGTATTATTCACTTTAAAGTTTCTAACATAATTTATATAGTTTTTTATATTTTAAAAATTGCAAAAATTATTTTATAGAAATCATGTACTATACACTTGAAAAAGATGGTGTTTTTTAATTTAAAAAAGAAAATGTATTTTATAAATTTTCTAAAATTATATTATTTATTTAAAACAATGTATTATTCACGGTGAATTTTCTAACATAATTTATTTTATTTTTTATATTTTTAGAATTACAAATTTTTTTCTAATAATCGTGTACTATACACATGAAACAGATGGTGTTTGGTAATTTAAAAATGAAAACGTATTTTATAAATTTTTTAAATTATATAATTTGTTTAAAACAATTGATTACTCACGTTGAACTTTCTAACATAATTTATATAATTTTTTTATTTTTTTAAAATTGCAACAATTTTTCTAGAAATCGTGTACCATACATTTGTAAAAGATGGTGTTTTTTAATAAAAAAAGGAAAATGTATTTTATAAATTTCTTAAATATTAATTTTTTAAAACAGTGAATTATTCACATTGAAGTTTCTAACCTAATTTATATAATATTTTATATTTTTAAAATTAGAACAATTTTTTCTAGAAATCGTGTACTATACACTTGAAAAAATGATGTTTTTTAATTGAAAAATGAAAATGTAGTTTATAAATTTATTAAATTATATATATTTTTTTAAACAATGTATTATGCACCTTTAATTTTCTAGCTTAATTTATATAAATTTTTATATTTTTAGAATTACAACAACTTTTCTAAAAATCGTGTACTATACACATAAAAATGATGGTGTTTTTTGATTTAAAAATGAATATGTATTTTATAAATTTCCTAAATTATATAATTTGTTTAAAACAATGTATTATTCACGGTGAAGTTTTTAACATAATTTATATTATTTTTTTATATTTTAATAATTGCACCAATTTTTTATAGAAATTGTGTACTATACACTTGAAAAAGATGGTGTTTTTCAATTTAAAAAAGAAAATGTATTAATTTCTTAAATTATATAATTTTTGTAAAACAATGTATTATTCACGGTGAATTATCTAATATAATTTATTTTATTTTTTATATTTTTATAATTGCATTAATTTTTCTAATAATCGTATTCTATACACATGAAACAGATGGTGTTTTCTAATTTAAACATGAAAATGTATTTTATAAATTTTTTAAATTATATAATTTGTTTAAAACAACGTATTATTCATATTGAAGTTTCTAACATAATTTATATAATTTTTTATATTTTTAGAATTGCAACAATTTTCCTAAAAATCGTGTGCTATAGACTCTAAAAAGATGATTTTTTTAATTTAAAAATGAAAATTTATTATATAAATTTCTTAAATTATATAATTTCTTTAAAACAATGTATTACTCACGTCGAAGTTTCTAACATGATTTATATAATTTATGTTTCATTGCAATAATTTTTCTAGAAATCGTGTACTATACACTTGTAAAAGATGGTGTTTTTTAATATAAAAGTGAAAATGTATTTTATAAATTTCTTAAATTATATAATATTTTTAAAACAATGTATTATTGAAGTTGAAGTTTCAAACGTAATTCATATAATTTTTTATTTTTTAAAATTGCAACATTTTTTTCTAGAAGTCGTGTGCAAGACACTTGAAAAAGATTGTGTTTTTAAATTTAAAAATAAAGATGTATTTTATAAATTTCTTAAATTATATAATTTGTTTAAAACAATGAATTGTTCACGTTGAAGTTTCTAATGTAATTTATATAATATTTTATATTTTTATAATTGCAACAATTTTTTCTATAAATCGTGAATTATAAACTTGTAAAAGATGGTGTTTTTTAATATAAAAATGAAAATGTATTTTATAAATTTCTTAAATTATACAATTTTTTTAAAACAATGTATTATTGACTTTGATTTTCTAACGTAATTTATATAATTTTTTATATTTTTCAAATTGCAACGATTTTTTCTAGAAATCGAGTACTATACACTTGAAAAAGATGATGTTTTTTAATTTAAAAATGAAAATGTATTTTATAAATTTCTTAAATTATATAAGTTTTTTGAAACAATGTATTATTCACATTGATGTTTCAAACAAAATTTAATATTTTTTTTATATTTTTAGAATTGCAACATTTTTTCTAAAAATCGTGTACTATACACTTGAAACAGATGGTATTTTTTAATTTAAAAATTAAAATGTATTTTATAAATTTCTTAAAATATATAATTTGTTTAAAACAATGTATTCTTCACATTGAAGTTTCAAACATAATTTAATAATTTTTTTTATATTTTTAGAATTGCAACACTTTTTCTAAAAATCGTGTACTATACACTTGAAAAAGATGGTGTTTTTTAATTTAAAATTTAAAATGTATTTTATAAATTTCTTAAATTATATAATTTGTTTAAAACAATAAATTGTTCACGTTGAAGTTTCTAAAGTAATTTATATAATATTTTATATTTTTATAATTGCAATAATTTTTTCGAGAAATCGTGAATTATACACTAGTAAAAGATGGTGTTTTTTAATTTAAAAATTAAAATGTATTTTATAAATTTCTTAAATTATATAATTTGTTTAAAACAATGTATTGTTCATGTTGAAGTTTCTAATGTAATTTATATAATATTTTATATTTTTATAATTGCAACAATTTTTTCTAGAAATCCTGAATTATACACTTGTAAAAGATGGGGTTTTTTAATATAAAAATGAAAATGTATTTTATAAATTTCTTAAATTATATAATTTTTTTAAAACAATTTATGATTGACTTTGATTTTCTAATATAATTTATATAATTTTTTATATTTTTAAAATTGCAACGATGTTTTTCTAGAAATCGAGTACTATACACTTGAAAAAGATAATGTTTTTTAATTTAATAATGAAAATGTATTTTATAAATTTCTCAAATTATATAAGTTTTTTGAAACAATGTATTATTCACATTGAAGTTTCAAACATAATTTAATAATTTTTTTATATTTTTAGAATTGCAACACTTTTTCTAAAAATCTGTACTATACACTTGAAAAAGATGGTGTTTTTTAATTTAAAAATTAAAATGTATTTTATAAATTTCTTAAATTATATAATTTGTTTAAAACAATGTATTGTTCACGTTGGAGTTTCTAATGTAATTTATATAATATTTTATGTTTTTATAATTGCAACAATTTTTTCTAGAAATTGTAAATTATACACTTGGAAAAGATGGTGTTTTTTAATATAAAAATGAAAATGTATTTTATAAATTTCTTAAATTATATAATTTTTTTAAAACAATGTATTATTGACTTTGATTTTCTAACGTAATTTATATAATTTTTTATATTTTTAAAATTGCAACAATTTTTTCTAGAAATCGAGTACTATACACATGAAAAAGATGATGTTTTTTAATTTAAAATTGAAAATGTATTTTATAAATTTCTTAAATTATATAAGTTTTTTGAAACAATGTATTATTCACATTGAAGTTTCAAATATAATTTATATAATATTTTTATATTTTTAGAATTGAAACACTTTTTCTAAAAATCGTGTACTATACACTTGAAAAAGATGGTGTTTTTTAATTTAAAAATTAAAATGTATTTTATAAATTTCTTAAATTATATAATTTTTTTAAACCAATGTACTTTTTACATTGAAGTTTTGAAAATAATTTATATAATTTTTTATATTTTTAGAATTGCAACAATTTTTCTAAAGATCATGTACTATATAGACTTGAAAAAGATGGTGTTTTTTAATTGAAAAATGAAAATGTATTTTATAAATTTTAAAATAATATAATTTGTTTAAAACAATTGATTACTCACGTTGAAGTGTCTAACATAATTTATATAATTTGTTATTTTTTAAAATTACAACAATTTTTCTAGAAATTGTGTCCTATACATTTGTAAAAGATGGCGTTTTTTAATAAAAAAGCAAAATGTATTTTATAAATTTCTTAGATTTTATAATTTTTTTTAAAACAATGATTTATTCACGTTGAAGTTTATAACGTAAATTTTATAATTTTTTATATTTTTAAAATTGGAACAATTTTTTCTACAAATCGTGTACTATACACTTGAAAAAGATAGTGTTTTTTAATTGAAAAATGAAAATGTATTTTATAAATTTATTAAATTATATAATTTGTTTAAAACAATGTATTATTCATGTTTAAGTTTCTAACATAATTTATATAATTTTTTATTTTTTTAAAATTGCAACATTTTTTCTAGAAATCGTGTACTATACACTTGTAAAATATGGTGTTTTTTAATATAAAAATGAAAATCTATTTTATAAATGATATAATTTTTATAAAACAATGTATTATTCAGGTTGAATTTCTAACATAAATTATATAATTTTTTATATTTTTAAAATTGCAACTTTTTTTTTTAGAAATCGTGTACTATACACTTTAAAAAGATGGTGTTTTTTAATATAAAAATGAAAATGTATTTTATAAATTTCTTAAATTATATAAATTTTTTGAAACATTGTATTATTCACATTGAAGTTTCCAACATAATTTATATAGTTTTTTATATTTTTCGAATTACAACAATTTTTCTAAAAATCGTGTTCTATAGACTTGAATAAGATGGTGCTTTTTAATTTAAAAATGAAAATGTATATTATAAATTTCTAAAATTATATAAGTTTTTGAAACAATGTATTATTCACGTTGAAGTTTCGAACATAATTTATATAATTTTTTATATATTTAGAATTGCAACAATTTTTCTAGAAATCATATATTATACACTTGAAAAAGATGGTGTTTTTTAATTTAAAAATTAAAATGTATTTTATAAATTTCGTAAATTATATAATTTGTTTAAAACAATGTATGATTCTCGTTGTAGTTTGTAACATAATTTTAGTTAATTTTTTATTTTTATAAAATTGCAACAACTTTTTTAGAAATCGTGTACCATACACTTGAAAAAAATGGTGTTTTTTAATTTAAAAATGAAAATATATTTTATAAATTTCTTAAATTATATAATTTTTTTAAAACAATGTATTATTCATGTTGAAGTTTCTAACGTAATTTATATAATTTTTTATATTTTTAAAATTGTAACAATTTTTTCTAGAAATTGTGTACTAAACACTTGAAAAATATGGTGTTTATTAATTTAATAATGAAAATGTATTTTATAAATTTCTTAAATAATATATGTTTTTTAAAACAATGAATTATTCACGTTGAAGTTTCTAACATAATTTATATAATTTTTTATATTTTTAAAAATGCAACAATTTTTTTCTATAAATCGTGAACTATACACTTGTAAAAGATGGTATTTTTTTATTTAAAAATTATAATATATTTTATAAATTACCTAAATTATATAAATTTTTGAAACAATGTATTATTCACAGTGAAGTTTCTACCATAATTTATATAATTTTTATATTTTTAAAATTGCAAAAAGTTTTCTAAAAATCATGTACTGTACACTTAAAAAAGATGGTGTTTTTTGAAATTAAAAATGAAAATATATTTTTTAAATTTCTCAAATTAAATAATAATTTTTTAAACATTGTATTATTTACGTTGAAATTTCTAGCCTAATTAACATAAAATTTTTAAATTTTAAAATTGCAACAATTTTTTCTAGAAATCGAGAACTATGTATACACTTGAAAAGGATGGTGTTTTTTAATTTAAAAATGAAAATGTATTTTATAAATTTCTTAAATTATATAATTTGTTTCAAACAATGTATTATTCACGTTGAAGTTTCTAAAATAGTTTATATAATTTTTATATTTTTAAAATAGCAAAAAGTTTTCTAAAAATTGTGTCCTATACACTTAAAAAAGATGGTGTTTTTTTAACTAAAAAATGAAAATATATTTTTTAAATTTCTCAAATAAAATAATAATTTTTTAAACATTGTATTATTCACGTTCAAATTTCTAGCCTAATTAACATAGATTTTTTAAATTTTAAAATTGCAACAATTTTTATTAGAAATCGAGAACAATATATACACTTGAAAAGAATGGTGTTTTTTAATTTAAAAATGAAAATGTATTTTATAAATTTCTTAAATTATATAATTTGTTTCAAACAATGTATTATTCACGTTGAAGTTTCTAAAATAATTTATATAATTTTTAATATTTTTAAAATAGCAAAATTTTTTCTAAAAATCGTGTCCTATACACTTAAAAAAGATGGTGTTTTTTAACTAAAAAATGAAATATATTTTTTAAATTTCTCAAATAAAATAATAATTTTTTAAACATTGAATTATTCACGTTGAAATTTCTAGCTTAATTTACATAAATTTTTATATTTTTAAAATTGTAACAATTTTTCTAGAAATCGTGTACTATACACTTGAAAAAGATGGTGTTTTTTAATTTAAAAATGAAAATGTATTTTATAAATTTCTTAAATTATAATTTTTTTTAAAACAATATATTATTCACCTTGAAGTTTCTAACATAATTTATATAAATTTCTTTCATTATATCATTTATTAGAAAACATTGTATTTTTCACGTTGAAGTTTCTAGATTAATTTAAATAGTTCTGGATATTTTTAAAATTACCATGGTTTTTCTAGTCATCGTGTACAATACACTTGAAAAATAATGTTTTTTAATTTAAAAATGAAAATAAAAATTTCAAATTTCTTAAATTATATAATTTATTTGAAAATAATGTGTTATTCACCTTGAAGTTTCTAGCTTAATTTACATACTTTTATATAATTTTAAAATTATAACAATTGTTTAAGAAATTATGTACTATTCAATTGAAAAAGATGATTTTTTTAATTTAAAAATGAAAATAAATATTTTGAATTTCATAAACTATATTATATAATTTATTTGAAAATAGTGAATGATTCACGTTGAAGTTTCTAATTAAATTCTCGTAGTTTTTTATATTTTAAAAATTGCAAGAATTTTTCTAGATAATGTGTAAAAGATGGTGTTTTTTAATTTACAAATTAAAATGTATTTTTTAAATTTCTCAAATTATATAATAATTTTTTAAAATAATTTATTATTCACGTTGAAGTTTCTAGCTGAATTTACATATTTTTTATATTTTTAAAGTTGCAACAATTTTTCTAGATATCGTGAACTATAGACTTGAAAAAGATGGTGTTTTTTAATTTAAAAATTAAAATTTATTTTTTAAATTTACTAAATTATATAATTTATTACAAAACAATGCTTTTTCACGATGAAGTTTCTAGATTAATTTACATAGTTTTTGATATTTTTAAAATTACAATAATTTTTCTAGCAATCGTGTACCATCACTTGAAAAATATAGTGTTTTTTAATTTAAAAATAAAAATAAATATTTTAAATTTATTAAATTATATAATTTATTTGAAAATAATGTGTTATTCACCTAGAAGTATCTAGCTTAATTTACATAATTTTTTATATTCTTAAAATTGCAAAAATTATTCTAGAAATCCTGTACTATACAGTTGAAAAAGATGATGTTTTTTAATTTAAAAATTAAAATATATTTTTAAAATTTATTAAATTATATAATTTTTTTAAAACAATGTATTATTCACGTTGAATTTCTAACTAAATTTACATAATTTTTTGTATTTTTAAAATTGCAACAATTTATCTTGATATGGTATACTATACACTTGAAAAAATGGTAATTAAAATGTATTTTTAAATTTATTAAATTATATAATTTATTTGAAAACAATGTATTATTCACGTTGAAGTTTCTAACATAATTTATATAAATTTTTATATTTATAATTTATAAAAATTGTATTATTCACATTGTAATTTCTACTTTAATTTACATAGTTTTGTATTTTTTTTAAATTGGAACAATTTTTGTAGATATCGTGTACTATACACTTGAAAAAGATGGTGTTTTTTAATTTAAAAATTAAGGTGTATTTTTTAAATTTCTTAAATTATATAATTTTTTTAAAACAATGTATTATTTACGTTGAATTTTCTAACTTATTTTTTGTTAGACAAGAGCCTCTATGCTCAAACGGGATGAATTGAGCTTTAAAACTTTTTTCGCAAACGGTAAGATATGGAATTATATGGAGGTGAATATGAATGCTAAAACACATTGCAATGCATATTGAAGGGTTAGAGAGAATGACACCAAGATCTATCCTAGTTCAGTCACTAAACCTCCATGTGGTCTACATCCTGTCTTCAAATCAGCATTGTGCGAAAACTCTTTTATTCAACTTTAACAAGTTACAACCTAGGAGCACTCTTCACAATTGGATACCCCACCAATGTGCAAGAGCCTCAAACCAGGGATACCTTACCCTAAGACTAACCTTAAAAAATACCCCACCATCAATGAACAAGAAGGATGTCTCACCTTCACTCAAAGATTTAAGTTTAGATTCACAAACAAGAAGCTCTGAAGAGAGTAAATGATACAACTTGAAGAACTAAGTGTATTTGATTAAGTCTCTTTGTGTGATGAATTAAACTAGGATTAGAGATGACAACCATTTAAAAAAGCACAAGACCCTTGATTAAAGTGATTGACAAAGAGAATGAATGATAAATGCTTTTTGCTTCTCAATAAATGCTTGCAATGGTGTGTCTAATAAATGTGTTCAAGGCCCCTTATAAATACAACAAATTTACAGCTCAAAAACTTTTAAGACATACATTATATTCGAATATGGAACTTCCATATTCGAATATATAGTTTCTGAATTAAAAAATTTGAATCCCAAGTGCTTCATATTCGATTATTTATTCGAATATGAAACCCATATTCGAATATACTGGCCAGAATTTCAAATTCCAAATCCAGAACCCTAATATTCGAATATACCTTTGAAAGGGACATTTTCTAATGAAAAACAAGGTCAAGTACAAATTTCCAAACTTCAAGAAAAATCTTTTCCAAACTTGAAACCACTTTTAAATAGGGAAAAAGGTTTTTTTAGCATATTTTGAAATAAGATTTGATTAAAAACTTATTTGATACATTTTAAAGAGCCTTAATCAAAATTACATTTTCCCATGAATTAAATCCTATATACCATTGTTGTTTGCATTATTGTTTATAGTGCTTACTTGCTTGATTTGCCAACCAAGGCTCTCGGATTGTAGTGGAATCATCAAAACTCCAATTTTAAGGCATCTTAGAGCATTTGCATCCACAATTTACATAACTTTTTATAATTTTAAAGTTGCAACAATTTTTCTAGATTACTATACACTTGAAATAGATGGTGTTTTTTAATTTAAAAATGAAAAGGCAATTTTTTTTAATTTTTTATATTATATTATATAAGTTTTTTAAAACATTATATTATTCACGTTGAAGTTTCTAACATAATTTATATAATTTTTTATACTTTTATAATTGCAAATATTTATCTAAAAATCATGTTCTGTACACTTAAAATAGTTGTTTTTTTAATTTAAAAATGAAAATGAATTTTTAAAATTTCTTAATTTATTTATTTTTTTGAAAACAATGTGTTATTCACCTTGAAGTTTCTAATTTAATTTACATATTTTTTTTATATTTTAAACTCGCAACAATTTTTGTAGCAATCGTGAAATATACACCGGAAAAAGATGGTGTTTTTTAATTTAAAAATGAAAATGTATTTTTTAAATTCCTTAAATTATTTAGTTTTTTTGAAAATAATGTGTTATTCACCTTGAAGTTTCTAGCTTAATTTACATAATTTTTTATTATTTTAAATTTGCAACAATTTTTCTAGATATCTTGTACTTTACACTTAAAAAAGATGGTGTTTTTTTTAATTTAAAAATGAAAATAAAAATTTTAAATTTCTTAATTTATTTATTTTTTCAAAAACAATATGTCATTTACGTTGAAGTTTCTAGTTTAATTTACATAATTTTTTATATTTTTAAAATTGCAATGATTTTTCTAGAAATCGTGTACTGTACACTTGAAAAAGATGATGTTTTTTAATTAAAAAATAAAATGCATTTTACAATTCTCTTAAATTATATAATTTTGTAAAACTGTGTATTATTCACATTGAAGTGTCTAACATAATTTATATAATTTTTATATTTATAGAATTGCAACAATATTTCTAGAAATCTGGTACTATACAATAAAAAAGATGGTGTTTTTTAATTTAAAAATGAAAATGAATTCTTAAAATTTCTTAATTTATTTAGGTTTTTTTAAAACAACGTGTTATTCACCTTGAAGTTTCTAGCTTAATTTACATAATTTTTTAAATTTTTTAAAATTGCATCAATTTTTGTCGAAATCGTGTACTATACACTTGAAAAGGATGATATTTTTTAATATAAAAATTAAAATGAATTCTTAAATTTTTTTTAATTTATTTAGTTTTTTTAAAAACAATGTGTTATTCACCTTGAAGTTTCTAGTTTAATTTAAATAATTTTTTATATTTTTAAAATTGCAACAATTTTTCTAGAAATCGTGTACTATACACTTGAAACCGATGGTAATTTTTAATTTAAAAATTAAAATGCATTTTATAAATTTCTTAAATTTTATAATTTATTTAAAAATGTTTATTATTCACATTTAAGTATCTAACATAATTTATATAATTTTTATATTTATAGAATTGCAACAATATTTCTAGAAATCTGGTACTATACAATAGAAAAGATGGTGTTTTTTAATTTAAAAATGAAAATGAATTCTTAAAATTTCTTAATTTATTTAGGTTTTTTTAAAACAACGTGTTATTCACCTTGAAGTTTCTAGCTTAATTTACATAATTTTTTAAATTTTTTAAAATTGCATCAATTTTTGTCGAAATCGTGTAGTATACACTTGAAAAGAATGATATTTTTTAATATAAAAATTAAAATGAATTCTTAATTTTTTTTTAATTTATTTAGTTTTTTTAAAAACAATGTGTTATTCATCTTGTAGTTTTAGTTTAATTTACATAATTTTTTATATTTTTAAAATTGCAACAATTTTTTTAGAAATCGTGTACTATACACTTGAAACCGATGGTAATTTTTAATTTAAAAATTAAAATCCATTTTATAAATTTCTTAAATTTTATAATTTATTTAAAAATGTGTATTATTCACATTGAAATATCTAACATAATTTAGATACTTTTTTATATTTATAGAATTGCAACAAATTTTCTTAGTATCGTGTATTATACACTTAAAAAAGATGGTGTTTTTTAATTTAAAAATGAAAATCAATTTTTAAATTTTCTTAAATTATGTAATTTTTTTAAAACAATGTATTATTCACTTCGAAATTTCTAGTTTAATATACATATTTTTTAATATTGCAACAATTTTTCTGGAAATCATGTACTATACACTTGAAATAGATGGTGTTTTTTAATTTAAAAATTAAAATGTATTCTTTAAATTTCTTAAATTATTTTATTTATTTGAAAACAATATCTTTTTCACCTTGAAGTTTTTAGCTTAATTTACATATATTTTTAGATTTTTTAAAATTGCAACAATTTTTCTAGAAATCGTGTACTATATACACTTGAAAAAGATGGTGTTATTTAATTTAAAAATTAAAATGCATTTTATAATTCTCTTAAATTATATAATTTTGTAAAACTGTGTATTATTCACATTGAAGTGTCTATTATAATTTATATAATTTTTATATTTATAGAATTGCAACAGTTTTTCTAGAAATCGTTACTATACACTTGAAAAGGATAGTTTTTTTAATTTAAAAATTAAAATGCACTATATAAATTTCTTAAATTATATAATTTTTTTTAAAACTTCACATTGAAGTATCTAACATAATTTAGATAATTTTTTAAATTTTTTAAAATTGCATCAATTTTTGTTGAAATCGTGTACTATAATCTTGAAAAAGATGGTATTTTTTAATATAAAAATTAAAATGAATTCTTAAATTTTTTTAATTTAATTAGTTTTTCTGAAAACAATGTGTTATTCACCTTGAAGTTTGTAGTTTAATTTACATAACTTTTTATATTTTTAAAATAGCAACAATTTTTCTATAAATTATGTACTATACACTTAAAAAAGATAGTGTTTTTTAATTTAAAAATTAAAATGCACTATATAAATTTCTTAAATTATATAATTTTTTTTAAAATTGTGTATTATTCACATTGAAGTTTCTAATGTAATTTAGATAATTTTTTATATTTATAGAATTGAAAAAAAATTTCTTAATATCGTGTACTATACACTTAAAAAAGATGGTGTTTTTTAATTTAAAAATGAAAATAAATTTGTAAAATTTCTTAATTTATTTAGTTTTTTTAAAAAAATGTGTTATTCACCTTGAAGTTTCTAGCTTAATTTACATATATTTTTATGTTTTTTAAAATTGCAACAATTTTTCTAGAAATCATGTACTATACACTTGAAAATATGGTGTCTTTTAATTTAAAAATTAAAATGTATTTTTAAATTTTCTTCAATTATGTAATTTTTTTAAAACAATGTATTATTCACTTCAAAATTTTGTATTTTAATATACATAATTTTTTATATTTTTAATATTACAACAATTTTTTTAGAAATCATGTACTATACACTTGAAAAAGATGGTGTTTTTTAATTTAAAAATGAAAATGTATTCTTTAAATTTCTTAAATTGATTTATTTATTTGAAAAAAATGTATTTTTCACGTTGAAGTTTCTAGCATAATATATATAGTTTTTTATATTTTTAAAATTACAATAGTTTTTCTAGCAATCATGTACTATACATTTGAAAAAGATGGTGTTTTTTAATTTAAAAATGAAATTGACTTTTTTAAATTTCTTAAACAATATAACTTTTTTAAAATAATGTATTATCGATGTTGAAATTTCTAGCTTAATTTACATAGTTTTTATATTTTTAAAATTACAATATTTTTTGTAGCAATCGTGTAAAATCCCAAATTTCTAATTTCCTAGAGCAAATTATTTAGATTCACAAACTCATTCTTAAGGGGCTATTTTAGAAAAGATAAAGAATTTGGAAAACTAGAATAGATTAGAAAGCAAAGTGGATTAGGGGGAAAGAACTGGATTATAATAAAAATAGAGATTAAATGTGTAACAAGGTGGGCTCAAGGGACTTGATTGCAAAAACTATAAAAATATGGAGAAGGGATTAAGTTGCAATTTAAGGTTTCATAAGTGGGGCTTGGATTGTAAAGTAGGGAAACAATTTCCCTTCACTCCTTCCCTCCCTATTCCCTCACGCCCCCATCTCCCTCTCTCACATTCTCACACTCCAAAATCCAACTCTAACTTCATCTTCCTCTCTCACACTCTTACATTCTGATTTTTCATTTCCTTCTACTTGCTCTCCTAAGGCACACTCCATCTCTCCCAAATCCAAGCATTTCATCCTTAATCTCCCCACTCCAAGGCTCAAATGATCATCCTCAAGCTCTTGAGCTTCCAAGAGAATCAAGGTAAGCAACATGCAAACCATTTTTCCTCTCCTCTCTTCACTCATTTCTCTGTCTAGAAAATGAAACTCAACCCCTCTAATCTCACATTCAAGCCCTAAAATGAGTTCCTAAGGGTGCTAATGACTCTCATTTGGGGGTATTTAGGGATTTCCATTTCTAGTGGTAGAGATTGAAGGATTTGGTGGAGCTTGAGAACAAGAAGTGCTTAGGGACTCAAAATTTGAAGGTAACCCCACTAAACCCCAAACTACACTAATTAGGAAGTGGAAATGGTATGAGGTTTGATTCTGAGCGATGGTGACATGTGTCGTAGAAATAGGTTTGGACTTGTGAAATTTGAGAATTTGGGTCTTGATTGAATTTGAAGTGTTTTGTATTGCATGTTTGTGTGAATTGAAATTGTATGTGTTGATTGAAGTATTGTTGATGTATGATGGATGAAATTGGTATTTGAAACCTTGCTTGGTGTTAAAAATTTCGTGTGCTTGGTCCTGAATATGAGCCATGTGAGTTTGTTGGAAAACAGGGTGAATTTTGGATGAAAATGTGAGTTTTCTGTAGTAACTTGGGTGTGAATGTCGAAGAATTTTTCATAAGATTTTTCCATTATGATCTTCACAAGAGTTTTATACAATCCTCTTAGCTTTCAAATGCTTTTGGTTTCACCCAATTTGGAGGTCTATAACTCTAGTTGTGGCCAAATTACTGAGACATGGTTTGTATTGAAATGTCTGTTCTGTTAAGTGTACATCCCTGTTAAAGATGGCTGTTTTTGACAATTAAATTTTAGAACTGGGATTTTTAATCTTCACAATAATTTTAGATAATCCTCCTAGCTTTCAAATGCTTTTGGTTTCACTCAATTTGGAGGTCTACAACTCAAGTTATGGCCAAAATACCAACAGAGCACGTTGCAAAAAAAATGATTCTGTGCTGAATTCGCGGCAGCGAATTTTTAGCTGCACTTTCTGTGTCAATTTCGCGGCGGCGAAAATGACCTAGAATAGGACCCTTTGTTTTCCTTCCAAAATGCAATATACCTTTCAAGTAGCTTATTTCTAGGGAAATAATGATTAAATTAGGTTATAATGTCTTGAAAAACCATAAAAAGGATCATGAAAATGTATTGATGAATGTTGAATGAAAATGCATGATAACTTGTAAAATGAAATTAAATGATTATGATAAGTATAGTGTTATGACATGGATGGCAAGTGCTTTAATTAATGATTAGTGAAATTGTAATGTCATGAATGATGAATGATGAATGTCGAATGTGAATGATATGAGTTCAATGTGAAATTACAACAATTTTACTAGAAATTGTGTACTATACACTTGAAAAAAATGGTGTTTTTAATTTAAAAATTAAAATGCATTCTATAATTCTCTTAAATTATATAATTTAGTAAAACTGTGTATTATTCACACTGAAGTGTCTAACATAATTTATATAATGTATATATTTATAGAATTGCAACAATTTTTCTAGAAATCATATACTATACACATAAAAAAGATGGTGTTTTTTAATTTAAAAATGAAAATGAATTTTTTAAAACTTCTTAATTTATTTAGATTTTTTTAAAATAATGTGTTATTCACCTTGAAGTTCCTAGCTTTATTTACATAATTTTTTAAATTTCTTAAAATTGCATCAATTTTTGTCGAAACCGTGTACTATGCATTTGAAAAATATGGAATTATTTTATAACTGTATATTATTCACATTGTAGTATCTAGCATAATTTAGATAATTTTTTATATTTATAGAATTGCAACAATTTTTCTTAAAATCGTGTACTATACACTTAAAAAAGATAGTGTTTTTTAATTTAAAAATGCATATGAATTTGTAAAATTTCTTAATTTATTTATTTTTGTTTAAAACAATGTGTTATACACCTTGAATTTTCTAGCTTAATTTACATATATTTTTATGATTTTTAAAATTGCAACAATTTTTCTAGAAATCATGTACTATACACTTGAAAATATGGTATCTTTTAATTTAAAAGTTAAAAGGTATTTGTAAATTTTCTTAAATTATATAGTTTTTTTTAAAAAGCAATGTATTATTCACGTTAAAATTTCTAGTTTAATATACATAATTTTTTATATTTTTAATATTGCAATAACTTTTTAGAAATCATGTACTATACACTTGAAAAAGATGGTGTTTTGTAATTTAAAAATTAAAATGTATTCTTTAAATTTCATAAATTATTTTAATTTTTTGAAAAAAAATATTTTTCATGTTGAAGTTTCTAGCATAATTTACATAGTTTTTAAAATTTTTAAAATTACAATAGTTTTTCTAGCAATTACTATACACTTGAAAAGGATGATATTTTTTAATTTAAAAGTAAAAATGATATATTTATATTTCTTAAACTATTTAGTTTTTTTTAAAAACAATGTTTTGTTCACCTTGAATTTTCTAGCTTAATTTACATAACTTTTTATATTTTTAAAATTGCAACAGTTTTTTAAGAAATTGTGTTTTATACACTTTAAAAAGATGATGTTTTTTAATTTAAAAATTAAATTGTATTTTTTAAATTTCTTAAATTATATCATTTATTTGAAACCAATAATTTTTTCATATTGAAGTTTCTAGCTAAATTTACATAGTTTTTTATATTTTTAAAATTACAATAATTTTTTTAGCAATCATATATTATACATTTGAAAAAGATGGTGTTTTATAATTTAAAAATGAAAGTGTATTTTTTAAATTTCTTAAACTATATAACTTTTTTAAAACAATGTATTATTGGTGTTGAAATTTCTAGCTTAATTTACATAGTTTTTATATTTTTGAAATTACAATAGTTTTTGTTGCAATCATGTACAACACACTTGAAAAATATGGTGTTTTTTAATTTGAAAACTCTTTAAATTATTTTGTTTTTTTTTTGAAAATTATGTGTTAGTCACCTTGAAGTTTCTAGCTTAACTTATATAGTTTTTTATATTTTTATATTTGCAACAATTTTTCTAGAAATCCTTTACTTTACACACTTAAAAAAGATGGCGTTTTTTAATTTAAAAATTAAAATTTATTTTTTAAATTTCTTAAATTATACAATTTTTTAAAAACAATGTATTATTCACGTTAAATTTTCTAGCTTAATTTACATAATTTTTTAAAATTTTTATATTTTTAAAATTACAACAATTTTTCTACATATCGTTTACTATACACTTGAAAAAGATGCTATTTTTTAATTTTAAAATTAACATGTATTTTTTAAATTTCTTAAACTATATCATTTATTTGAAAATATTGTATTTTTCAATGTTAAGTTTCTAGCTTAATTTAAAAAGTTTTTTATATTTTTAAAATTAAAACAAATTTTCTAGCAATCGTGTGCTAAACACTTGAAAAAGATGATGTTTTTTAATTTAAAAATAAAAAATATATTTTTAAAATTTTTCAAATTATATAGTTTTTTTGAAATCAATGTGTTATTCACCTTGAAGTTTCTAGCTTAACTTACATAGTTTTTTATATTTTTAAATTTGCAACAATTTTTCTAGAAATCTTGTACTTTACAGTTAAAAAAGATGGTGTTTTTTAATTTATAAATTAAAATGTATTTTTTAAATTTCTTAAATTATATAATTTTTTAAAACAATGTATTATTCACGTTGAATTTTCTTGCTTAATTCACATAAATTATATATTTTTAAAATTGCAACTTTTTTTCTAGATATCGTTTACTATACACTTAAAAAAGATGGTGTTTTTTAATTTAAAAATTAAAAAGTAATTTTTTAAATTTCTTAAATTATATCATTTATTTAAAAACAATGTATTTTTCAAGTTGAAGTTTCTAGCTTAATTTAAAAAGTTTTTTTATATTTTCAAAATTGCAATAATTTTTCTAGCAATCGTGTACTATACACTTGAAAAAGATGGTGTTTTTTAATTTAAAAATGCAAATGTATTTTTTTAATTTGTTAAATTATTTAGTTTTTTTGAAAGCAATGTGTTATTCACCTTGAAGTATCTTGCCTCACTTACATAGTTTTTTATATTTTTTAATTTGTAACAATTTTTCTAGAAATCTTATACTTTACATTTAAAATAGAAGGTGTTTTTTAATTTAAAAATTAAAATGTAGTTTTTAAATTTATTTAATTATATAATTTTTTTAATTAATGTATTATTCACATTGAATTTTCTAGCTTAATTTATTTAATTTTTATATTTATAAATTGAAAATATTTTTCTAAATATCATGTACTATACACTTGAAAAAGATGGTATTTTTTAATTTAAAAATGAAAATGTATTTTTTAAATTTGTTAAATTATTTAGTTTTTTTAAAACAATGTGTTATTCACCTTGAAGTATCTAGCCTAACTTACAAAGTTTTTCATATTTTTAAATTTGTAACAATTTTTCTAGAAATCTTATACTTTACACTTAAAAAAGATGGTGTTTTTTAATTTAAAAATTAAAATCTATATTTTTAAAATTTTTTAAATTATATAATTTTTTTAAAACAATATATTATTCACGTTGATCTTTCTAGCTTAATTTACATAATTTTTTAAATATTTAAAATTACAAAAAAATTTCTTTAAATCAAGTACTATACACTTGAAAACGATGGTATCTTTTAATTTAAAAATTAAAATGGATTTTTAAAATTTCTTAATTTACTCAGTTTTTTTGAAAACTTTGTGTTATTCACCTTGAAGTTTCTAGTTTAATTTACATAATTTTTTATTTTTAAAATTGCAACAACTTTACTAGAAATCTTGAAGTTTTTTAAAAATATATTTTTAAAATTTTTTAAACTATTTTGTTTTTTTTTACAACTATAAGTTATTCACCTTGAAGTTTCTAGCTTAACTTACATAGTTTTTTATATTTTTAAGTAAGCAACAATTTTTCTTGAAATCTTGTACTTTACACTTAAAAAAGATGGTGTTTTTTCATTTTAAAAATTAAAATGTATTTTTAAAATTTCTTAAAATATATTTTTTTTCAAAACGTTGTATTATTCATGTTTAAATTTCTAGCTTAATTTACATAATTTTTTTATATTTTTAAAATTACAACAATTTTTCTAGATATCGTGTACTATACACTTGAAATAAGATGGTGTTTTTTTATTTAAAAATTTAAATTTATTTTTTAAATTTATTAAATTAATTTTTTTAAAAAACTATAAGTTATTCACCTTGAAGTTTCTAGCTTAACTTACATAGTGTTTTATATTTTTAAAATTGCAACAATTTTTATAGAAATCGTGTACTATACACTTGAAAAAGATGGTGTTTTTTAATTTAAAAATTAATATAAACTTTTTAAAATTCTTAATTTATTTAGTTTTTTTGAAAACATTGTGTTATTCACCTTGAAGTTTCTAGTTTAATTTACATAATTTTTTATATTTTCAAAATTCCAACAATTTTTCTAGAAATCGTGTACTATACACTTGTAAAAGATGGTGTGTTTTAATTTAAAATGAAAATGTATTTTTAAATTTTTTTAAATTATATTATTTATTTGAATACAATGTATTTTTCAAGTTAAAGCTTCTAGCTTAATTTACATAGTTTTATATTTTTTTAAAATTACAAAAGTTTTTCTAGCAATCGTATACTATACACTTGAAAAAGATGGTGTTTTTTAATTTCAAAATTAAATTGTTTTTGTTAAATTTCTTAAATTATTTAGTTTTTTGAAAATAATGTGTTATTTACCTTGAAGTTTCTAGCTTAATTTACATAACTTTTTATATTTTAAAAGTTGCAACAATTTTTTTGAAATCGTGTACACTTGAAAAAGATGATGTTTATTAATTTAAAAATTAAAAGGTATTTCTTAAATATTTTAATTTATATAAATTTCCTTAAAACAATGTATTATTTACATGAAAGTTTCTAGCTTAATTTACATAATTGTTTATGTTTTATAAATTACAATAGTTTTTTTAGCAATTGTATACTATACACTTGAAAAAGATGGTATTTTTTAATTTAAAAATGAAAGTGTATTTTTTAAATTTATTAAATTATTCTGTTTTTTTTTAAACTATGAGTTATTCACCTCGAAGTTTCTAGCTTAACTTACATAGTTTTTTATATTTTTAAGTTTACAACAAATTTTCTAAAATTCTTGTACTTTACACTTAAAAAAGATGGTGTTTTTTTATTTTAAATATTAATATATATTTTTTAAATTTCTTAAATTATATAAGTTTTTTTTAAAACATTGTATTATTGATGTTGAAATTTCTAGCTTAATTTACATAACTTTTGTAACAGCTTAATTTTTGAGTCTTTTTTTTTTTATTCTAAAACACTAGTGGAAGCTAAATTCTAATTTACAATAATTAATAATAATAATAATTACAAACCTTTCAATTTATACGAATTCTTATACAGTTGAACAAATTAATATATGAATTTGAGACTTAGGTTCACCATGTGTGGCTATACCTAAGGAAAGCCCACAGCTCATCTCATCTGTGGCTTTCGCTTCACAATCTTCTGATACCTGCGATATGGTACCCGTCAGTTATATGTAAACATATAACTGAGTAACCCCTGGCATTTTAAAAACATTTTTATACCATATCGCAGGCAGTCTAACTGGAAAACACCCCATTTAATTCCTATCACACAATTCATGCAACATCCACATACATAATGTATGCTATGACAAATAAGAATGTATGCATGCTATGGTCTTTCATTAACGTACTTGATTTATTTTCTGCTCTTGAATCTTTGATGAAAGCCTCGTACACTAGACTTCCCTTAGTGTGTGGCAGTAACGTGAGGTTGAGCTCAAAACTAAGACTACGACAAGCGTTTCTACCGTGACCAAACTGGCTGCCGAGCTATCTTGACCTCGTTCATTGGGAATAGACCAGGACTTTGACCCATTCATTGGGATAGTCCTTTCGTTCGGATCATCTTCTCGATCACTGGGCAACCCTACTAGTTCAGGTCATCTTACCCCGTTCATTGGGAGACCCTACATTCTCAACCTTTTCATGCTTGTCCGCTTACCCGGTGTGTAACCGGTGGGACTTAACCCGCTTACTCAACATCCCGTGAAGGGGGAAAGCTTATCTTATCATTTAATTTCATTTCACAATTTTTCATCCACTTTCATTCAACATTTATTAATACATTTTCATGATCCTTTTTATGGTTTTTCAAGACATTATAACATATTTCGATTATTATTACCCTAAAAATAATCTACTTGAAGGATATATTGCATTTTGGAAGTGAAAACAAAGGGTCCTATTCTGGGTCATTTTTGCCGCCGCTAAAAATTTTTCCGTTGCGAAATTGACTACAAAACTTTTCGCTGCCACGAATTTAGCAGAGTACCACTTTTTCTCAGCAACGCATCCTGTTGGTATTTTGGCCATAACTTGAGTTGTAGACCTCCAACTTGAGTGAAATCAAAAGCATTTGAAAGCTAAGAGGATTATCTAAAACTCTTGTGAAGACCATAAAACCCAGTTATAAAAATTTAATTGTAAAAACCAATCATCTTTAATAGGGATGTACACTTAACAGAACAGATATTTCAATACAAACCCTATCTCAGTAATTTAGCCATAACTAGAGTTGTAGACCTGGAAATTGAGTAAAATCAAAAGCATTTGAAAACTAAGAAGACTATATACAACTCTTATGAAGACCAAAATAGTAAAATCTTATGAAAAAATATTTGAAATTCACATTCAAGTTATTGCATAAAACTTACATTTTCATCAAAATTGCAAATCAATTACATCCCAATTCAAGACCATATTTCAACACAATTTGAAACAACTTAACATGCAAACATCATCATACCTATTTCATGATTCCAAATTACAAGAGACAAGGCATCCATGATTCTCATACACATCTCAACCAAATCACCCAAGTTCATTTCCAAACAAGGATTCAACATGCATTCACATCATACCACACAAGCAAGGCACAACATTTATTAGATTTTTCAAATATACTAACATTCACATTCGACCCATTATCATACAATCTAATAAATCAAGTTGCAATATCCTAGCCACATTTATAACCTACTCTTAAGGGTTTAATTTGGGGTTTTGAATGGGTTACCTCAACTTGAAATTTCATGCTTCCAATCCTGACATAGCTTCACCAACTCGCCATATCTGGAGTTTCAAATACAATATGTTGGTGAAACTAATTGGAGATAAAACCTAACATATTTATTTACAATTCATATGAAGGAGTCATGTTTCAAATCTAACATCTAGAGGGTGAATTTCTAGTTGTAAGTTGACTACATGACAGAAGTCGAATTTGTGAACCTACTTCATTCTTTTGACCATAAATTGGGTTGTGGTTACTGGATTAACATGAAAACAATGTCATTTCAAAGATAATAAAATTCTCTATAACTTTCATCAAGGTCTCGAAGGCATAATCAAAGGTTTAGGAGGTTAAAATTACAGATAAATATAAACCACAAATTCTGGACCTGAAGCTATTCTACCTTGATTACTACTTCAGTAATCAGGGCATATCTTGAGTTATGGACCATGGATTGATAGAAAGTCAGAGGCATATTAAAGATAAAAGGATTTACTACAACTTTGATGAATACATCAAAATCTAGTTCTAAAATTTTAATTATCAAAATGGTTCATCGAATAGAAAGGTACATTTAGACAAACCTAGCCCATAAACATTGACACTGCCTCAGTGTCTAGAACATAACTTGAGTTGTAGGTATCCAAATGGAGTGAAACCAAAGCCATTTGAAAGATAACAATATTTTCTACAACTTCTATGAATAGTACAAAGGAAAATTATGTCATCTATGAACCCAAATTTTACATGCAAACTCGCAGATTTAGGACAGATCAGAACAGAACCAGGGATTTCTTTCACTATTAAGACCAACATGCTTACTATCACAAATTTTTATAGCTTAAATCAGAGAGTCATTCACCACTTACCTGAGAGGGAGCACGGAATTTATGGGAACAGGGAGCCAAGCTGCTGTTTCAACTCCAAGAGCAACCCAATCAGTTAAATATCTGAAATTCCTACATGCATGTGTTCCATATGATCCACTTGAGTTGCTTGAAGCCACATGCATCACCATTTTACCCGTTAGGAACATTAGCTAGCAAAAATTAGTGGCTTGTAGTGAAGGAACCATGAGAGGAGAGGAAGAAAAGAGTGGGAAAACTTACATGGATCTCTTGGAACTTTGATGGTGAGGAACAACCTTTAGAGAATTAGGGAACCCAAAAGAAATATAATAGTGGTGGCGGCGGCTGATTGATGATGAGAGGGAGAGGGAAGTGAGGCTGCCTTCTTCTCTTGGTGACATATGAAATGAATGAATTGTAATGAAGAGTGAGGAAAGTAAAAGAGTGAGAATGGGGAGAGTGAGAGATGGCGTGAGATTGAAGGGTAATGGGAAGAGAGAGGGAGTGAGTTATTGTGTGTGGGTGATCTCAAAGTGGTGTGGGAAGATTCTTTAAAAATTGAATTCAAGCTCCTCCTAAATTCTTTAATTGCCAATGAAATCCTCAGGGACTAAAATGTGATTTTTGAGAATGTTACAATGGTGTTTTTAATTTAAAAATAAAAATATATTTTTTAAATTTCTTAAATTATTTTGTTTTTTTTGAAAACTATGAGTTATTCACCTTAAAGTTTGTAGCTTAACTTACATATTTTTTTTATATTTTTATATTTGCAACAAT
This sequence comes from Cyamopsis tetragonoloba, assembly GCA_037177725.1. Lineage (NCBI taxonomy): Eukaryota > Viridiplantae > Streptophyta > Magnoliopsida > Fabales > Fabaceae > Cyamopsis > Cyamopsis tetragonoloba. The sequence goes on along the minus strand of CM074122.1, from coordinate 61,050,796 downwards.
TTTTCTAGAAATCTTGTATTATACACTTAAAGAAGATGGTGTTTTTTAATTTAAAAATGAAAATGAATTTTTAAAATTTCTTAATTTCTTTAGTTTTTTCGAAAACAATCTGTTATTCACCATGAAGTTTTTAGTTTAATTTACATAATTTTTTATATTTTTAAAATTGCAACAAATTTTCAAGAAATCGTGTACTATATACTTGAAAAACATGGTAATTTTTAATTTAAAAATTAAAATGTATTTTTGAAATTTCTTAAATTATATAATTTTTTTCAAAAAAATGTATTATTCACGTTGAAATTTCTAGCTTAATTTACATAATTTTTTATATTTTTAAAATTGCAACAATTTATTTTAGAAATCGTGTACTATACACTTGAAAAAGATGGTGCTTTTTAATTTTAAAATTAAAATTTATTTTTTAAATTTCTTAAATTATATCATTTATTTGAAAACAATATATTTTTTATGATGAAGTTTCTAGCTTAATTTACATAGGTTTTTATATTTTTAAAATTACAATAGTTTTCTAGCAATCGTGTACTATACACTTGAAAAATATGATGTTTTTTAATTTAAAAATTAAAATGTATATTATAAATTTCTTAAATTATATAATTTTTTTAAAACAATGTATTATTCACGTTAAAGTTTCTAACATAATTTATATAATTTTTTATATTTTTAAAATTGTAACAATTTTTCTAGATATCTTGTACTATACATATGTGGTGTTATTTAATTTACAAATTAAAATGTATTTTTTAAATTTCTTAAATTATAAATTTTTTCAAACAATGTATTATTTACGTTGAAATTTCTAGCTTAATTTACATAATTTTTAATATTTTTTAAATTGCAACAATTTTTCTAGAAATCGTGTACTATACACTTGAAAAAGATGTCGATTTTTAATTTAAAAATTAAAATGTATTTTTAAATTTATTAAATTATATAATTTTTTCAAAACAATTTATTTTTCATGTTGAAGTTTCTAACTTAATTTACATATTTTTTTTATATTTTTAAAATTACAATAATTTTTCTAGCAATCGTATACTATACACTTGAAAAAGATTGTGTTTTTTAATTTAAAAATTAAAATGTATTTTTTAAATTTCTTAAATTTTATAATTTATTTGAAAACAATTTATTTTTCACATTGAAGTTTTTAGCTTAATTTACATATTTTTTTATATTTTTTAAATTATAATAGTTTTTCTAGCAATCGTGTACTGTACACTTGAAAAAAGATGGTTCTTTTTAATTTTAAAATTTAAATGTAGTTTTTAAATTTCTAAAATTCTATAATTTTTTTAAAACAGTGTATTATTCATGTTGAAATTTCTAGCTTAACTTACATAATTTTTTATATTTTTAAAATTGCAACAATTTTTCTAGATACCGTGTACTATACACTTAAAAAAATGGTGTTTTTAATTTAAGAATTAAAATGTATTTTTTAATTTCTTAAATGATATCATTTTTTTAAAACAATTTATTTTTCACGTTGAAGTTTCTAGCTTAATTTATATAGTTTTTTATATTTTTAAAATTACAATAGTTTTTCTAGCAATCGTATACTATACACTAGAAAAATGTGATGTTTTTTAATTTAAAAATAAAAATGTATTTTTTAAATTTCTTAAATTATTTTATTTTTTTTAAAACTATGAGTTATTCTCCTTGAAGTTTTTTGCTTAACTTACATAGTTTTTTTATATTTTTAAAGTTGAAACAATTTTTTCTAAAAATCTTGTACTATACACTTAAAAAAGATGACGTTTTTTAATTTAAAAATGAAAATGAATTTTTGAAATTTCTTAATTTGTTTAGATTTTTTTAAAAACAATGTGTTATTCACCATGAACTTTCTAGTTTAATTTACATAATTTTTGATATTTTTAAAACTTCAAGAATTTTTCTAGAAATCATATACTATACACTTAAAAAAGATAGTTTTGCTTAATTTAAAAATTAAAATGTATTTTTTAAATTTCTTAAATTATATCATTTATTTTAAATCAATGTATTTTTCATGTTAAAATTTTTAGCTTAATTTCTATAATTTTTTATATTTATAAAATTACAATAATTTTTTTAGTAATAGTTTACTATACATCTCTACGGATTTTGCTACCATTGTCGTGAGGTTGTCATCTACAGTTGAAGTCCTAGTACCTTCCTTGGTCCTTTTATGTTGCAAAAAAATTATGTAAATTAGTCCTTTTATATTTGGATGACATAAAAATAAAATTTTTATAGTAAAAATATAAATTGTAGACAAAAGGTAGATTGAAAACAAAATTTTCCTTTTTTAAAAAAAAAAAAAACTCTAAATTCTTGCTTATTAAAAAAATTGTAATTATAAAAAAAATTAAACACGCTAATCTATTTTGTCCTTATTTTCAAAATGTATCTAAAAGTTTTGTTGTTCATTGGTCAGGGCGTCAAACGTAGAAGTGAAATTCAGATGTCCAGAGCTGCTTTATTGCTGAAAACGCATATATGCTTTTTCAAAAGTGTTTTTTTTTTTTTTTTTTTTTTAAAGTAAGGAAAAAGGGGCTAAAGTCCAGCTTTTTCAAAATTTTCTAGTCAATGCTTTTTGTTCATTTTTTTATTGAGTCATGTGGTTGTTACAACACCTCAAATTTACCCCAAATAGCTTATCAGGTTAATTAAAAAAATGATAAAGTATTAAAATTTAAAATATTAATAATTTTAACTTTAAAACTTATAATGTTAATACATATTTTTGATTGATTATGTTTATAGAGAATTAGACATAGGTGTTTATGTAAGTCTTACTTTTAAAGTATTGTGCTTACAAAGTTACCTTAACCAAATGCACAAGAAAAGAAAAATAAAGAAAGAAAAAGATATAATAAGTGATATAATTTAAAAAGATCAATAAGATAAAAAAAAGAAGGCATAATTATGATGTTAGAAAAATAAAAGATGTGATAAATGATATAAGTTAAATTATATAGAAAAAAAAAGTATAAATGGGTTAAAAAAATGAATGCAAAAATATAACTACTAATAAGATCTTTCTTATTGCCATGAAATGTATGAGCTTTTTTTAAGTATTTACCTTATAAAAGTATCAAAGTTAGGCAGTTTCGCATTTCTAGTTTATGCCTCTGTTAACAATGGGTCGGGGCGGAGGTGGAGGTGAATTCGGAGATAAATAAGAGGAGGATGAAAATTTTGAATCAAATTCTATTTTTGTCAGGAATTGGAAAACATCAAAAAAACTCATGAAAATTTATACTTATATTATTTTTTTAAAATTCATATTTAATATTTTTTATAAATTAAATACTTAAATTATTTTTTAAAGATAAATTTATCAGTTTAATTCACATTAAATATGAAAATTATTTTTTTGGTATAATTACGGATTTCTTCAGGATGAGATTAATCCTGTTCACGCTGCGTGGCTGACGTTGGCGCTCGAAAATTTAGCATAGGTGGGATTCGAATACGGATTCTCCTGCCATAGATTGTCTCTCCTATGAACTTAACGGAACTTTATACCGTTAAGTCAACCCTTAAAATTATATATGAAAATTATTGAAAAGATAATTTCTCATTAAAATCGGGGTGCCGTAATGGATAATAGAATTCTTTGACTTCCAAGTGAAAAAGAGTAATTCATATTCCTCCTATTCCATGTTCCTATAAATCTTTTTACTTATTCATTAAAGAATGTTTTTTATAGTTTCAAGATGAAAGTTCACTTAGGGTCCATTTGATTTGTTAATTTTCAAGGTACATGACAAAAAGCTGTCAAGTAACAGCACAAAATTTGAGTCACAGGACAGTACAAAATGACAATTTTTTGTACCTCACTAAACCAAGGGACAACTTTCTTGTTCCATGCACAAGTCAAGAAAAGACATAATTAACCTTGTATTTTTATTCAGTACTGTAACTACCTTCCCCATTTTCTCCACTTACGAGGTAGTTTATGTTGTATTTTTTTTTAAATCAATGTTTACGTCATTTTTTTGTCATTTATATATATATATATATATATATAATTAAAATAACGTATTAATAATAAAATAAATTTTAACGGTAAATATAAATATTAAAAAATAAAGAGTTAAAAATATTTTTTAATAATAATTTTTTTTATATATAATATAATTATTATATTACATAAAATATATTATGTAGTAATTTATTAAATCATGAAATTTTAATTTTATAATAAATAATAAAATAATTATAAAATATCAAAATATTATTTTGTTAGAAAAATTAATAATATAACATGAATGATATTATTGTAAAATTTATGATGTGCTTTTTGTTACGTGCATTGAGTATCAAACGATACACAACATAAAAAATTGTGCTATGCCTCATAAAACTTGTACAACTACTTGTATTGTCCTGTTCACGCATCAAACGCACCTTTAATGTCATACTTTATATGGTAATAAGAGATTTAGCATTACTCAATGAAAAATTCTTCATCCTCCTACTCACTTAATTTTGATAAGTGTCATTTATCTCTCACTTAATATTTACTTTTTAAATATAAATGACACTTATTAAAATTAAGTGAATAGAAAAATTAGTAGGAAGATTTAATAAGAAATTAAGATTACTCTTTCCAGTTTTTTTAAAGTTGCCACTACTAAAAGCAGAAGGCACTCACTCACAGTATCCTTTGACAGAAATTACGAAAAATACGAAAAATGTTTTGCAATGATCAACACGTCTTATTTGATTCAAATTCATTCAACGCAGACTGGAATTCAAACAAAGATATCACCTTCCTTCCTTGCTTCTCATGTTAATCACTTAACTAATTAATGCAATCCCCTATATACGTTCTCATGCATGTTCATTTAATTTAAACCAACAACATTTGCTAAACACTCCAAGATTGAACAATCTATCTATCTATTAAGTTAGTTACATTACATCATTACAATGACCAATCTTCTGATTTTCATCCTTTTGCTATCTCTGTTATGTTACTCTCATAACACTTCAGCTCTAACACAAGCAGAGGCTTTATTCAGATGGAAACAGAGTCTTCCTCCTCAATCAATCTTAGATTCTTGGATCCTCACTAACTCTTCTTCTTCAGAAACCACAAGCCCATGTTCATGGAGAGGGATCTCTTGCGATTCTCAAGGCTCTGTCACTGTCATAAACCTAGCTTACACTGGTCTCTCAGGTACCCTTCAACATCTTAACTTGTCTGTTTTCCCAAACCTTCTTCGTTTGGATCTCAAAATGAATAATCTCACTGGGACAATTCCTCAAACAATTGGTCTACTTTCCAACCTCCAATTCCTTGACCTCTCAACAAACTATCTAAACGGCACTTTGCCTCTTTCTATTTCCAACCTAACCAAAGTTTATGAGCTTGATGTTTCGAGAAACCACATAACTGGTATTTTAGACCCTCGTTTGTTCCCTGATGGATCCAATAACCCCAAAACTGGACTCATTAGTATAAGGAATCTCCTTTTCCAAGATACCCTTTTGGAAGGCAGGATTCCAAATGAAATAGGAAACATAAAAAACTTGACTTCATTGGCTTTAGATGGAAATAGCTTTTATGGGTCTATTCCTGCTTCACTTGGAAATTGTACTCATTTGAGCATTCTTAGAATGACTGAAAACCACCTCTCTGGCCCAATTCCTCCTAGTATTGGAAAATTAACCAACTTAACCGATGTGCGCTTTCTTACTAACCGCCTTAACGGTACGGTGCCTCCGGAATTTGGAAACTTGTCTAATTTGGTTGTTCTTCATCTTGCTGAGAACAACTTCACAGGTGAATTGCCACCCCAAGTGTGTAAAAGTGGGAATCTTGTGAATTTCAGTGCTGCTCATAATAGTTTCACTGGTCCAATTCCTGTGAGCCTTAGAAATTGTCCTTCTTTGTACAGAGTTAGGATGGAGTACAATCAATTGACAGGTTATGCAGATCAGGATTTTGGGGTTTATCCTAATCTCACTTACTTGGATTTCAGCTATAATAGAGTGCAGGGTAAGCTTTCTTCAAATTGGGGTGCTTGTAAGAACTTGCAATCACTTAAAATGGCAGGGAATTCTGTGAGTGGTAATATTCCTGGTGAGATATTTCAGTTGGATCAATTGCGAGAGCTTGACTTGTCTTCTAACCAATTATCAGGAGAGATTCCACCCCAGATAGGAAATTCTTCCAATATGTATCATTTGTATTTGGGAAACAATAGACTTTCTGGTGTGATACCAGAACAGATTGGAAGGCTTTCTAATTTGAGGTCTTTGGATTTGTCTATGAACTCGTTGTTTGGACCGATTCCAAGTCAGATAGGGGAAATTCCAAACTTGCAGAATCTGAATTTGAGCAACAATGATCTGAATGGAACTATTCCTTACCAAATTGGAAATCTTGTTGTCTTGCAAGATTTTTTGGACTTGAGTTACAATTCGTTTTCAGGAGAAATTCCTGTTGGTCTTGGAAAGCTTTCGAATTTGATAAGCTTGAACTTCTCTCACAACAATCTCTCCGGTTCTATTCCTAACTCCCTCAGTGAAATGTTGAGCTTGTCTGCTATTGACCTCTCTCACAATAATTTGGGGGGTCCTGTTCCTAGAGGTGGCATTTTCAACTCTTCCCACCCCTTAGATTTGAGCAACAACAAAGGTTTATGCGCGAACAACATCCAAGGTTTGTTGCCGTGTAATGATGTCTCTCTCAATGAACCTAACAATGGAAGTGAGAAAAACAAGGTTTTGGTTCCCATTTTCGCTTCTTTGGGAGGTGTTTTTTTCGTTTCATTATTGGCGCTTGGGGTTTTCTACTTTTGCTTCAAGAAAAACTCAAGAACTCCAAGAAAGAATGATTCATTCAAGAGACCAAATCCATTTTCAATATGGTACTTCAATGGAAGAGTAGTGTACGGAGACATAATTGAAGCTACCAAGAACTTCGACGACCAGTTTTGCATAGGAGAGGGAGAATTCGGAATAGTTTACAAAGCAGTGATGCCGGGTGGTCAAGTATTTGCTGTGAAAAAGTTGAAATGTGATGAAGAGAACTTAGACATTGAGAGTATAAAATCCTTTCATAGTGAGGTAGAAGCCATGACAGAAACACGCCACAGAAACATTGTGAAGCTTTATGGATTTTGCTCTAAAGGGGTTCACACTTTTTTGATCTATGAGTATATGGAAAGAGGGAGCTTAGATCATATGCTGAGTAATGAGAAAGAAGCATTGGAATTGGATTGGAATAAGAGAATTGGTATTATCAAAGGTGTGGCAAATGCTTTGTCCTATATGCATCATGATTGTTCTCCACCTTTGATTCATAGAGACATATCTAGCAAGAATGTTTTGCTGTCTTCCAATCTTGAAGCTCATGTCTCTGATTTTGGCACTGCAAGGTTTCTTAAGTATGATTCCTCTATTTGGACTTCATTTGCTGGAACATATGGCTATGCTGCTCCTGGTAAGCCTCTCTTGTTCTTCAGTTTGGATAAGCCTTTCTTTGTTTGCAAATTGCAATGACTAATTAATTTTCATTATTGTTTTCTGGTTGGTACAGAGCTTGCATACTCATTTGCAGTGACAGAGAAATGTGATGTGTTCAGTTTTGGTGTTTTGGCATTTGAGATTCTAACAGGAAAGCACCCTGGTGATCTTGTTTCTTACATTCAAACTTCAAATGATCAAAACATAAATTTCAAAGAGATTTTAGACCCACGCCTTTCTCCTTCTTCGACGAACCATGTTCTGAAGGAATTAGCATTAATTGCAAAATTGGCACTTTCATGTTTGCAAAAAATCCCTCAATCTCGACCAACAATGAGAAGCATAGCTCAGTTGCTTGAAATAGAGATTAAATAATGCTGTAATGTGATTAATTCAAGTACATTTTTCTATTGACATTATTCAAGTTCAATAACGACGTTATGAAGTTAGGAATCAAACTGAATCGCGGAGGTGAAAGTCATTGACAAAAATGAAACTCAAAAAATTTATTCAATCTAGGGAACTAATATAGTAATAAACTCACTTTTTTTCTAGTGTTTAATCTTTGTATGTTTGTACTATGTGCAAAAACTTGTGGTGTAATGTGTATCATATCCTTCATCATAGCGTTTGTTTTATTTTTCCTCTCACTGAATGAAATGGTTAGGATATTTAATTTTCTTCTTGAGGAGGGCCTTTTCTTGTGAACGATTAATGGAGAAAATTTGTTATGTAATGCGAATTAATTTTTTGATTCACAACAGCAGTTTTAATTTTTATGAAATGAGTGTTTATAAATCGAATTAATTTATCTATACTTCTATACTATATGTAAAAGCAATTTGTTTTTCTTTCATTTCTAGTTTTAATTTGTTTTTATCTTTGAAATTTAACTTAATAAATATTATAATAAAAAAGTCAATAAAATTATAAAATAATTTTATTATATAAATCAAATCTCATATTTCAGTTTTATTTAATCTTTTAAATTCTATTTCAATTTTAATTTATTTTCTTTTAAATTTAGTTTTTAAAAAATATTATCTAAATCTATATCTACTATAAAAAAAAGTAATATCTATAAAAAAAGTAATAAATATAAAAAAAAAAGTAATAGTGTTGTTAATCCTAATAATTCGCCAACACTCTAATATTTTCCCTCCCTTTTTTATTTTATTTTGTTTTTATCATTTAAATTCAGCTTTAAAAATATCTTATTAAAAAATTTAATTAAATCAATACAATATTTTTGTCATATAAATCAACTCTCATATTTTATTTTTAGTTTTTTTAATCTTTTAAATTATGTTTTAGTTTTAGTTCATTTTTATCTTTTAAATTATGTTTGAAAAAATAAGCTTAATTACACTTTTGGTCCCCAACTTAGTTAATTAAGCGATTCTAAGCCTTGACTTTCAATTGTGCTAGTTTAGTTCAGAGCTTTGTTAATTATGCAATTTTTATTTTTAAACTTTAATTTTTAATTATCAATTTTACCCAACTCATTCTTAAAAGTTAGTTTATAAAAAAAAAAATTATCTGATAATTAAATACTTTTTTCATAATCATATATAATCTTAGTGGACGTGTGCGACTTTCTCTCATAATCATCTTAACATATCCTTTTAATATCTAAAATATGAGACTTTTGTATTATCATCTTTAAATATCCCTTTTAGGTAGGGGCAGATTTAAGACCCTAGAGTCAGGGGGTGCAATTTTTTTAAAAAAAATTAAAAGACTAACAAAATAGTGGTAAGGATTAAGGAAGAAATCAATACAGAGGAAATAGAAAGCGGCTTGCATTTGATCACTAAATAACCAAATTGCAAAATTTTTAAAATAATGAACAGTGAACAAAATTTGTGGGTGTGATGGTTATAGTAAATGGAGCAGAGTGCCTGTTTAGTAAGTAAGAGAAGTGTAAAAAAAACAAAAATAAAAAATAAAAATATACCGTAAAAAAAAAAGTAAAAATAAAGTTAGGTTTGAGCTTATTAATGATTCAAGAGTATAAAAAGAATAGGTATGTGTGATGGGTCTAAAATTAATTTAATGTTAAAAGTTGCCCCAAAAATATAATATCTTAACATTTCAGTTAGGGGGTGCAAAATTTATAAAATTTCATAATACTGTAGTAATTTTTTCAATGTGAGAGGGTGCAGCACCATCGCTTCTAAAAAAGTCCGGCCCTACTTTTAAGTGTATTTCACATCATGACGAGTGAGTCTACATGTACAATTATATAAATGAATATAACTCACATAATAAATCATCAGTCAATAATATCATATTAAAGACCCAATTCACTCTTAAAAACTAATTTATAAAAAAATCATACTCCTAATAAACATCAAACAATCTTATCAATTATCATCATCTCGTACTATTTTATCTTCTTTTTGAAAGAGTGTTTTGCTTTAGACCGTGACTTGGAACAGGCATGTTTTGCTTTTTGTGAGAATGGACATAAAGGTTCAATTATATAAAAACTGAAAAAAGACCTATACACATATATATCTTTCATGTGCAGAAATTTACATTATTTATTATTTTATTTTACTGTGATGAAAACACAGCAAATAAGAATGACGAAATCAATCAATAAAGGCATGCTAGGTGTCAATTTTTATTTTATTTTTATAAATAAAACTTTTATTTTTTCTTTGTTTCCTAATTTTTAAATTTTCTAAAAAATACTTAACACCTTAATTATTTTGACCCGCAACCTTATGGTCTAGGTTCTTAAGCTTTATCATTCTTTAAGTGACTTATCACCTTTAAAAAAAAATTTTCATGTCCCGAACCAATAACTAAAGAAATATATAGTCATAGATTTTTTAAATCACAAACAATTGAGCTATTTAACTCCATTGTAATGGGCACTTGTTATTGAAGCGTTTTTCTTGTTAATTATAAATGAAAACATAGGTTGTGTTAATTCGTTTTGCGCCAAACAAAAAATTAAAAATATAAAAAGAGGTGCTTCTTTTTTCTTATTTAAGATAATACACCAACTTTCTCTAAAGTTTATATTTATTACATTTACTTTTTTATAGTTTTTAAAATTACATAAAATTTCTAAAGTTTAAAACTCAATTATATTTACTTTTCGAGATATTATATACTAATCTTCGTAAATTTAAAATTTTTTATACTTATCCTCTTTAAAATATTTTTTTAAGAAAATAAATATAATAAACATAGACTTTAAATACCTTCTTATTATTGTGTTGTGGTTTCTTTGCCGACAACACAATCGCAAGAATTATTGATGCAAATAGAAGAGAAGATAAGAATGAAGGAAGTTTCATACAAGCTAAGACTAGAAAAAGTATCAATATCTTTAGTGTTAAGTCTTACTTTAAAAAAAGTATGTGATATATATATATACTATAACAAAATTGAGTTTTAGTAATATTGTTATATAACATTTGTAAAAAATGTTGTAAATATTAAAAGACAGTATTTTTAATAATTTGATAATATTTTTTAAATGTAATAAAAATATTTTTGCAACATTTCCTGATACAACATTTATTAAAAATGTCGCAAATACACAAAAACAACATTTTTAGTCATTTTGCAACACTTTTTTAATAATTTAGTAATATTTTTTCAAATGTTACTAAAAATCAATTATATAGTAGTGATATATATATATATATATAAAATTCAACATGAAAATTACGCAGAAGCATAGACCACAGTCCACAAAGATTCAACAAATTTTCTTATGACATTACTTGCTAACTGAAGGGACTCCCTTGCCCCCTCCTCCAATTATTTAATAATAGGTTTAAACAATTTTTTTATCCTTAAAATTATATAAAGTCTTTTTTTATATTTTAGTTCATGGTTATAAAGACAATGTCAGACACAGCATAAAAGGACTATCTTGAACCATCTCAATGGAATATAAGGATGGACAACGACATCAGAATTTTTATGAGATTTAGGTAATTGGATTGGAACCAAAGACGAGACTCATGAAACCCAAAATACATGCGCAACATGTACAGTACGTAACATTCATAATTTAATTTAAACATGAAATCATATATTGACTTGGCGTTGGAATTTTTGTTGGTACAATCATCCCTACTGTTATGAGGCATAGTCAACAGCACATGAGACATTCTTCTTCATTGCTGTAATCACATTGTGTTCCTAGTTCATTCTTGAAAGGTTGGATCACAACAAAATTATTTAAATTTTAAAAATTTTAACTAAGTCTATGCTATTAATTGATAACATGACCAAGGACGGATCCAAGAACACTTGGGGGGGTGATGTTTCTTTTGTGATTGTAGAGCAAAATTTAAAATGATAATAATGAGAATTATTTTATAAATAAAGAGAAAAAATTTAAAATTTGAGAGAAAAACAATACGAAAATCATTGATTATAAAAAGAATATCTGTTATCATTTGATTAGTCTTTTGTTTCCAAACTTATAATTAAGAGCATAAATTTAATATTTTTTCTTAATATAACTAAATAAAAAGCTTTTAACAACATTAAAATAATAATTTTAATTGTTATAAAAATTATTAAAACACAATAGTAACAATTTATTGTGAAAATTAAATATTAGTTCTTTTTGCAATTTACTAATATATATTATATAATATACTATAATACTTTTTAATTTTTATATATGTATATAAATTTTTAAAATAATAAAAGAAAAATTATATTTAGTAGAATAGAAAATAGAAGCAATGCTAAAAAAATTTAAAGAAAAAATAATAAAAATAGAAGAAGAAAAAGCACCAACGACACAATCAAACCCAAGACATGAGGAGGGGAGAGCAAAGCCCCTCTGTATCTGTTTTTGGACATAATAAATTATAATGACACACTAACATATATTATGTCAGTTGGACATTGTTGTGTTAGACGTCAGCAATAAATTTATTTATAATTTTAAAATAATCATGAAAATAAAAATAAAAATAATTTAAGAAATAATTTTAAAATTTCTTTACTATTAGTACTCCTTACTTTACTACGTTCACAAAAAAAAAAAGTACTACTTTACTACTATAAATGAAAGCGTAGGTTGTGTTGGTTTTGCATTGTGAAGTGCGCAAAAAAAGAAGTTAAACAAATAAAAAATGGGTTGTTGTTCTAAGAGGTTTTCTCATTCTTTCTTATTCTTATTACTGTGATGTGTTTCTCTGCCAACATCGCAATCGCAACGAACCTTAATCATGTTGATGCTGCTCCTAATTATCCCAATCAGTTCAATTCTGCTAGTAAGTCATCAAATTATTAATTCATAAATAAATTTGATTTGTATAGTGTTCCGTGTAAATTCATCAAATTATGATATTTTTTAGAGATAATTTATTAGAAAGAATAAAAGTAAGTTTAATATTTCAATTAATTCTCTTTGATGTTTTATTTTGCTTCTATATATATATTCAGATTCAGATGAAATAAAGGGCGGAGTGAGCAGGAGATTCCTACTTGGCATCAAACCTCGTCCTGATAAAGCTTGTTGTCACAACTATGAAATTAAACCCTAAAATTAATTTTCGAGATATATAAAATGAAGAAATTTAATAGTAATGGATATTTTATTGTAATATTTCATTTTTTTTTTTTAGAAGTTACACATGAGTTAGGCATATGGCTATTATATAGTATAGGCTTAATACATCTTTTGTTCTATATTTTTTATATGCATTTCATTTCGGTCCCATATCTTTTTTGGGTTATATTTTGGTCCTATAACTTTTATAAACGTTTCATTTTTGTCCAATCTGTCAACCCCGTCACACCCGTTAACAAAATTGACCTAAAAAGAACAGAGTCAAATTACGTCATTTATCTTCAAATCTAGAAAAACCATAAAATACATGTGAACCTTAATAAGAACAGAGTCAAATTACCTTGTACGGGGTGACAAAATTGACGGATGGGACCAAAATGAAACATTTTTAAGAGATACAAGACCAAAATGTAACTCAAAAAAAATATAGGACCAAAATGAAATGCGCATAATAAATACAGGACCAAAAGGTGTATTTGGCCTATAGTATATAAGTGATGTAATAATAGCCGATAAAAAAAAAGTGATAAAATAATAATAAGTGGCGAGCTTGACCCAATATTGAGAGCTAAATTAGTTAAGTGGCAAGTAATAAAATATTTTAAATAATATTTATGTAATATATTAATTCATATTGATGAGATAAAATTATATATATATATATATATATATATATATTAGAAGTTATTATATAAAAATTATAAGATATTTATTTCATTTGGGGGGTGCTACAAAATTCTGTTACCGGTAATAATTCTTTTCTTATATATGAACTAATTTTTAGAAATGAATTAGATTCAAACTCTAAATTTAACGTGGTGTCACAACTCACATATTATTTAAACCGCATAAGAAGATCTCTGAGACTCAAGTCAATGCCAAAACAAAAAGAACACAAGCGAACTCTACTTGAAGTACAAGCCAAAGTAAACTAAAGTGTATATAAGTGTGTTACGAAGTCCAAATTGCCCTAGACATTTTAGATAAAGTGACACACAGAGTTATAACTCGCCACACTCCAACAACATAAATTGTTAACTACTACAATTATTAATTATTTTTTTAGAAAAAATATATAATCATATTATTTTATTTGAATTAAATTAACTCATCCGGGTTTAGTCCTAAAGAAATGCGAACCATTACAAAGTGAACCTAGCTAACGGGTTAACCCATTCAAACAAAATGATAATACTTCAATGAGTTTGGTCAACAATTTGTAAATGGTGGTTTCTCCGGTGTTCCTTCAAAATAAGGAACAAATTTGTTCCTTCACGTGGCTCCATTTAAGTAATGACACTTGTTGTAATTCATCCACGTCATCTAATTTAATATAATTTTTTAATATTACAAAATAATCCTCTCTTTTAATAACATCTACTTTAAGCACAATATTTCTTAAAATTCTTTTATCTTTTAACAAATTAAAATGCAACGTTTATGACTAAAATTGAAATTAAACACAAGTGGTCATGAAAACATAATCGAAGAAGTGTGAAGAACAAGTATTAAAACTCCTTTTGATGTATTCATCCGCAACAAAATAATACTACCCATCATATAAGACAAGTATTCATTAAGAATAAGTTATACACAATTTTAGTGCAAGTTTTGATAGTTTTTTGGGTTTAGTTTGTGATTTGTGATTTTTTATGTTGTTTCGATGTTATTATATTTAAATTCTTCATGTTAATTTGATGTAAAATATGTGTTGGGTGTCCAAGTTTTGCTATAATGTTCATAGTTATTCTTAATTATTCTTGCTATTTCTTGGTAGATATTTCTATGGTGTCATCTCTATGAAGATGACAACATGATCTCTTAGCCAATCAAACGAAAAATTTGATATGAGGCAATAAGAAATGCAATAAATTTATATTCTCTATTAAATCATTTAGATTTGATAGATACTAACTTGATTTTGTTTTTTAATCTAATATTTAGTTTTTATTTATGTCTCAATTTATTTAATCAAAATATCAAATACTTAGATTTTGGTTACATTATTAAAGGTGTATTTGAGCTTTAATTAATTAAAAAAATGAATTTTTATTAGTTGAACGAAAATAAATTAATACAGAATATTATAATAAATAAAATAAGGTAAAAGTAGTATTTTGGTCCCTAAACTTTACATTAAATTTTATTTTGGATCTCTTTTTTTTTTTTCATATTAGCTTCTTTACTTATTTTTTCTTTGTGTTTTTTCATTAAATAATTAATAAAAAAATCTAAAATAGTCGCATGATGTGAGAAAGAAGAAGACAATGATAAAAAAAATATTATCATGGGCATTTTTATTAATTATTTATCAACAAAAGTTAATAGAAAATAACTATATTATATTGAAAATATAAATTAAGATTATGAACAAAAAATAAAATGACCCATTTAAAATTTGAGATAAAGTTATGGGCTTAAAATATGATAATATTATTTTACAATTTTTTTCTGGTGAAAATTCATAAAATAAGAAAAACATATTCACATATAAACTTTAATTTATAAATTTCACATGAATAAAGCACACTTAAATATTATAATGTATTTAAATAATATTATTTTCATACAAATAACTAGTACACGCATCATTACGTTGTCATCTCTATGCTCAGAGTATCAATTATTTGTATCAGGTTCTTCTAAGTCTTATCATTTATTTCAGGCCCAATTATGAATTATTTATGTTATGTTATTTTTTAAATATAATTTTCTTTCAAAGTATTCATTAATTATGTATTTTTCTTCTAGGTTGCTTCAGATTAGAGTATAAATTACCTAGGTCACGTTCTATTCAGCCAAATGTTTGCTTATTATATTTATAGTTATAAAACTCATACTAGTCATCGACTCGGTCAAGGTCCTGGATCACTAGTCGAACTAGTAGGTCATTGATTGAACTGATTTAACTTGATATACGATAATATTTTATAATTTATACTAATATTTACAAATATCATATATATTTTACCGTAAAATTTAATATATTAAAGAATTTTTGTGTACTAATCACATATTAGTACTAATATTAATTAAAATTTATGCAAAATTAAAATATATAAATATTGATAAATTTAGATTTATATATAAAATTATAAGTTATATAAAATTTTTTAAAATAAATAAATAAATGCAAATACATTAAAAACTAAATTCATAAATATATTGTAATAAAATTTTCTATTATAATAATATAAACATACTTATGAAATTTTTTATATTTGATAACTAACCCATATTTTACTATATGTTAAATATACTTATATTCTAAAATATTTTAATATAATAATATAAATATATTTATAAAATTTTTATTACAATATATTTATGAGTTTAATTTTTTAATGTATTCGCATTTATTTATTTTTAAAAAAATTTATCTAAGTTATAATTTTATATATCAATCTAAAAAGTTATCAATATTTATATATTTTAATATTGTATAAACATTAACATTAGTACTAATCTATGATTAGTACACAAATTTTTTTTAGTATATTAAATTTTATGGAAAAATATATATTAAATTTGTAAATATTAGTATAAACTATAAAATATTATCATATATCAGTTAAATCGGTTTAACCAGAAAGTTAGTGGTTTGATCAATAATCCAGGATCTTGACCTATTCGATGACTGGTATGAATTTTATAACTATAGATATAAGTAACTAATAATTGAGTCTTAAGTAAACATTAGGCCGAATAGAACATGATCTACATAACTTATATTCTAGTCTGAAGCGACCTAAAAGAAAAATACATAATTAATGAAAACTTTAACTTGAAGCAAATTGTATTTCAAAAATAATTTAATGTAAATAATTCATAATTGTGCTTGAAATAAATTATGAGACTTAGAAGAACCTAATACAAGTAAATGATACTTGAGCATAGGGATTACAACGTAATTAGGCGTGTACTGGTTATTTATATGAAAATAATATTATTTAAATACATTATATTATTTAAATGTGCTTTATTCGTGTTAGATTTATAAATTAAAATTTATATGGGATTGATTTTTTCTTTTTGTGTTGTTTTGTGAATTTTCACTAGAGAAAATTTATAGAATAATAGCATCATATTTTTATGGCTAAATTTATATTTTAGTCTCGTAACTTTATCTCAAATTTTAATTTGGTCCTTTTATTTTTTTTCTTTGTAATCTTAATTTATATTTTCAATATAATATAATCCTTTTCTATTAATTTTTGTTGGTAAATAATAACTAACAAGAATGCCAATAATAAAACTTTTTATCATTGTCTTCTTCTTTCTCATATCCAGTAACTATTTTAGACATTTTTATTAATTATTTAATGAAATAAAATAAAGCAAAAATAAGTAAAGAATCAATATGAACAAAAAAAAAAGAGATCAAAACTGAAATTTAGTCTAAAGTTTAGGGACCAAAATACTACTTTTGCCTTATTTTATTTATTATAATATTTACCATTAATTTATTTATTTTTCAACTAATAAAAACTCTTTTTTTTTTATTCATTAAAGCTCAAATACACCTTTAATAATGTAACCACAATCTAAGTATTTGATATTTTCAATAAAAAATGGACACTTAAATAAAAATTAAATATTAGATTAAAAAGCAAAATCAAGTTAGTATCTGTAACACCCTCATAAAATGGCCTTAAACTAACATGTAAAACATACATGCTTTTCATCCGATTAAGCGGCCTTGTCAATGATACTATGAAAATTACCCTATTTAAAAAAATCCTGAATATATAATTACATGACCACACTAGTGAGAGTTAGACCTGAATTAGTCTCAAAATACAAGTCTAAGTGACATCAAAAGAGGAAATCTATGATAGTAACTTTATTACAATTTAGGATTACAACTATAGGTACAATAAATCATCTAATATAAGTCTTCATTCTTGTGCTCCATCATCTCTAGCCATGACATCACCTGCAATACTGTAACCGTGAGATATACGAATTCACATATATCTCAGTAACCCCCGGTTATATAAAAATGTTTCCACAAACTATCTCCTCCTAGATTTAATACTAACATCATCCATATGAACCTCAAGTTCCTTAAACAGTCAAACAATCAATCAATCACATAAACATTAAGTTCCATCACACAATCAATCATTCATAATCTGTGAACTCTAATGAGGTATGCTATGTATGTTCCTTTTTATCAGTTTTGTGCCGGCAGTCCACACCCTCATTGGAGATCTCCATTGTCCAAGGAAGCGTCCCCCCTTGAACCCTCAATCTGCCCGGTCTCACACCCGAAGGTGATCAATGCAGTGTCTTTTATCATGAATGAAAATGCATAAACCAATGCAATATTAGCCTCATTCTCTTCCTCATACCAAGGCCTTAACCCATACCCTTGTTGATGAGGAGAGTTATTCACATATTGCATTGGTATTTCAAGTCAATCACATAATTTCAATTATTAATTAGTCATGAAAACATGGCTTAAAGTCCCTTAACATTGCAAGGCCCTTACCAATTCCCTTACAATGTTAAATACATGTTAAAGCCTCATTCTCTTCCTCATACCAAGGCCTTAAAACATACCCTTGTTGATGAGGAGAGTCATTTGATTCCTTAAACATAAATCTTGAAACATTCAATCACACAAATACATGTTCAATTTCTACCTTATTCATAACATACAATGAAGCCATTCATCCACAATCATGCACCACACAATTTCATGGTACTAGGCATAATTTGTAAAACAATGGGACCTATTTTCATCCATTCCAATCCTAGAGATGGATTCATTATGTTTACATTGCATTTTGTTTGATTATGTTCATGTAGAAATAAAGCATGGAGAAGTGTTGATTTTAGAAGATTGGACTTGAATAATGAAGGGAAGAATGAAGAAAGTTGAAGAAAAGATGTAGAAAACACTTAAAACTGTCAAACACCATCTTGTGCGCACAGCCCATGAAGTTGTGCGCACCTTAATTCACCCCTGGAGCTGCTGTCCAATCTTGTGCGCACATCCCAAGAACGTGTGCGCACTCCTGTTTGTATTTCGACCATAACTTGAGTTATAGACCTCCAAATAGAGTGAAACTAAAAGCATTTGAAAGCTAAGAGGATTCTCTACAACTCTTATGAAGGTTACAAAACCCAGTTCTAAAATTATAATTGTCAAAAACAGTCATCTTTGACAGGTATGTGCAATCAACAAAATAGATACTTTCATATAGACTCTGTTTCAGTAATTTGGTCATAACTAGAGTTGTAGACCTCCAAATTGAGTGAAACCAAAGGCATTGGAAAGATAAGAGGATTATCTACAACTCTTATGAAGACCATGATGACCAATTCATAATAAATAATGGTTCGTATTTCAGTTCAAAGTCACAGCATTAACACTCAAAATTTCATCAAAATCATGCCCTGTTTCTAACCAACCTAAACCTTTAACCCAATTCAACTTCCAAAACCATAAACCCATCCATGTGAGCCAATTCATCAAACATCAAATGTGCATTCAAACATTACAATCACAATTACAAGCAACATACCAACATAGCAACAAAACAACCAATTTCATCAAACACCAAGACAATTTACATGATTTCAAACCACAATTACAATTTGCATCACACAATTCATCCTACCATTCACAATTTCCACCTAGCTATACTATTGGGGTTTTGGGGTTATCTTTGAAGCTTGTTCTTTGCCTTCAAGCTTGATTCTCCAACCTAGGGTCTAGCTTCCAAGCCCATAACCTCTTTTCCTTTGTCATTTACTTGGTCCTTGGGTGATTATGCCCCCAAGCTTGATTTGGAGAAGACTTAGGCTTAGAAACACTTGAAAACCCACATGCAAGGCATAACCATGGAGAATGAAAGAGCTTGTCCTAGAGAGAAGGAGGAGAAGATGATTTCCTAGTGAGAGAAAGAAGTTGGCGAGAATAGGGAGAAGAGGAAGGGTATGGTCTCTTATCTAGTATGGTCTAGTTCACTTAAGATGGGAGGGACTACTTAGCAATTTTCAAAAATTGCAAGAAGGTCCTTCCTTTCTTTGAGAGTCCCCTTTTAACTCTCTTTTACATAATCTCCTAATTGTTGATACTTTGTTCTTGAATTATGCATATACCACAACTAAATAGCCTTAGATATCATCACTAGTAAATTTGGGATGTTACAGTATCTATCAAATCTAAATGTTTTAATAGAGAATATAACTTTATTGAATTCTGATTGTCTCATATCAATTTTTTTATTTGATTGGATAAGAGACCATTGTATCATCTTCATAGAGATGAAACCATAGAAATACCTATCAAGAAATAGCAAAAACAATTAAGAACAGCCATGAACGTTATAGCAAAACTTGGACAACTAACACATATTTTACATCAATTTGACTTGAAGAATTTAAATATAACATCGAAACAACATAAAATAAAAATTACAAATCACATATTAAAGCCAAAAAACAATCAAACCTTGTGCTAGAATTGTATATAATGTATTCCTAATAAATACTTGTCTTTTATGATGGATAGTATTATTTTGCTACACATGAATACATCGAAGGTAGCAATAGACTATTATGTTTTAATACTTGTTCTTCACACTTCTTCGATTATGTTTTCATGACCACTTGTGTTTAATTTCAAATTTAGTCATAAACGTTGCATTTTAATTTGTTAAAAGATAAAAAAATTTTAAGAAATATTGTGCTTAAACTAAGAGCATATTAAAAGAGATGATTATTTTGCAATATTAAAAAACTATATTAAATTAGATGACGTGGATGAATTACAACAAGTGTCATTACTTAAATAGAGCCCCGTGGAGGAACAAATTCGTTCCTTATTTTGAAGGAACACCGGAGAAACCACCTTCGCAAATTGACCTATGAGCCACATTTTAAAAACGAAAATAAATTAAAACTTTCTTTTTAATTCCTATTTTCCAAAACACTCGTAGTATGATTTTAATTGTATAATAGTTCTATTGTAATTTTGGAAAAAAAATATTATAAAATAGATTTCAAAAATGAATTTTAAAGCAAAAAAATAATTTTTAATAAAATATTATATGTGTGCCGACCTGCAGGTAGGGATGGAAAAAGCCTAGGCCGAATTAGGCTTTGTATGTTATGAGTCTATCCAACTTGTTAAATTGACCGCCTAAGCATAGTCTATTACTTGTTATAGGCTATTTTTATAGCGGACTTATTGAAAAGCTTTTTAAACCTGAAAGCCTATTCTAAATAAACTCCTAGAAATTATTTATAATAGCCTATTTCTAAAATAAGTTAGTTAGTATAAAAAAAATTCTAAAAAGGTAAAAAGTATATTTATTAGAGTAAGAGTACAAAGGATACTCACACATTTACAATCTCAATCTCTCAACATTATAATTATAGATCAAATATTCCCACCAAATAACACCCTCCTAATATTGTAACAACAAAAACTGCATAATTCATAAAATCTTCGACCTCATGCATTTTGCTTCCCATGAATCTACCAAACACCAACATAATTAATATAGCAGCAGGAATGGTCAAAACCGAGTGAAGGATCTGAATTCATGTTTCCTTCCTCCAAAGACAAACTCTCACAGTAATTGGGACATGCAAATTACACCACCCAACAAGATGAGAGACCGAATTGATCATAAAATTGTCCACATTATCTCACAATATCTTCTACGACCATTTATAAATAAGAGCACTATCACTATATAGCCACCACGGTAGAAACATTAACCAAAGCAATATAATAATAATAATAGTGCCAACCTCTACTCAAACATATTTATCAGAAACCATCACACCTATTTCATAGCACTAGCAGCACTGAATCATATTACAATAAGGACAAACCCTACAAGTATCATCACTAATTCATGTGCAACACAGAACCCCTGCATTAAAATGTCCCGAGCTCCAGATTCCTCCTCCTATAATACCAAATTAAGTAGCACCAACATGGGAATGATAGACCAGCTGCCCCCTTTTGCATATGTTTTGAACCATATCTCCTAAATTAATGCAAACCAAACCACAAAGGCAGGTTGTTTTCCTTTTGACTTTGGAAAAAATGCTTCGAAGGATAGCAGGTGCATGTAACAGCGATTTGGTAATATTGTCTGAACTCCCCACCATTCAGCCACTTTCAACCATAGTTTGTATGCAAATTTTGAAGAACAGATGGTCAGCAGTTTCAATTACTTTCAAACAGAAAACACATCGCACATTCGCACATCTTGAGTTGATTGAATAATATTAGTATAAATATATATAGTAGTGATTTAAATCCTTAAACATAATTAAAATATGGTCATAAAATATAATATCAAATTTTTTAAAAATAACAACAACAATACGAGAATAGTGATAATAATAATAATAATAATAATAATAATAATAATAATTATTATTATTATTATTATTATTATTATTATTATTATGATGATGATAATGATAATAATAATATTATTATTTTTATTTATATATATAGACTGGCCTATTAGACATGAAATATTTTTTGAATAGTTTTGAAGTCTAATCTAATTAGTTAATTAGGCTTTTAATGTGCTCAAAGCCTAAAGTTACATTACAAGAGAAGAGAAAAGACTTAACTAGCAATACAACCAAGGGGACAAGAGCACCAATGCGGAGAAAGAAAAAGATCTACCCTCATTAAAATAAAACCAATTCCAAGAATGAATCTTCACTAAATTTTTTTTAAAAGTCAAACACACACCCTACCTTATGCTAGTCCTAAATCTACTCTTAATTCTACCCTACCGAGAATCGAACCCCTCTCCTCAAGCTCAAAGAACTCCTCCTTATACCACTTGAGCTACAAGTTCTCAACGCTTAAATGCTTCTTCCGCTTTTTCATGCTTATTTGTTTCCCTTTTTGGACTGTTTTTAGGCTATTGCTTTTGGGTTTTTTTTTTATCGGCCAAACACACACTCCCACATTACACTACTCTTAAATCTACTCTTAATTTTATCTCACCAGGGATTGAACCCATCTCCTTTAACTTAAAAAACTTCTCCTTATGCTACTTGAGCTACATTCTTTATTCTTTTGATTTCTAATATATGCTTCTGTTTTGCTAATTCCTTGTTGCCTACTTTAATTTTCGATCTGTTTTTTTTTTTGTGTGTTGAACCTTGCACCTCTGGTGGTGTTTTATTATATATTGTTTTCTTTGGCTGATAAAAAAAAAGTTTTTCAACAAATGATGAGCTCACACTAAGATTCTATATCTCATGAACAATTAACTAAGTTTGTAGCAGACCACAGGCTCTCACAAAAACACTATGATTCATTAGGCCACAAGCAACATAACTCGAGACATTTTTTTCCAAATATTTTAAATAATTAAATATTACATGTAATATATATATATATATATATATAAAAGTTGGTTCAAATGACATCAATGTGTTAAAGTTCGTAAATGATATCACGCATAACATTTTATAAAAAACGAATTTCGTCGATCCAATCAATCAATTGAAAGTTTATATAACGTAGATTAACTATGCAAAAATTCGAAAATTATTTGATACGTTATTTGCTTGAACATCTAATACATTATTTAAAATATAAGTAAATTTCTTTCATTAGATGACATACCTACAAATTTTTAAATTGTATGAATTTTTGCATAGTAAATCTGCATCATATAAATTTTCAATTGATTAGTTAAATCGAAAAAATTTATTTTTTATAAAAAGTTATGCGCGGTGTCATTTACGAGATTTGACACATAGGGGTCATTTGAACCCAACCATATATATATATATACTTATATTTTTTATATAAACTATAATAAATCAATTTGACTAAATATAAATGTATAAAATATATGTAAAAATATATACTATTTGACTAAATATATTTTTTGTAATGTAAATAATATAAATTAATTCAAATAGAAAATATATACATTTTAAAAACAAAATATTATAAGAATTAAATTAAATATATAAAAAATAAACTGGGTTGATACAGGAGGTGAAGAGGCTTAAAAGAAAAAGGACTAATGGAGTTTTTAGAGAAAGCAAAAGGCGCATGGTGGTACAAGATAGGGGCAACTTAGCCACTTGCTAGGTTAGATTAATTAGTGTATGTTCTAATTAACCATTTGTTTGTAATATTTTAAATTTAACTTAAATTAAATTTGATGAACCACTTAAATTAAATAACAAGTAAAATAGTAATAAAAAATTATAAATTTACTTTTTATTTTAAAAACATCAAAGAAATCACCAATACTAGATAAGAAGGAAGGAGGTTTCATACAAGAACACAACTAGTAATTCTCTTAATTAAAGTATCATCAATAATATCATTAGTGTTAAGTATTTGTAATGAATCAAAATTAGAAAAGATAATTTTTTTATTAGAGTGGAGGATCTTCTTAGAAAATAAAATAAAACTTCATATTTTTTATTGATAATTATTTTGATCCACTATTACATAGATTTATAGAGTCAATAGAGTATTTTAGATTCTAATAATAATTCTAACAACGTTGGGCTTAACCTAATTACTTTAGACCTATCCTATTTTAGCCCAACTCTATTCATGATAGTCTTACTCTTTTTTTTATGAATAGTAGTTTTAACATACACTACGTTGTAAGTTGTGTACGGTACACCATATGAAAAAATGAATACAAAATTCAATCGAAAATGTTAAAAATAATAATAAATATAGTATTATTTTTGTTCCACCATGCGTTTGGCATGGCGGATTTGGCTTCCAATCTGGTCTCCGGTACGGCGGTTGGATATCTCCGGCCACTCACCTAGTGGTGAGGGGTACCTGCAAGCACTCCGACGATCAAGTCAGTTGTGTGCCTTAAGCAGGAATTCTCAGATCTAGAGTTATGAAAACGTATCGAATGAAGACTAGTCACATATATTTATAAGGTAAACAAAGTCACCAAAATCAAACATGTCACTGCCTCAGTTCCGTGAATTGCGGCGGTAGTTACGGATTTGTAACGGTCTTCACGTGGGGGTGAAGTCCCCTGTGCCTTATGTCGTGTCACTATTCGTAGATACACGACATGGAACCGACGGCTTGGGCTACCCACGTGAAACCTACACGTGTTCTTCTTGCGGATTAGGTCCATAACAATTTTATATATATATATCTCTTTTATTTTTTTTATCTATAATCAATTAAATAATATCATGACTTGTATAAGTGTTACTTTTAGAAAATAAAGTATATGTTTATTTTTATCTTTGCAAAAGTAAAGTATATGTGATGTGATATCTTACGATGAATATTTCACATGGAAACTACGAGGAAGCGTAGCCGACACCACAGTTAGAGATTGAAGAAATTAGTACAGATATGAATATTTTAATAAGAAATAATTAGCAAGTTTAACTAATTATATGACATATTCTAACGTGTTATTTTGTCTATTACGTTGTTAATATAACGGTAAATATTTAAATTAAAACTTTTGATCTTTGAAAGAAATAATTAGTAACAAAAAATTTTCAAGTTAAAGACTAAAATTATAAGATGTTATATTTTAATGCATTATTAAATTGTTATTAAATATTTTTTTTCTATTTTATCTTTATAAAATAATTAATACCCAATTAAAATCAATAAAAATAATTAATGTTTTAATCATGAATATAGATAAAATTTAATAAATTTTTTTATTTATTATAATATTTTTTATATTCTTAAAACAATCTTAAATGACTATTTATTTTAAACAAAAGGTGATACGTACAGAAATTAGTCACCACGTTTTCCACCTTCATCACATCACATGCTACATTATCATAGGTCAAGATTGTTAAGTTATTATTGTCAACAAGAAAGATTGAAAATTAGGAACTATCACTTGTATTTTTGGTGATATTTTCTTCCAATTCACACATAACTCAACCACCACTTTAATTGCATTATTTTATGTATTTCTGAGTAGTATAATTAAATATCTGTGTGTTTGTGTGTCTTAAATAGAGTGCATTCTCATTATAAATTTTTTGTCTTTACTATCTCCTTGTAATCTTGAGTCAAAAGGAGTAATGAGTATGATTCTTCATTATTAGTACGTAGTAGTAATCCCTACTTTACCACGTTTAAAACAAAAAAAAAAACTGTACTACTACTTTATTACGAATTACTAATATAAATGAAAGCGTAGGTTGTGTTGGTTTTGCATTATATTGTGAAGTGCCCAAAAAAGAAATTAATTAAAAAAAAAAAATGGGTTGTTGTTCTAAGAAGTGCTTCTCATTCTTTCTTATTCTTATCACTGTGATGTGTTTCTCTGCCAACATCGCAATTGCAACGAACCTTAATCATGTTGATGCTGCTCCTAATTATCCCAATCAGTTCAATTCTGCTAGTAAGTCATCAAATTATATATGCTCCTAATTACTCTAACTAAAACCTAAAAAAATGTTAGTAAATAATTTATTATTTTTTTGTTGTGCAAGTTTAATATTTTAATAAATTTGGTTTGTTGGTTGCTTAAATTCAGATGAAATGAAGGGAGGTATGAGCAGGAGACTCCTTAACGATCCTCCTCGTTGCCACAATTATTTAAGCAGTCGATGTAAACTTCCAATTAATTAATGAATAATTTAATTTGATTTTAATTTGGTTTGGTATGGTGTATACCACATTTGGATATATTTCCTCGTGTGTAATTTGTTTTATGTTTTGTAATTGAGCAC
The DNA here is from genome assembly GCA_037177725.1 of Cyamopsis tetragonoloba. Lineage (NCBI taxonomy): Eukaryota > Viridiplantae > Streptophyta > Magnoliopsida > Fabales > Fabaceae > Cyamopsis > Cyamopsis tetragonoloba. The sequence goes on along the minus strand of CM074122.1, from coordinate 61,024,026 downwards.
TTATTGTAATATTTAATGGGTGTGTTTAATGGATCGCGTAAGAGTATTTGTCACTGGCAATCCATCTAGTTTGCTGTTGTTTGGAGAATTTGGTTATGGCGGAACAAAGTCATTTTTTCAGATATAGCTTGGGAGTTTAATCAAATTTCCGACTCAATTCTTGCGCAATCCTAACTTTGGTTCTAGGCAAGTAATATACGTTGTTCCATTATTGTATTAGTAATTAGATTTTAAACTACCTAAATTGAATTGTGTGGTGTGATTTGTTTCTTTGTTTTTTTTTCATCCTTAATCGTGGCTCAGATTGATATAAGTTGGTTTCTTTGGTTGTTTTCATATCATTTGGTGGTTCTTTTGAGCCTTAATTTGTCTTTTCTCTTCTTGTTTTGGGTTGCTTGCGCCTGTGCTTGCTCCTGTTCCGATCCATTGTTTCTTTGTAATCTTTCGAGAGTATTCCCGATGGTCTTTTAATACTCCTTTAGCTTATAAAAAAATATTTATTTATATATATTTTCAAGTTGAGAAACTCATAATTATCATATTTAATTTATTGTTAGATGGAAAATTATTTAAAATATTAAATAAAATAAATAAAAATTAAGAAGAGATAAATGTAATAAACATAAATTTTAAAAGATGTTAGTATAATTATCTCTTCTTATTATTGTGTTGTTGTATTCCACTGCCTACAATGCAATCACAAGAACTATTAATAAAAACAAAGGAAGTTTCATACAATGTAAAGTATTATTTAATCCGACTTATTTTAAACTTTTTTTATTAACCAAAAAAAAAAGTATATTAATAAGGAGTACTAGATGTACTCCAAACCATATACAAACAGAGTAATAAAGAAAAAAGAAAAACAGGAAACCAACCACATCAAAATTACAGAACAGCTAAGTGAAAACATAGAGAGGTATTAGAATACCTGTCACATAAAGAGAAACTTCCATCCTTTTTTTACTGGGTCAAACAAAAATATTAATAAGTTCTTAAAGTTTTAAGTGGTTTGTTTTTTAAGAAAAAAAAAAGAAAAAAAACTTTAAAATAAGTCATAAATAGAAGCTTTTGTTTATTTTTTCGACCTCTTAGAACATCAACCAACCACCATAGTCACGGCTTAACTGCCACCCACAATCGTTGAACTGGGCTAGCCGCTGTTGGATCGCCACTTGTCACCGACCCGCCCTCTGCCGGGCCACCTGTCACCGGACTGCTGCATATCAATATTTTTTTAAAAAATATTATAATATATACACTATTTTTTATTATTATAAATAAAAAATTATAATAAATTACTTACACTAAATTTAAAAAAATAAAATTATCAAACAATTTATGACTTTTTGTTTTTAAAGTCTCTTTATTTATAGTTTTATAATAATTCTCTTAATTATAAAGTATATATCAGTATCTTTAGTGTCATTACCAAAAAAAAAAAAATATATCTTTAGTGCTAAGTCGAACCTTTATAAAGTAAGTATGTGATGTCGATCTTACAATGAATAATTGACTTCAAAATTACGCGGAACCATAGACCACATACAGTCCACACAGATTCAACAAATTATTTAATAAAAAATTTAAATGTGTTTTTCATCATTAAAATTATCGATCCGGCTTACCTCCTTAACTTTTCTCTCCGCATTTCCTTATCCTTACAAAACGGTTATGTTTTTTACTTTTTTAAAAATTTTTCCTTTATATAAATGATTCACTTTAACTTTTTCTAAAAAAAATACTCGCGGTTATGAAGAAACCGTGATGAAATGACACATTACCGACAGTTTATCAATCGTGCCTAAATTTAGAGTGCTTGCAGTTGTTGTTTAAACCGTGAGTAATATCGTGTAATTTTCCGGCGGTTACCATTTAACCGAGGCAAAATAACACTTTATCGATGGTTTATCAACCATAGTTAAGTTAAAAAATTGAAAAAATATGGTTTGCAAGGCTAAGGAAGTGCTGAGAAGGGAAGGCTAAGGAGGAAAGCGAAATTCTAAAACTACAATGTCTCTTTCATTTTAGTACCTAAAAAATCTGATATTAATTATATAATTTAAGTTTATATTGTAAAATTTATATATTAATTGGTGCGTGATATGTCATACCATAATAACACAAATATATGTCATATCCGTTGGACATTGTTTCATTAGACGTTAGCAATAAATTCTTTTAAAATATTTTTATTTTTAATTCTAAAATAATTATTAAAAATTAAAATTCAAAAAAATATATTAAAAAAATAATTATTACTTATATGAATATTTTAGTCATGTTTAGCAAGATCAACTAATTATATGACATAGTCTGATGTGTTATTCTGCCTACTGTGTCATTAATTAATAGAAAAATTTAATGGTAGACACTTAAATTAAAAAAATTTATTTTTAAAAGAAATAATCAATAACAAAAAAATTTCAAGCTAAGGACTAAAACTATAAGATGCTATATTTTTAATGCATTATTAAATTATTAAATAATTTTTTTCTTATTTTATCCTTATAAAATAATTAATACCCAACTAAAATCGATCAATATTAAATAATTAATGTTTCAATCATTAATAATTTAATAAAATTATTTTATTTATTATAATATTTTTATTAGATAATTAATGTTTTAATCAACTCTTTTTTTATTTAATTTCATTACCTTTCTTACTTCTTTATTATTTGAGTAATTAAAAAAGAATATTGTTATATTTTTCTAATAATTCTCTTACTTATTTTTTTATATTATTTTTTTTATAATCACGGGTTTCTCCACCCTTAGGATGAGATTAATTCCATTCGCGCTGCGTGGCTGACACTGACCTCCGAGAATTTGGCATAAGTGAGGTTCAAACATGAGACCTCCCGATGTGGATCGTCCCTCTTATGAACTTAGTGAGACCTTACATCGCTAAACAATCCTTAGGGTTATTTTCCTATATATATTACTTTAAAAAGTAAACAACTAAGGAGTATGACTACTCTTGCTTTATTACTATTATAAATGAAAGCGTAGGTTGTGTTGGTTTTGCATTGTGAAGTGCCCAAAAAAGAAATTAATTAAAATAAAAAAATGGGTTGTTGTTCTAAGAAGTGCTTCTCATTATTCTTTCTTATTCTTATCACTGTGTTGTGTTTCTCTGCCAACATCGCAATCGCAAAGAACCTTAATCATGTTGATGTTGCTCCTAATTATCCCAATCAGTTTAATTATGCTAGTAAGTCATTTTTTATATATTGTTCTTTTTTTTTAATTCATAAATAAATTTGATTTGTATAGTATTCCGCGTAAATTCATCAAATTATGGTATTTTTTAGAAAGAATAAAAGTAAGTTTAATATTTCTAATTAATTTGCTTTGATGTTTTATTTTGCTTCTATATATATATTCAGATGGAATAAAGGGCGGAGTGAGCAGGAGATTCCTACTTGGCATCGACAAACCTCCTACTGATCATCCATGTTGTCACAACTATGAAATTAAACCCCAAAATTAATTTTCGAGATATATAGAATGAAGATATTTAATAGTAATTAATGGATATTTTATTGTTAAGTATTTGATGTGATCTTCTCATAGTTAGTTAATTAAGTCATCTCTTTTGGATTTTCTGATGTAAAATATAAGCCCTTAATTACCTGTTATCTAAATAAAGTTTGTATGTACCAACAAAACCTGGTTCGGTTGGCAGATATATAGCTGAGTCCTTTAAGTATTCGGCAGTGCGTATAGAGAAGGCTTTGTTAGGAGAGGCAAAGCTCACTTCGGTGATTTCTACGTCTCAAGGGGATTAGTCTTCAACTATTGGCTGAGGGATACCTTTGGTTAACAAAAAAAAAAAATAAAGTTTGTATGTCTTCAAAATAATCTTAAAATAATTTGGTTTGCGTCTTCTTTATCGCTTAGAATTGATGAATCACGAGATACGGATTTTAAAGCATAGATTACTCGGTTCAGTCTTGGTAGCGAGCGTCGCGGCACATCTTTCTTTGAAGAGCTAATCCAAGATTGTATCGCATCTGGGCGTGATTTAGATGGCTTTCGTATTAACTTTATTAGTAAGGAGTTGAATAAGTATGCTGATTGTAATGCTAAATTTATATATGCTAACGGGGATAATTTGTATGAATCTATTGTCTCACAATATCTTTTACCACTTTTTGTTTGGATAAAACTTTTGATATATCTTTTTTTGGTGGTTGATATATATTGCTTTTTCTTTAAAAAAAATCCTGTTATTTAAAGTTTGTATGTATTCAAAATAACCTTAAGCAATAAAGTTAGAGAGTTTTTTTTTTTCCTTCAAGAAGTGACATTTCGCTTTAGCATCCAATAGGTTGGTCGGATGGTTGAGGACTACTATGGATGCACTTTAGCCTATAAAAAAAAAAGTGACATTTCACTTTTGTTTATCTTTTTTCTTTTTTCTTTTCTTTTTTAAAGTTACACATCAGCTCGGCATATATGACTATTATATATACTATAGGCAAAATGACATTTTTGGTCTCTTAATTCTTTGCGCTAATTCGCTTTAGTCCCTTAACTTTTTTTATTCATTTTAGTCCTTTAACTTTTATTTTAGATTCAATTTGGTCTCTACCGTTACTTCTGTCAAGTCATAATACAAGTGTCCAAATTGAATGGTAGGGACCAAATTGAATCCAAAATAAAAGTTAAGGGACCAAAATGAATCAAAAAAAAGTTAAGGGACCAAAGTGAATTAGCGCAAAGAGTTAAGGAACCAAAAGTGCCATTTTGCCTATACTATATTATCTCTGGTCCCAAATATAAAAAAAAACTTGAAATATTTTTTTGTCTAAAATAATATAAGAAAATCTTAATCTCTCTCTTTATTTAATGCTAATTTCATGCATTTTTTCGTTATTCAATGTCATTTGACCTATGCAAATGAGGAAGAGTGTTTATTTGTAGTTAAAACTTATTTTTTTAATAAAAAAAAAATTAAATGCAAATAACCAATTTTTTTAAGATATGTAAATTATAATATGTCTTTTATTTATATTCGAGACCAAAAATAGTATAATTTAAGTGGTGTAATATTCAGAGGCGAAACTTGACTTGATATTGAGAGGGCTAAAATTGATAAATGACAAGTAATAAAATAATTTAACTATTTTAAGTAATATTTATATAATATATGAATTTACAATCAGATAAAATTGAAATATACATATTAGAAGTTAATATATAAAAGTTATAAGGTATTTATTAGCTATTTTAATTTTTTTTGAGGGTTATGTTACAAAAAAGCTCTATAATTAATGATAATATTTTTTTATGAGTTAGTTTTTAAAAATAAATTATTGCTCAAACCCTAAAAATAGCATAGTTTCAGAGCCCACACAGTTTAGCTACATTAAAAAGTATTGAGACTCAAGCCAAAGCCAGCCAAAAACCGAAAGAGCGCAAGCCAATTCTACTACTTAATTGAAGTACAAGCCAAAGTAAACTAATTAATTAAAGTGATTAGCACTCTAATTTCTAACACACTTAAATCAAATTATATATTCAGCATTAATCAATAAGGACAAGAGGTGTTCAAAGAAGACTAATTAACCATTAATATTTCCACTGAACACATCCGTCAATTTGAAAAAGAAAAATTATTTCCTCTATAGGCATGAAACCAAGATCAAGAGCAAACTTCGATATGGTCAAAGGTCTTCAATGTTGGATAAAACCCACACACAAAAAGTAAGAGTTTGTAGTTCAAGTGGTATAAGAAATAATTCTTGAAATTTAAAGGTGAGAGATTCGATCTCTAATGAGTGTGTGTTTGGCCGATAAAAAAAAATCACACACAAAAAAGGGAGTCATTAGCAAGCACACATAGAACAAACCACAAAATTAGAATTGGTAAAATTTACGTGGTTTGACACCTCTTATATAAATCCATGTAAATGCTTCAACAAAAGTATTTTATTATCTCAAATAAATACTATAAGAAAGGAGTTAGTATAATTTTAAAAACAAAAATTAAATAAATATAATACATGTAAACCTTATATGAGCTGGACTGGTATAATTATTTCATTTTATCATTATAACTTTATATCAATTGTATTGAACATTTTAATTATAATTTAAATTAATAAATTTATAATATATTTTTTATTATAAATTGTTAACTACTACAATTCTTAATTTTTAGAAAAAATATATGATCATATTAGTTTATTTGAATTAAATTAAAAATTAAAAAAAATCTATAATAAAAAATGTGTAACATTAGAATATATTATTGAAGAGGATGCGATTGAACCTTGGGTAATTGATGATCTATAAAGGAAGAACTAGAGCTTATATAAGGATTGAGACATGCAAGCCGGCCCGTAAAACCCATAACTCATTGAGGCTTAGTCCTAAAGAAATGAAAACAATTACAAAGTGGACTTAGTTGGTTAACTCATTTAAACATGATAAAACTTAAATGAGTTTGGTCAGTAGTTTGACTTGTGAGCCACATTTTAAGAACAAACAAAAATTAAAACTCTCTTTTTAATTCTTATTTTCCAAAAACTTATTGTATGATGATTTTAATTGTATAATACCTCTATTGCAATTTTGAAAAAAAAAAAGAAGTTATTAAAAAATAGACTTCAAAAATGAATTTTGAAGCAAATATCTTTTATCTTAAAAAAAAACATTTTTAATAAAATATTATATACAGGTCAACCTGCCGGACCTATTTAATCTGTGTACTTTTGTGTGTCTGTAAAATGAAAGATCCTTTAAATGTAGGCCAATGTAATTAGTGGATAGTTTAATTTAACGTAACTCACGAATCAAAGTGGCTCGGTGGGTGATGAGGAAATAGGGGAGTGATTGAGTTTTGTGTTTTATTTTTATTAATTTGTTAGGATCTTTAAAATCATCATCATTACTAGTAAATGGTGTTGATTGCCTTTTATTTTAGGGATTCCTTTAAGAAGTGGCTTAATTTTTATTAATTAGAATTTTCATCATTAATTTCTTAGGATATTGTCATAATCAACATCATCATTTCTAATAAATGATGTAGATATGAATATAATTTGACAAGGCTGAACTATAAGTTTGGATACGGATGAATGAATAAATCAAGTAAGATTGGATTCGTTTTTTATGTTTTAGAAATATATTTTGTGAGTGATTCTCTTTTGTTCTTGTGTGAAACAAGTTCAGAGGCTTATCAAAGGTTAACCATCACTTTTGTATAACATTAATACATTATTATCTTATTCATCTCCTTCGTCATCTCCACCATTACCACCTTTTTAATCTTCTTCCTATCCTAATATTAAAAATAATAATTTCTAAAACCTGGCTCTTCCATCTAAAACCAACGCATATCTTAGTCTTGAGCACACACCCTTTCAAAATCTCCCTAAATTCCGAATTAAAGAACTTGACAGAATCTAGCTTTAATAACTAGATGATCTTTCCAAATTCCTATCACCCAAGAGAATTCCCATCAGTGGGGGTCGGCTCAATCTGCTTACCCAGTTTCTATAATGAGTACATTAGTGATTGCGACAAAGGTAACTCGTGAGCCCATAACGAAGACTTTGAAACTCATCATAAATAGTTAACAAGGCTTTCATCAAATTATGAGCTTACAATAAGGATTGTGTATCTCATGAATAGTTAATCAGGTTTTCAGTAGATCACAAACTCTCACAAAGAGCAAAAGCTCTCACAACAAAAACACTTTGAAGCATGAGTAGATCATTAGGCCACAAGCAACACAAGAGACTTTTTTTTTCCCAAATATTTTAAATTATTAAATATTAAATTTTCCTAAATATTACATGTAAATATAGTTTCATACAGTTATATTTTTAAAATTGTATTAAAATTACTTTATAAAATATAAATATATAAAAAATATGTACTTTATTTAATACAATGATGATGATCATTTGAAGAATTTTAGTGCAACAACTTGGGTTTGACTCCGTCTATCCAACATTTATTTCTTTTTCTTTGTTCGATTGAATTAAAATAATGAGAGGGCCAAATTAATAGATTGGTCCTATAATTTATTTTTTTGTTTCGATTCGGTCCGGTAGCTATTAAATATTTCAATTTGGTTCTGTAACTTATTTTTTTGTTTCGTTTTGGTCACGTAACTATTAAACGTTCCAACTTGGTCCTATAACATAGTTTCATGTTTCAATCTGATCCTGTAACTTAACTTTCATCCAACAATTTCGTCATTTCTATCAGACCAAATTCAAACAAAAATAAAAAGTTACAGGACCAAATTGAAATTGAAAAAATAAGTTACAGGTCCAAATCGAAACGTTTAATAGTTACGGGACCAAGTTGAAATAGAAAAATAGGTTACCGAACAAAGTTGAAACTTTTAATAATTACAGGACCAAATCGAGACAGAAAAATAAGATAAAGTTATCAATTTGGCCTAGTGAGAGAAGAAAAAAAACAACGAATGATATAGAATTATTATAATGTAAATAATATAATATTTTTTGGTCACAATGTAAATATTATAAATTAATTCAAATAGAAAAAAATTTGCATTTAAAAAATTAAAATATTATAAGAATTAAATTAAATATATAAAAATAAATTGGGTTAATACTAGAGATGGAGAGACTAGGAAGAAAAAAGAACCGATGAAGTTGACCGGTTGCTAGGTTGTGGCACGAGATGGGGGCGACTTGACCGGTTACTAGGTTAGATATACTAATTAGTTTCGTAAGTTAAAAGAGATCAGGGAATTAAGAAAAAACTATGTTTAAAAATTAACAAAATTATTAGTAATGATAATAATTTATTGCAATTGCAATATTTTAAATTTAAATTAAATGAAATAAATCATATAAATCAAATAACGTATCAATCATTGAGTAAAACAGTATAAAAAAATAAATTTACTATTTATTTTAAAGGAGATCAGAACATTGAAGAAATCACCAATTCTAGATAAGAAGGAAGGAAGTTTAATACAAGAACACAACTAGTAATAATTCTCTTAATTAAAGTTCAATTTTTACATGCACACACCATTTAAAAGCACAATTTATTTACAATTGTATCACGTCAATAATTAACACAACTTTTAGATTTTTAATTTAAAACTATAAGTTGGGTTAACCTAAATTGTAAATGAGATATTAATGCACATTGATATGCAACAATATAATCATTTGTCATTAAAGTATCAATATCATTAGTGTTAAGTCTTGTTTTTCTTTTTTTTATATATACACAGTAAGTCTTACTTTTAGAAAGTAAAGTATATGTTTTCTTTTTTCCTTTTTACAAAAGTAAAGTATATGTGATGTGGTATCTTATATATTTATCTTACAATAATGAATATTTCACATGGAAATTACGCGGAAGCATAGTCCACAGTCCGAGGTTGAAGAAATTTTCTTAGGAGTTACGACCTTAATTACTTTTCTCATCACATACCTGCTAATTATCGATTTCACTTGCTTCATAATTAGATTCTTTTTTATCGCTTCTTAAGTAATTAATAACGATATTATTTTTTAACATGGAGTAAAGTATACAATATAGATTATAAGAGATTTACTTTTAGTTGTGTGTGTGTCTATTTGTCAAAAAATAATGCTTTACTAAAATTAAATTTATCCCATTCATTAATAACGATTAATTTGTGGCTGAGAACTAAAAACCAAAAAAATAATGTCGTTAGGTATTGCAGAAAGCCTAATTAGGAGGTAAGTCAAATTGGCTACCAATGCATAAGGGCCTTTATTATGACACGTTACTTGATACATGAAAGTCCACATAGACGATCAAATGATGTTTGTTTTGCTTATCTTTTAAGTTACACAATTTTGGGTCCGAATTTTTATTATATTGTAAGCTAGTGATCTAATTCGAGAGACTAATTAAATGATATATTTTGAGATTAGACTTGTGTTGCATTTTCTAGTGGCTTTTGCTGCGTCATTAGCAAAGGATGATTGACCCCCACTAATTAATTAGCGAGTACCATTTGACAGTCGCTAAATTCTAGCAATGCGAAATGTTACAACGGCCCGATATTCGTTGCTTGGCCGTCGTTAATTGTGATTTAGCGAGGGCTTTTGCCTCGTTAGCAATGACTTTACTCCCACTAAAAACTTTTTTTCTTCTACTAGACAAAACAACGTTATTTTATCACTTACGTAAACTTATAAGTATCAATTAATGTGTTATATAAATATTTAACATGTCACGTAAATATGATATTAAACAAAGTCGATGACTAAAATACTCACTATTTTACTGCGTGAAAAAAAAAACAATTACTACTTTACTACTATAAATGAAAACGTAGGTTGTGTTGGTTTTGCATCATTATTGTGAAGTAGTGCGCCAAAAAAGAAATAAATAAAAAATGGGTTGTTGTTCAAAGAAGTGCTTTTCCTTCTTTGTTATTCTTCTTAGTGTGATGTGTTTCTCTGCCAACATCGCAATCGCAAGGAACCTTAATCATGTTGATGCTGCTCCTAATTATCCCAATCAGTATAATTATGCTAGTAAGTCATCTTTTATTCTACTCTTCTTTTGATTCATAAATAAATTTGATTTATATATTGTTCCGTGTAAATTCACCAAATTATGATTTGGAGATAAATAAGAACGAATGAAAGTAACACTACACATAAATTATTATTTATTAACGTTTTTTTATTTTTGTTAGATTAACTACTGATATTATAGTCATTAAAAATCTTTATTAAAAATTTGTAAATTAATAGTATATATCAATTATTTATCCTAACATATTTATTTATTAGTAATTATATATTTTTGTTAATATATATAAATATTATATGTTTATACTAACTGATTAATTCTACTAGAAAAAGTTTATACTAACCGTAACTATCTTAACAAAAAAAAATAAAAAATACGTTAATAAAGAATTTTTTTTTCTGTATAAGTGTAATATTTTAATAAATTTGCTTTGTTGGTTGCTTAAATTCAGATGAAATGAAGGGAGGTATGAGCAGGAGACTCCTTAGGTCCGATCGTGCTCGTTGCCACAATTATTTAAGCAAGGAATGTAAAAACTGAAATTGATAGGAATAATGGATATTTTATTTTGATTTTGATTTGATCATCTGTTACTTATATATATATTGAGCAATATAAATGCATGTATCTTTAATGATGTTAATTTTAATTTAATAATTGGGATTTGTGATTTCATTAAGATGATCGAGGATTTGGTGTTTGATGTATGTTGTCTTTGGGGTGTATTTTCTCTTGTGTGTAATTTGTTTTATGTTATTTGTTATTGAGCACTCTGTGTACGCTTTGTTTTAATGAATTTATTTTGTTTAATTTGCCAGTGAAAAAAAATATGAAGAAGTTAAGTTTTTTTTTTTTCTTTTTGCATATTTGTTCTCGTTTATCTTATTAAGTAGAGAGATCTTGTTCCACAAGAGAGTTTAATATTTTAGTCAGAAATTTTAAAAATACTAAATTCATGAATACTGTTTTTTTTATAAACAACAGTACTCTTTCAGATGCAAGATTGCAACAACTAATTAAATTACGGGAGGAGTAAACAGGGTGTATTGAAAAAAATAATAATATATTTTTCAAACTATTTATCCAAAAATTGGGATAGTTTTAAAATTATTTATCAGGATAATGGTAAAATAAAATGAGAAAAGAGAGGCAGTCATATGGCCGACAAGTGCTAGGATGAAACTATTGCCACCACACAATTTTTAAAGTACAATACACACTACTTTTATGTTTAAAAATTGTTCTCTAATTGAGGAAAAGATTGTTTCAAGGGATATTTACCTGCCCAAATGGCATGTCAAAATCAAGTTTTTTCGACCATTTTTAACCACCATACGGAACATATCATCCAACCATATAGTTCCAGAAATTGAACCACTTTCAAGATTCCAAATTGTCTTCCACCACTCCAAAACTCAATCCTCCTTCCTCCAACATAATTTAAACAGTATTTAGCTACAAGGACCGCATGTCACAATTTCCCTTCCTCCCTTAATAATCTCCACCTCCACTTCCCTAAAAGAGCCATATTCATGCGACTCAGATTCTTTACTCCTAAATAACTTGCTTCCTTACGTTGACAAACTTTATCCTATGCCACCCAAGCTCTTGAGAACAATCGTACTTGGACTATATGACCACTACCACCTAATAAAAATCAAGTACCATTCTGATGGTACAATTGAACGTTTCAAAGCTCGACTTGTCATCCTTGAAAATCATCAAGTTGAAGGTGTTGATTACACTGAGACCTTTGCCCCTTTCGCAAAAATGGTCACCGTTAGAATTGTCTTAGTGGTGGCAGTCGCTAAAGGATGGGAGCTTCATCAAATGGACATGTATAATGCGTTTCTTCATAGTGATCTCCACAAAGAGGTATTTATGAAACTTCCTCCTGGTTTCCGTACTTCTCAACCTGGATGGGTTTGTAAACTTCATAAGTCTTTATATGGCTTGCGGCAAGCTCCTCGCTGTTGGTTTTCAAAATTGTCTTCCACTCTAAAGAATTATGGTTTTCGGCAATCCTTATCAGACTACTCATTGTTCACAATAGTTAATCATGACATTCAACTTGTAGTGTTGGTGTATGTGGATGATCTAATTATTGCAGGAAATTATTCAGATGCCATCCAATGTTTTAAGCAGTACTAGTACTTGGTGTTTTCATATGAAGGACTTAGGCAAGTTGAAATATTTCTTGGGAGTGGAAGTTGCTCGATCACCTTCTGGGATATTTCTTTGTCAAGCTGGTTGTCAAGCTGGATTACTTGGAGCAAAACAGGTAGCCACCCCACTTGAGCAAAACCATCATCTTGAGCTTGCTCAAGGGCAACTTCTGGCTAATCCTGAGCGGTACCGTCGACTCGTTGGATGCCTTATTTACCTTTGCTTTACACGTCCAGAGTTGTCTTATAGCGTTCATATTCTCTCTCAATTCATGAACGCACCTCGGGCCGAGCATTGGAATGCAGCCTTACGGTTGGTTCGATACCTCAAAGGAAACCCCGGCCAAGGTATACTCTTAGATAGCAAATGTGATTTGCGCATCTCTAGGTGGTGTGATGCGGATTGGGCAGCTTGCCCTCTTACTCGTCGCTCTCTTACCGGATGAGTTATTTTTTTGGGAGCCTCTCCTTTCTCATGGAAGACTAAGAAGCTGCCTATTGTGTCTCGATCTTCCGCTGAAGCAGAATACCGCTCTATGGCTACTATAACTTGTGAACTCAAGTGGGTGAAAGAGATTCTTTCTCACCTTGGGATTTTTCACTCTGATCCAATACGACTTTATTGTGACAATCAGGCCTCTTTGCACATCGCCCGAAATCTCCTTTTTCATGAACGCACTAAACACATTGAAGTAGATTGTCATTTTATTCGCAATGAAATCCTTCGTGGCACCTTACGACCTTCTTATGTCCCCACTAAAACGCAACTGACAGACATCTTCACCAAAACCTTGGGACGAGCACCATTTTCCTATTTACTTAACAAGTTGGGCATTCAGAAACTTCATGCTCCACTTGAGGGGGGTGATACGATGTCAATCAATTTACATGTCAATCAATTTGTGATTAGTTATTATTGCATTTCATGTAAATAATTGATATGTAATTACCTCTGATTGTACCATATCTTTATGATATCCTTTGACTAGCTAACTTAGGAAATATCATAGGAAATATCATAGGAGATTATTGTTAGCATGATTTAAGGAGCTGATGGCACTAGAGCCTCAGAGGAATTTTGTATATATCTGTACATCCATTTTGATAAAAAGGCAGAAGATATTCTCAAATAATTACAAATTTTATAATTTCCTTTGTTGGTTGCTTAAATTCAGATGAAAAGAATCGTGCTCGTTGCCACAATTATTTAAGCCAGAACTGTAAACCCTGAAATTAATTTTCGAGATATAGTAGGGGTTTTATGGAATAATGGATATTTTACTTTGATTTTGATTTGATCTTCTGTAACTTATATTATCTCTTTCGGATTTTCTGTTACGTTGCCATCGTGTGTTTTATGTAAAGTTTGTATTGATGAAAACAATATTAAGCAATGAATTAAGTTAAGTTTGTTTGTTTAATTTTTAATTTTTTGTTTTCATCAAGAAGTGACATTTTTTCTTGTTTATCTTATCATGTAGTACTCAAGAGTTGAATATTTTAGTCAGAAATTTTATAAGAATAAAGATTTTTAGCCGATCTTTTTTGGTTAACTAATGGTCAACCTCAATATTTTAATATTATTTTAGATCAACATTCTTCACTATTATTTTCTAATTATTTTTATTCAAAACACTAAATAATATTAAAATATTAAAATTGACCATTAATTAGTCAAAAAAAATCTTTATTCATTTTATAAATTTTGAACTCAAGAGTATTCTTCTTTTTTTATAAGAGTACGATTTTACTGCCTCTACTGCAAGACAACAACTAATTAAATTACCGCAGGAGTAAACAGGACCGATTGAAAACAAATATGGCTAAAAGATGTTTTTAGTCTTTATAATATATATTCTTTTTGAATTTAGTCTTATAAAATTATTCAATTTTTTTAGTCTTTATCCGTTAAAAAATTTTGTTTTTTAATTTCTGCCGAGTTGTACTCATAATTAAATTATACCGATGGTTGGAGGGATTTGGAAGGAATTACTAGTTAACAATTTTATTATGAACTTGTCGTAATTAATCTCATAGTAAAGCATGAAATTGAGCATAAAAAACTTTAAAATACAATTTTTAAGAAAATGAGAACTAAAATACTCCTTTTGTCCCATATTGATTAGCCTTATAACAAAAACAAATTGTTCTATTTTTATTGTCCTTTTATGATATTAATACAACATTTATTTTATCTTTACAATTTGACCCTTGTGTAATTATTACTTTCTCACTAACTACTACCACTAACTCTCTCGAATAATTAATTTAAGTGATTGGGTAGAGAACAAATAACTTAAGTAATTGATGGACAAAATAGGAAAATTAGTACTTATTAATTTTGTAAGTTACAAGAATAATGATTGAATTTCTTAATCTATGTACAAAAGCCTAAAAGGCCAATCAATATGAGACGGATCAGAGGGAGTACAAAATATAATTTTATAGAGATTAAAATAAAAAAATATATTTTATAAGGACCAAAATATATTTTATCCAATAAATAATATATTTTTTGGATAAAAATTTTTTGCCAACTAGAATTGGCCAACTCTTTTTTTCTCTTTCTTAATTGCTTCTTGCACCACCAATTTATTTTATACCCATTGTTTTAAAAAAATTTCAAAAATAAGTTCTAATTCTCTGAGTAGAAGTAGTTCTCTCAAGAGTCCAACTATAAATAATAGAGATATCATTAGATCTTACAACATATATAAAAGCATATATAAAAGGGGTAAAATATATATTTCGAAAACGCAAGCCCATGAAAATGGTACAACTTGTTAATCCAGATCAACAACTAGAACGAGCAAGGCACGACAAAACAGACATACTTCCCGCTGAAGTATTATATTCTCATAAATTTTTTGAAAATAAACAGGAATATTATCAACATTATAGTGAAGAAGCTATACTGTGTTGGTGATGAACAAAAGAATCTAAGTTTGATAAATTTGGAATAAAAAATAAAGCTGATGGCAATAGGATACAAGACAATCCATTTAAGAACGGTTCTCTTAAGAATCTATGGATTGCATAGAGAATACATAGGAGCTAAGGTCTTAGTCACCTTAATAGACACAAGGTTTGGTAATGACCCTACAAAAGCAGTCATAGGGACAATTGAAGTAGACATGCATGAAAATCATGAGTTAGTCTATATTATTCCTAAAAATTATCGGGTATCATTATCTAATTTTTGTAATCACATAATGATCAGGATAAAAATCAAAGGTTATGAAAGCATGACAGTTGGATAAGTGAATTTAATTCTCATCAAAGCTGTAACAGCGTGACTAAGTAACTATGCTGCTCAAAATTTTAAAGTCCAAACGGATCACATAGCTGAATTCCTAGGATCTAAAGAGATAAGAGCTATTTCAGAAAAAGATTTTGATCCAAATCTTCTTAACGAAAAAGAATGGACAATATCTATTAGAGAGCTCAACCTTGGATATTGATGACAATATGTATTAGAATGGACAATATCAATTATAATTAAATAAAAAACATAAATTATCAAAAACATAAATTATAGATCAGATATGACTTGGTAACAAGAATAGAGCAAGATCAGAGATAATTGTGACATCTTGCAGCATCTCTTTGCTGGGTCTCATCCTCACCTTGATCATCATTCTCATCATGCCTTCCACATTCAAGGAGTCTTCTACTACTATGATGACTAGCACCCATTTCATCCATAACTACATATAATAAATAACATACCAAGGGATTTAATTACTAGTGATATGGTGTTTCTTAAGTGCTGTATGTGTTGTTTTATAGGTTTCAAGGGTTTTATAATGTTAAATTGGATGTCTGAAAAAATGTTAAAAAGGTGTCAAATTGAATTTTGGTGGCAAAACGTAATTTTGGTTAAAGCAACTCCATAGCTATTGCGATGAGACATTTAAACCAAGTTTTCAAAAAAATTTAGACATACACCACTTCGCATTAAACTTAATTTTTAGTAAGTTCACTTTTATAAAATCAAGTTTTCTCATAATTAATTCAATAATAAACGTGGATTGAAACACACAGATAATATAACCGTACTGGAGAGGATTGTGTCACTTTTGGCATCACATGCTGTGTTGAATTTACCACACATTTATTCCGTTGATATTAGTTAACGTTTTTAAACAGTAATTAGTTTCAAGGAGTAGTAGTTTAAAAACAGGCCAAAACACGCTCAAGAATTAGTTACTGTTTGAAAATGAAAATTAGTTACCGAACGAACATTTTAGTGTGATAAATCCAGTAGAACGTGTGGTGCCAAAAGTTACATTCCGGCAAAAAAGGGAGTAATTCATCACTTACCTTGATGAATTTGAGAAGCATCACCAGCAAGGTTCTTTTTTGCTATTACATTGTTGGAAAAATTGAACAGAGAAAGAAAATGACACAAATAAGCGAAAAACACTTATTGGAATTAGCCACTAGTCTTAGACACATCACAATGTCCTCAACACACACATTCTGTATATTATATAATCGGTTGGTGTTCCTTGCTTTTCATGCATTTTTTTAATAAATATAATAATAATAGTTTTGGCGCTGTGATGGGAAATTAAATTTCAAATTTATACTATTATATATTCTTCAATTCCTGCGCGTAAACCAAGTCAATCGGTGCCATAAAAGAGAATGGCATAGTTCAACTAATTTCAAATACACAGCCATTTATTAATTCCCTTCCCTTTTCAACATAATAGAAAGAAAAAAGTAAGTATGACATGAAAGTCATGTTATTTGCATACTCCTATATAATATGGATAATCATCAAATGACATACTTATGGCTCGGACCAAGAGATTTAGGATGTGTAAATATTTGTCTATAAAAAAAAATACTTATAGTTTGTTTAATTTCTTTTTTAAAAAAACAGTTTTCTACTTTGAAAAATATAAAACTAAAAAACCTGTTTGGCAGACGAGTTTTCGGAAATAATTTTTATTTTTTAATATTTAAAAACCAAAATTTAAAAACATCTAAAACTTGTTTCGATTTTCAGTTTTCTGTATTTACACACAAATTCGTATCGAAAACTCTTCACGCTTTTTTTAAAACTATTTGTGAAAAATGTTTTATAATATAGTTTTTAAAAACTAAAAAAGCAAAATTGTTTCAAAAAGCCCTTAGTAAAACGATAGCTTTTATTAATTTTGAAATGATTTGCATATTCGTAACTATCTATTCTAGAAGTACAAATTTATATCACTACAAGAAATTTGACTATTAGTGTCGGTCAAACTATTAAAAATCACTGCTAAATTTTTTTATAAGCAAAATCAATATCATTAATAGATAATAGAGTACAAGAGATGCTCCGTAAAGTCTATACAAATAGGTTTAGAAAGATAAATAAAGCGTAGAGAACAGCATCAACCAGTGCAAAAGCGAGTTAGCCACTCCTTAAACAATTAATTGGAGCCATGCACCAATCAGAGAAACAACAATCTACTTAAAGGGTATAACCAGTTTCACGCGCAAATTTTTACCAAATTCACAGTCTCCAAAACATCAACCGAAGAAGATTTGAAGATGATCGCATTTCTACAAAGCCAAATTGACCACATAGTAGCATGCCAAATAACCATTCATTTTCTCTTAACCCTTTTTCCAAAAAACAAACCTCTAAATTGCAAGAACCATTCTTTCAACGATGAAGCAGCTATACATTGCACTCCTAACCAAGCCAAAATTCATCTCCAAATTGAAGGGGATATCCTACAATGTAAAAAGAGATGAAGACCGTTTTCTTCATTTTCTCCACAGAGAGGACATAACCGCGAACTATCTCTAGATCGATAAGATTCGTCTCCGAAATAAATTATCCCGACTTGGTAGTCTATCTTTAAACATCAACCAAGAGAATGTAATAATTTTTGGAGGTGCAAGGGTCGACCAGAGTTTATTGAAAACCGGAACCAAGTTTCCAGGGAGCAGCGATACATGGCAATAATTAGAAACAGCCCATGAGTATGCTGTTTTAACAGAAAATTCCTCCTGGAATCCATATCCATGAATCATCCTTTGAAGGGTCAAGGACAGTCTATTGAAGGAGGGACATCAGATCATTCACCAAATGAGTTTCCCACACAAATAAGGATCTTCTCCAATTTAAAGACCAATTCAAGGATACTCCATCCTAGGATGTCGGCCAAGCATGCGTTGGCACTGGTGAACCTAGGTAAAAGTTAGGGGGTACAGCTGCACTTTCTCAACTTAGGAAATTTATGAGTAATATTGTGAATTTTTTAATTTTTCACTCTTTTAACTTATATTTTTGAACTCTCTGAAATTAAATTTTCACATTTAGCTCTTTAATTTTATAATTTTATGTCTGCTATATCATTAAATATTGACCAAAGCTTATTCAAAACTCCTTTAAAAATATAAATTTTTTATATTTTTTCTTTATTTTTATTTTTAAAATTTTTATTTTTATTTAAGTTACATCCCTTAACTCTGGGTCCTGAATCCATCACTATGCGTCGGTCCTACTACTACAGATGCAAAGATAAACTTTTCCATCAACTTCTTGACCGACGCTAACTTTTCGACGACTAAGACCCACAAATGGTGAAACAAAAAGCGTGCCCATAGTTAATAAAGCTGCCGCTAATTAACGGTGGCGTAACCCTTGAAAATTTGTATTGACTTAAAATCGATGCTAATATCTCCAGAATAATTGTCAGTCGAAGTCCTCGCTACTTTTTTAAAATTCTCTTTTTTTCTTTTTCTGTTTTTTAAAAGGGTACGAATATAAGGAATATTCACCCAAATACAACCACCAAGAGTACACAAATGAACAAATTAAAAACCAGGATAAAAAACAAAACATTATATTAAAGCATCACTTCTTCTCACCCCCAACAAAATCAAGAGGAAGATAAACATACAACAGGGCAAGAACACCAGAAAAGAAAACGAGATATCCACTGCTCCACCTTTAGCAAAATTCTTGAACCAATTCCAGGACGACCTTCTCTTTATGGCTTCAACCACAGTATCGATATATAATAACAACTAAACTAGTAAAAATATCTAACTTAAGAATAAAATCCAATAAAATAAATTAAAATAATCCGAAAAACATAGGAGTAACAAAAATCAATGGCGATGTCAAGATCGAGGAGGAGCGCCATCGTAATTTCTGGTACGCGCTTGAATGAGTAGTTGAAACCTAGAACTATTAGTAACTATACTATATAAAATAATTTTGGTTGCAAAGATGATCTTCATATCCTCATACATGATAATGAAGGATGTCCATAGAATACCACAACTAATGTCGTATATAAAGAAGTTTTTGCCAATTTGTAAATTGCAGGTTTGCATTTTACAACCATTACCATTCATCATTATAATTTTTTTTTTTTCCTTATTTTCATGTCAACTAACTGACCTGTGTTACAACAACAAATAATCAGATCAAGTTACTGCTTTCAACTGTTCATCATGAATTATAGTTGTGACCGGTAGACTATATGACTTTTACGGATGGTTTTTGTAATAGCATCCTATTTAGTGCAGGTTCATATATCCCCTTCATTTTAGATATGAAGACATCTATATCTATCATTTTGTAGACTATATTACTGATGCATAAGCATTTTGTTACTTACCATGATGTTTTAACCAGTTAGCACATATATACTAAAGAGGATATAACAATTGGTTTGCATTCCATGGATCAAGGAGTATTCTTATTATTTATATGCAAATTGAGCCATTTCTCATGTATTACAAATGGTTTTATGTATTCGATACTGATTTCATGCAAATTATTGACAACATTTCTGTGCAATGCAGGTTATGCACCTCCCAGGAGTTGAAATTATGATTTCTTTATGTTACTTTCTCTTTTTTGCTGGGGGATAACTTTGTTTTCTGATTTTACAAAGCATGGATAATTTTTTTGTTGTGAATGTACATACTTGAAGTATATTGCAAATATGAAAGAATGTCCTGTGTCACATATCATCCAAAACCTTGAATGCTTCGGTTTAAATATTTTTGCCATTCATGTTGTTATTTTTTTTAATCCCTATTAAATTAATTGATCACACTAATTAAGTTCTATCTAAAAAGTATGATGCACACTCGAAACAAAACCGTCAAAGACCCGTGCGAATGCACGGGTGCCGTACTAGTATAAAATAATTTAAGTCTACCTATTCTTTCATCTTGGAATTTGAATTGGTCAAGCTCCAGCCTAGTGAGTAGTATTTTTTTAATTAGGGTTTTATTATCCATTGTTCTTAGGGAATTGATTAAACAACCCATTAATGGAAATTTAGTGTTCGAAAGTATAGAATATTTAATGTTACGAAATTATTTTCAATTTATTTTAAATACAAAGTTTCCGTTTATATATTGTTTAACCATTGCCCTAGGATAGCAAAATTCTTATATTGAATGTTGATTGATATCTGATAACATACACTATATATATACAAATATCAAAGATTTTGTGTTTATTGCATTCAAGAACTAAAAATAACGGATTTTCCTACAATATAATTATACTTTAATTAGCAATATCTAAAAAATAATATTAAATTGTTAAATGAAAATTGTCTTTTGCATTTTTAATTTTTTTATAAAGGTTATATATAAAGGCTTTGTTACTAAAATATTTTACAAGATTTAAAATTTTTTAGCCATATTCAAAAATATATTACCAAATCGTGAGAAAATTGTTCATTTCACAACAAAAAATATTACTATTTACTAACTTTTTTTTGTTATCATTAGGTTAGTTACCATTATATAGACTTTCTCTTCAATAGAATTAATTAATCCATTAGTATATTCACATAATATTCATGTTAACCGATAGATATATAATTACTAACAGATGAATATATTACGGAAAGTAATTAATATATACGGTTGATTTGGAGGCCGTTAGTAATCATCTTTAATGGCTATACTAATAAACAAATCTCTTAGATAAAGTCTATACCAACAGTAACTAACTAACTGAAACAAAAAAAAACACTAGTAAATAATAGTTTAGTTATAGTGTTTGCAATATTTTTTTATAAATGTAATATAAAAACTATATTATTAAAAGTTAATTATATTATAGTGATAGATTAATCTATCATAATGGAGTTGAACATATAGACTTTGTAAACAAAAAATATGCTGTCAAAAAAAGTTTTAGCAAAAAAAATGACATTATTTATCCCTTGAGACATATCTTTTAACAGAAATAACAGAAAATTAGAAATAACATACAGCCTATTGAACTCCTTCAAAATAATGTAAAATATCGGTTGCACATAGAATTGAAGAATTAGAAACAGGATTAGAGGTTAACTCTTCAACTAATCTATGTGGAACCGTTATTTCACTAGAAATACTTTTTAAATATCATAGACTTACTGATCTAGAACATAATTAAGCATTAAAGAGCTTGTAGCTCAAGTGGCATAAAGAGGAGCTCTTAGAGCTGTAGTGTGGAGTGTATGTGTTTGGTTGATAAATAAAAAAGCAATACACTGTATTTCGTGCAAATATACATATCGGTTTATTTTGTGAACCCTAACCTCATTTTAATGAAGTCTTTGTACATTGGAGGGTCACACATCTCTCACATTTATTGTGTTCATTTTAGATATTTTTGTTGAGTTAATTCAGAGGTATGATCATGGTTACTTCTAGAAAAATTACTTGACTAGATTAAGAGATAATTAAATTTCTAAATCTAATATTTTTAATAGTTAACTTTAATGTTAAAAAAAAACATTTTCAATGTTAAAAAACATCATGAAAATTAGTTCGCAGAATTCAAATTTTTGTTCCACAAATAAATTTCCAAAAACAAAAATAGTTTTTAAAATAGTAATATTTAAAAGAAATAAGGTTGATGCATATAGCAAAAAGGTCGGTGAAAATAGGGTGGTACGTACACTTAGCAACCAATGTTTTGGAGTTGGCCAAGTATTTGATACATTGAGGCATTGAGTCTATAATGAAAAGGGAATAATAAGCTTTTGTAGAGTCCTAAGATTGGCACCACTTGATATTGGAAAGTGAATCATTTCTTTTATTTTTTGTCTAGATAACCGATCCGAAATTTATATTCTGACTTTCAAATCGGTCATTCAAAAAAAGGGATAGTGCACCCTTTTTGTGTGGAGTAAGGGCTTGTTTGGAACAATTTTGATTTTTAGTTTTTAAAAATTGTATTATAAAATAGTTTTCAGAAACAATTCTTAAAAAAAGTGGGAGGAGTTTTCAATACAAGTTTGTGTATAAATTCAGAAAACTGAAAACTGAAAATCAAAACATGTTTCAGATGTTTTCATATTTTAGTTTTTAAATACTGAAAAACAAAAACTGTTCCCGAAAACTATTTTTGAAAACTCGACTGCCAAACAAGTTTTTTAGTTTTCTGTTTTTAAAAACAGAAAACTGTTTTAAAAAAGAGAAATCAAACAAGTCCTAAATCTCAACAAATGATATTGTATAATAAAAAGACCTAATTCATTGTTTGGATTTGGTCTTTTTTCAATGAAATACCCTTTGATAAAAAAAAAAGACTTATAATGTTGCTCTTTCTATGTGCTTGCACAAAGCTACCTGACACTTGTTCAACACAATGAGTGGTGGCCCTTACTCAGTCTCAAATTGGTGTAATGTCTCTACTAGTTGTATAATTTAAGCTCTTTTTTCCTTTTCTTCCTCCCTTTTTTCCTTCTTATCTCTATTCTCTTCTCTTATCTAACTTTGTTTGTTTCTTTTCGAGTACTCATAATACTCCAGGAGAGGTGAGTTTCTCCTCCTTCTCCTTACCGCCATGGTTTTCTCCTCTTAGTGGGAGATGTCTTTCCCTTTATTAGGTTTTCTTGGTTATATGAATCAATTTCTCATCTCACATGCATTGAAAGAACTTTTCTTTTTCTTGCCTTTTTCTTTTACCATTTTCTACCGCCTTTGTTTTCATTCCACTTTTCCTATCTTTCACCGATTTTATTCTATATACTCCATTTTTTCCTTATCCCCTACTCATGGTTTTATTTTTGGCATCCTCAAGACACTAATATGAAATAGAAAAAATTATCTCCCATGATCTAAAATGTTCTTTTTTCTCATTGAAATGGAAAAGGTAATTAAAGCTAGAAGAATAAGTAAGAAAATGTCAACAGTACGATTTGAATGTTATAGAGGTGAAGTCATCATTTTAGTTTTTGTCTTGTCTATTCTATAATTTAGTCTTTGTTGGGTTTTTCTCGTTGAGTAAATATATTATATTATATATTGTTTATTTGATGAAACATTTTTGTATTGTTCATTGAGTTTGTTAAGCAATTTATAAGTGCTATAAAATTACTTACAATGATATCTACAATGACAAAAAAAAAGTATAGAAAAAATTAAGGACATGATTAAGTAAACTATAGCCACCATCTATGTTTTCTCCAAAACCTTTTTCAAATTCAAGTATTGGAGATTTCTTCCCTCTCTTTTTACCAATTGCATTATTTTCCTGTTTTTAGTAGGAATTTTTATTTCCTTATTTTAGGGTATTTTATAAGTTTTTTTTTTTGTTTTTACTTTTTCATTTTTCTCTCATACTAATATATAACATATTATCAAATTATTTAATTCAATCATTATACAACTTTATTCTACTTCGAATACGGAGTATCACATAAAAAATAAAGAATTAATTGTATTTATTTTTAGTCATATGGCATTTAGTCCCTCAATTTTTTAACACTTCACATTTTTTTGTAATATTCAATTCATTTCTTCAATATTTTACCAAAATTCTAATGGGTTATACTAAGTGAGAAATTTATTTTTATAATTATTTTTTGTGATATCATTGACAAAAAAATATGCACTAGTATCATCTATTAAATATTTTAAAAAAGTATCAAAGAAATGAATGAAATTCTATATCTTAAAACAAATTGGGCCTAAAACGGGTCGAAAAAAAATGGGATGAATGAAGTCGCACATTAACCATAATTAATTGGGAGACTGAAACTATAATTAAACCCAAAAATAAACGAATAAAACCGTACATTATATTTGAATTTAATCACGTATCTAAAAACTTTCAAATATTTATTGAAAAAAATAAAATGTGCATACAACCAACTTAAAGTAATAAATTAAACAAAATATTGTCATCTATATATGTCATTTGTGTTTGAAGCAAGATCAAAGATAATTGTGGCAACGTGGAGCATCTTTTGGTTGGCCCTTGTGATCTTGATCACCCTTTACATCAATGGCCACTCTTCCTCTTCTGCATGGACCTCTCTTTCCTTGTCCAAGCAATCTCCTATTACTACCACCCATTTTAATATCCATTCCTACAAAATAACAACTTAATTAATGGACATACACTACTAAATTATTTTTTAAGGCTATTAGCACTCAACGTGCGTATTTTCGATCAATAGTTAAAGACTAATTTTTTTAAGATATGTCTATCAATTTTTTTTTGGAGATACATAGATTACCAAAGTAAATTTTTCTCTCCTAATAAAACATTTTATATACACACACTATATCAAATTTCACTACAAGAAATTTGTAATTTAGTGACAAATGGATCCCTCGCTAAACGAATTGAAACAAATTAGCGAGGAAATATATAGTGTTAATTTGTTTGATGCTGCATCTAGTTTGAGATGTTTCAAAAGGGATTTAGGATGCAAAATAGATGTTTGGAAAAAATAAAAATAAAAAAAAGATGCCAAACTGAATTTTAATTTGGTGGCCAAACAGAATTTTATTGGATTCTCTTGCTTTTAGGTTATGATCAATAATTTTTAACCATAAATCACTTATATTAAACTTAATTTTGACTTGATCAAATCAATTATACAAAATCAAGTTTTTTTTTTTAAATCAATTTTATAAACTTAAATCCAAACACATGATAATAACCGGAAAGGAGAGGAGGTATATCAATTAATTCATCATAACTTACCTTGATAAAGATGAGAAGCAACTATGGCATTGTTTGCAGAAAAACTGAACATACAGAGAAAGAAAATCACCCAAATAAGAGAACAATAACTCTTGTAATTGGAAGCCATTACAAGTCTTAGCATGTCCTGATCACATCTTATGTAAGTATGATTATATATTACTTTAAAATCGGTGGGTAGTTGTGTTCCTTGCTTTTTAATCTATATAATAAAATTAATTTTCGCACTAATTAGTAAATAATTGAGTCCTTTAAACATACTCACAGGAGTTACAATTTTGGGTATGTACGCATAAAAAAGAAGGCTTAATTGAGAAGTTATACATACTTCATAATCTCTTTGTTTTGAAATAAATTAATCTTTAATTGTTGACTAAGGATACCCTTGTGTGCACCAAAAAAAAAAAAATAATGATAATACTTTTGGCGCTTTGTGTTAGTACTTTGCTGCAGCCTGCAGAGAAATTTGTGTATATTATTCTTCAATGCTTCCGCGTAAATTACCAAGTCAATAGTGTTACGTTGTTTATTTTAACCAAAAAAAAAAAGTCAATAGTGTTGTATGTGCATTTTCACATGGATTAGAATAAAGTGAAAATATAAATCTCACATTGTGTAAATTTTTTTTAAAAAAATAAAATATTCATATTCATATAAATAGAAAAATAGAAGTATTCTCATTATAACAACATTAATCTGTAAGGTGTAATTAAGATTATAGGAATTATGTGTTATGAAAGTCTCTTTTGAATAATTAAATTAAAAATATTATGTATGTTCGTAAACATAAGGCTCAAACATAGGACTTTTATTTAATATGATGCAGAGAGAATAGCATTATTATTGTTTAATTTCAAAATAGACATTTGAAAAGGAAAAGAGTTTGACAATTATTTAATCTCTCTTGCGAAAATTTATTATTCCAACAAGATGTAAATTGATTTAATCCCTCTTGCATGCATAACGTACAATTTCACAATCAGATCCTAGAATAATGTGTAATTACTCATACGCGCTTCAAAGAGTTGACTCTGTTTTTTTTATATATTAATATTAAAAGAGTTGAAACTTTATTAGCTAGTTAAAAGAAAAATAATTGCAATTATTTTCGGTTTCTCCCTTCTTGAAATGGTCCAGAGTACCAGCCTAATCAGGATTTATAAGTGATTAGAAAAATGCTTTAAAGTACAAAAATAAAATTTCAAAAATTTCGTTCATGAAAGAGCACAATTGATTTTTGACCAAGTGATATATCATAGAAAGTCATAAAAGGCAACCTAACGACACTTACAAAGAGCAATTCTGCAATGCTTATAGATAAAAAATAAACAAAATGCTGATGATAGATCTGCTGTTTTGAAGAACGTCTTATGGATTCGTCACAAGAACAAGAACCTAGATTTGTGCTGCTTCTACCAACAACGACACTTACCTAAACTTTCACTAAGGGCTAAGAGAAGAGGGGAAAGAAGCTCTCTTCCCCTCTTTCAGAGCTGGCTAAAGGGTTTTGTATATTGTAGATAAAACAATTACTACACTCCAAAGTAAATTTAAACAAATTAAAATATATGAACATGTTTTCGTTTTTTATTTAGTGTTAAAAAATTAAAGCCATTAGATTGTATACTTTTGAAAGAAAAATGTCAAAACCTTGAAATGTCTTTGAAACATGATAATTTGTTGGATTTTGATGGATAGATTTATTTTTTAAAAAAACCCTATTCTTAGTGTTTCTAGAACTTCACCACTCTCGTAAATAGTTTATCTCCCTACAAATAAATATCTATTTATTCCAGGATTTGAGACCTTCCTTAGCCCAAACTCTAGACCAAAGGGATAAAGTCTTCGGTTCCTTAGAACCTCTGCCAATTGAATTAAGTCAAGTGTATAGTACACGTTTTCTAAAAAAGTTATTGCGATTTGAAAATTATTAAAAAATAAGAAAAATGAGCTAGAAACTTCAATGTGAATAGTACATTGTAATAAAAACTTCAAATAATTTAGTTAATTGAAAAAGTTCATTTTCATTTTTATTTCGAAAAACAATCTATTTTTCAAGTGTATAGTATACTATCTCTAGAAAAAAAATTGCAATTTTAAAAATACAAAAACTTACCTAAATTGAGGGAGGCTATTTTAGAAAAGATAAGGAATTTAGGGAACTAAAATGAATTATAAAGCATATAGGATTAGGGAAAAAGGACTAGGTCATGATATAAATACAACTAGACATTTAAAATGTAGCAAGGTGGGCTTAGAAGACTAAAATATAAAATTAGAAAGTTGCAACTAAATCCTTGTGGTTTTATTCTTTTGAATTAAGTTGATTTGGAATTTTATTAAATTTGATAATGACAAGGACTTATTTGCAATTTTTAATAAATTAAAACTAAGGACTATCTTCTTACCATGCGCCTTCCCTCACCTAACCATGCACCCTCACATATACCCCTTCTCACTCTCGTACACACACAAAACATAATCAATGAAAATTTTAGATGACATGAATTTAGGTTGTATGGAAATTGGTGTTAAATTAACATGACATGTTTCTTGTGTTCTTGAAGTGTGAAGTTGATCTTGGTTTAATTGGTTCTATATGTGTGGGGTTGATGCATTTATGTTGATTCTTTGTTTGGATATTGGATTGTGAATGTGAATGTATGAGAATGATCTTGATGATAATGTGAATTTGATGAAATTGGACTTTGGTCATCCTTGTGAATTGATCTTTGAGTGATTTATATTGAATTAGATGAACTTAATATGATTTTGAGGAATTGAGATGGAAGGGAGGATTGAAATTTGTGAAAAGTTGATCAATACCATTTTCCCCTATTTTGGAACAATTTCAACTGAATTTTTTAATTGGTTTTAATTTGAATTTGACTTCGTGGTCTTCATAATAGTTGTAGAGCACCCTCTTAGATTTCAAATGCTTTTGGTTTCATTAAATATGGAGGTCTACAACTCTAGATATGACCAAAGTACTAAGACATGGTCTATATGAAAGTATCTATTTTGTTGATTGCACATCCCTATCAAAGATGACTATATTTTACAATTAAAATTTTATAACTAGGTTTTTTAATCTTCATAAGAGTTGTAGAGCATCCTCTTAGCTTTCAAATGCTTTTGGTTTCACTCAATTTAGAGGTATACAACTTAAGTTATGACCAAAATACGAACAGGGATGCACACACATTCCTGGGCTATGCGCACAAGACTGGGCAGCAGCTCCAGGAGGAATTAAGATGCGCACACCTTCCTGGGCTGTGCGCACAAGATTGTGTTTGACAGCTTCTAAGTGTTTTCTACATATTTTCTTCAACTTTCTTCATTCTTTCCTTCATTATTTAAGTCCAATCCTCTAAAATCAACACTTCTTCATGCTTTATTTCTACATAAACATAATCAAACAAAATGCAATGTAAATATAATGAATCCATTTCTAGGATAAGAATAAATGAAAATAGGTATATATGACTTATAAACATGCAATAGGATCATAGA
This sequence comes from Cyamopsis tetragonoloba, assembly GCA_037177725.1. NCBI lineage: Eukaryota > Viridiplantae > Streptophyta > Magnoliopsida > Fabales > Fabaceae > Cyamopsis > Cyamopsis tetragonoloba. The sequence goes on along the minus strand of CM074122.1, from coordinate 60,994,857 downwards.
AATGTTGTGTTATGTGTTATGACATGTATGATGAATGTTTAATGCATGATAATGTGAAATGATAATGAATGAATCCCACCGGTAGTATACTAGGTAAGTGGACAAGCATGAAAATGAAGAAGTAGGGTCTCCCAGAAAATGGGGTTAAGATGGCTTGAAAATTTAATGACTATCCCGAAAGGGGTCAAGATAGTCATAGGCTATCCTGAAAGGGGTTAAGATAGCCTGACAGTGCCCCAGAGATTCAGGTAGGGACGCCTACCGGGGGTATCAGTGAGCTCAAATTATGCCTTTCTGCCAAGGTACCTATGGTGGAGACCTAGTGCACTAGACTCCCGTTAAAAGATGAAAAGAAATGTAATGTGATTCAAAATGAATTGAAATAAAATGTAATGTGATTCAAAATGAATTGAATTGAAATGTAATGTGATTCATGATATTCATGCATATAAATTAAATTGTATTTGTTTGTGTGTACTCCTTTGTTTGAATGTGTTATAGTATGTTAGGCTTGTATTGGGGAGATTTTCCACTTAGACTAGCTGCAATACTGATCTATAATGTTTTTAGTTAGATCGGGAGTTACTCAGTTATATGTTTTTCATATAACTGACGGTCTCAGTATTGCAGGTATCAGAAGATTAAGAGCTATAGCTACAGACGAGAAAAGTCTCAAGGTTTTCTTAGGTATAACCATACATGGCGAACCTAAGTTTTATGTTCAAGTATTTATTTGTTCAGCTGGATAGGAATTCGTTTAAGTTAAAAAGGACTGTAATTATTATTATTTATTGTGTAGTAAATTTTAGCTTCCGCTTGTATATGAAAAAAAAAGACAAAATAAGTTGTTATAGCTCCCCTCCAAATCCCCCCACATTTGGAGGAATTTTAAAATGAACTAAAATCCCTCCCCTCCCCTCCCGTCCTCTATTTTTTGAACCAAACGCACCAACTTCCTAATAATCCCTCCCCTCCCCTCCAAAAACCTCCAACGAAATAGACCCTAAGAAATTAGAGGGAAGGACTAGGTTGCAATTTTATAAGTGCCATGAGGGACCACTTAGCAAGATTTAGAAATTAGTTGAGGCAAAATTCTCACTTCCCCTTCTCCCCCTCTCATTTCAGCCCACACAAAGACCATGGTCTTCTCTCTAGTTCTTCATCCCCTCCTCAAACCTTCTCCTAATTCCTTGATCAATCTCACCATAGAAGCTCAAATTCCTTGTTGTTTCCTTAAGAAATCATCATCACCAAGCCACAAGGAAGGTAATTCTTCTCTTTAATTGAACATGCAAGACCCTTACTTCCTCCCTCATTCTCGCCCCTTTCTCCCTTCCTCACTCTCTTCACTTCTAATTTTCACACTTGCTCTCCTAGGGTTTGACCTTCAAGCCCAAAACATCAAGGTTCATTCATCAATCTCCAACATTGAAGCTTTTGAGAGGACATTTTCAAGCTTTGGGACACCAACAAGCTACTTAGGTAAGGCATGCACCCTCATCTCCCATTCTTTGATAAAGCTCCATTGTGGGGCAAATGGGCTTTAGATCCTCTCCTCTAACATGAAAACCCTAAAATGAGTTCCTAAGGGTGCTAATGACTCTTATTTAGGGGTATTTAGGGATTCCCAAGTCTAGTAGTGGAGATTGAAGGATTTGGTGGAGCTTGAGAACAAGAAGTTCTTAGGGACTCAAAGTTTGAAGGTAACCCCACTAAACCCCAAAACTTTGGCAAGATAAGGAATAGAAAAGATATATGACTTGATTTTGAGCTATTATGAAATATATGATAGGAATTGGTTTGAACTTATAATGTTAAATGAATTGGGTTTTGATGCATGTAGATTGACTATTGTCAAATTGTGAAATGCGTGATGATTGGGATTAGACTTGTTAAGTGGGATGATTTAGTTTGATGCATGTAAGTTATTTTGGAAACTAGTGTGGCAATGAAAGTGAAGTGTGAGAGTTTTCCTTGTTGTCATAATTTGATGTAGTAGTGTGAATTGAGAAACAATGGGTATATGTGTTGAAATTGTGTCGTGTGATTTTGATGTGAGATTGAATGAATGAAGCATTTGTGTTTGAATCATGCTAATGTACACTTGATTTGTGACAATTTGATTGTATATGTGTGAATTTGTTGTGCCATGATGTGGGTAGTGATTTGGAAGTTAGAATGAGGTCAAGGAAAGAGGTTGAAAGGAAAGAAACTGAAGTTTTGGTGGAATTCGCAAAAGCTGTCATCTGTGGCTGGGGCTTGAGTGCCAGGATTGGGGCTCGAGCGCCAGGATGAAATTCCTAGTAGTGTAAAAATGTTGCCTGGCACTCAAGCGCCAGTGCTCTGTACCTCCTTGACCTGTTTTAACTTCTAAAATGCATTGTGGACCCTAATAGACTATTTCTAGAGTTAGAATCAATGTAAATAGGTCCATATGACTTAGTAACATGTATTAGGGTCATGAAATGATTATGATAAGTATAGTGTTATTACATGGGTGGCAAGTGCTTAAATGAATGATTAATGAAATATTAATGATGAATGATGAATGTTGTATGCAAATGATATGAGTTGAATGTGAAATGCATGATAATATTTTATGTGAAATGAAAATGAAATTTAAAGACAAGTTTAAGCTTTCCCCCATCAACGAATGTTGAGTAAGCGGGTTGATTCCCACTGGTCTAGGTAAGCGGACAAGCATGAAAAGATTGAGAATGTAGGGTCTCCCAATGAACGGGGTAAGATGACCTGAACTAGTAGGGTTGCCCGGTGACCGGGAAGATGGCCTGAAAGAAAGGACTATCCCGATGAATGGGTAAGATAGTCCTGGGCTATCCCAGTGATTGGGGTAAGATAGCCCGACAGCCAGTTTGATCACGGTAGGGACGCTTGCCGTAATCCTAGTTTTGAGCTCAACCTCGCGTTACTGCCACGCGCTAGGGAAAGTCTAGTGCACAAGGCTTCCATAAAAGATTCAAGAAAAGAAAAGAAAGAAGTATGTTAATGAAAGATCATGGCATGCATACATCCATAATTGTCATAGCATGCATTATGTATGAGTTGTTGCATTGATTGTGGATTGAATTGTGTGTTAGGGATTAAATGAGGTGTTTTCCAGTTAGACTAACTACGATATGGTATAAAGCTGTTTTAAAAAATGCTGGGGGTTACTCAGTTATATATATTATATGTTTACATATAACTGACGGTTACCATATCGCAGGTATCAGAAGATTGTGAAGCGAAAGCCACAGATGAGATGAGTTGTGGGCTTTTCTTAGGTATAGCCACACATGGTGAACATAAGTCTCAAGTTCATATGTTAATTTGTTCAGCTGTAAAGGAATTTGTAAAATTTGAACTAAGCTTCCACTAGTGTTTTGAAAAAAAAAACGGACTCAAAAATTAAGGTGTTACAATAAACAATTATGTAAATTAAGCTAGAAACTTTATGGGGAACAATACATTGTTTTCAAAAAAATAAAATAATTTAATAAATTTAAAATACGCGTTTTCATTTTTAAAGTAAAACCAACCCTATATTTCAACTCTATAGTACACAATTTTTAGAAACAAATGTTGCAATTTTAAAAATATAAAAAATTGTGTAAATTAGGCTAGAAACTTTATTGGGAACAATAAATTGTTTTAGAAAAAATCAAATAATTTAAAAAATTAAAAATATGCGTTTTAATTTTTAAAGTAAAACATACCCTATTTTTCAAGTGTATAGTACACGATTTCTAGAAAATAATGTTCCAAGTATAAAAATATTAAAAATACTGTAAATTAAGCTAGAAACTTCTTGGTGAACAATGCATTGTTTTCAAAAAAATCAAATAATTTAATAATTTTTAAAATATGAGTTTTAATTTTTAAAGTAAAAAACACCCTATTTTTCAAGTCTATAGTACACAATTTTTAGAAACAAATGTTGCAATTTTAAAAATATAAAAAATTGTGTAAATTAAGCTAGAAACTTTATTGGGAACAATACATTGTTTTCAAAAAAATTAAATATATTTATAAATTTAAAATATGCGTTTTAATATTTAAAGTAAAAAACACCCTATTTTTCAAGTGTATAGTACACGATTTTTTGAAACTTCATGATGAAAAATACATTGTTGTCAAAAAATAAAATAATTTAATAAATTTAAAATATGCGTTTTCATTTTTAAAGTAAAAAACACCATATATTTCAAGTCTATAGAACACGATTTCTAAAAACCAAATGTTGCAATTTTAAAAATATAAAAAATTGTGTAAATTAAGCTAGAAACTTCATGGTAAACAATAAATTGTTTTCAAAAAAATCAAAAAATTTAATAAATTTAAAATATGCGTTTTCATTTTTAAAGTAAAAAACACCCTATATTTCAAGTCTATAGTACACGATTTCTACAAATAAATGTTGCAATTTAAAAAATATAAAAAATTGTGTAAATTAAGCTAGAAACTTCATGGTAAAAAATACATAGTTGTCAAAATAATCAAATAATTGAATAAATTGAAAATATGCGTTTTCATTTTTAAAGTAAAAAACACCCTATATTTCAAGTCTATAGTACACGATTTCTACAAACAAATGTTGCAATTTTAAAAATATAAACAATTGTGTAAATTAAGCTAGAAACTTCATGGTAAACTATACATTGTTGTCAAGAAAATTAAATAATTTAATAAATTTAAAATATGCGTTTTCATTTTTTTAGTAAAAAACACACTATTTTTTAGTACACGATTTCTAGAAACAAATGTTGATATTTTAAAAATATAAAAAATAAATTTAAATTAAGCTTAAAAATTCATGGTGAACAATACATTATTGTCAAAAAAATCAAATAACTTAATAAGTTTAAAATATGCGTTTTCATTTTTAAAGTAAAAAACACCTTATATTTCAAGTCTATAGTACACGATTTCTACAAACAAATGTTACAATTTTGAAAATATAAAAAATTGTATAAATTATGCTAGAAACTTCATGGTAAAAAATAAAAAATACATTTATTTAAAAAAATTTAAATAATTTACTAAATTTAAAATATGCATTTTCATTTTTTGAGTAAAAAACACCATACTTTTCAAGTGTATAGTACACGATTTGTAGAAACAAATGTTGATATTTTAAAAATATAAAAAAATAGTGTAAATTAAGCTAGAAACTTCATGATGAAAAATACATTGTTGTCAAAAAAATAAAATAATTTAATAAATTTAAAATATGCGTTTTCATTTGTAAAGTAAAAAACACCCTATATTTCAAGTCTATAGAACACGATTTCTAAAAACCAAATGTTGCAATTTTAAAAATATAAAAAATTGTGTAAATTAAGATAGAAACTTCATGGTAAACAATAAATTGTTTTCAAAAAAATCAAATAATTTAATAAATTTAAAATATGCGTTTTCATTTTTAAAGTAAAAAACACTCTATATTTCAAGTCTATAGTACACGATTACTACAAACAAATGTTGCAATTTAAAAAATATAAAAAATTGTGTAAATTAAGCTAGAAACTTCATGGTAAAAAATACATAGTTGTCAAAATAATCAAATAATTGAATAAATTGAAAATATGCGTTTTCATTTTTAAAGTAAAAAACAGCCTATATTTCAAGTCTATAGTACACGATTTCTACAAACAAATGTTGCAATTTTAAAAATATAAAAAATTGTGTAAATTAAGCTAGAAACTTCATGGTAAACTATACATTGTTGTCAAGAAAATTAAATAATTTAATAAATTTAAAATATGTGTTTTCATTTTTTTAGTAAAAAACACACTATTTTTTAGTACACGATTTCTAGAAACAAATGTTGATATTTTAAAAATATAAAAAATAAATTTAAATTAAGCTTGAAAATTCATGGTGAACAATACATTGTTGTCAAAAAAATCAAATAATTTAATAAGTTTAAAATATGCGTTTTCATTTTTAAAGTAAAAAACACCTTATATTTCAAGTCTATAGTACACGATTTCTACAAACAAATGTTACAATTATGAAAATATAAAAAATTGTATAAATTATGCTAGAAACTTCATGGTAAAAAATAAAAAATACATTTATTTAAAAAAATTTAAATAATTTACTAAATTTAAAATATGCATTTTCATTTTTTGAGTAAAACACACCATACTTTTCAAGTGTATAGTACACGATTTCTAGAAACAAATGTTGATATTTTAAAAATATAAAAAAATAGTGTAAATTAAGCTAGAAACTTCATGATGAAAAATACATTGTTGTCAAAAAAATAAAATAATTTAATAAATTTAAAATATGCGTTTTCATTTTTAAAGTAAAAAACACCCTATATTTCAAGTGTACACCCTATATGGTAACCGTCAATTATATGTAAACATATAACTGAGTAACCCCCAGCATTTTGAAAACATTTTTATACCATATCGCAGCCAGTCTTACTAGAAAACACCTCATTTAATCCCTAACATACAATTCAATCCACAATCAATGCAACAACTCATACATAATGCATGTTATGACAATTATGGATGTATGCATGCGATGATCTTTCATTAACATACTTAGTTCTTTTATTTTCTGGAGTCTTTTATGGAAGCCTCATGCACTAGACTTCCCCTAGCGCGTGGCAGTAACGCGAGATTGAGCTCAAAACTAGGACCACGGCAAGCATCCCTACCGTAATCAAATTGGCTGCCGGGCTATCTTGATCCCGTTCATTGGGAATAGCCCAGGACTTTGACCCGTTCATTGGGATAGTCCTTTCTTTCAAGCCATCTTCTCGGTCATCGGGCAACCCTACTAGTTCAGGTCATCTTACCCCGTTCATTGGAAAACCCTACATTCTCAATCTTTTCATGCTTGTCCGCTTACCCGGTGTCTGATCGGTGGAACCCAACCCACTTACTCAACATCCGTCGAAGGGAGAAAGCTTAAACTTGTCTTTAAATTTCATTTTTATTTCACATCAAATATTATCATCCATTTCACATTCAACCCATATCATTTACATTCAACATTCATCATTCATCATTCATAACATTAGAATTTTCATTGATCATTACTTAAAGCACTTGCCATCCATGTCATAACATTATACTTATAATAATCATTTAATTTCATTTTACAAGTTATCATGCATTTTCATTCAACATTCATCAATACATTTTCATGATCTTTTTTATGGATTTTCAAGACATTATAACCTAATTTAATCATTATTAGCCTAGAAATAAGCTACTTGAAGGGTATATTGAATTTTGGAAGGGAAAACAAAGGGTCATATTCTGGGTCATTTTCGCCGCCGCTAAAAATCTCGCCGCCGCGAAATTGACACAGAAAGTGCAGCTAAAAATTTGCTGCCGCGAATTCAGCACAGAACCATTTTTTCTGCAACGCGCTCTGTTGGTATTTTTGCCATAACTTGAGTTGTAGACCTCTAAATTGAGTGAAACCAAAAGTATTTGAAAGCTAAGAGGATTATCTATAGCTCTTGGGAATACCAAAAAAACCCAGTTCTAAAAATTTAATTCTCAAAAACAGCCATCTTTAACAAGGATGTACACTTAATAGAACAAACATTTCAATACAAACCTTGTCTCAGTAATTTGGCCACAACTAGAGTTGTAGTCCTCCAAATTGAGTGACACAAAAAGAATTTGAAAGCTAAGAGAATTGTCTACAACTCTTGTGAACACCATAATGGGATATTCGAATGAAACATTATTCGAAATTCACACCCAAGTTATTGTAGAAAACTCACATTTTCATAAAAAATTCTCCCTTCTTTTCAACAAACTCACATGGCTCATATTCAGGACCAAGCACACGAAATTTTTAATACCAAACAAGGTTTCAAATACCAATTTCATCCATCATACATCAACAATACATCAATTAACACATACAATTTCAATTCACACAAACATGCAACACAAAACACTTAAATTCAGTCAAGACTCAAATTCTCAAATTTCACAAGTCAAAACCTATTTCTATCACACATTTCACCGTAACTCAGAATCAAACCTCATGCCATTTCCACTTCCTTATTAGTCTAGTTTGGGGTTTAGTGGGGTTACCTCAACTTGAAATTCCAAACTTCCAATCCTTACATAGCTTCATCAACTCGCCATATCTGGAGTTTTAGATACAATATGTTGGTGAAACTAATTGGATATGAAACCTAAAACATTTATTTACAATTCATATGAAGGAGTCATGTTCCAAATCCAACATCTAGAGGGTGAATTTCTAGTTGTAAGTTGACTATATGACAGAAGCTGAATTTGTGAATCTACTTCATTCTTTTGACCATAAATTGAGTTGTGGTTACTGGATTGTCAAAGGAAAAATCAAAGGTTTAGGAGGTTAAAATTATAGATAAAGATGAACTACAAATTCTGGACTTGAAATCATTCTGCCTTGGTTACTATTCCGGTAATCAGGGTATATCTTGAGCTATGGACAATGGATTGACATGAAGTCAGAAGCATATTGAAGATAAAAGAATTTCCTACAACTTTTATGATGACATCAAAACCTAGTTCCAAAATTTTAATTGTCAAAATGGTTCCTCGAACAGAAAGGTACATTTAAACAAGCCTAGCTCATAAACATTGACACTATCTCAGTGTTTGGGCCATAACTTTCGTTGTAGGTACCCAAATGGAGTGAAACCAAAGCCATTTGTAAGATACCGAGATTTCCTATAACTTGCATGAAGAGTACGAAGACAAATTTGGTCATCTACAAACCCTAATTTTACATGCAAACTCGCGGATTTGGGATAGATCAGAACAGAACCAGGGATTTCTTTCACTATTTGGACCAACATTCTTCCTATCACAAATTTTTCTAGCTTAAATCAGAGAGTCATTCACCACTTACCTAAGAGGGAGCACGAAATTTATGGGAACAAGGAGCCAAGCTGCTGCTTCAACTCCAAGAGAAACCCAATCACTCAAAAATCTGAAATTCCTACATGCGTGTGTTCCATATGATCCACTTGAGTTGCTTGAAGCCACATGCATCACCATTTTACCCATTAGGAACATTAGCTAGCAAAAATTAGTGGCTTATAGTGAAGGAACCATGAGAGGAGAGGAAGAAAGGAGTGGGAAGACTTACATGCATCTCTTGGAACTTTGATGGTGAGGAACAACCTTTGGAGAGATAGGAGATCCAAAAGAAATATAATGGTGGTGGTGGTGGCTGATTGATGATGAGAGGGAGAGGGAAGTGAGGCTGCCTTCTTCTCTTGGTGACTTATGAAATGAATGAATTGTATTGAAGAGTGAGGAAAGTAAAAGAGTTAGAGTGGGGGGAGTGAGAGGTGGCGTGGGATTGAAGGGAAATGGGAAAAGAGAGGGAGTGAGTTATTATGTGTGGATGATCTCAAAGTGGTGTGGGGAAATTCTTTAAAAATTGAACCCAAGCTCCTCTTAAATTCTTTAATTGCAAATGAAATACTCAGGGACGGAAATGTGATTTTTTTTTGGGATGTTACATCCGTTGTCCAAGGAAGTGTCCCTCCTTGAACCCTCAACCTGCCCGGTCAAACACCCAAAGGTGCATATGCAATCCATTTTGTTCATGAATGACAATGCCTGAGCCAATGCAATATCAATCTCAATCTCTTCCTTAGACCAAGACCTTAACCCATACTCTTGATAAGGGGAGAGTTGATCATATGTTGCATTGGTTTCCAATATTCATCGTAGACTAATCATATTTAAAAAATATACATCATTCATCACATACAAAAGGCAATCATTCATACTCAACATCATACAATCACATGTTTCTTAGCATGGTTCTAAAGCATTGTGGCCTAATTCCATCTATTCCAACCTTAAAACATGTCCATGGAGGGGTTCAATGCATTTGAAAGCTAAAACAGGTCAGGAAGGTAGAGGGCTCTGTCGCTTGAGCGCCCATTTTGGTGCTTGAGCGCCAGTCACTGACAGCCAAATTCGAGTTTTTATCAAAACTGCATCCTCTCGGTATTTTGGGCATAAATAGAGTTGTAGACTTCCGAATTGCGTTATACCAAGTGCATTTGAAAGTTAAGAGGATTTTCTACTACTCTTGTGAAGACCAAAAAACCCAGTTCTAAACATTTGATTTAAAAAAAAAACCATCTTTGACAGGGAAACACATTTAACAAAATAGATACGTCATAATTGACCCTGTATCAGTAATTAGGTCATAACTAGAGTTGTAGACCTCCAAATTGAGTGAAACCAAAAGCATTAGAAAGATAAGAGGATTGTCTACAACTATTATGACGATCATGATGACCAATTCTTAATAAAAAGAATTCGAATTTCAGTTCAAAGTCACGACATTACTACTCAGAATTTCCTCCAAATCATGCCCTATTTCTAACCAACCTAAATCTTTAACCCAATTCAACTTCCAAAACCATAAACCCATCTATGTGAGCCATTTCATCAAACATCAAATGTGCATTCAAACATTACAATCACAATTACAAGCAACATACTAACATAGCAACAAAACAACCAATTTCATCAATCATCAAGACAATTTACTTGATTTCAAACCAAAATCACAATTTTCATCACAAAATTCATCCTACCATTCACAATTTACCTTTCAAAACTCCTCTTGCCCTTGCTCTTGAAGTTCTCCTCTAAGGTTTGGAACTCAAATCCAACACCTCTTTTCCTTTTCCTAGCCTTTAGCTTGCTCCTTGGGTTCCTTTGGTGTTCCTAAGTAGTATTGATCACACACCCAAATGAGTAGAGGAGAAAGAAACCATGAATTGGAAGAGTTGAAGAGGAATTGCTTATCAATACTTGAAATTCAATGGAAGATTAAGCCTAAGAACTCCAAAATTCCCACATGCAGGGCCATAGATGGAGAAGGTGGGTGGAAAGTTTCTAGAGAGAAGGAGGAGAATTTGAGATGTTAGAGAGAGGGAGAGAGAGTTGGCATATGTTAGGGAAGAAGGGGGAAAATGAAATTCCTCTCTAGTGGTTCCCTACTAAATTAAGTGGAGGGGCTATTTAGCAAATTTTTAAAATATTGCAAGTAGGTCCCCCCTTTTATTTTTGTTCTATTTTAACCCAATTTCCTAATACTTAGTACTCAATGTAAGCATGTACCATTTAATTAATTGGGATGTTACAATTCTCCTCCCCTTAGATTTAATTTTGCCCTCAAAATTAAACTTACCAATTCTCAAACAGCTTTGGATACGACTCTCGCATATTCTATTCCTTCTCCCATGTTGCTTCAGTTGAGTTCAAGCTTTGCCAAATCACCTTTACTAGAGGTATGGTCTTGTTCCTTAGGGTTTTCAGGCTATGATCCACAATCTCAATCGGTTTTACTTGGTAAGACAAATCATCTCCTAATTTTACGGTTTTACAATTTCATGGTAAACAATACATTGTTGTTAAAAAAATCAAATAATTTAACAAATTAAAACTATGTGTTTTCATTTTTTTAGTTAAAAACACACTATTTTTAAAGTGTATAGTACACGATTTCTATAAACAAATGTTGATATTTTAAAAATATAAAAAAATAGTGTAAATTAAGCTAGAAACTTCATGGTGAAAAATACATTGTTGACAAAAAAATAAAACACCCTATATTTCAAGTCTATAGTACACGATTTCTACAAACAAATGTTGCAATTTTAAAAATATTAAAAATTATGTAAATTAAGCTAGAAACTTCATGATAAACAATACATTGATATAAAAATAAATAAAATAATTTAATAATTTAAAAATATGTGTTTTCATTTTTAAAGTAAAAAACACCCTATATTTCAAGTCTATAGTACATGATTTCTACAAACAAATATTACAATTTAAAAAATATAAAAAATTGCGCAAATTAAGCTAGAAACTTCATGGTAAACAATACACTGTTGTTAAAAAAATCAAATTATTTAATATATTAAAAATATGCGTTTTGATTTTTTTAGTAAAAAACACACTATTTTTCAAGTGTATAGTACACGATTTCTAGAAACAAATGTTGATATTTTAAAAATATAAAAAAATAGTGTAAATTAAGCTAGAAACTTCATGGTGAACAATACATTGTTGACAAAAAATCAAATAATTTAATAAATTTAAAATATGTGTTATTATTTTTAAATTAAAAAACACCCTATTTTCAAGTCTATTGTAACATCCCAAATTTCAAAGTTTCTAGAGTAAATTATTTAAACTTACAAGTTATGTCCTTAAGGGGCTATTTTAGAAAAGATAAGGAATTTAGGGAACTAAAATTAATTATAAAGCATATAGGATTAGGGGAAGAAGACTAGGCTATGAAATAAATACAACTAGAGATTAAAAAGGTAGCAAGGTGGGCTTAGGAGATTAAAATATAAAATTAGAAAGTTATAATTATATCCTTGTAGTTTTATTTATTTAAAGTATGTTAATTTAGAATTTTATTAAATTTTATAAAGACAAGGACTTAGGTGCAATTTTTAATAAATTAAAACTAAGGACTACGCTTTTACCACACACCCTCCCTCACCCAACCACACACCCTCACCTATATCTCACTTTCTCACAACCATACACACATAAAACACCATGAAAAAAAACAAAATAGGGAGAGAGTGGCGAGAGAGAAGGAGAAATTCGTGGTGACCACCACTTTGGGTGGTTGCATGGTGGCCTTCCGGCCGCCGGTTGCCGCCTGAGCAGTTGAAGAAAATGATCTACGCGTCGGGAACTCCAATTCTACCGATTTAGAATCTTCCACGGTGGAATTTAGAGATTGATTTTAGAGCTCCAATTCTAAGGTAACCCCACCAAACCCCAAACTTAAAACTCCAATTAGGGAAATTAGGAATTTGAGGTTTTATGATGCTAGGTTTTGGACTTGACTTGGTTAGATGACATGGATTTAGCTTGTATGCATATTGGTGTTAAATTAACATGACATGTCTCTTGTGTTCTTGAAGTGTGAAATTGATCTTGGTTAAATTGGTTCTATATGTGTGGGGTTGATGCATTAATGTTGATTCTTTGTTTGGATATTGGATTGTGAATGTGAATGTATGAGAATGATCTTGATGATGATGTGAATTTGATGAAATTGGACTTTGGTCATCCTTGTGAATTGATATTTGAGTGATTTATATTGAATTAGAAGAAGTTAATATGATTTTAAGGAATTGAGATGGAAGGGAGGATTAAAACTTGTGAAAAGTTGATCAATACCATTTTCCCCTGTTTTGGCACAATTTGAACTGGATTTTTGAATTGGAATTTGACTTTGTGGTCTCAATAAGAGTTGTAGATAATACACTTAGCTTTCAAATGCTTTTGGTTTCAATCAATGTGGAGGTGTACAACTCTAGTTATGACCAAATTACTGAGACAGGGTCTATATGAAAGCATCTATTTTGTTGATTGCACATACCTGTCAAAGATTACTGTTTTTGACAAATAAAGTTTTAGAACTGGGTTTTGTGGTATTCATAAGAGTTGTATAGAATCCTCTTAGATTTGAAATGCTATTGGTTTCACTCTATTTGGATGTCTACAACTCAAGTTATTCCCAAAATACGAACAGGGGTGAGCACACGTTCCTAGGCTGTGCGCACAAGATTGGACAGCAGCTCCAGGGGGAATTAAGGTGTGCACATGTTGGAAAGCTGTTCGCACAACTGGAGGCAGCAAGCAAAAACACAATTAAGGTGCGCACAGCTGAGCAAGGTGTGCGCACAGCTGCGGGATAAATTCAATCACACACCCTTCTAGCCTTCATTCTTCAACTCCTTTCATCTCTAGCTTCATTCTTCAAGTCTAGTCTTCAAAGATCAACACTTCTCCATGCTTATTCCTACATGAACATAATCAAACAAATTGCAATGTAAACATCATGAATCCATTTCTAGGATAGGAATGAATGAAATTAGGTTCATGTGACTTATAAACATGCAATAGGGTCATGGAATTATTGTGCTACATGTTATGACCTAAGTGGTGTATGTATTGATTGATGTTTTATATGATTGAGATGTGATGAACATGTTGAATGCAATTAACGTGAGATGTATGTTTGATGCATGATAACATGTAATATGGAAACAAATGATAAGAGAAATGCTTCCCCCATCAACCTTGGTTGAGTAAGTGGGTTGAGTCCCGCCGGAAGTAGACCGGGTAAGTGGTCAAGCATGGAAAAGAGAATAATTGGGGGTTATTATCTAGATAGGTAATAACTGTTGTAGACCTGTAATGGGTGTTGACTCTGAATAAGAGAAATGATTTGGGGGCTATTACCGGAAGGGGTAATAGTTCTTGCAGACCTCTGGTTAAGGATGCTTACCAAGGTTTGCAGAGAGCTCTAGAGTGTTATTGCCACGCACATGGTGGATTCCGATGTGCACCGGGTTTCCCGTTAAAAATAATTGAAATAAAAAGAAATAAAAAGGGATCATGACATGCATACATAATTGATATTGTCATTGCATGCATTGTATATGAATGAGTTGTTTGTATGTGTATGTGCTATGTGTATGATGTGTGATTGCTAGGGCATATATTTGGGGAGTTTTCCAGTTAGACTGGCTGCAATACTGATTTAAAATGTTTTTAGTTAGACCGGGGTTACTCGGTTATATGTTTTACATATAACTGACGGTTTCAGTATTGCAGGTAGCCAGAGATTTTGGAGCTAAAGCAATGGATGAGGAAAAACTATAGGAATTCCTTAGAAGTAGCCATACATGGTGAAACTAAGATTTTTATTCAGATGTTATATTGTTCAGCTGTATAGGAAATTGTAAAATAAATAAAGAAATGTTTCCACTTGTATTTTAAATATGAAACAAAGTGGCAAGTTTTTGAGTCGATAGTCAGCTGAACGATTAATATTCTGAACATATCTATTAGGTTTGTCATAAGCTTCGAAGGAACGTGCAGATAATATTGAGTCTGATCAAGTGAATATTAGTGCATGAGAGTAAAAAACACCCTATATTTCAAGTCTATAGTACACGATTTCTACAAACAAATGTTGTAATTTTAAATATATAAAAAATTGTGTAAATTAAGCTAGAAACTTCATGGTAAACAATACATAGATTTCAAAATAAATTAAATAATTAAAATATTTTAAAATATGTGTTTTTATTTTTTTAGTAAAAAACACCCTACTTTTCAAGTGTATAACACATGATTTCTAGAAACAAATGTTGATATTTTAAAAATATAAAAAAATAGTGTAAATTAATCTAGAAACTTCATAATGAAAAATAAATTGTTATACAAAAATCAAATAATTTAATAAATTTAAAATATGCGTTTACATTTTTAAAGTAAAAAACACCATATTTTTCAAGTCTATACTACACCATTTCTACAAACAAATGTTGCAATTTTAAAAATATAAAAAGTTGTAAAAAAAGCTAGAAACTTTATTGGGAACAATACATTGTAGTAGAACAAATCAAATAATTTAAAAAATTCAAAATATGCGTTTTAATTTTTAAAGTAAAAAACATCATATTTTTCAAGTGTATAGTACACGATTTCTAGAAATAAATATTGATATTTTAAAAATATAAAAAAATAGTGTAAATTAAACTAGAAACTTCTTGGTAAACAATACATTGATTTCAAAAAAAATTAAATAATTTAACAAATTTAAAATATGCGTTTTAATTTTTAGTAAAAAACACCCAACTTTTCAAGTGTATATTACACGATTTCTAGAAACAAATGTTGATATTTTAAAAATTTTAAAAAAATAGTGTAAATTAAGCTAGAAACTTTACGATGAAAAATACATTATTGTCAAAAAAATCAAATAATTTAATAAATTTAAAATATTTTTTTTCAATTTTAAAGTAAAAAAACCCTATATTTCAAGTCTATAGTACACGATTTCAACAAATAAATGTTGCAATTTTAAAAATATAAAAAATGTGTAAATTAAGCTAAAAACTTCATGGTAAACAATACATTGATTTAAAAAAAAAATTAAATAATTTAATAAATTTTAAATATGCATTTTTATTTGTTTAGTAAAAAACAGCATTTTTTTCAAGTGTATAGTACACTATTTCCTAAAACAAATGTTGATATTTTAAAAATATAAAAAATTAGTATAAATGAAGCTAAAAACTTCATGATAAACAATACATTGTTGTAAAAAAAATAATAAATTTAAAATATGCATTTTCATTTTTAAAGTAAAAAATACCCTATATTTCAAGTCTATAGTACACGATTTCTACAAACAAATGTTTATATTTTAAAAATATAAAAAATTGTGTAAATTAAGCTAGAAACTTCATGGTATACTATACATTGTTTTCAAAAAAATCAAATAATTTAATAAATTAAAACTATGCGGTTTTATTTTTTTTAGTAAAAAACACAATATTTTCCAAGTGTATAGTATACGATTTCTAGAAACAAATGTTGATATTTTAAAAATATTAAAAATAAGTGTAAATTAAGCTATAAACTTCATGCTGAACAATACATTGTTGTCAAAAAAATCCAATATTTTAATAAATTTAAAATATGCGTTTTCCTTTTTAAAGTAAAAAACACCCTATATTTCAAGTCTATAGTACACGATTTTTACAAAAAAATGTTGCAATTTTAAATATATTAAAAATTGTGTAAATTAAGCTAGAAACTTCATGGTAAACAATACATTGATTTCAAAATAAATTAAATAATTTAATAATTTTGAAATATGCGTTTTCATTTTTTTTTGGTAAAAAACACCCTACTTTTCAAGTGTATAGCACACGGTTTCTAGAAACAAATGTTGATATTTTAAAAATATAAAAAAATAGTGTAAATTAAGCTAGAAACTTCATGATTAAAAATACATTGTTGTCAAAAAATCAAATAATCTAATAAATTTAAATATGATTTTTTATTTTTAATGTAAAAAACACCCTATATTTCAAGTCTATAGTTCACCATTTCTACAAACAAATGTTGCAATTTTAAAAATAAAAAAAAAATTGTGTAAATTAAGCTAGAAACTTTATTGGGAAAATACATTGTTTTAGAAAAAATCAAATAATTTAAAAAATTCAAAATATGCGTTTTAATTTTTAAAGTAAAAAAAACCTTATTTTTCAAGTGTATTATAGTACCGATATTTAGAAACAAATGTTGATATTTTAAAAATATAAAAAAATAGTGTAACATCCCAAAAATCAAATCACGTAGGAGTATTTATTAGCTTTAGAGTAAACAACACACATTTGAAGAAATCTCTATATTGTCCCTTAAATTCTCCTCACAAATAACCTTTTAAGCAAGGACCCTATAGCAATTTTTAATAAGTTCACACAACAACCATGGAATAACCACACACAAGTACTCTCCCTTTCTCCTCTCCTTGTTACACGACACACATCCATTTCCCTCTCATTAAGTTGCTTCTCTACTAACCCAAAAAACAGAAACCACACTCCACTTCTCTCTCTACACTCTCCAAAAATCCTCCACCTTCTCTCTAAGAAAACCCAAGTCTCCAACCCCCATTCACACATGTAACTAGAGATTATTCATCACCCTCATCTTCTCTTTCATTTGAAGTGCTTATGGAGGGCTGGGGTGGAGGAAACTAAAGAAGAGGATAAAATGGAGATCAATAACTCATGGAGAAGGAAGCTCAAGAATTAGAAGGCAAGCTTAAAGGAGGCAAGGAATTGAGGAAAAGATACATGGTAACCCTTATCTCCATCTTCAATCTAGTATATTAGCTCTGCATGTTGGAAATCTAAAAGAATTCTAGGTCCAAAAGCTAAGAATTTCGGAGTAGAAAGCACTTTGGTGTGAGTTGAGTTAGGATTCTGGTTCTGTTCTGATGTGTCCCAAATCCGCGAGTTTGCATGTAAAATTAGGGTTTATAGATGACATAATATAACTTCGTACTCTTCATAGAAGCTGTAGGAAATCGTGTTATCTTTCAAATGGCTTTGGTTGCATTCCATTTGGGTACCTACAACTCAAGTTACGACCCAAAACACGGAGACTGTGTCAATATTTATGGGCTAGGTCTGTCTAAATGTACCTTTCTGTTCGAGGAACCATTTTGACAATTAAATTTTAGAAATAGGTTTTGATGTCTTCATGAAAGTTGTAGGAAATCCTTTTAGCTTCAATAGGATTCTGACTTTATATCAATCCATGGCCCATAGCTCAAGATATACCTTGATTACTGAAGTAGTAACCAAGGTAGAGCAGTTTCAGGTCCATGAATTGTAATTCATCTTTATCTGTAATTGTAAACTCCTAAACCTTTGATTCTGCCTTCGATCCCTTCATATAATTTATACAGAATTTTATTATTTTTGAAATGAAACTAGTTTCATGTCAATCCTAAACCTTTGATTCTACCTTCAATCCAATTTATGGTAAAAAAAAATGAAGTAGGTTCACAAATTCAGCTTCTGTCATGTAGTCAAATTACAACTAGAAATTCACCCTCTACAGGTTGGATTTGGAACATGACTCCTTCATATGAATTGTAAATAAATGTGTTAGGTTTCATCTCCAATTGGTTTCACCAACATATGGTATGTGAAACTCTAGATATGGCAAGTTGATGAAGCTGTGTCAGGATTTGGAAGCATGGGATTTCAAGTTGAGGTAACCCCACTAAACCCCAAACTAGACTAATTAGGAAGTGGAAATGGTATGAAGTTTGATTCTGAGCTATGATGAAATGTGTGATAGAAATAGATTTGGATTTGTGAAATTTGAGAATTTGGGTCTTGACTAAATTTGAGTGTTTTGTTTTACATGTTTGTGTGAATTGAAATTGTATGTGTTAATTGCTGTATTGTTGATGTATGATGGATGAAATTGGTATTTGAAACCTTGCTTAGTGTTAAAAATTTCGTGTGCTTGGTCCTGAATATGAGCCATGTGAGTTTGTTAGAAAACAGGGTGAATTTTGGATGAAAATGTGAGTTTTCTACAGTAACTTGGGTGTGAATTTCGAATAGGTTTTCATAATATTTTGCCATTATAGTCTTTACAAGAGTTGTAGAAAATTCTCTTATCTTTCAAATGCTTTTGGTTTCACTTAATTTGGAGGTCTACAACTCTAGTTGTGGCCACATTACTGAGACAGGGTTTGTATTGAAATGTCTGCTCTGTTAAGTGTACATCCCTGTTAAAGATGGCTGTTTTTGACAATTAAATTTTTAGAACTGGGTTTTTTGGTCTTCACAAGAGTTGTATATAATCCTCTTAGATTTCAAATGCTTTTGATTTCACTCAATTTTGAGGTCTACAACTCAAGTTATGGTCAAAATACCAACAAAGCGCGTTGCAGAAAAAATAGTTCTGTGCTGAATTCGCGGCAGCGAAAATTTTAGCAGCGGCGAAAATGACCCAGAATAGGACCCTTTGTTTTCACTTCCAAAATGCAATATACCCTTCAAGTAGCTTATTTCTAGGGAAATAATCATTAAATTAGGTTAGAATGTCTTGAAAAACCATAAAAAGAATCATGAAAATGTATTGATGAATGTTGAATGAAAATGCATTATAACTTGTAAAATGAAATTAAATGATTATGATAAGTATAATGTTATGACATGGATGGCAAGTGCTTTAATTAATAATTAATGAAATTGTAATTTCATGAATGAAGAATGTTGAATGTAAATGATATGAGTTGAATGTGAAATGCATGATAATATTTGATGTGAAATGAAAATGAAATTTAAAGACAAGTTTAAGCTTTCCCCCTTCAACAGATGTTGAGTAAGTGGGTTGAGTTCCACCAGTCAGACACCGGGTAAGCGGACAAGCATGAAAAGATTGAGAATGTAGGGTCTCCCAATGAACGGGGTAAGATGACCTGAACTAGTAGGGTTGCCCGGTGACCGGGAAGATGGCCCGAAAGAAAGGACTATCCCATTGATGTGGGGTTAAGATAGTCCTGGGCTATCCCATTGATGTGGGGTTAAGATAGCCCGGCAGCCAGTTTGATCACGGTAGGGATGCTTTTCGTGGTCCTAGTTTTGAGCTCAACCTCACGTTACTGCCACGCGTTAGGGGAAGTCTAGTGCACGAGGCTTCCATAAAAGACTCAAGAAAAGAAAAGAACTAAGTATGTTAATGAAAGATCATGGCATGCATACATCCATAATTGTCATAGCATGCTTTATGTATGAAATTGTTGCATTGAATTAATTGTGTGTTAGGAATTTAAATGGGGTGTTTTCCAGTTAGACTGGCTGTGATATGGTATAAAAAAATGTTTTCAAAATGTCGGGGGTTACTCAGTTATATGTTTACATATAACTGACGGTTACCAAATCGCAGGTATCAGAAGATTAGGAAGCGAAAGCCACACATAGGACGAGTTGTGGACTTTTCGTAGGTATAGCCACACATGGCGAACCTAAGTCTCAAGTTCATATATTAATTTCTACAAACAAATGTTGATATTTTAAAAATATAAGCTAGAAACTTCATGGTAAACAATACATAGATTTCAAAATAAATTAAATAATTAAATAAATTTCAAATATGCGTTTTCAATTTTTTAGTAAAAAACACCATTTTTTTCAAGGGTATAGTACACGATTTCTAGAAACAAATGTTGATATTTTAAAAATATAAAAAAATAGTGTAAATTTAGCTAGAAACTTCATGATTAAAAATACATTGTTTTCAAAAAACTCAAATAATTTAATAAATTTAAAATATGCGTTATCATTTTAAAGTAAAAAACACCCTATATTTCAAGTGTATAGTATACGATTTCTAGAAACAAATGTTAATATTTAAAAAATATTAAAAAATAGTGTAAATTAAGCTAGAAACTTTATGGTGAACAATACATTGTTGTACAAAAAATTAAATAATTTAATTAATTTAAAATATGCCTTTTCATTTTTAAAGTAAAAAACACCCTATACTTCAAGTATATAGTACACGATTTCTACAAACAAATGTTGCAGTTTTAAAAATATAAAAATTATGTAAATTAAGCTAGAAACTTTATGCGGAACAATACATTGTTTTCAAAAAAATAAAATAATTTAATATATTTAAAATATTCATTTTTATTTTTAAAGTATAAAACACCCTATATTTCAAGTCTAAATAATACACGATTTTTAGAAGCAATTGTTGGTAATTTTAAAAATACATAGTATTTAAAAAAATTGTATATTAAACTAGAAACTTCATGGTGAACAATACATAGTATTTAAAAAAATCAAATAATTTAATATTTTTAAAATATGGTCTATCATTTATAAAGTAAAAAACACCCTATTTTTCAAGTGTATAGTACACGATTTCAAGAAACAAGTGTTGATATTTTAAAAATATAAAAAAATAGTGTAAATTAAGCTAGAGACTTCATGGTGAACAATATATTGTTGTCAAAAAATCAAATAATTTAATAAATTTAAAATATGCGTTTTCATTTTTAAAGTAAAAAACACCCTATGTTCCAAGTCTATAGTACACGATTTCTACAAATAAATGTTGCAATTTTAAAAAACTAAAAAATTGTGTAAATTAAATTAGAAACTTCATGGTAAACAATACATTGATTTCAAAAAAAATTAAATAATTTAATAAATTTTAAATATGCATTTTCAATTTTTTAGTAAAAAACCCCCTTTTTTTCAAGTGTATAGTACACGATTTCTAGAAACAAATGTTGATATTTTAAAAATATAAAAAATATTGTAAATTAAGCTAGAAACTTCATTGTTAACAATACATTGTTGTTAAAAAATCATATAGTTTAATAAATTTAAAATATGCGATATCATTTTAAAGTAAAAAACACCCTATATTTCAAGTGTATAGTACCCGATTTCTAAAAACAAATGTTGATATTTTAAAATATTAAAAAATTGTGTAAATTAAGCGAGAAACTTTATGGTGAAAAATACATTGTTGTAAAAAAAATTAAATAATTAAATTTAAAATATGCCTTTTCATTTTTAAAGTAAAAAACACCCTACTTTTCAAGTGTATAGTACTCGATTTCTAGAAATAAATGTTACTATTTTAAAAATATAAAAAGTATTGTCAATTAAGCTATAACACTTATGCGGAACAATACATTGTTTTAAAAAAATAAAATAATTTAATAAATTTAAAATATGCGTTTTTATTTTTAAAGTAAAAAACACCCTATATTTCATGTCTAAAATACACGTTTTTTAGAAACAATTGTTGCAATTTTAAAAATATAAAAAAATTTGTATACTAAACTAGAAATTTCATGGTGAACAATACATTGTATTCAAAAAAATCAAATAATTTAATATTTTTAAAATATGATCTTTCATTTTTAAAGTAAAAAACACCCTATTTTTCTAGTGTATAGTACATGATTTCAAGAAACAAGTGATGATATTTTAAAAATATAAAAAAATAGAGTAAATTAAGCTAGAGACTTCATGGTGAACAATAAATTGTTGTCAAAATATAAAATAATATAATAAATTTAAAATATGCGTTTTCATTTTTAAAGTAAAAAACACCCTATGTTTCAAGTCTATAGTACACGATTTCTACAAACAAATAATGCAATTTTGAAAGTATAAAAAATTGTGTAAATTAAGCTAGAAACTTCATGGTAAACAATACATTGATTTTAAAAAAATTAAATAATTTAATAAATTTTAAATATGCGTTTTCATTTTTTTAGTAAAAAATCCCCTTTTTTTCAAGTTTATAGTACACGATTTCTAGAAACAAATGTTGATATTTTAAAAATATAAAAAATAGTGTAAATTAAGCTAGAAACTTCATGGTGAACAATACATTGTTGTCAAAAAATCAAATAATTTAATAAATATAAAATATGCATTTTCATTTTTAAAGTAAAAAAACCCTATGTTTCAAGTCTATATTACACGATTTCTACAAACAAATGTTGTAATTTTAAAAATATAAAAAATTGTGTAAATTAAGCTAGAAACTTCATGGTAAACAATACATTGATTTCAAAAAAAATTAAATAATTGAATAAATTTTAAGTTTGTATTTTCATTTTTTTAGTAAAAAACCCCCTTTGTTCAAGTGTACAGTACACGATTTCTAGAAACAAATGTTCATATTTTTAAAATATAAAAAACATTGTAAATTAAGCTAGTAACTTCATTGTTAACAATACATTGTTGTTAAAAAATCATATAGTTTAATAAATTTAAGATATGCGATATCATTTTTAAAGTAAAAAACACCCTATATTTCAAGTGTATAGTATACGATTTCTAGAAACAAATATTGATTTTTAAAAATATTAAAAAATTGTGTAAATTAAGCGAGAAATTTTATGGTGAACAATACATTGTTGAAAAAAAATAAAATAATTTAATAAATTTAAAATATGCCTTTCATTTTTAAAGTAAAAAACATCCTACTTTTCAAGTGTATAGTACTCGATTTCTAGAAATAGACGTTACAATTTTAAAAATATAAAAAATAGTGTAAATTAAGCTAGAAACTTTATGCGGAACAATACATTGTTTTAAAAAAATAAAATAATTTAATAAACTTAAAATATGCATTTTTATTTTTAAAGTAAAAAACACCCTATATTTCAAGTCTATAATACACGATTTTTAGAAATAATTGTAGCAATTTTAAAAATATAAAAAAATTTGTATACTAAACTAGAAATTTCATGGTGAACAATATATTGTATTCAAAAATATCAAATAATTTAATATTTTTAAAATATGGTCTTTCATTTTAAAAGTAAAAAACACCCTATTTTTCAAGATAGTACATGATTTCAAGAGACAAGTGTTGATATTTTAAAAATATAAATAAATAGAGTAAATTAAGCTAGAGAATTCATGGTGAACAATAATTGTTGTCAAAAAATAAAATCATATAATAAATTTAAAATATGCGTTTTCATTTTTAAAGTAAAAAACACCCTATGTTTCTAGTCTATAGTACACGATTTCTACAAACGAAAAAGCAATTTTAAAAATATAAAAAATTGTGTAAATTAAGCTAGAAACTTCATGGTAAACAATACATTCATTTCAAAAAAATTAAATAATTTAATAAATTTTAAATATGCGTTTTTATTTTTTTAGTAAAAAATCCCCTTTTTAGAAACAAATTTTGCAATTTTAAAAAAATAAAAAATTGTGTAAATTAAGCTAGAAACTTTATATGGAAAAATACATTGTTTTAAAAAAATTAAATATATTAATAAATTTAAAATATGCGTTATCATTTTTAAAGTAAAAAACACCCTATATTTCAAGTGTATAGTACACGATTTCTAGAAACAAATGTTGATATTTTAAAAATATTAAAAAATAGTGTAAATTAAGCTATAATCTTTTTGGTGAACAATACATTGTTGTATAAAAATTAAATAATTTAATAAATTTAAAATATGTCTTTTAGTTTTTAAAGTACAAAACACCCTACTTTTCAAGTACGCGATTTCTAGAAACAAATGTTACTATTTTAAAAATATAAAAAATAGTGTAAATTAAGCTAGAAACTTTATGCGGAACTATACATTGTTTTCAAAAAAAAATAATTTAATAAATTTAAAATATGCGTTTGTATTTTTAAAGTAAAAAACACCTATATTTCAAGTCTATAATACACGATTTTTAGAAACAATTGTTGCAATTTTAAATATACAAAAAAATTTGTATATTAACTAGAAAATTCATGGTGAACAATACATTGTATTCAAAAAAATCAAATAATTTAATATTTTGAAAATATGGTCTTTCATTTTTAAAGTAAAAAACACCCTATGCTTCAAGTCTATAGTACATGATTTCTACAAACAAATGTTGCAATTTTAAAAATATAAAAAATTATGTAAATTAAGCTAGAAACTTCATGGTAAACAATACATTGATTTCAAATAAATTAAATAATTTAATAAATTTTAAATATGCGTTTTAATTTTTTTAGTAAAAAATCCCCTTTTTTATCAAGTTTATAGTACACGATTTCTAGAAACAAATGTTCATATTTTAAAAATATAAAAAATAGTGTAAATTAAGCTAGAAACTTCATTGTGAACAATACATTGTTGTCAAAAAAATAAAAATATTTAATAAATTTAAAATATGCGATTTCATTTTTTCGTAAAAAACACACTATTTTTCAAGTGTATAGTACACGATTTCTAGAAACAAATGTTGATATTTTAAAAATATAAAACATAGTTTAAATTTAGCTAGAAACACCTTGGTGAACAATACGTTGTTGTCAAAAAAAAATAAAATAATTATATAAATTTAAAATATGCATTTTTATTTTTAAAGTAAAAAACACCCTATTTTTCAAGTGTATAGTATGTGATTTCTAGAAATAAATGTTTCAATTTTAAAAATATATAAAACTGTAAAAATTAAGCTAGAAACTTTATGGGGAACAATAGATTGTTTTCTAAAAAATAAAATAATTTAATAAATTTAAAATATGCATTCTAATTTTTAAAGTAAAAAATACCCTATTTTTCAAGTGTATACTACACGATTTCTAGAAACAAATGTTGCAAATATAAAAATATAAAAAATTGTGTAAATTAAGCTAGAAACTTCAAGGGAAAATTAAATTGTTTTCAAAAAAATTAAATAATTTAAAAAATTTAAAATATGAGTTTTCATTTTTAATGTAAAAAACACCCTATATTTGATGTCTATAGTACACAATTTTTAGAAACAAATGTTCCAATTTTAAAAAATAAAAAAATTGTGTAAATTAAGCTAGAAACTTTATATGGAACAATACATTGTTTTCAAAAAAATTAAATATATTAATAAATTTAAAATATGCGTTTTATTTTTTAAAGTCAAAAACACCCTAATTTTCACGTGTCTAGTACCGATTTCTAGAAACAAATATTTCAATTTTAAAATATAAGAATTTTATAAATTAACCTAGAAACTTTATGGGTAACAATATATTTTTTTCAATAAAATAAAAAAATTTAATAAATTTAAAACATAAGTTTAAATTTTTAAAGTAAAAAACACCCTATTTTTCAAGTGTATCATACACGATTTTTAGAAACAAATGTTGCAATTATAAAAATAAAAATAGTTTTGTAAATTAAACTAGAAATTTCATGGTGAAAAATACATTATTTTCAAATAAATCAAAAAAATTAGTAAATTTAAAATATGTGTTTTTCATTTTTACAGTAAAAAACACCCTATTTTTCAAGTGTATGGAACACAATTTCTAGAAACAAATGTTGCAATTTTTAAAATTGAAATAAAATAGTTTAAATTAAGCTAGAAAATTTATTGTAAACAATACATGGTTGTAAAAAAAATTCAAATAATTTAATAAATTTAAAATAAGTGTTTTCATTTTTTTAGTAAAAAACACCCTATTTTTCAAGTGCATAATACACGATTTCGAGAAACAAATGTTTCAATTTTAAAAATATAAATTTTTTTATAAATTAACCTAGAAACTTTAAAACGTAAGTTTTAATTTTTAAAGGAAAACACACCCTATTTTTCAAGTGTATCGTACACGATTTTTAGAAACAAATGTTGCAATTATATAAATAAACAAAGTTTTGTAAATTAAACTATAAACTTCATGGTGAAATTAAGCTTGAAACTTCTAGAAAACAATGTTGTTATTTTAAAAGTATAAAAATTAGTGTAAATTAAGCTTGAAACTTCATGGTGAACAATACATTGTTGTACAAAAAATCAAATAATTTAATAAATTTGAAATATCTGTTTTCATTTTTAAAGTTAAAAACACCCTATATTTCAATTGTATAGTACGCGATTTCTAGAAATGAATCTTTCAATTTTTAAAATATAAAAATTGTAAAAATTAAGCTAGAAACCTTATGGGGAACAATAGATTGTTTTCAAAGAATCAAAAAAATAAAAAAATTAAAATATGCATTTTCATTTTTATAGTAAAAACACCTTATTTTTCAAGTGTATAGAACACGATTTCTAGAAACAAAAGTTTATATTTTAAAAATATAAAAAAATAGTGTAAATTAAGCTAGAAACTTCATGGTGAAAAATACATTGTTGTCAAAAAATCAATTTATTGAATAAATTTAAAATATGCGTTTTAATTTTTTTAGTAAAAAACACTTTATTTTTCAAGTGTATAGTACACGATTTCTAGAAATAAATGTTGATATTTGAAAAATACATTGTTGTCAAAAAATTCAAATAGTTTAATAAAATTAAAATATGGGTTTTCATTTTTAAAGTAAAAAACACTCTATATTTCAAGTCTATAGTACACGATTTCTACAAACAAATGTTGCAATTTTAAAAATATATAAAATTGTTTAAATTTAGCTAGAAACTTCATGGTAAACAATACATTGATTTAAAAAAAATTAAATAATTTAATAAATTCTAGAATATGCATTTTCATTTTTTAGTAAAAAACACTATTTTTCAAGTGTATAGTACATGATTTCTACAAATAAATGTTCATATTTTAAAAATATAAAAAAAAAGTGTAAATTAAGCTAGAAACTTCATGGTGAACAAGAAACTGTTCTAAAAAAAATCAAATAATTTAATAAATTTAAAATATGCATTTTCATTTTTAAAATAAAAAACACCCTATATTTCAAGTCTAGCACATGATTTCTACAAACAAATGTTGAAATTTTAAAAATATAAAAAATTATGCAAATTAAGCTAGAAACTTCATGGTAAAAAATACATTTTTGTTAAAAAAATAAAATAATTTAATAAATTAAAAATATGCGTTTTAAGTTTTTAGTAAAAAACACACTATTTTTAATGTGTATAGTACACGATTTCAAGAAACAAATGTTGATGTTTTAAAAATATAAAAAAATAGTGTAAATTAAGATAGAAACTTCATGATGAACAATACATTGTTGTTAAAAAAATCAAATAATTTAATAAATTTAAAATATGCGTTTCCATTTTTAAAGTAAAAAACACCCTATATTTCAAGTCTATAGTACACGATTTCTACAAACAAATGTTGCAATTTTAAAAATATAAAAAATTGTGTAAATTAAGCTAGAAACTACATTGTAAACAATACATTGATTTCAAAAAATAATTAAATAATTTAATAAATTTTAAATATGTGTTTTCAATTTTTTTAGTAAAAATCACCATTTTTTTCAAGTTTATAGTACATGATTTCTAGAAACAAATGTTGATATTTTAAAAATATTAAAAATAAGTGTAAATTAAGCAAGAAACTTCATGGTAAACAATACATTGTTTTCAAAAAATAAATAATTTAATAAATTTAAAATATGGGTTTTCATTTTTAAAGTAAAAAACACCCTATATTTTAAGTCCATAGTACACGATTTCTACAAATAAGTGTTGCAATTTTAAAATTATAAAAAATTGTGTTAATTAAGCTAGAAACTTCATGATAAACAATACATTGATTTTAAAAAATTAAATAATTTAATAAATTTTGAATATGGGTTTTTATTTTTTTAGTAAATAACACCATTTTTTTCAAGTGTATAGAACACGATTTCTAAAAACAAATGTTGATATTTTAAAAATATAAAAAAATAGTGTAAATTAAGCTAGAAATTTCATGATGAAAAATACATTGTTGTCAAAAAAATCAAATAATTTATTAAATTTAAAATATGTGTTTTCATTTTTAAAGTAAAAAACATTTTATATTTCAAGTCTATAATACACGATTTCTACAAACAAATGTTGCAATTTTAAAAATATAAAAAATTGTGAAAATTAAGTTAGAAACTTCATGGTAAACAATACATTGTTGTTAAAAAAATCAAATAATTTAATAAATTTAAAAAATGCGTTTTCATTTTAAAAGTAAAAAACACCCTATATTTCAAGTCTATACTACACGATTTCTACAAACAAATATTACAATTTTAAGAATATAAAAAGTTATGCAAATTAAGTTAGAAAGTTCATAGTAAACAATACATTGTTTTTCAAAAAATCAAATAATTTAATAAATTAAAAATATGCGTTTTCATTTTTTTAGTAAAAAACACCCTATATTTTAAGTCCATAGTACACGATTTCTACAAATAAGTGTTGCAATTTTAAAATTATAAAAAATTGTGTTAATTAAGCTAGAAACTTCATGGTAAACAATACATTGATTTTAAAAAATTAAATAATTTAATAAATTTTAAATATGGGTTTTTATTTTTTTAGTAAATAACACCATTTTTTTCAAGTGTATAGAACACGATTTCTAAAAATAAATGTTGATATTTTAAAAATATAAAAAAATAGTGTAAATTAAGCTAGAAATTTCATGATGAAAAATACATTGTTGTCAAAAATATCAAATAATTTATTAAATTTAAAATATGTGTTTTCATTTTTAAAGTAAAAAACACTTTATATTTCAAGTCTATAATACACGATTTCTACAAACAAATGTTGCAATTTTAAAAATATAAAAAATTGTGAAAATTAAGTTAGAAACTTCATGGTAAACAATACATTGTTGTTAAAAAAATCAAATAATTTAATATATTTAAAAAATGCGTTTTCATTTTAAAAGTAAAAAACACCCTATATTTCAAGTCTATACTACACGATTTCTACAAACAAATGTTACAATTTTAAGAATATAAAAAGTTATGCAAATTAAGTTAGAAAGTTCATAGTAAACAATACATTGTTTTTCAAAAAATCAAATAATTTAATAAATTAAAAATATGCGTTTTCATTTTTTTAGTAAAAAACACACTATTTTTCAAGTGTATAGTACACGATTTCTAGAAACAAATGTTGATAATTTTAAAATATAAAAAAATAATGTAAATTAAGCTAGAAACTTCATGGTGAACAATGCATTGTTGATAAAAAAATTGTAACACTGTAATAATTGTGCTCCCATAACTAATAGAAATCACATATCTTAAGTAAGTGTACAAGGCATAGTCTGTACATTATGTGACTCTAGTTCATGGAACTACTAAACTAATACATGTTGCACGTATAGTGAGAGTTACATATAATCAACTTGCCTTAAATTTATACAACTGAGTCTAACAAAATAAAATTGGAAGATCCATCATAACAAAATATTACAATGAGATTTATCAAAACAAAAGCTAGATATCTTCTTGAAACTTTTCTTCTACTTCTTGGCTCTTACTCCCGTGTCTCCAGAATCAACTGCAACACTATAACCGTGAGATATATGCTTTGATATATATCTCAGTAACCCCTGGTTGTCAAAAACATGTTCAAACAGTGTCACAGGAAACATATTGCAAACCCTTCCCAATTCTATAGCTAAACAACTATAACATTCAAGCATCTAATTTACCATTACAATGCACTTTCAAATCATAGAGTCAATGAAATGCAATGCTATGTATGATTTCCTTTATCATTAAAAATAAGTGTAAATTAAGCTAGAAACTTCATGGTAAACAATATATTGTTGTCAAAAAAATCAAATAATTTAATAAATTTAAAATATCTGTTTTCATTTTTAAAGTTAAAAACCACCTATATTTCAATTGTATAGTACGCGATTTCTAGAAATGAATCTTTCAATTTTTAAAATATAAAAAATTGTAAAAATCAAGCTATAAACCTTATGGGGAAAAATAGATTGTTTTCAAAAAAATCAAATAAATAAAAAAAATTAAAATATGCATTTTCATTTTTAAAGTAAAAAACACCCTATTTTTCAAGTGTATAGTACACGATTTCTAGAAACAAATGTTTATATTTTAAAAATATAAAACACTTGTGTAAATTAAGATAGAAACGTCTTGGTGAACAATACATTGTTGTAAAAAAAATCAAATAATTATATAAATTTAAAATATGCATTTTCATTTTTTTAGTTAAAAAGACCCTATTTTTCAAGTGTATAGTACACGATTTATTGAAACAAATGTTGTTATTTTAAAAATATAAAAAATAGTGTAAATTAAGCTAGAAAATTCTTGGTGAACAATACATTGTTTTCAAAAAAATAAAATAATTTAATAAATTTAAAATATGCGTTTTGATTTTTAAAGAAAAAAACACCATATTTTTCAAGTGTATAGTACGCGATTTCTGAAAATAAAGTTTCAATTTTAAAAATATATAAAATTATAAAAATTAAGCTAGAAACTTTATGGGGAACAATATATTGTTTTCTAAAAAATCAAATAATTAAATAAATTTAAAATATGCATTCTAATTTTTAAAGTAAAACACACCCTATTTTTCAAGTGTATAGTACACGATTTCTAGAAACAAATGTTGATATATTAAAAACATAAAAAGATAGTGTAAATTAAGCAAGAAACTTCATGGTGAACAATACATTGTTGTCAATAAAATCATATAATTTAATAAATTTAAAATATGCGTTTTCATTTTTATAGTAAAAAACACCCTATTTTTCAAGTGTATAGTAGATGATTTCTAGAAATAAATGTTGATATTTTAAAAATGTAAAAAATAGTGTAAATTAAGCTAGAAGTTTCATGGTAAACAATACATTGTTGTCTAAAAAATCAAATAATTTAATAAATTTAAAATATCCATTTTCATTTTTAAAGTTAAAAACACCCTATATTTCAAGTGTATATTACGCGATTTCTAGAAATGAATCTTTCAATTTTGAAAATATAAAAAATTGTAAAAATTAAGCTAGAAACCATATTGGGAACAATAGATTGTTTTCAAAAAAATGAAATAATCAAAGAAAACTAAAATATTCATTTTCATTTTTAAAGTAAAAAACACCCTATTTATCAAGTGTGTACACGATTTCTAGAAACAAATGTTGATATTTTAAAAATATAAAACATAGTGTAAATTAAGCTAGAAACGTCTTGTGAGCAATACATTGTTGTAAAAAAAATCAAATAATTATATAAATTTAAAATTTGCGTTTTCATTTTTTTAGTTAAAAACTCCTTATTTTTCAAGTGTATAGTACACGATTTCTAGAAACAAATCTTGATATTTTAAAAATTAAAAAAATAGTGTAAATTAAGCAAGAAACTTCTTGGTGAATAATAAGAAAATAAAATAATTTAATAAATTTAAAATATGCATTTTGATTTTTAAAGTAAAAAACACCCTATTTTTCAAATGTATAGTATGCGATTTCTATAAATAAAAATGTTGATATATTAAAAATATATAAAATTGTAAAAATTAAGCTAGATACTTTATGCGGAACAATAGATTGTTTCCTAAAAAATCAAATAATTTAATAAATTTAAAATATGCATTCTAATTTTTAGTAACTTAGTGATTTTATAAAAATCGTTGAAGATGAAGATCCTGTAGTTTTCTGTTTTGCTGGGAAAAAGTTGTAACTTTGAGAAAATATTTCGCACTGTATTACTACTCAAAAAATTCTTGAAAAATTTATATGTGGTGTGTTAATATATCCACTATATCATATCAAAAATTCATATTTTTCTGGGCACGTATGAATTTATTATACTTTTTAGACTAGCTACTGTCAAATCCTGTATAGTTTGAAAGAAGGATTTTTCCGGCCATCTTAAGTATTTTAAAAAAAATTTGGAAAAATTCTATTTTGACCCTAACCCTGTGAAGTAACTGTATAAATTAATTGGGGACCAAATAAAATTGTTTAATATTTATTTTACCCCTTTTAAAGAAAAGACAGCATGCTGAAGAGTCACTGAAACAAAGGAAAAACCACTTTTCCTTCAACTTTTGAATATTCGAAATTTATGAGCCTTTTAATATCAAATAAATCATTTTTAAGATGTTAATGATGTTTTCAAGGCTAAATGGTTGTTTTGGACTTATTTATAAATTCCTATAATTTTTGGATATGGTTTAAATGATAATATGTCTAGAGGGACTAAAGTAAATTTCAAACAATGGTGTTAATAGTAGAAGTTAATAAAGGCCTATGTGCCAAAAGATGAAAATAGAAAATGTGAAAATTGAATATATGACTTTTAAAGGTGTATTCTCCCTATTAGGAGTATTATATGAATACCATGATAATTGCTTTGTTTTTGGGAATTAAACTGAAATCTGTGGTAAAGGATTTGACAAGGCGGTGTAATTAGTAATCTTTTTTTTAAAATGTTGTTTGAGCCTAGTTGTATGGATGAGATGTGAACCTGGTTGAATCCTTGTGATAAACTATGCTTAAAGGTACTAAAACACCTTGAGATTGTATGTTTTGAAAATAGTATTTTCGAAAACTTCTATTAAGCAGGAATAAAAGGTAAAAGTGGTGCGTTGGCACAATAACGTTATACTCTAGGGAGTGGGTTTTGGCCTTTGGGGGCTTTAACCAGAGTGTGAGATGCCTAGGGGACTCGGTGGTAGCTCCCCGATGTCGGGCTACTCACTGAAAAAGCTCGGTTACCTCGACACGTCTCTAAGTATATTCTGGATCGGTGGAGAGTACTGAGGTACATGGACTTGTACGAACGAAGTATGACTCCCGGTCACCTCCTTAATAGAAAGAGTCGCTAGCGATGATGTCTTTTTTTTTCTTTTTTTTTTTTTGGAGTCTCATGCATTATGGTATCCTTGAATGTGCATGTTGTGTGATGTTACGAGTGAGAATATCAATTGTAAGCTATTATAGATTTTCTGTTTAAAAATCTAAATATCCTGACTCTACTTCTACCAAACTTTGCTGTATCTCACTCCTCTATTTTGTGTTGTATTTATCTGTCTATGTATATATCTATTACGCGATACAATAGATGGCGGCTCGAGAGACCCTCTTGGAAATCAACTGTCCGATTGAATTTGGCTACTGGGAGCATGATGTATCTCATGGGACGTCCACTTTTGTAGGAAAAGTATCCTTCTGGATATCTCATCCGTCACTACCGATGCTCCGGCCCACTTACATTGGAGCAACCTTGACGTTGGTTATTCGGACACCCCCTGGTCTCATGCCTGTACCCGCAGCATTCCGACCCGCTTCTCATCTTTCTTATTTCACTCCGTCTCTTGAGGAGCAGTACTCTGGTGGCCAGGGTTGGTTCTTCAACTCGCCTAGGGAGAGCTCTCCTGAGAGTGATCTGAGTGAAGATACTGGGATGGAGAGTGCAGCGTCCTTTATTTAGTTATATTTTCGTTACGACATTTTGGATGGCTGTAATATTTGATCAGTGCATTTCCTATGTGCGACATCTTCTACTCTTCGAATGGTAGAGTATTTTTTGTCATGTCGTCTAGGATTCCCAGTAATTTATGTTTTGTTATCTGACTAATTAATATATCTATGTTATATTAGCTTATCGTATGTGTGTTAGTTACCAAATCTAAACTTTCATTCGACTAGGTTTCATTACCGTTTCGAATATACAACTATTAAGTTTCGAAAAATTTAACTCGAAATTTAACCTCTCGATACAAGTATGATGAATTAGCCTTAATAACTTTAATTGAATAACTCATTCCTCTTAGTATAAATTGGGGCATTACAATTTGGTATCAGAGCTGGTCGTTCCTTCCGGCCTGGAAGTATGACAGCTCATTACGTTTTTCTCTGTAATACTTTGCAAAAATTATTATAGATCTTATACATGATGTATCTACAAAAAGCTAACACAAACAAGCACAGGAAGAAATGGCTCGAGGGAATGACAACATTCTAGCTACGGCTATAAAGGCAATGACTGAAGCAGTACGCGAACTTCGCAATCAGAATGCTGGAAATGTTGGGCAAGGCATCTTGGATCGATTCCTGAAGCGAGACCCATCCACCTTCAATGGCGGGCATGACCATGACAAAGCTCGTTTGTGGATCCAAGAACTTGAAAAATTGTTTGAGGCACTGGAAAGCCCGGATAATCAAAAAGTCATCTGTGTTGTGTACCTGCTAAGGGATGACGCGGAGAACTGGTGGAACAACACTCGACAACGTCTAGTTGCCGGAGGTGTTGCGATAACTTGGGCTATATTTAGGGAATACTTTCTTGGAAAGTATTTCCCTGAGAGTGTCAAGAATCAGAAAATTCAAGAGTTTATGGATCTAAGGCAAGGAAGCATGACTGTCAGTGAGTACGCTGTAAAATTTGAGGAACTCGCACGGTACTTCCCGTACTATGAAACCCTACCTGACGAACACCAGAAATGCGTGAAATTTGAAAATGGACTAAGGCCTGAAATAGCTATGGTCTTTGCACCAATGGAGATTCGGAATTACGCAACACTGGTTGATAAGTGCAAAATTTACGAGGACAAGGCGAAACTCGCTCAACCGAAGAACGTAGGTCCCCAAAAGAATGACAAAAAGGGGTTTTACAACAAGAAGAAGCCATATTCGTGTCCTTCAAATTGTTCCAAACAATTCGGCAGAAACTACAATTCTGGAAACTCATCTGGAGGAACACCCAAAAACGGGAATGGGAATCAACTAAGGTGTGGAAAATGTGGAAAAGGACACCTGACCACGGATTGCAAGGACAAAACCTTCACTTGTTTTCGATGCGGAAAACCCGGACACATCAGTAGGGACTGCAACGAGGTGAAAAAGGAGCAAGGTGGTTCTTCCAACCCTCAGGCGAATCGTCTGAAGACGAGGGGGAGAGTCTACACACTAAATGGAGCGGAAGCAGCACAACAAGAAGACCTAATCCAGGGTAAGTGCCTTATAAAAGGAACTCTCTTAACTGTATTGATCGATTCAGGCGCTACTCATTCATTCATATCACATGATTGTGTGCGGAAACTAGGATTACCTGTTTCATCCTTAAGTTATGACTTAATAGTTTCTACACCCACAGATACCCTTGTTCTTACTTCAAAAGCCTATTTGAATTGCCTAATTACGATTGAGGATAGGGAATTTCTTGTAGACTTAATTTGTCTGCCTCTTACCCAGTTAGATGTGATACTAGGAATGGACTGGTTGTCTTCCAATCATGTCCTTTTGAATTGTTTTGATAAAACGATAGTTTTTGGAAACCCATCTGAGTTATTCCCAGTTTCCACTCAATTCAAATTCTTGAATGCCAACCAAGTCAAGGTATCCTTGAGGGAAGGAGCCCAGGTATACATGATGCTATCCTCTTTGGAAGTAGAAGGTGAACCCGAGATTAGCAACCTGCCTGTTGTTAATGAATTCCCAGAGGTATTTCCTGACGACGTTCCCGGATTACCCCCAGAAAGAGAAATCGAGTTTAGCATAGAACTCTACCCTGGGACAGGACCTATATTCATAGCACCTTATAGGATGTCACCTACTGAGTTAGCAGAACTGAAGAGCCAATTGCAGAAGTTACTGGAAAAGCAATTTATCAGGCCGAGTGTATCCCCTTGGGGTGCACCTGTGTTACTGGTAAAGAAGAAGGATGACAGCATGAGGCTATGTGTGGACTACCGTCAGTTGAATAAAGTCACAATCAAAAATATGTATCCATTGCCTAGGATAGATGACCTTATGGATCAACTGAGAGGAGCCGCAGTGTTTTCCAAGATTGATCTCAGATCTGGATATCACCAGATTAGGGTTAAGTCCTCTGACATCTCTAAGACAGCTTTTAGGACTAGGTATGGACACTATGAGTACCTGGTGATGCCTTTTGGAGTAACCAATGCCCCTGCGGTATTCATGGATTACATGAACCGAATTTTCCATCCCTACCTAGATAAGTTTGTAGTGGTCTTTATAGATGATATCCTTGTGTATTCTAAGGATCAAGATGAACATGTTGAGCACCTTAGAATAGTTCTACAAATCCTGAAGGAGAAGCAGTTGTACGCTAAGCTTTCTAAGTGTGAATTTTGGCTAGAAGAAGTGAACTTTCTAGGACATGTAATTTCTGGGAAGGGAATAGCAGTGGACCCATCTAAGATAGAGGCAGTGCTACAATGGGAACCACCCAGGACAGTGACGGAGATTAGGAGTTTCTTAGGATTAGCTGGGTACTACCGTAGGTTCATAGAGGGATTCTCTAAACTTGCCTTACCCCTAACTCGTCTTACTCGGAAGAACCAAGCCTTTGTGTGGGATCAGAAGTGTGAATATAGTTTTCAAGAGCTAAAACATAGGCTTACAACCGCACCTGTATTAGTGTTACCCAATCCTAATGGCAACTTTGAGGTGTACTGTGATGCATCGAAGCAAGGGTTAGGATGCGTGTTAATGCAAGATAGGAGAGCAGTTGCTTATGCATCTAGGCAATTAAAACCCCATCAAGGAAATTACCCTACTCATGACCTAGAATTAGCTGAGTAGTTTTTGCTCTCAAGATATGGAGGCACCATCTGTATGGAGCAAGATTTGAGGTGTTCAGTGATCATAAGAGCTTGAGGTACTTGTTTGACCAGAAGGAGTTGAACATGAGGCAGCGGAGGTGGTTAGAATTCTTGAAGGACTATGATTTTGGCTTGAACTATCATCCTGGAAAGGCAAATGTGGTAGCTGATGCATTGAGCAGAAAGTCTATACATGTGTCTATGATGATGGTCAAGGAAATAGAGCTGATAGAACAATTCAGAGATTTGAACCTAAGTTTAGAATTCACCCTTGAGAGCATTAAGTGTGGAATGTTAAAGGTGACCAATGAACTAATGGGGAGCATAATGGTTGGACAATCAGCAGATGAAGAGCTGCAAGAAAAGGTGAAACTGATTAGTCAAGGGGAGAGGTCAGAATTTCGAATTGGGACAGATGAAATCTTAAGATTTAAGGATAGAATTTGTGTGCCCAATGATAAGGAAATGAAGAGACTGTTGTTAGAAGAGGGACACAAGAGTCAAATGAACTTCCATCCTGGAGCTACAAAAATGTACCAAGACATGAAGAAGATGTTTTGGTGGCCGGGAATGAAGAAAGATGTGGTGGAGTATGTGGCAGCGTGTCTAGTATGTCAAAAGGCAAAGGTTGAACACCAGAGGCCGTCAGGGGAACTTCAACCATTGGATATTCCCGAATGGAAATGGGATAGCATCTCCATGGATTTTGTGACTGGATTTCCAATGACCCAGACGCGCTGTGATGCCATATGGGTAATTGTGGACCGACTCACCAAGTCTGCTCACTTCTTACCTATTAACATCGAATACTCATTGGAGAAGTTGACACGTTTATATATCAAGGAAGTCGTTAGACTGCACGGCGTCCCATCGAGCATAGTGTCAGATAGAGATCCTCGTTTTACCTCTAGATTTTGGGAGAGTTTGCATAAAGCCTTAGGAACCAAGTTACGACTTAGTTCTGCTTATCATCCCCAAACCGATGGTCAGTCTGAAAGAACCATCCAATCATTAGAAGACCTCTTAAGAGCATGTGTGCTTGAACACTCAGGAAGTTGGGACCAGCTGTTGCCTTTGATAGAATTCACCTACAACAATAGCTTCCATTCAAGTATAGGAATGACACCCTATGAAGCCTTGTATGGTAGGAAATGTAGGACACCCTTGTGTTGGTTTGAGACCGGTGAAGCCCTAACCTTAGGACTTGATTTCATCCAGCAAACCACAGATAAGATTAAGATGATTCAGAATAAGATGAGAGCATCCCAGAGTAGGCAGAAAAGTTACTATGACCAGAGGAGGAAGCCTCTCGAATTTCAGGAAGGTGATCATGTGTTCCTTCGGGTTACACCGACGACTGGTGTTGGCCATGCATTGAAAGCCCGTAAATTAACCCCAAAATTCATTGGACCATACCAAATCTTGAAAAGGATTGGCCCTGTGGCCTATCAAATAGCCTTACCTCCCTCATTATCAAATCTTCACAATGTGTTTCACGTGTCTCAAATGAGAAAGTATATCCCCGACCCCACACATGTGATTGAGCCTGACGAGGTGCAAGTAAGTGACAACCTTTCTTAAAAAGCACAACCTGTAAGGATTGAGGATCGGAAGATAAAGTAGTTGCGAAGGAAGGAAATCCCGTTGGTGAAAGTCATCTGGGAAGGACTAACAAGCGAAAATGCAACATGGGAGACCGAGGAACAGATGAGGAAAGACTACCCTCAATTATTCAATAAAGGTTAGTGGAATTTCGGGGACGAAATTCTTTAAAGGAGGGGAGAGTTGTAACACTCTCAATTTTGCTAATTAATTACTAAATAGGAAATTATTCCGCTAGAAAAATATTTCGATTCCGATTATATGATTAGAAAATATTGGAGAACGATATATTTTAATTCTAGAATTTTTGGTTGCGTTTTTAATTTTATAGTGCATGCATAACAATCGAAATATACCAGTTATTCCAAACATATCTACATTCTAGAGTATTAATCAATAAAAGACAAATCCCTCTAACACTCCATACTCTCCATGTGGTCAAACCATACCCTAGACATAGGGAACTTGATTTGCTTCAACCACTCCAACTATTCACACCATGCCTTCATGTACCCCTCAACTATTCAACAAAGCTCTCCAAACACTCCAAGACCCCTGAAAAAACTCAGCCCACTTCCTCTATAAATAGGGGACTCTACTTCACTTCCAAACACACCAAAACACAAGCTTCTCTTCTCCTTTCTCTCTAAAATTTTCTTGAGTCCAAAATTGGTGTTGGTTGTAGTGATAACTTTGGAAGCTCTACCCTTCATCAACCCCTTTAATCCTTGAAGATAACCTTGGTAAGGGGAAGTGAGAATAGCTTAGTGTAGAATTTAGTTGGGTATTTGGGTGAGGGTTGGCCCTAGACCCTCTTCGTTCATTAACTTTCAAAGCTGGTTCTGTCTTATGCCTGTTGATTTAGAGCTCATATTTTGGGAATTGATCATTGGATAATTCAGATCCATGCTTAAAAATCATTTTAAGATGTGTTTTGACTACTGGTAAAGTTTCATAATTTTTGGATGATGTTAAGACCTTATTTTGATTCTTGAAACATTATTGCTCTATTCTGTCTGGTGAGTTCATGCTACTGGAGTTACTTTGTGCATATCATTAAAGCTCTTATTCTATTTAGATGCATACGAAAATTTGTATGATGATAGATCTGTGTATTAGCTTTCCAGATTAGTATCATTTGTAATTTTTGATCTTGTGTTTGATTTTATATGGATTTTTGAGTGACACAAGGTCATTTCTGGAACAGTCAGAATGTTTTGGTTTTTCTGCACCATTTGGGAAACAGATTTAACTTAGGAAAATTTTTATGAAAAACTAGACTCAAAGTGGATCATTTCTGGGTTGGTTTAATAAATTTTTAGTAACTGAATGATTTTATAAAAATCGTTGAAGATGAAGATCCTGTTACCGTAGTTTTCTGTTTTGCTGGGAAAAAGTTGTAACTTTGAGAAAATATTTCGCACTGTATTACTACTCAAAAAATTCTTGAAAAATTTATATGTGGTGTGTTAATATATCCACTATATCATATCAAAAATTCATATTTTTCTAGGCACGTATGAATTTATTATACTTTTTAGCTACTGCCAGATCCTGTACAGTTTGAAAGAAGGATTTTTCCGGCCATCTTAAGTATTTTAAAAAAAATTTGGAAAAATTCTATTTTGACCCGTGAAGTAACTGTATAAATTAATTGGGGACC
This sequence comes from Cyamopsis tetragonoloba, assembly GCA_037177725.1. Classification (NCBI taxonomy): domain Eukaryota; kingdom Viridiplantae; phylum Streptophyta; class Magnoliopsida; order Fabales; family Fabaceae; genus Cyamopsis; species Cyamopsis tetragonoloba. Next base: position 60,954,400 of record CM074122.1, on the reverse strand, counting down.
AAATAAAATTGTTTAATATTTATTTTACCCCTTTTAAAGAAAAGACAGCATGCTGAAGAGTCACTGAAACAAAGGAAAAACCACTTTTCCTTCAACTTTTGAATATTCGAAATTTATGAGTCTTTTAATACCAAATAAATCATTTTTAAGATGTTAATGATGTTTTCAAGGCTAAATGGTTGTTTTGGACTTATTTATAAATTCCTATTATTTTTGGATATGGTTTAAATGATAATATGTCTAGAGGGACTAAAGTAAATTTCAAACAATGGTGTTAATAGTAGAAGTTAATAAAAGCCTAAGTGCCAAAAGATGAAAATAGAAAATGTGAAAATTGAATATATGACTTTTAAAGGTATATTCTCCCTATTAGGAGTATTATATGAATACCATGATAATTGCTTTGTTTTTGGGAATTAAACTGAAATTTGTGGTAAAGGATTTGACAAGGCGGTGTAATTAGTAATCTTTTTTTTAAAATGTTGTTTGAGCCTAGTTGTATGGATGAGATGTGAACCTGGTTGAATCCTTGTGATAAACTATGCTTAAAGGTACTAAAACACCTTGAGATTGTATGTTTTGAAAATAGTATTTTCGAAAACTTCTATTAAGGAGGAATAAAAGGTAAAAGTGGTGCGTTGGCACAATAACGTTATACTCTAGGGAGTGGGTTTTGGCCTTTGGGGGCTTTAACCAGAGTGTGAGATGCCTAGGGGACTCGGTGGTAGCTCCCCGATGTCGGGCTACTCACTGAAAAAGCCCGGTTACCTCGACACGTCTCTAAGTATATTCTGGATCGGTGGAGAGTACTGAGGTACATGGACTTGTACGAACGAAGTATGACTCCCGGTCACCTCCTTAATAGAAAGAGTCGCTAGCGATGATGTCGTTTTTTTTTTCTTTTTTTTTTTTTGGAGTCTCATGCATTATGGTATCCTTGAATGTGCATGTTGTGTGATGTTACGAGTGAGAATATCAATTGTAAGCTATTATAGATTTTCTGTTTAAAAATCTAAATATCCTGACTCTACTTCTACCAAACTTTGCTGTATCTCACTCCTCTATTTTGTGTTGTATTTATCTGTCTATGTATATATCTATTACGCGATACAATAGATGGCGGCTCGAGAGACCCTCTTGGAAATCAACTGTCCGATTGAATTTGGCTACTGGGAGCATGATGTATCTCATGGGACGTCCACTTTTGTAGGAAAAGTATCCTTCTGGATATCTCATCCGTCACTACCGATGCTCCAGCCCACTTACATTGGAGCAACCTTGACGTTGGTTATTCGGACACCCCCTGGTCTCATGCCTGTACCCGCAGCGTTCCGACCCGCTTCTCATCTTTCTTATTTCACTCCGTCTCTTGAGGAGCAGTACTCTGGTGGCCAGGGTTGGTTCTTCAACTCGCCTAGGGAGAGCTCTCCTGAGAGTGATCCGAGTGAAGATACTGGGATGGAGAGTGCAGCGTCCTTTATTTAGTTATATTTTCGTTACGACATTTTGGATGGCTGTAATATTTGATCAGTGCATTTCCTATGTGCGACATCTTCTACTCTTCGAATGGTAGAGTACTTTTTGTGATGTCGTCTAGGATTCAAGTAATTTATGTTTTGTTATCTGACTAATTAATATATCTATGTTATATTAGCTTATCGTATGTGTGTTAGTTACCAAATCTAAACTTTCATTCGACTAGGTCTCATTACCGTTTCGAATATACAACTATTAAGTTTCGAAAAATTTAACTCGAAATTTAACCTCTCGATACAAGTATGATGAATTAGCCTTAATAACTTTAATTGAATAACTCATTCCGCTTAGTATAAATTGGGGCGTTACAGTGAACAATTCATTGTTGTCAATAAAATCAAATAATTTAATAAATTTAAAATATTCGTTTTCATTTTTATGGTAAAAAACACCTTATTTTTCAAGTGTATAGTGTAACACCTAATGGAAATTAAAGCTAAGTTTTTTTTTCTGACATAAGATAAGTAATAGCTATCAAGTAATCTCCCATACATGAGTACATTCACTACTTAGTCTTTGAGAGAGGGGCTAACATATACCCTATCAAAATACATGAGTCCATAGGGGAAGATAATAAGTCTAAATGTCTACTACAAGCCAGAGAAATATGTCCAATAACAGTAGCCAACTAACGTGCTAAGGGAAATGTTGGCTACCCCAAAATACATATCAAATATATAAATACTAAACATCTAATATGCTAGGTCTTCAGGCGCTGAAATCTTCATCCTCCGAATCTCCTGCAATATGGTAACCGTCAGTTATATGCAAACATATAACTAAGTAACCCTCGGCATTTTTGAAAACATTTTTATACCATATCGCAACCAGTCTAACTAGAAAACACCCCATTTAATTCCTATCATACAAATCAATCCAAAGCAACATACAAAACACAATGCATGAGATGACAAGACATGGATGTATGCATGGAATGATCTTTCAATTATCATTTTTTTTGTCTATTAGTTTTCTTTAGTCTTTTACGGAAGCCTCGTGCACTAGACTTCACCATAGGCGCATGGCAGCAACGCGCATCTAAGCTAAATCATGGACCACGGCAAGCGTCCCTACCGTGATCAACTGCTGGGCTATCTTGACCCCGTTCATTGGGAATAGCCCAAGACTTCCTTACCCGTTCATTGGAATAGTCCTTTCTTTCGGATCATATGCCCAGTCACAGGGCAACCCTACTAGTTCAGGCCATCTTACCCCATTCATTGGGAGACCCTACATTATCAATCTTTTCATGCTTGTCCACTTACCCGGTGTGCAACCGGTGGAACTCAACCCACTTACTCAACATCCTTTGAAGGGGGAAAGCTTATCTTATCATTTAATTTCATTTACAAGTTATCATGCATTTTCATTCAACATTCATCACAAAACAATTTCACAATTCAAATCAAAGAGTTTGCCATATCATTTCATAACCCTAAATCATGTTACTAAGTCCTATAAGCTTATTACATTGGTTTTAATTCTAGAAATAGGTTAATTGAGGGTGCTTTGTCAATTGGAGAAGAGAAGTCAGGTCCTTGTTCAGCTTTAGATTCGTGGCCGTGAGAAAATCCACTACCGCAAATTTCACATAAAACATCATAGGCCAGATTCGTTGCCACGAATTTGGCACAGAACCTTCCCAGATTTGCTGTCGCGAATGAAACTCGCCATCGCGAATTTTAGACAGAAAATCCCACGTACTCATTGACCAGATTTGCAGCCACGAATTTGATACAGAATCTACCTGCCCTGTTCCACGCAAATCATGCAATTTTCCATCCAAAAACCATTCTACACCTAAACACACCTCATTTAACTCATTTCCAGGGCAAATTTCATCATCAAACAAAGGTTTCAATTCAACCAAAACACATATCCACACCAAGATTCAACAATAACACATACTCACAACCAAACTATTGAGTCAAGGGCATTGTATCCATTCACATATGGTTAAATGCATTTCAAGGTTTAGATTCACAATTCAAGCACAAAACATTTATTCAGCTTGTTCAATCCCAAGAACATCAACTTATTATACAGAATCACAACATGCATTCAACTAGACCTACATTAATTTCATATCCTAGCTATAAGAGTCAACTAGAATCCTACATTTCTACACATGCAATTCCATTCCCTTATTCTCCTGACAGTTCTAAGTTCAATCACCAAGGTTGGGGTTCAATGGGGTTAGCTTAAACCTTCAAGTTCCTAACAACTTCTTGCTTCAAGTCCTTTTCCCCAAATTCTTCAATCCTCCCACTTAGGCTTGATGATCCCCTATTGTTCACAAATGTGAGTCATTCACACCCATTAGGATCCATTTAAGAGATTGCATGTGGAAGATGAAGATTAAAACCCATTTTTCCAAAAAATGGAGCTTAACCAAGAGGGTGAAAAAGAAGGGATGCATGACTTACCCAGGGGTTCCAATAGCTTCTCCAAGCTTCAATGAACAAGATTGATGAAGGGACCCTCTTGATTTGGGAGCTTGAAGACCACCCTATGAGAGCTTGAGAAGAGAAGGAAGAAAATGAGAAATGGAGTTGAGTGTGAGAGAGGGTGAGGGCGAGAATGAGAGGGAAGATGGGAAATGGGGGTTTTTCTTAAATTTTGCTATCTTCTTAAGTTTTGCTAGATGGTCCTCACTTAAGAACTTTTTAAAATTTGCTACTTAGTCCTTCTTTCTTTTCTCTTGTTAGAGTTGCAAAAAACCCCTAAATTTCCAATTTCTTCTAAAGAACAACTAATTCCTACTTAAGAATTTGTGGGATGTTACATATAGTACATGAGTTCTAGAAAAAATTGTTGATATTTTAAAAATATAAAAAATAGTGTAAATTAAACTAGAAACTTCTTGGTGAACAATACATTGTTTTAAAAAAAATAAAATAATTTAATAAATTTAAAATATGCGTTTTGATTTTAAAGTAAAAAACACCCTATTTTTCAAGTGTATAGTACGCGATTTCTAGAAATAAATGTTTCAATTTTAAAAATATATAAAATTATAAAAATTAAGCTAGAAACTTTATGGGGAACAATAGATTGTTTTCTAAAAAATCAAATAATTTAATAAATTTAAAATATGCATTCTAATTTTTAAAGTAAAAAACCCCCTATTTTTCAAGTGTATAGTACACGATTTCTAGAAACAAATGTTGATATATTAAAAATATAAAAAGATAGTGTAAATTAAGCAAGAAGCTTCATGGTGAACAATACATTGATGTCAATAAAATAAAATAATTTAATAAATTTAAAATATGCGTTTTCATTTTTATAGTAAAAAACACCCTATTTTTCAAGTGTATAGTAATGGATTTCTAGAAACAAATGTTGATATATTAAAAATATAAAAAATTGTGTAAATTAAGCTAGAAGCTTCATGGTGAACAATACATTGTTGTCAAAAAAATCAAATAATTTAATAAATTTAAAATATACGTTTTCATTTTTAAAGTTAAAAACACCCTATATTTAAATGTATAGTACGCGATTTCTAGAAATGAATCTTTCAATTTTTAAAATATAAAAAATTGTAAAAAACAATAGATTTCTAGAAACCTTATGGGGAACAATAGATTGTTTTCAAAAAAATCAAATAATTAAAAAAAACTAAAATATGCATTTTCATTTTTAAAGTAAACAACACCCTCTTTTTCAAGTGTATAGTACACGATTTCTAGAAACAGATGTTGATATTTTAAAAATATAAAACATAGGGTAAATTAAAATAGAAACATCTTGGTGAGCAATACATTATTTTCAATAAAATCAAATAATTTAATAAATTTAAAATATGCGTTTTAATTTTTTTTAGTTAAAAACACTCTATTTTTATAGTGTACACGATTTCTAGAAACAAATGTTGATATTTTAAAAATCTAAAAAATAGTGTAAATTAAGCAAGAAACTTCTTGGTGAACAATACCTTATTATCAAAAAAATAAATTAATTTAATAAATTTATAATATGCGTTTTGATTTTTAAAGTAAAAAAAATCCTATTTTTCAAGTGTATAGTACGCGATTTCTAGAAATAAATGTTGATATATTAAAAATATATGAAGTTGTAAAAATGAAGCTAGAAACTTCATGGGGAACAATAGATTGTTTTCTAAAAAATCAAATAGTTTAATAAATTTAAAATATGCATTCTAATTTTTAAAGTAAAAAACACCCTATTTTTCAAGTGTTTAGTACACAATATCTAGAAAAAAATGTTGATATATTAAAAATATAAAAAGATAGTGTGAATTAAGCTAGAAACTTTATGGGGAACAGTATATTCTTTTCAATAAAATCAAAAAATTTAATAAATTTAAAATATGAGTTTTAATTTTTAAAGTAAAAAACATCCTATTTTTCAAATGTAGTACACGATTTTTAGAAAGAAATGTTGCAATTATAAAAATAAAAATTATTTTGTAAATTCAACTAGAAACTTCAAGTTAAACAATACATTGTTTTCAAATAAATCAAATAATTTAATAAATTTAAAATATGTGTTTTCATTTTTAAAGTTAAAAACACCCTATATTTCAAGTGTATAGTTTGCGATTTCTAGAAATGAATCTTTCAATTTTTAAAATATAAACTATTGTATAAATTAAGATAGAAACCTTATGGGGAATAATAGATTGTTTCCAAAAAAATAAATAATTAAAAAAAATTAAAAAACGCATTTTAATTTTAAAGTAAAAAACACCCTATTTTTCAAGTGTATAGTACACGATTTCTAGAAATAAATGTTGATATTTTAAAAATGTAAAACATTGTGTAAATTAAGCTAGAAACGTCTTTGAGAACAATACTTTGTTGTAAAAAAAATTCAAATAATTATATAAATATAAAATATGTGTTTTCATTTGTTTAGTTAAAAACACCCTATTTTTCAAGTGTATAGTATACGATTTCTAGAAACAAATGTTGATAGTTTAAAAATATAAAAAATAGTGTAAATTCAGCTAGAAACTTCTTGGTGAAAAATACATTGTTGTCAAAAAAATAAAATAATTTAATAAATTTATAATATGCATTTTGATTTTTAAAGTAAAAAACACCCTATTTTTCAAGTGTATAGTACGCGATTTCTAAAAATAAATGTTGATATATTAAAAATATATAAAATTGTAAAAATTAAGCTTAAAAGTTTATGGGGAACAATAAATTGTTTTCTAAAAAATCAAATAATTGAATAAATTTAAAATATGCATTCTAATTTTTAAAGTAAAAAACATCATATTTTTCAAGTGTATAGTACACAATTTCTAGAATCAAATGTTGATAAATTAAAAATATAAAATGATAGTGTAAATTAAGCAAGAAACTTTATGGTGAACAATACATTGTTGTCAATAAAATCAAATAATTTAATAAATTTAAAATATGCTTTTTCATTTTTATAGTAAAAAACACCTTATTTTCAACTGTATAGTACATGATTTCTAGAAATAAATGTTAAAATTTAATAAATATAAAAAATAGTGTAAATTAAGCTAGAAACGTTATGGGGAACAATATATTGTTTTCAATAAAATCAAAAAATTTAATAAATTAAAAATATGCGTTTTAATTTTTAAAGTAAAAAACACCCTCTTTTTCAAGTGTAGTACAAGATTTTTAGAAACAAATGTTACAATTATAAAAATATAAATTTTTTTGTAAATTCAAATAGAAACTTCATGGTGAACAATACATTGTTTTCAAATAACCAAAAATTATATAAATTTAAAATATGCATTTTAATTTTTAAACTAAAAAACACCATATTTTTCAAGTGTATAGAACTCGATTTCTAGAAACATATGTTGTAAAAATAAAAATATAAACAATTTTGTAAATTAAGCTAGAAACTTTATGGGGAAAAGTAAATTATTTTTAAAAAAATAAAATAATTTAACAAATTTAAAATATGCGTTTTCATTTGTTTAGTAAAAAACCCCATATTTTTCAAGTGTATAGTACACGATTTCTAGAAACAAATGTTGATATTTTAAAATTATAAAAGACAGTGTAAATTAAGCTAAAAACTTCTTGGTGAAAAATACATTATTGTCAAAAAAATCAAATAATTTAATAAATTAAAAATATTAGTTTTCTTATTTTTAGTTAAAAACACCCTATTTTTCATGTGTATAGTACACGATTTCTAGAAACAAATGTTAATATTTTAAAAATATAAAAAATAGTGTAAATTAAGCTAGAAACATCTTGGTGAACAATAAATTGTTGTCAAAAAATCAAATGATTTAATAAATTTAAAATATATATTTTGATTTTTAAAGTAAAAAACACCCAATTTTTCAAGTGTATAGTATGGAATTTCTAGAAATAAATGTTTCAATTTGAAAAATATTTAAAATTGTAAAAATTAAGCTAGAAACTTTATGGGGAACAATAGATTGTTTTCGAAAAAATAAAATAACTTAAGAAATTTAAAATATGCATATTAATTTTTAAAGTAAAAAACATCCTATTTTGAAGTGTATAAAACACCATTGGTAAAAACAAATGTTGCAATTATAAAAATATAAACAATTGTGTATGTTAAGCTAGAAACATTATCGGAAAATTACATTATTTTCAAAAAATTAAATAATTTAATAAATTTAAAATATCCGTTTGTATTTTTAAAGTAAAAAACACCATATATTTCAAGTCTAATTTTTAGAAACAAAATGTTGCACTTTTAAAAAAATAAAAAATTGTGTAAATTAAGCTAAAAACTTTATATGGAACAATACACTGTTTTTTAAAAAATTTAATATATTAATAAATTTAAAGTATGCATTTTATTTTTTCAAGTAAAAAATGCCCTATTTTTCAAGTGTATAGAACAAGCTTTTATGAAACATATGTTGCAATTTTTAAAATATGAACAATTGTGTAAATTAAGCTAAAAACTTCATGGGGAAAAGTACATTATTTTAAAAAAAATCAAATAATTTAATAAATTTAAAATATGCGTTTTCATTTTTAAAGTAAAAAACACCATATATTTCAAGTGTATAGTACACGATTTGTAGAAACAAATGCTGATATTTTAAAAATATAAAAAGATAGTGTAAGTTAAGTTAGAAACTTTATGGTGAACAATACATTGTTGTCAAAACAATCAAAAAATTTAATAAATTTAAAATATGCGCTTTCATTTTTTTAGTCAAAAACATCATATTTTTCAAGTGCATAGTACACGATTTCTAGAAACAAATGTTGATATTTTAAAAATTTAAAAGACAGTGTAAATTAAGATAGAAATGTCTTGGTGAACAATACATTATTGTCAAAAAAAATCAAATACTTTAAAAAATTTAAAGTACGCGTTTTCATTTTTGTAGTTAAGAACACCCTATTTTTCAAGTGTATAACACACGATTTCTAGAAACAAATGTTGATATTTTAAAAATATATAAAATTGTAAAAAGTAAGCTAGAAACTTTATGGGCAACAATAGATTGTTTAAAAAAAATCAAATAATTTAATAAATTTAAAATATGCATTTTATTTTTAAATTAAAAAACACCCTAATTTTCAAGTGTATAGTAAACGATTTCTAGAAACAAATGATGCAATTTTAAAAATATAATTTTTTTATAAATTAATGTAGAAACTTTATGAGGAAAAATATATTGTTTTCAATAAAAACAAAAAATTTAAAATATGTGTTTTAATTTTGTAAGTAAACAACACCCTATTTTTCAAGTTTATAGTACATGATTTTTAGAAACAAATGTAGCAATTATAAAAATATATAAAGTTTTGTAAATTAAATTAGAAACTTCATGGTGAACAATACATTGTTTTCAAAAAAATCAAAAAAATTAATTAATTTCAAATATGCGTTTTCATTTTTAAAGTAAAAAACACCCTATTTTTCAAGTGTATAGAACGCGATTTCTAAAAACAAATGTTGCAATTTTAAAAATCTAAATCAAATAGTGTAAATTAAGTTAGAAAATTTATTGTGAACAATAAATGGTTGTAAAAAAATCAAATAATTTAATAAATTTAAAATATGTGTTTTCATTTTTTTTTAGTAAAAAACACCCTATTTTTCAAGTGCTCATAGTACACGATTTCTAGAAACAAATGTTGATATTTTAAAAATATTAAATATAGTGTAAATTAAGCTAGGAACTTCATGGTGAACAATACATTGTTTTAAAAAAAACAAATAATTTAACAATTTTAAAATATGCGTTTTAATTTTTGTAGTAAAAAACACCCTATTTTTCAAGTGTATAATACACGATTTCTAGAAACAAATATTGATATTTTAAAAATATTAAATATAGTGTAAATTAAGCTAGGAACTTCATGGTGAACAATACATTGTTTTAAAAAAAACAAATAATTTAACAATTTTAAAATATGCGTTTTAATTTTTGTAGTAAAAAACACCCTATTTTTCAAGTGTATAGTACATGATTTCTAGAAACAAATGTTGATATTTTAAAAATATAAAAAAAATAGTGTAAATTAAGCTAGAAACTTCATGGTGAACAATACATTGTTGTCAAAAAAATCAAAAAATTTAATAAATTTAAAATATGCGTATTCATTTTTTAGTAAAAATCACCCTATTTTTCAAGTGTATAGTACACAATTTCTAGAAACAAATGTTGATATTTTATAAATATAAAATATAGTGTAAATTAAGCTAGAAATGTCTTGGTGAACAATACATTGATGTAAAAAAAATCAAATAATTTAATTAATTTAAAATATGCGTTTTCATTTTTTTAGTAAAAAACACCCTATTTTTCAAGTGTATAGTACACGATTTCTAGAAACAAATGTTGTTATTTTAAAAATATAAAAAATAGTGTAAATTAAGCTAGTAACTTCTTGGTGAAAATAACATTGTTGTCAAAATAATTAAATAATTTAATAAATTTAAAATATGCGTTTTGATTTTTAAAGTAAAAGACACCCTATTTTTCAAGTGTATAGTACACAATTTTTAGAAATAAATGATTCAATTTTAAAATGTAACACCTTAATTTTATTGAGTCCATTTTTTTTCAAAACACTGGCGGAAGCTAAATTCTAGTTTACAACAATTCATAATAATAATCATTACAATCCTTTCAATTTATACGGATTTCTATACGGCTGAACAAATTAATATATGAACTTGAGACTTAGGTTCACCATGTGTAGCTATACCTAAGAAAAGCCCACAACTCATCTCATCTGTGGCTCTCGCTTCACAATCTTTTGATAACTGCGATATGGTAACCGTTAGTTATACATATAACTGAGTAACCCCCGGCATTTTTGAAAACAGTTTTATACCATATCTCAGTCAGTCTACCTGGAAAACACCCCATTTAATCCCTAACACACAATCCAATCCATAATCAATGATTTCATACATAATGCATGCTATGACAATTATGGATGTATGCATGCTATGATCTTTCACTAACATACTTAGTTCTTTTCTTTTCTTGAGTTTTTTATGGAAGTGTCGTGCACTAGACTTCCCCTAGCGCGTGGCAGTAACGCGAGGTCGAGCTCAAAACTAGGACCACGGCAAGCGTCCTTACCGTGATCAAATTGGCTGTGGGGCTATCTTAACTCCACATCAATGGGATAGCCCAGGATTATCTTAACCCCACATGAATGGGATAGTCCTTTCTTTCGGGCCATAGTTCCTTATCACAGGGCACCCTACTAGTTCAGATCATCTGACCCCCGAATCGCGGGGAGACCCTACATTCTCATGTTTATTCATGCTTGTCCACTTACCCGGTGTTTGACCGGTGGAATTCAACCCGCTTACTCAATATTTGTTGATGGGGGAAAGCTTAAACTTGTCCTTAAATTTCATTTTCATTTCACATAAAATATTATCATGCATTTCACATTCAACTCATATCATTTGCATTCAACATTAATCATTTATCATTTATGACATTACAATTTCATTAATCATTAATTAAATCACTTGCCATCCATGTCATAACACTATACTTATCATAATCATTTCAACATCCATCTTCAAGAGACTCAATTCACCAACATAACATCAAAGCATTCACCAAAATGCACATCCACCATGGCACCACAAGCAACATGCTTTCTAACAAAATCACTTTGGTATCCATACATACTCATAACAACCCAAAATCACATTTTAGCATACATTTCTTCAATAATTCCAAGCCAAGCCATATGCATCTAAACCAAATCACATTTTAGCATACATACTCAAGTTTTGTAAATTAAACTAGAAACTTCATGGTGAACAATACACTGTTTTCAAAAAAATCAAAATAATTAATAAATTTAAAATATGCGTTTTTATTTTTCAAGTAAAAGACACCCTATTTTTCAAGTGTATAGAACACGATTTCTAGAAACAAATGTTGCAATTTTAAAAATCTAAATCAAATAGTGTAAATTAAGCTAGAAACTTTATTGTGAACAATACATGGTTGTAAAAAAAATCAGATAATTTAATAAATTTAAAATATGTCTTTTTATTTCACCCTATTTTTCAAGTGCATAGTACACGATTTCTACAAACAAATGTTGATATTTTAAAAATATTAAATATACTGTAAATTAAGCTAGAAAATTCATGGTGAAAAATACATTGTTGTCAAAAAAATCAAAAAATTTTATAATATACGTATTCATTTTTAAAGGAAAAAACACCCTATTTTTCAAGTGTATAGTACGCGATTTCTTGAAACGAATGTTTCAATTTTGAAAATATAAAAAAATTTAAAAATTAAGCTACAAACTTTATGGGGAACAATAGGTTGTTATCAAAAAAATCAAATAATTAAATAAATTTAAAATATGCGTTTTGATTTTTAAAGTAAAAAACACCATATTTTTCAAGTGTATAATACTCGATTTCTAGAAATAAATGTTTCAATTTTAAAAATATATAAAATTGTAAAAATTAAGCTAGAAACGTCATGGTGAACAATACATTGTTGTCAAAAAAATCAAATAATTTAACAAATTTAAAATATGCATTTTCATTTTTAAAGTAAAAAACACCCTATTTTCAAGTGTATAAAACACGATTTCTAGAAACAAATATTGTAATTATAAAAATATAAAAAATTGTGTAAATTAATCTAGAAAATTCATGGTGAAAATTACATTATTTTCAAAAAAATCAAATAATTTAATAAATTTAAAATATGCGTTTTCATTTTTAAAGTAAAAAACACCCTATATTTCAAGTCTATAGTACTCAAATTTTAGAAACAAATGTTACAATTTTAAAAAATAAAAAATTGTGTAAATTAACCTAGAAACTTTATTGAGAACAATACATGGTTTTCAAAAAAATTAAATATATTAATAAATTTAAAATAAGCATTTTATTTTTTAAAGTAAAAAACACCCTAATTTTCAAGTGTATATAGTACACGATTTCTAGAAAAAAATGTTGCAATTTTACAAATGTAAATTTTTTTATAAATTAACCTACAAACTTCATGGTGAACAATACATTGTTTTCGAATAAATCAAAAAATAAGTGTATAGTACACGATTTCTAGAAACAAATGTTGCAATTATATAAATATAAACAATTGTGTAAATTAAGCTAGAAACTTCATGGTGAAAATTACATTATTTTCAAAAAATCAAATAATTTAAAAAATTTAAAATATGCGTTTTCTTTTTTAAAGTAAAAAACACCCTATATTTCAAGTCTATAGTACTCAATTTTTAGAAACAAATGTTGCAAATTGAAAAAAATAAAAAATTGTGTAAATTAAGCTTGAAACTTTATTGGAAAAAAATACATTGTTTTCAAAAAATTAAATATAGTAATTAATTTAAAAATGCATTTTATTTTTTAAAGTAGAAAACACCCTAATTTACAAGTGTATAGTACCCGATTTCTAGAAACAAATGTTGCAATTTTAAAAATATAAAAAAAAATTAAAAATTAACCCAGAAACTTTATGGGGAACAATATATTGTTTTCAATAAAATCAAAAAATTTAATAAATTTAAAATATGTGTTTTAATTTTTAAAGTAAAAAACACCCTATTTTTTCAAGTTTATAGTATGCGATTTCTAGAAATAAATGTTTCAATTTTAAAAATATATAAAATTGTAAAAATTAGGCTAGAAACTTTATGGGGAACATTAGATTGTTTTCAAAAAATCAAATAATTTATTAAATTTAAAATATGCGTTTTCATTTTTAAAATAATAAACATCCTATTTTTCAAGTGTATAGAACACGATTCCTAGAAACAAATGTTGCAATTTTAAAAATATAAATCAAATAGTGTAAATTAAGCTAGAAAATTTATTGTGAACACTAAATGGTTGACAAAAAAATCAAATAATTTAATAAATTTAAAATATGTGTTTTCATTTTTTTAGTAAAAGACACCATATTTTTTAAGTGCATAGTACACGATTTCTAGAAACAAATGTTGATATTTTAAATATATTAAATATAGTGTAAAAAGCTAGAAACTTCATGGTGAACAATACATTGTTGTCAAAAAAATCAAAAAATGTATTAAATTTAAAATATGCATTTTCCTTTTTTTAGTAAAAAACACTCTATTTTTCAAGTGTATAGTACACGATTTCTAGAAACAAAATTCATATTTTAAAAATATAAAAAATAGTGAAAATTAAGCTAAAAACTTCTTGGTGAACAACAAATTTTTGTCAAAAAAATCAAATAATTTAATAAATTTTAAATATGCGATTTGAGTTTCAAAGTAAAAAAACACCCTATTTTTCAAGTGTGATAGTACTCGATTTGTAGGAACAAATGTTGATAGTTTAAAAATATAAAGAAATAGTGTAAATTAAGCTAGAAACTTCAAGGTGAACAATACATTGTTGTCAAGAAAATCAAATAATTTAATAAATTTAAAATATGCGGTTTCATTTTTAAAGTAAAAAATACCCTATATTTCAAGTCTATAATACACGATTTCTACAAACAAATGTTTCAATTTTAATAATATAAAAAATTATGTAAATTAATCTAGAAACTTCATGGTAAATGATACATTGATTTTCAAAAAATTAAATAATTTTATAAAATTAAAATATGCGTTTTCATTTTTAAAGTAAAAAACACCCTATATTTCAAGTCTATAGTACACGATTTCTACAAACAAATGTTGCAATTTTGAAAAATAAAAAAATAGTGTAAATTAAGCTTTGAAATTCATGGTGAACAATATATTGTTGTCAAAAAAATTATATAATTTAATAAATTTAAAATATGCATTTTAATTTTTAAAGTAAAAAACACCGTACATTTAAAGTCTTTAGTACACGATTTCAACAAACAAATGTTGCAATTTTAAAAATATAAAAAATTGTGTAAATTAAAATAGAAACTTCATGGTAAATGATACAATGATTTAAAAAAAATTAAATAATTTAATAAATTTAAAATATACGTTTTCAATTTTAAAGTAAAAAAATACCCTATATTTCAAGTCTATAGTACACGATTTCTACAAACAAATGTTGCAATTTTAAAAAATAAAAAAATAGTGTAAATTAAGCTTGAAAATTCATGGTGAACAATACATTGTTGTCAAAAAAATTATATAATTTAATAAATTTAAAATATGCATTTTCATTTTTAGAGCAAACAACACCCTATATTTGAAGTCTATTGTACATGATTTCTACAAACAAACGTTGCAATTTTAAAAATATAAAAAATTGTGTAAATGAATCTTGAAACTTCATGGTAAAAATTACATTGATTTAAAAAATAAAATAAATAATTTAATAAATTTCAAATATGCGTTTTAATTTTTAGTGAAAGACACCCTACTTTTCAGGTGTATATTACATGATTTCTAGAAACAAATGTTGATATTTTAAAAATATGAAAAATAAGTGTAAATTAAGCTAGAAACTTCATTGTGAACAATACATTGTTGTCAAAAAAATCAAACAATTTAATAAATTTAAAATATGTATTTTCATTTTTAAATTAAAAATCACGCTATTTTTCAAGTGTATAGTACACGATTTCTAGAAACAAATGCTGATATTTTAAAAATATAAAAAAATAGTGTAAATTAAGCAAGAAACTTCATGGTAAACAATAAATTGTTTTCAAAAAAATCAAATAATTTAATAAATTAAATCATGCGTTTTCATATTTTTAGTAAAAAACACCCTATTTTCCAAGTGTATACTACACGATTTATAGAACCAAAAGTTGATATTTTAAAAATATAAAAAATAATCTAAATTAAGCTAGAAACTTCATGGTGAACAATACATTTTTGTCAAAAAGATCCAATAATTTAATTAATTTAAAATATGCGTTTTCACTTTTAAAGTTAAACACACCTGATATTTCGAGTCTATAGTACACGATTACTACAAACAAATGTTGCAATTTTAAATATATCAAAAATTGTGTAAATTAAGCTAGAAACTTCATGGTAAACATTACATTGTTTTCAAAAAAATTAAATATATTAATAAATTTAAAAAATGCATTTTATTTTTTAAAGTAAAAAACACCCTAATTTTCAAGTGTATATAGTACCCGATTTCTAGAAACAAATGTATTGTTTTCAATAAAATCAAAAAATCTAATAAATTTAAAATATGCATTTTATTTTTTAAAGTAAAAAACACCCTATCTTTTCAAGTTTATAGTATGCGATTTCTAGAAATAAATGTTTCAAATTTAAAAATATATAAAATTGTAAAAATTAAGCTAGAAACTTTATTGTAAACAATACATATGGTTGTTAAAGAAATCAAATAATTTCATAAATTTAAAATATGTGTTTTCATTTTTTTAATAAAAAACACCGTATTTTTAAATTGCAAAGTACACGATTTCTAAAAACAAATGTCGATATTTTAAAAATATTAAATATAGTTTAAATTAAGCTAGGAACTTCATTGTGAACAATACATTGTTTTAAAAAAGAACCAATAATTTAATAATTTTAAAACATGCATTTTCATTTTTTTAGTAGAAAACACCCTATTTTTCAAGTAGTACACGATTTCTAGAAACAAATGTTGATATATTAAAAATATAAAATGATAGTGTTAACTAAGCAAGAAACTTCATGGTGAACAATACATTGTTGTCAATAAAATCAAATAATTTAGTAAATTTAAAATATTCGTTTTCATTCTTATTGTAAAAAACACCCTATTTTTCAAGTATATAGTAGAGGATTTCTACAAACAAATGTTGATATTTTAAAAATATAAACAATTATGTAAATTAAGCTAGAAACTTCATGGTGAACAATACATTGTTATCAAAACACTCAAATAATTTAATAAATTTAAAATATGCATTTTCATTTTTAAAATAAAAAATACGCTATATTTCAGGTGTATAGTATGCGATTTCTAGAAATGAATCTTTCAATTTTTAAAATATAAAAAAGTGTAAAAATTTAGCTAGAAACTTTATGGGGAACAATAGATTGTTTTCAAAAAAATCAAATAATTAAAAAAAATTAAAATATGCATTTTCATTTTTAAAGTAAAAAACACCCTAATTTTCAAGTGTATAGTACACGATTTCTATAAACAAATGTTGCAATTTTAAAAATATAAAAATTTTTATAAATTAACCTAGAAACTTTATGGGGAACAATATATTGTTTTCAAAAAAATAAAAAAATTTAATAAATTTAATATATAAGTTTTAATTTTTAAAGTAAAAAAACACCCTAATTTTCAAGTGTATAGTACATGATTTCTAGAAACAAATGTTGATATTTTAAAATTTAAATAATTGTGTAAATTAATCTAGAAACTTTTTGGGGAACAATACAGAGTTGTCAAAAAAATCAAAAAATTTAATAAATTTAAAATATGCATTTTCATTTTTAAACTAAAAAACACTCTATATATCAAGTCTATAGTACATGATTTCTACAAACAAATGTTGGAATTTTAAAAGTATAAAAAATTGTGTAAATTAAGCT
The DNA here is from genome assembly GCA_037177725.1 of Cyamopsis tetragonoloba. NCBI lineage: Eukaryota > Viridiplantae > Streptophyta > Magnoliopsida > Fabales > Fabaceae > Cyamopsis > Cyamopsis tetragonoloba. The sequence continues at coordinate 60,936,908 of CM074122.1, read as the reverse complement.
AGAAACTTCACGGTGATGAATACATTAATTTTAAAAAAATTAAATAATTTAATAAATTGAAAATATGCATTTTCATTTTATTAGTAAAAAACACCCTAATAAATTTAAAATATGCATTTGCATTTATGTTGATTCTTTGTTTGGATATTGGATTGTGAATGTGAATGTATGAGAATGATCTTGATGATAATGTGAATTTGATGAAATTGGACTTTGGTCATCCTTGTGAATTGATCTTTGAGTGATTTATATTGAATTAGATGAAGTTAATATGATTTTGAGGAATTGAGATGGAAGGGAGGTTTGAAATTTGTGAAAAGTTGATCAATATCATTTTCCCTTGTTTTGGAACAATTGGAAATGGATTTTTGAATTGATTTTAATTGGAATTTTGACTTCGTGGTCGTCATAAGAATTGTCGAGCATCCTCTTAGTTTTCAAATGCTTTTGGTTTCACCCAATTTGGAGGTCTACAACTCTAGTTATGACCAAATTACTAAGACAGGGTCTATATGAAAGTATCTGTTTTGTTGATTGCACATCCGTGTCAAAGATAACTGTTTTTGACAATTAAACCTTTAGAAATAAGAGTTGTAGAGAATCCGATTAGCTTTCAAATGCTTTTTGTTTCACTCAATTTGGAGGTCTAAAACTTACGTTATGGCCAAAATAAGAACATGGGTGCACACACATTCCTGGGCTGTGCGCACAAGATTGTGTTTGACAGCTTCTAAGTGTTTTCTACATCTTTTCTTCTACTTTCTTCATTCTTTCCTTCATTATTTAATTCCAATCCTCTAAAATTAACACTTCTCCATGCTTTATTCCTACATGAACATAATCAAACAAAATGCAATGTAAATATAATGAATCGATTTCTAGGATAGGAATAAATGAAAAAGGTATATATGACTTATAATCATGCAATAGGATCATGAAAATGTTGTGTTATGTGTTATGACATGTATGATGAATGTTTAATGCATGATAATGTGAAATGATAATGAATGAATCCCATCGGTAATATACCGGGTAAGTGGACAAGCATGAAAATGAAGAAGTAGGGTCTCCCAAAAAATGGGGTTAAGATGGCCTGAAAATTTAATGACTATCCCAAAAGGGGTCAAGATAGTCATAGGCTATCCCGAAAGGGGTTAAGATAGCCTGGCAGTGCCCCAGAGATTCAAGTAGGGACGCTTACCGGGGGTATCAGTGAGCTCAAATTATGCCTTTCTGCCAAGGTACCTATGGTGGAGATCTAGTGCACTAAACTCCCGTTAAAAGATGAAAAGGAATGTAATGTGATTCAAAATGAATTGAAATAAAATGTAATGTGATTCAAAATGAATTCAAATGAAATGTAATGTGATTCATGACATTCATGCGTATAAATTAAATTGTATTTGTGTGTACTCCTTTGTTTGAATGTGTTATGGTATGTTAGACTTGTATTGGGGAGATTTTCCAGTTAGACTAGCTGCAATACTGATCTATAATGTTTTTAGTTAGACCGGGGTTACTCGGTTATATGTTTTTCATATAATTGACGGTATCAGTATTGCAGGTATCAGAAGATTAAGCATCGATTCTAATTTGACAGTCACGTATCCTTAGAGAGGTTCAAGAACGTATTTTCTTATATCGATTAAATTGATGTTCCTACATGTAGATACCTCTTATAGTAACTCTACTCCCTTCACATATAGGTGACATAACATTGTATCTTGGAATTTGTCCTCCTTGTGAGTTTTCCTTGAGATATAGTCTAAGTTGCGCTTAAGTTCAAGTTTTAGAAATCCTCTCTAATTGAGATGTATTAGGTTAGTTATGTTAATTTAATCATTAAATGAAACAAGTCCTACACCTTAACTTATTACCAATCTTAGAATTGTTTGTTTTGGAACACTTTAGACACTAAGTATATCCTTACTCAAAGCTGAAAAGTTAGGAGCTAAGTATATTTAGTTTAGATTCCAATTCATATAGTGGACCCGAAGAATAAAAAAATTGTTGAATACTTTGCTACAACTTAGAGTTAATTTAGGACAACAACGAGAACTCTTAAATTCTTTCTGTGTGGGCATCCAGACACATTAACTTTCCCTCTGCTTGCCAGTATCAGGAACTCCTAATAAACAACAATTGTCATTAATTTTTTTATCTAAATTCGATTCTCTAATTAAGACGCCTTTATCTGGTTATCCATTTAATCTTAGTCTAATTCTTATTATAGGATCTAGACAGTGTTGTTTTAGAGCTGGGGGCTTAGAGATAAATCTTCCTCTTCTGATGCTAACTACGCAAGTTTTGGCAATCGATTTCCCTCATAATCTACCGGTATTTTAAATCACACTCTTAGACGCTCCTATATAAAGGATTCCTTGAGACATAGATCCCTTAAACATTTTTAGGTACTCTACGAAGACTAGAAACCACCCTTGTACCTTAACTAAGTTTGTTACACTCGTTGGTCATCTAAGAAAGTATGTCACCAAGTCGATAATCGAAAGGCAGTCAAATTTATTTCATCATGCCTACCGTGAGTTTCTCGTTTTCAGAACCATATTTCTCGTGACCTCAAATTTCATTTAACTTTGAAGTTCTAGTCAGCATATGAAATTCTTTCAAGCATTAGTGCAACATCACCGTTAAGGATTTCTTTGGTAATCTAAGCTCAGAAACCATTTTGATGGTTATCAAAATATCCTTATTTATGTTCAAGTTTTGATCCTTAGATCCAAGTTTCCTTGGAAGATGAATTAATCAGAGTGGCACAGCGAAAGCGTTAGAGGACTTCCTTGTAATATTCCATTTAGATTCTTAAGATTTGGAGTTTCCCAAAGTTTGAACCCATCTAAGTTTCTATCTATGCATTCAGTCCCTAACGGTACTGATTGTTAAGAGAATCCCTTTTAATTCTCAATTTCAAATTTAACTTAGTTTTCCAAACTTTAATCCTATAAAGTTTAGACCAGTCCAACTACTCCTTGTAATTATCTGAATTTAAGCTTTTAGATAGTTTCCTTCACAGCTTCTTAGAGACTTGAACAACTCCGATTTTCATATAGTTTCGGATTCCAGCTAAGCACCCCGACTACCTTGTAAATTCATTAGTTGTACTTATTCGCAGTTTAAGCTAAGGATAAGTTTAGCTTCACATTAAATCTCTAACTTAAATCCTTGTGAGGTTACATGAATTTCCTTGACATGATAGACCGTTATTATAGTTATCAACTATAATGCCTCAACTAAAACAAATATGTGGGCGCTCAAATCAGTTCCCGTTTTTCTCAATCTTGAGTTCTCACTTAAGTAAAGGGACAACAAATCCTTATCACATTGCCATTAATTCATCCATTCTCTTTATATCATAGCAACAAGATCATAAATATCTGCATTTAGAGACACGTGCAAAAACACATCCTGATCCAATCTAATTCACATCAACAACTTGAAATGAGTTAATCGTCCTAAAATTAAAATGTTACCCTAAGAAGGAATAGGAAGTTTCCTTGATTCAAGTAGCCTTGCACGACACGTTCAAGAACTCTATGCTTCTTGTAATCAATTTCCATCCTCTCTATAACCAACTTGTACTAGAAAGATCAAGACTTGTAAAATTCTAACCCCTATTCTAAAACTAGAGTCTTAGTGACCATTTAGACCTTCTTTGAGAAATTCTAAATCTCGACAGTGAATTAAGTTAAGTCAAGTCATCTGTAGATCTCGTATCTTTTCAAAGCCTAATTCACAAATGAATGACACTATAGTTTGCTTCCCACCAGCTCAAGTTCCTCTCAAGCTAGAAATAACATTAACCACAACTTCTTTAGTTATGCCTATTTTATTTACTAAATCTATGAAATTTTATTTGGTACTTGATATCCGGCCTCATCAAGCCCAAATTGGGCAAGTCTTCCTAATAGTATCATTAATTATGGCGAAATACTCTCGGAAAATAAAAGTCGAGTCTCAAGGGTAGACTTTGATTTTCCCAATATTCTTGAGGTCTATACACTACTTCTATCTTAATCTTTTTCAATTCCATGAGAGTGGATACCACAATTCTTAAACAAGGTCTTAAAATTATTTTTCCGAAAAATATAAGTGTTCACTCCATCGGTTTTAGAGCTTCCAGGTAGCCTTATGAATTCCAATGGGGTTTCTAGTGCATTGTACCACATTTTTCATTAAGTACCCTACCAAACTCATGATATAAGTCGAAAACCTTACAAGTTCGATATGCGTTAAGTTGTGAACCCATAACTCTCTCAAGATATTTACGTTATGAAAGTTCCTTAAGCTAGGAATTAAAGCGAATTGTGAGGACACAATTTTTAAAGGGGGTGGAATTGTAACATCCCAAATTTCTAACCTTCTGGAATAGATTATTTAAATTCACAATTGTGTCATTGAGGGAGGCTATTTTAGAAAAGATAAGGAATTTAGGGAACTAAAATGAATTATAAAGCATATAGGATTAGGGAAAAAGGACTAGGTCATGATATAAATACAACTAGACATTTAAAACGTAGCAAGGTGGGCTTAAGGGGCTAAAATATAAAATTAGAAAGCTGCAACTAAATCCTTGTGGTTTTATTGATTTAAATTAAGTTGATTTGGAATTTTATTAAATTTTATAATGAGAAGGACTTATTTGCAATTTTTAATAAATTAAAACTAGGGACTACCTTCTTACCATGCGCCTTCCCTCACCTAACCATGCACCCTCACATATGCCCCTCCTCACTCACGTATACACACACACACAACATAATCAATGAAAATTTTATAAAGTAGAGAGAGAGAGTGGCAAGAGAGAGGGAGAACTTCATGATGGCCACCACTTTGGGTGGTTGCATGGTGGCCTTCCGGCCATCGGTTGCTGCCGGAGCAGTTGAAGAAAATGATCCATGCGTCGGGAACTCCAATTCTACCGGTTTAGAATCTTCCACGGTGGAATTTAGAGATTGAGTTTAGAGCTCCAATTGTAAGGTAACCCCAAACTTAAAACCCCCAATTAGGGCAATTAGAAAATAGATGATGGTATATTGTTAGGTTTTGGACTTGATTTTGTTAGATGACATGAATTTAGGTTGCATGGAAATTGGTGTTAAAGTAACATGACATGTTTCTTGTGTTCTTGAAGTGTGAAGTTGATCTTGGTTGAATTGGTTCTATATGTGTGGGGTTGATGCATTTATGTTGATTCTTTGTTTTGATATTGGATTGTGAATGTGAATGTATGAGAATGATCTTGATGGTAATGTGAATTTGATGAAATTGGACTTTGGTCATCCTTCTGAATTGATCTTTGAGTGATTTATATTGAATTAGATGAAGTTAATATGATTTTGAGGAATTGAGATGGAAGGGAGGATTGAAATTTGTGAAAAGTTGATCAATACCATATTCCGTTGTTTTGGAAAAATTTGAACTGGATTTTTGGATTGGTTTTAATTGGAATTTGACTTCGTGGTAGTCATAATAGTTGTATAGCACTCTCTTAGCTTTCAAATGTTTTTGGTTTCACTAAATTTGAAGGTCTACAACTCTAGTTATGACCAAAGTACTAAGACAGGGTCTATATGAAAGTTTCTGTTTTGTTGATTGCACATCCCTGTCAAAGATGACTGTGTTTGACAATTAAACTTTTATAACTAGGTTTTGTGGTCTTCATAAGAGTTGTAGAGCATCCGCTCAGCTTTCAAATGATTTTGGTTTCACTCAATTTGGAGGTCTACAACTTACGTTATGGCCAAAATACAAACAGGGGTGCGCACAAGACTGGGCAGCAGCTCCAGGAGGAATTAAGGTGCGCACACCTTCCTGGGCTGTGCACACAAGATTGTGTTTGACAGCTTCTAAGTGTTTTCTACATATTTTCTAAACTTTCTGCATTCTTTCCTTCATTATTTAAGTCCAATCCTCTAAAATCAACACTTCTCCATGCTTTATTCCTACATGAACATAATCAAACAAAATGCAATGTAAATATAATGAATCGATTTCTAGGATAGGAATAAATGAAAAAGGTATATATGACTTATAATCATGCAATAGGATCATGAAAATGTTGTGTTATGTGTTATGACATGTATGATGAATGTTTATTGCATGATAATGTGAAATGATAATGAATGAATCTCACTGGTAGTATACCGGGTAAGTGGACAAGCATGAAAATGAAGAAGTAGGGTCTCCCAGAAAATGGGGTTAAGATGGCCTGAAGAAGTAGGGTCTCCTAGAAAATGGGGTTAAGATGGCCTGAAAATTTAATGACTATCCCGAAAGGGGTCAAGATAGTCATAGGCTATCTTGAAAGGGGTTAAGATAGCCTGGCAGTGCCCCAGAGATTAAGGTAGGGATGCTTACCGGGGGTATTAGTGAGCTCAAATTATGCCTTTCTGCCAAGGTACCTATGGTGGAGATCTAGTGCACTAGACTCCCGTTAAAATATGAAAAGAAATGTAATGTGATTCAAAATGAATTGAAATAAAATGTAATGTGATTCAAAATGAATTGAATTGAAATGTAATGTGATTCATAACATTCATGCATATAAATTAAATTGTATTTGTGTGTACTCCTTTGTTTGAATGTGTTATAGTATGTTAGGCTTGTATTGGAGAGATTTTCCAGTTAGACTGGTTGCAATATTGATCTATAATGTTTTTAGTTAGACGGGGGGTTACTCGGTTATATGTTTTTCATATAACTTACGGTCTCAGTATTGCAGGTATCAGAAGATTAAGGAGCCATAGCTACGGACGAGAAAAGTCTCAAGGTTTTCTTAGGTATAACCATACATGGCAAACCTAAGTTTTATGTTCAAGTATTTATTTGTTCAGCTGGATAGGAATTCGTTTAAGTTAAAAAGGACTGTAATTATTATTATTTATTGTGTAGTAAATTTTAGCTTCCGCTTGTATATGAAAAAAAAATAGTCTACAAAATAAGTTGTTACACCTCCCCTCCAAATCCCCCCACTTTTGGAGGGATTTTAAAATGAACTAAAATCCCTCCCCTACCCTCCCCTCCTCCAATTTTTGAACCAAACGCACCAACTTCCTAATAATCCCTCCCCTCCCCTCCAAAAAGCTCCAACCAAACAGACCCTAAGAAATTAGAGGGAAGGATTAGGTTGCAATTTTTTAAGTGCCATGAGGGACCACTTAGCAAGATTTAGAAATTAGTTGAGGCAAAACTCTCACTTCTCCTTCTCCCCCTCTCATTTCAGCCCACACAAAGACCATGCTCTTCTCTCTAGTTCTTCATCCCCTCGTCAAACCCTCTCCTAATTCCTTGATCAATCTCACCATAGAAGCTCAAATTCCATGTTGTTTCCTTAAGAAATCATCATCACCAAGCCACAAGGAAGGTAATTCTTCTCTTTAATTGAACATGCAAGCCGCTTACTTCCTCCCTCATTCTTGCCCCTTTCTCCCTTCCTCACTCTCTTCACTTCTCATTTTCACACTTGCTATCCTAGGGTTTGACCTTCAAGCCCAAAACATCAAGGTTCATTCATCAATCTCCAACATTGAAGCTTTTGAGAGGACATTTTCAAACTTTGGGACACCAACAAGCTACTTAGGTAAGGCATGCACCCTCATCTCCCATTCTTTGATAAAGCTCCATTTTGGGGCAAATGGGCTTTTGATCCTCTCCTCTAACATGAAAACCCTAAAATGAGTTCTTAAGGGTGCTAATGACTCTGATTTGGGGGTATTTAGGGATTCCCAAGTCTAGTAGTGGAGATTGAAGGATTTGGTGGAGCTTGAGAACAAGAAGTACTTAGGGACTCAAAGTTTGAAGGTAACCCCACTAAACCCCAAAACTTAGGCAAGATAAGAAATAGAAATGATATACGACTTGATTTTGAGCTATTATGAAATAGAAAATGATTTTCCAGTTAGACTGACTACGATATGGTATAAAACTATTTTAAAAAATGCTGGGGTTACTCAGTTATATGTTTACATATAACTGACGGTTACCATATCACAGGTATCAGAAGATTGTGAAGCGAAAGCCACAGATGAGATGAGCTCTAGGCTTTTCTTAGGTATAGCCACACATGGTGAACCTAAGTCTCAAGTTCATATGTTAATTTGTTCAGCTGTATAGGAATTTGAAAAATTTGAAAGGGGTGTAATTATTATTATTATTATTATTATTATTATTATTATTATTATTATTATTATTAAATGTTGTAAATTAGAACTAAGCTTCCACTAGTGTTTTGAAAAAAAAAATGGACTAAAAAATTAAGCTAGAAACTTTATGGGGAACAATACATTGTTTTCAAAAAATCAAATAATTTAATAATTTTAAAATACGCGTTTTCATTTTTAAAGTAAAAAACACCCTGTATTTCAAGTCTATAGTACACAATTTTTAAAAACAAATGTTGCAATTTTAAAAATATAAAAAAATGTATAAATTAAGCTAGAAACTTTATTGGGAACAATACATTGTTTTATAAAAAGTCAAATAATTTAAAAAATTCAAAATATGCATTTTAATTTTTAAAGTAAAAAACACCCTATTATTAAAGTGTATAGTACACGATTTCTAGAAACAAATGTTGCAAGTATAAAAATATTAAAAATTCTGTAAATTAAGCTAGAAACTTCTTGGTGAACAATACATTGTGTTCAAAAAAATGAAATAATTTAATAAAATTAAAATATGCGTTTTCATTCCTAAAGTAAAAAACACCCTATATTTCAAGTCTATAGTACACAATTTTTAGAAACAAATATTGCAATTTTAAAAATATAAAAAATAGTGTAAATAAAGCTAGAAACTTTCTTGGGAACAATACATTGTTTTCAACAAAATTAAATATATTAATAAATTTAAAATATGTGTTTTAATTTTTAAAGTAAAAAACACTCTATTTTTCAAGTGTATAGTACACGATTTTTATATACAAATGCTGCAATTATAAAAATATAAAACAATAGGTAAATTAAACTAGAAACTTCATAGTGAACAATACATTGTTTTCCAAAAAATTAAACAATTTAATAAATTTAAAATATGCCTTTTCATTTTTTTAGTAATAAACACCCTATTTTCCAAGTGTATAGTACACGATTTCTAGAAACAAATGTTGATTTTAAAAATATAAAAAAATAGTGTAAATTAAGATAAAAAATTCATGGTGAAAAATACATTGTTGTCAAAAAAATCAAATAATTGAATAAATTTAAAATTTGCATTTTCATTTTTAAAGTAAAAAACACCCTATATTTCAAGTCTATAGTACATGATTTCTACAAACAAATGTTGCAATTTTAAAAATATAAAAAATTGTGTAAATTAAGCTAGAAACTTCATGGTAAACTATACATTTTTGTAAAAAAAATTAAATAATTTAATAAATTTAAAATATGCGTTTTCATTTTCTTAGTAAAAAACACACTATATTTCAAGTGTATTATATACGATTTCTACAAACAAATGTTGATATTTTAAAAATATAAAAAATAAGTGTAAATTAAGCTTTAAACTTCATGGTGAACAATACATTGTTATCAAACAAATCAAATAATTTAATAAATTTAAAATATGAGTTTTCATTTTAAAATAAAAAACACCCTATATATCAAGTCTATAGTACACGATTTATACAAACAAATGTTGCAATTTTAAAAATATAAAAAATTGTGTAAATTAAGCTAGAAACTTCATGGTGAAAAATTCATTGTTGTAAAAAAAAATCAAAGAATTGAATAAATTTAAAATATGCATTTTCATTTTTAAAGTAAAAGACACCCTATATTTCAAGTATATAGTACATGATTTCTACAAACATATGTTGCAATTTTAAAAATATATAAAATTGTGTAAATTAAGCTAGAAATTTCATGGTAATCTATACATTGTTATAAGAAAATCAAATAATTTAATAAATTTAAAATATTCGTTTTCATTTTTAAAGTGAAAAACACCCTATATTTCAAGTCTATAGTACATGATTTCTACAAACAAATGTTGCAATTTTAAAAATATAAAAAATTGTGTAAATTAAGCTAGAAACTTCATGGTGAACAAGAAACAGTTGTCAAAAAATTCAAATAATTTAATAGATTTAAAATATGCGCTTTCATTTCTAAAGTAAAAAACACCCTATATTTCAAGTCTATAGTACACGATTTCTACAAACAAATGTTGCAATTTTAAAAATATAAACAATTATGTAAATTAAGCTAGAAACTTCATGGTAAACTATACATTGTTGTCAAAAAAATCAAATAATTTAATAAATTTAAAATATTCGTTTTCATTTTTTTAGTAAAAAAACAAACTATTTTTTAAGTGTATAGTACAGGATTTCTAAAAACAAATCTTAATATTTTAAAAATATAAAAAATAAGTGTAAATTAAGCTTCAAGCTTCATGGTGAACAAGAAACTGTTGTCAAAAAAATCAATTAATTTAATAAATTTAAAATATACGTTTTCATTTTTAAACTAAAAAACACCCTATATTTCAAGTTTATAATACACGATTTCTACAAAAAAATGTTGCAATTTTAAAAATATAAAAAAATGTGTAAATTAAGTTAGAAACTTCATGGTAAACTAAACATTGTTGTCAAAAAAATCAAATAATTTAATAAATTTAGAATATTCGTTTTCATTTTTTTAGTAAAAAACACACTATTTTTCAACTGTATAGTACACGATTTCTAGAAACAAATGTTGATATTTTTAAAATATAAAAAAAAAGTGTAAATTAAGCTTGAAGATTCATGGTGAACAATACATTGTTGTAAAAAAAATCAAATAATTTAATAAATTTAAAATATTCGTTTTCATTTTTTTAGTAAAAAAACCAACTATTTTTTAAGTGTATAGTACAGGATTTCTAGAAACAAATCTTAATATTTTAAAAATATAAAAAATAAGTGTAAATTAAGCTTCAAGCTTCATGGTGAACAAGAAACTGTTGTCAAAAAAATCAATTAATTTAATAAATTTAAAATATGTGTTTTCATTTTTAAACTAAAAAACACCCTATATTTCAAGTTTATAATACACGATTTCTACAAAAAAATGCTGCAATTTTAAAAATATAAAAAAATGTGTAAATTAAGTTAGAAACTTCATGGTAAACTAAACATTGTTGTCAAAAAAATCAAATAATTTAATAAATTTAGAATATTCGTTTTCATTTTTTTAGTAAAAAACACACTATTTTTCAACTGTATAGTACACGATTTCTAGAAACAAATGTTGATATTTTTAAAATATAAAAAATAAGTGTAAATTAAGCTTGAAGATTCATGGTGAACAATACATTGTTGTCAAAAAAATCAAATAATTTAATATGTTTAAAATATGCGTTTTAATTTTTAAAGTAAAAAACACCCTATATTTCAATTCTATGGTACACAATTTCTACAAACAAATGTTGCTATTTTAAAAATATAAAAAATTAAGTAAATTAAGCTAGAAACTTCAAGGTAAACAATACATTGATTTCAAAAAAACAATTAAATAATTTACTCTATTTAAAATATGCGATTTAATTTTTTAGTTAAAAACACCCTACTTTTCAAGTGTATAGTACACGATTTCTAAAAACAAATGTTGATATTTTAAAAATATAAAAAAATAGTGTAAATTAAGCTAGAAACTTCATGATGAAAAATAAATTGTTGTCAAAAAAATAAAATAATTTAATAAATTTAAAATATGCGTTTTCATTTTTAAAGTAAAAAACACCCTATATTTCAAGTCTATATATAGTACACAATTTCTACAAACAAATGTTACAATTTTAAAAATATTAAAAACGTGTAAATTAAAATAGAAAATTCATGGTAAACAATACATTGTTGTCAAAAAAATAAAAAAAAATTAACAAATTAAAAATATGCATTTTCATTTTTTTTAGTAAAAAACACACTATTTTTCAAGTGTATCGTTCACGATTTCAAGAAAAAAATGTTGATATTTTAAAAATATAAAAAAATAGTGAAAATTAAGCTAGAAACTTCATGGTGAAAAATACATTTTTGTCAAAAAAATCAATTTATTGAATAAATTTAAAATATGCGTTTTCATTTTTAAAGTAAAAATAACCTATATTTCAAGTCTATAGTACACGATTTCTACAAACAAATGTTTCAATTTAAAAAATATAAAAAATTATGTAAATTAAGCTTGAAACTTCATGGTAAATTATACATTGTTGTCAAAAAAATCAAATAATCAAATAATTTAATAAATTTAAAATATGCGTTTTAATTTTTTTAGTAAAAAACACATTATTTTTCATGTGTATAGTACAAGATTTCTAGAAACAAATGTTGATGTTTTAAATATATAAAAAATAAGTGTAAATTAAGCTAGAAACTTCATGGTAAACAATACATTATTGTCAAAAAATTCAAATAATTTTATAAATTTAAAATATGGGTTTGCATTTTTAAAGTAAAAAACACCTTATATTTCAAGTCTATAGTACACGATTTCTACAAACAAATGTTGCAATTTTAAAAATATAAACAATGTGTAAATTAAGTTAGAAACTTCATGGTAAACAATACATTGATTTCAAAAAAAGTAAATAATTTAATAAATTTAAAATGTATGTTTTCATTTTTTTAGTAAAAAACACACTATTTTTCAAGTGGATAGTACACGATATCTACAAACAAATGTTGAGATTTTTAAAATATAAAAAAATAGTGTAAAGTAAGCTAGAAACTTCATGGTGAACAAGAAACTGTTGTCAAAAAAATCAAATAATTTAATAAATTTTAAATATGCGTTTTCATTTTTAAAGTAAAAAACACCCTATATTTCAAGTTTATAGTACACGATTTCTACAAACAAATGTTGCAATTTTAAAAATATAAAAATTGTGTAAATTAAGCTAGAAACTTCATGGTAAACTATACATTGTTGTCAAAGAAATTAAATAATTTAATAAATTTAAAATATTCGTTTTCATTTTTTTAGTAAAAAACAAACTATTTTTCAAGTGTATAGCATAGGATTTCTAGAAATAAATGTTGATATTTTAAAAATATAAAAAATAAGTGTAAATTAAGCTTGAAGCGTCATGGTGAACAATATATTGTTGTCAAAAAAATCAAATAATTTAATAAGTTTAAAATATGCGTTTTCATTTTTAAAGTAGAAAACACCGTATATTTCAAGTCTATAGTACTCGATTACTACAAACAAATGTTGCAATTTTAAAAATAAAAAAAATTATGTAAATCAAGCTAGAAACTTCATGGTAAACTGTAACATCCCACAAATTCCCCAATTTAAGGGTTGGTACTCTTTGAAGAGAGTTTGGGAATTTAGGGATTTATGGCAATTCTACAAATAAAATGAAGGAGGACAAAGGGGAAAATTTTAAAAAAGTTGAAGTAGGGACTTAGTTGCAACAACTTGAGAAATGGAAGATTGAGCAAAAGCCCTCATTTCCTCTCTCTTCCTCTCATTCTCGCCTCCCACTCTCACTCTCACACTAAAACCTATCTCTTCTCTCTTTTCTCATTTCAAGCTCTCCTATGGCAAACCCAAGGGAAATCAAGCTTCTTCCTGATTGATTCTTCACCATTGGAGCTTGGAGAAGGCACTTAGGAGCTTAAGGAAGCCATTGAAGTTCCTAGGTAAGCCATGCATCTCCTCTCACTCTCATTCTTGGACAAGCTCCATTTTGGGGAAAATGGTCTCCCAACTCTAATCTCTAACATGCAAGCTTAAATTGAGTCCTAATGGGGTTCTAATAGCTCCTATTTGTGAATATTAGGGATTTACAAGTCATTTGGGGAAGTTAGAGTTCTTGGGTTCATTTGGAGGAGACAAGGTTTTGGAGCTTCACTTGAGAGGTAACCCCACAAGACCCCAAAATTAGACTAATTAGGGAAATAGAAATTGGTAGGAGGTTTGGTTTTGGTATATTGTGAAAATGTGGTAGAAATAGGTTTTAAATTGCTAGAGTAGAAGATTGGATTTTGGCACATGTATCTTGATTAGAGTTATGGTGATTTACATATGTATATGCATGTTTGAACTTGTTAAATTGATGATTTAGTTTGGATGCATGTAGTTTGATGATTGAGCTTGTGAGAAGTATATGTTATAATGGATTTGTTCTTATGCATATTGGTTATGTTGATGGAATTGAGAAGTAATGGTGTGTGTGTTAAAATTCTGTTTGTGATGTAAATGTGAGATTGAATTAGTGAAGCATTTGTGTTTAAATCATGTTATTGTGCACTTGAATTGTGACCATTTGATTGAATATATGTGAAATTGTTGTGCCATAATGTGGTAGTATTTTGGAAGTGAAAATGGGGTCAAGGAAGGAGGTTGAAAGGAAAAAAGTTTTTAGTGAAATTCGCAAAAAGCTGTCATCTGTCGCTGGGGCTCGAGCGCCAGCTGAAAATATTGGGTAGCAGCGAATGGGTGTCTGGCGCTCGAGGGCCAGGACTGGGGCTCGAGCGCCAGGATAAAATTTCTGGCAGTTAAAAATGGGCGTCTGGCTCTCAAGCGCCAGAATGGGCGCTCAAGCGCCAGTGCCCTGTACCTTCTTGATCTGTTTTAACCTCCAAAATGCATTGTAAACCTATTTCTAGGATAGGAATGAATGGAAATAGGCTTATAGGACTTAATAACATGAATTAGGGTATGAAATGATATAGCAAGCTCTTTGATTTTGAATTGTGGAATCGTTATGTGATGGATATTGAATGAAAATGCATGATACTTGTAAAATGAAATTAAATGATAAGTTAAGATTTCCCCCTTTAACGGATGTTGAGTAAGTGGGTTGAATCTCACCGGTTATAAACCGGGTAAGTGGACAAGCATGATTAAACATGAGAATGTAGGGTTAGATGGCCTGAACTAGTAGGGTGCCCTGTGACAGGGAATCATGGCCGGAAAGAAAGGACTATCCCATTGATGTGGGGTCAAGATAGTCCTGGGCTATCCCATTGATGTGGGGTAAGATAGCCCGGCAGCCAGTTTGATCACGGTAGGGACGCTTGCCGTGGTCCTAGTTTTGAGCTCAACCTCGTGTTACTGCCACGCGCTAGGGGAAGTCTAGTGCACGAGGCTTCCATAAAAGATTCAAGAAAAGAAAAGAACCAAGTTTGTTAATGAAAGAACATAGCATGCATACATCCATATCTGTCATTACATGCATTATGTATGAATTGTTGTATTGAACTGTGTGTTAGGGATTTAAATGGGGTGTTTTTGTTAACCTTTTTAATGGTGCTGGAAATGGTTAACTCGTTTCAGTATAGTGACTATACGTGTATCGTCCACAGGGAGCACTTGGATTAATTCGATTAAGAATTAAGTTGATGAATTATTCAAAAACATATTAAGATTGTGAATGGCAAATAAAATAAACAATAGATAAAAAGATAATCAAAGAAAATAATGAGTCACCTGGGATTGAGTTTCATTACTTCACCTTGTTTCTTTCTATGTTAGTTAAATATTAAAAGAAAGGATGCATACTCAATGTCACAAGTGCAAATCCCTTTGTCACCTGATTCTAAGACACTAGTTTCTAGAGCCCAATCCCTTGGCACTCTAGCTACCAAGTCTTGCATTAAGCAGAGTATAAAGCAATCATAAAACACTTCCATCAATCCCTAGATCCGAAGGTTTTATGAGAGTTTTTCTCCATATCCGTTTATAAACCAATTTCCCAATTGCGCAAATAAACTAACACAAGGCAAAAGGTGATCAACCTTAAACCAAGAAAAGAAGCACAGAAGAAGAACTCTAATTCATAAATAATATAAACTAACAATTGAAAGAAACAAGAGATGAAGTAATTACATTCAATTCTGGCGGAAAGCTTAGCCTAGCAAGGCCATGAACTTCAAGAACTAAACCTAAGAGTATTAGAACTCTGAATAAAAGCCTAAACTTGGTGGTTTATTTCTATACAACTCAATATATCTCTCCTAACTTCTGAAAGGCTGTATTTATAGGTGTTTTGGGCAGGGGTCTGGCGCTCGAGTGCCCTCCTGGCACTTGAGCGCTGGCCTGACACATAGGTGTCTTAGGGTTTAAGAAAGAAATCATGGCTCAAAGTGGGTACCAACAAAAAGATGTAATTTTCATAGGTAAGCTTTTTGGCTCAAACTCAATCAAGAAACTATGCCTCTATCATTTTCAAGTCGCAATTGATCATGGCAATTACAAAATCAAACAAAATCCATTCAAGTTAACAAAGAGGACTCTCATACATTTTTGTGGGATGCACTCAACATACAAGGCTAAAAAGGCTTTAACCTTGAAAATAATTTTTCACAACTCCCAATGCACAAATATCATCTCGTGATCGGTTAACTTTCAAATCAGTATTTTTCACAATTACTTTTTTTTTCAAACCATGGAATATCATAAGAATTTCCATTTTTCACACCACTAAAAACCAACACTTGCCATTGAAACAAAACAACTTTTATATTATTATAAAAAGAAAAACAAAAAACTACAAAAAACAATAAGAAAAACAGAAAAAGCAAAAAAACCAACAGAAACTTCCCTATCAAATCAGATTAATGGGTCATCCTCCTCCAAAAAATCATTGATGTCGATGTCCCCATCGCCACCAGACCCATCCTCTTCCCCGCTACCACCACTACTACCATCACTTCCTTCACCTCCCTCTCCAGCTGCCTCCCCCGGTGGAATTGGCTGGTCCCCAGGCCAATCCAAATGTGTGGCAAAAGCCTCCGGGGGCTGGAAAACTGTTTGGCCCGGCATAGTGTGCTGGGCCATCGAGTAGTGGGAGAGGTGAAGACTAGTCATCCCCCGATGTAGGGCAGCAAATTGCTTGTAATGGTGATCAAGCCTCGTGTTGATACGGCCCCACAAATCCTCCATAGTCCTCGGGGGAACTTGTGGTAGTGGTGCAGGTGGTGCATTCGGATCCCTGTCCGCACAATGGTTCCGAAAATATTTCTTGTCAATGGGCTCTCGAATCTTCTGGCTACGAATGACTGGAACCCCCGAGTCTTCACATAGACTAGTGATGAGAGACGGGAATGCCAAACTCTGTTTCGTGCCACCCTTGTGCACATTGGCCCATATCATGTCAGAAATAATCCGTGCCGGGTCGACCGTGATGCCGGGAGTCTTGATACACCCAAGGAGATGGCACTCTTCAAGTGGAAGATCAGAGGGATGCGACTTTGGCCGGAGGTTGGCGAGAATAAAGGTCATCCATAATTTGGAGACCACAGTCATGTTACCCCGGAGAACCTTGTGAGGGTCTCCATTTCGAGTCGTCTCCACAATCCTCCGGTCCTCATAGAAAATCCTCTCCAAAGTCGTTTGGAGGTCTAAATCCCCTTGATTCCTCATTCTCGTGAAGTCATCAACCACTCCTTCACTTCTCTCATAGGCTGAGATAGGTGAAATGACTTCGCCGCTGATCTTCTCATTAATCTAGTTGGCATCATATGGAACCCGTATCCCTCGGACAGTGGACACCTTCTCACGGGACTTTGTGTCTTTTCCCCCAAAGGCATTGGCATAGAATTCCTTGACGATTTCCGGGTTGAACTTCTCCGGGAGCGATGCAATAGACCACCAATTGCGGAGAGTGAGCATGCCGATGAACTCTTGGCATTCCCCATCTCGCAACTCCACTCGGCGCTCCGCTATGAAATTCCAGTCATCAATGACCCGGAACCGTTCAGCCCTCTCTCGGTCAATAAACCGTTGGGGGTGGTCAGAACCACCACCCTGGGATGAGGAACCTCCTCTTCTCCTTTGGGGGCCTTCCTTCCTTTTCTTGGAAGCACGTTCGGGCTCATGAGCGGGTGCTTTTCCGCGGTTCCTGTACATTATTCAAGGAAAACTCAAAATTAGAAACCAAAAATACTCGAATCATCAAAATCATGTTCAGTTATACAATGCACCTTTGGGTTCTCAAAAATGGACTATATTCATGACCATTGTAATTTTCAGTTTAAGAATAAACTTCATAATGGGTCACAAACTCCAGAATTTCAATATCAAAAGAGACTAACTAAGAAAATCACAACCATTTTGAATAGAAAAACCCCAAATGGCAATGTATTAACAGAGAAAGAACAGTATGTAGCCATGTTTCATATTCATGTTCATGCATTCTTTCAAGAAGAGCACTGAAATCAGAAAAAAAGAACATATGAATAATGAAATTGATGCACATTTACCTGAACATGATGATGATGATGATGAAAAACTTGAGAAATTTGATGAAATTCGAAGAGATTTCGTGTGAGAAAGTGAGGATTTTGCGTGACAATTGAGAGAAAAGAGGGATTTGTGTGAAAAGAAACTGCTATTGCGCTGTTTTTAAAGCCAACGCGTGACTGGCGCTCGAGCGTTGCTTCTGGCGCTCGAGCGCTAGTGCATTGATGAGCAGATCAACCGTTTCGCTTTTCTGGCGCTGGAGCGCCACAGCTGGCGCTCGAGCGCCAACCCAAAATTCATGGCAGTGAAGAAAACCTTTCAGCTATCTCTGGCGCTTGAGGCTGATATTGGCGCTCGAGCGCCAACATCTGACTCAAAATTTTTGAAACTAGCACCAATTAAATGCCACTGACGCTTGAGTGCCCTCCTAGCGCTTGAGCACCAGGTCTAAAAACTGGACAGTGAAGAAGCCTTCTTCAAATGCTCAAATTTTCAATTTTCTCACAAAAATTCTTTCAAAATTCATCAAATTTACTTATTCTATTTACACAAAACACAAAAATAAACACACAAAATTGGGTTGCCTCCCAATCAGCGCTTGTTTAACGTCATTAGCTCGACGCATGTAGCATGATTATGCTTCCTTCAAATCCATTATGGTGGTGAGCCGCTCGACGTCACCACCAAGGTATAGCTTCAACCTTTGACCATTGACTACCCAGCTTTCATTTCTCACTGGGTATTCAATCTCTACGGCTCCATAAGGCCTTACATCCTTAACCCTAAAGGGTCCGGACCACTTGGACTTTAATTTTCCCGGGAATAATTTTACTCTAGAATTAAAGAGTAAAACATACTGCCCAGGACTAAAAACCTTTTTGACCAACTTTTTATCATGATACAACTTCATTCTTTCCTTGTATATCCTTGAAGACTCATAAGCTTGGAGTCTCAATTCTTCCAATTCATGAAGTTGCATTTTCCTTTTTTCTCCTGCAGTTGTCAGGTCAAAATTGAAATACTTTAAAGCCCAATATGTCTTATGTTCTAGCTCGACCGGTAAGTGAAGGATTTCCCATAAACTAACTGAAAAGGATTCAATCCTATGGGAGCTTTAAAAGCTGTCCGGTATGCCCACAGAGCATCATCCAGTTTAATGGCCCAATCATTCCTTGAAACACTAACGGTCTTTTCCAGAATTCGCTTAATTTCTCTATTCGAGACTTCAGCTTGACCACTAGTTTGGGGATGGTAAGGACTAGCAATTTTATGTCTCACCCCATAATGTTCCAAGACCTTCTTTAGTTTGGAGTTGCAAAAATGCGAACCTCCATCACTGATGAGTACTCTCGGGGAACCAAACCTTGAGAATATATTCTTTTTCAAGAATGTCACTACCGTCTTTGCATCAGCTCTTGCACAGGGAATTGCCTCTACCCATTTTGAAACATAGTCCACTCCCACCAATATATATTCATTGGTGAAAGAGGGTGGAAATGGACCAAAAAAATCAATTCCCCAGCAGTCAAATACCTCTACCTCCTGCATAATTGTCAGAGGCATCTCATTTCTCCTTGTCACTCCTCCGGTTCTTTGGCACTTATCACACTGCTTCACATAGATGTGAGCATCTTTGAAGATTGATGGCCAATAGAAACCGGACTGCAATACTTTGGCTGCAGTGCGTTCCCTATTAAAATGTCCCCCATAGGGTGAATTGTGACAATGCCACAATATGCTTTTAGATTCGTCACGGGAAACACACCGTCTCAGAAGACCATCTCCTCCAATTTTGAATAAATAAGGATCATCCCAAACGAAGTAAGAAGAGTCTTTTAAGAACTTCTTCTTTTGTTTCCAAGAAAATTCATCCGGAATGATTCCTGCTGCTTTAAAATTTTCCATATCAGCAAACCATGGCCTTTCTTGTATGAGCAGCAATCGTTCATCTGGGAATTCCTCGACAATCTCTTTTGTTTCGTTGGTCCCCTCTGTGTTATGAAGTCGAGAAAGATGATCAGCCACAAAATTTTCACATCCCTTTTTATCCTTGATGACTAGATTGAATTCATGCAGCAAGAGAATCCAACGAAGCAATCTTGGCTTCGACTCTTTCTTAGTCACCAAGTATTTTATGGTTGCATGGTCAGTGTAAACAATCACTCTTGACCCTATAAGATAAGATCTAAATTTTTCCAACCCATATACAATCGCTAGTAATTCTTTTTCTGTAGTTGCATAGTTTACCTGTGCATCATTAAGTACTCTACTAGCGTAATGTATTGGATGAAAAATTTTGTCTTTCCTTTGGCCTAGTACGGCACCCACCGCATAGTCACTTGCATCACAATTAAGCTCAAAGTCCAAAGATCAATTTGGAGCAACTATGATTGGGGCCATAATCAGTTTTTCCTTCAGTCTCTCAAATGCCTCCAAGCACTTAGCATCAAAATTAAATTCCACATCCTTTACCAAAAGATTACTAAGTGGCTTGGCAATCTTGGAGAAGTCCTTAATAAATCTCCGGTAAAAACCGGCATGTTCCAGGAAACTCCTGATTCCTTTAACATTCACAGGTGGTGGAAGTTTTTCAATGACTTCCACTTTTTCTTTGTCAACCTCGATCCCTCTAGAAGAGATCTTATGACCAAGCACCACCCCTTTTTATACCATGAAATGGCACTTCTCCCAGTTAAGTACTATATTTGTTTGAACACATCTTCCTAGCACAATATTCAGATTGTTCAAACATTCTACAAAACTTTTCCCAAAGACAGAGAAGTCATCCATGAAAACCTCAATACATTTCTCCACCAAATCCAAAAAAATGGCGAGCATGCATCTTTGAAAGGTTGCAGGCGCGTTACACAGTCCAAACGGCATACGCTTATAAGCAAAAAATCCAAATGGACATGTGAAGACTGTCTTTTCTTGATCTTCTGGGTTCACCAATATTTGGTTATACCCAAAATATCCATCCAAGAAATAGTAATATGCCTGACTAGCTAGTCTCTTAAGCATTTGGTCCATAAAAGGCAAAGGGAAATGATCTTTCTTGGTGGCTTGATTTAACCTTCTATAATCAATGCACATTCGCCACCTGGTCACCGTCCTTGTAGGGATTAATTCATTTTTCTCATTCTCAATGACCGTAATCCCCCCTTTCTTCGGAACCACTTGAACTGGACTTACCCACTCTCTATCAGAGATGGGATAAATCATACCAGCTTCAAGTAACTTGAGTACTTCTTTTCTCACTACTTCTTTCATTGTCGGGTTTAATCGCCTTTGAGGCTCGGCAACAGGTTTAAAATCCTCTTCCATGTGTATCTTGTGCATACAGAAAGAAGGACTTATGCCTTTTAGATCTGTTAATGCCCATCCGATTGCCCCTTCATTGGTTTTCAAAACCTCCAAGAGTTGTGCCTCTTGGTCAGAAGATAATGAACTGTTGATTATCACTGGCTTGCCTCCCCCTTCATCTAAAAATGCATATTTCAGATGGGATGGCAACACTTTTAGTTCCAACTTATTTTTTTCTGACTTCTCCTCCTTGGATAAGTCTTCTGGGACAAATGTTACCATGGGGTCCTCTTTCAGAGTATCTAGGTCCCTCAAAAAAATCTTTATTTCGACTTCCTCCAAGTCATATGAATTTGCACGAGACTACACTAGAGCTTTTTCTAAAGGGCTAGCATTATACATTTCTTACTTCCCTAATAGAAATGCCTCTTCCATGACATCCACCCTAAAGGCTGACTGTTTTTCCTTTGGGTGTTTCATGGCTTTCAACACATCAAATTTTACCTCATCATCCTCAACTCGTACCTTGAGTTGCCCATTATCCACGTCAATTATGACTCTTGCCGTTTTCATGAAAGGTCGCCCTAGAATTAAAGGCACCTCCAAGTCTTCCTCTATATCCATAATGACAAAGTCAACCGGAAAAACAAATTTATCAACCTTCACTAGAACATCCTCCGCTACTCCATACGGAAATTTTAATGACCTATCTGCCAGTTGGAGGGTCATTCTAGTGGGTTTCACTTCCAGATCATCGATCCGTTTTACCATGGACAATGGCATGAGGTTTATACTTACACCAAGATCCAGTAATGTCTTCCCCACATGAAGAGCACCAATAGTAACAGGGATAGTAAAACTACCCGGATCTTTGGTCTTGTGAGGCAAGGATTTTTGAATGATGGCACTACACCCGGCTTCTAGTTCCACAGTTTCATCTTTAAACTTCTTCTTTTTTGTCAATAAGTCCTTCATGAACTTGGCATATGTGGGCATTTCCTCCATAGCTTCCATAAATGGTACATTTATTTGAAGCCGTTTGAAAATGTCTAGAAACCTAGCATATTATCTTTCCTTTGTCTTCTTTGATGGATGAACAGGATAAGGAACCTCCTTTACCTGAGGTACTCCATCCATCTTTTCTTTGACCTCAACCTTCTTTTTAATTTTTTAATTTTTTTCTTTTTCACTATTTACATTATTCTTCTCCTCACTCCTTCTTTCACCTTCCTTCTCTACTTCCTCCATGGCTACCTTTTCAATTTCTCCTTCCACCTCCTTGGGTTCATGCAAATGATCCATACTCCTTTACCAATCTCCGTACCACTCCTTGTGACAATGGACTTGCATTGTTCTTT
Source organism: Cyamopsis tetragonoloba (assembly GCA_037177725.1). NCBI lineage: Eukaryota > Viridiplantae > Streptophyta > Magnoliopsida > Fabales > Fabaceae > Cyamopsis > Cyamopsis tetragonoloba. Next base: position 60,914,053 of record CM074122.1, on the reverse strand, counting down.
TGGATTTGTGGTGGTATTAGCGGAGAATGGAGTAGTGGTAAGCTCTGCCAATTGTTTAGAGATTTGACCCACTTGCGTTTCAAGATTCCGGATAGACTCCTCGGTGTTTTTCTGGAAAGCTTCATTGCTTTGGTGGTTAGCCAATGAAGCTTGGATAAATTTATCCAAGGTGTCTTCCAACTTGATGGTCCTCTCTACCAATGGAACAAATGGCGGCCTATTAGATGAATTCGTTGAATTTTTCCAGTTCATTTGACCTTGTCCTTGAGGATTCTTCCACCCTTGTATTCCAGAATTGGAAACATTAGATTTAAAGGGTGAAGAAAAGAAATTTCCTCTTGACTGATTATTCACAAAATTCAACTCCTCCTCTTTTTGGCTAGAAGCATGCGGACATTGAGTGTATGAATGACCTTCACCACACAATTCACATACTCCTATTTGAGCTTGTTGGTTCACTACTTGAACTTGTTGCGGCTTTGGCACCAATTGTGTAATAGCTTGACTCAAGAGCTCAATTTGCTGAGTCATAAGCTTATTCTGTGCCAAAATAGCATCAGAAGAATTTAATTCCAAGACACCCTTGGGCTTTGAGACTTGGCTTCTGGGTTGATGCCCAGCTCTATCACTTGCTGCCATAGAAGTGATAATTTCCATTGCAGTAGGTACATCAATGGTTTTCAATGACCGTCCAGCAGTTGCAGTGAGATGGATTGTCCATTGATGGTTCAATCCTGCACAAAATATGTTCAGCTTCGCAACATCGGTCAACCCATGATTTGGGCATTTTCTCAACAACCGTTGATACCTTTCCCAAGCCTCATGAAATGCTTCATCTTGCCCCTGCTTAAAAGCAGATATTTCAGATTGCACTTGGATCATTTTAGAAGGAGGAAAGAACCTTGTTAAAAAGGCCTCTTCAACCTCACTCCATGTGTTCAAACTTTGACTCGGAAGAGTCTTGAACCATTCCTTAGCATCTCCAATAAGTGTTAAATGAAATAATTTCATATAGGCATCTTCAGCACTTGCTTCATCCAAGCCCATAGTCGCTACAAGATCATAAAAGGTCTCGAAGAAATTATGCGGATCCTCATGATCTTTCCCCGTAAACTGATTAGTCAAGATGAGATTATACCAATACGGCTTAATCTCCATTTGCTGAGCAGTAGGGGACAAGACAATTGCGGACCGATTCCTTGGACCTTGCGGAATCACATAGTCTCCAAGAACTACAACCCTCGTCGGGTTAGGACCTTCCGCAGCCATATCAAAAGTAACAGAATGTGTAAAGTTACTAGAGAAATTTGAGGAACTCTCTCCCGCCTTTTGTTCACGGTATTTAATTACAGACTGTCATCTAACAAATGCCACGATTTCGTCAATATATATTAACTTTTCTCTTTGGCTTTTGCTGCGAGTAAGCATACAAAAATACTGGAACAATAGTGAGAGTTAGGTACAAATATACAAATACTTACAAAAAGAAAACTATTCACAGTTTTTACAAATCAACTCAAAACTTAAAAGAAATAAACAACCGTGCTCCCCGGCAACGGCGCCAGAAATTTTGTTAACCTTTTTAATGGTGCTAGAAATGGTTAACTCGTTTCAGTATAGTGACTATACGTGTATCGTCCACAGGGAGCACTTGGATTAATTCGATTAAGAATTAAGTTGATGAATTGTTCAAAAACATATTAAGATTGTGAATGGCAAATAAAATAAACAATAGATAAAGAGATAATCAAATAAAATAATGAGTCACCTGGTATTGAGTTTCATTACTTCACCTTGTTTCTTTCTATGTTAGTTAAATATTAAAAGAAAGGATGCATACTCAATGTCACAAGTGCAAATCCCTTTGTCACCTGATTCTAAGACACTAGTTTCTAGAGCCCAATCCCTTGGCACTCTAGCTACCAAGTCTTGCATTAAGTAGAGTATAAAGCAATCATAAAACACTTCCATCTATCCCTAGATCCGAAGGTTTTATGAGAGCTTTTCTCCATATCCGTTTATAAACCAATTTCCCAATTGCGCAAATAAACTAACACAAGGCAAAATGTGATCAAGCTTAAAACAAGAAAAGAAGCACAGAAGAAGAACTCCAATTCATAAATAATATAAACTAACAATTAAAAGAAACAAGAGACGAAGTAATTACATTCAATCCCGGTGGAAAGCTTAGCCTAGCAAGGCCATGAACTTCAAGAACTAAACCTAAGAGTATTAAAACTCTGACTAAAAGCCTAAACTTTGTGGTTTATTTCTATACAACTCAATATATCTCTCCTAACTTCTGAAAGGATGTATTTATAGGTGTTTTGGGCAGGGGTCTAGCGCTCGAGCGCCCTCCTGGCACTTGAGCGCTGGCCTGACACGTGCTGGTTAATGAGCTTAATTGCCTGGTTAATGCGTCTGGCGCTCGAGCCCTGGTGTGGTGCTCGAGCGCCAAGCTCATAACTCTGGCAGAAAAGGATCCAATGCTCAACGTATTCTGGCGCTTGAGCGCCAGACTTATAACTCTGGCAGAAAAGGATCCAATGCTCAAAGGTTACTAGCGCTCGAACCCTGGTATGGCGCTCGAGCGCCAGAGCATTTGCACTGGCAGAAAGGATCCTATGTTCCTCAGCTTCCAGCGCTCGAGCCTTGGTATGGCGCTCGAGCGCTGGCCTCTTATATGCCCCAGCAAGTTGATCTTCTTATTTTTGCCTCCAAAAACACCTGAAAATACATTTCTAAGTTAGAAAATCTATTATTACCTCTTATTTACTTTTAAACTCACAAAGTAAAGATAAAGGGTGAAATTATGTATAAAACATGTAATTTCTAGAGAAGATAAGTGCAAATCCTTTTTTGAATAAACACACTAATTTTCACTTATCAGTTTTCCAGTTAGACTGGCTGTAATATGGTATAAAAATATTTTTAAAAATGCCGGGGGTTACTCAGTTATATGTCTACATATAACTGACGGTTACCATATTGCAGGAGACTTGGAAGATGAAGACTATAGCGCTTGAAGGCTCATTCCCTTAGTTATTGTAGTATTTTGGATATTTTGATGTATTTTGGGTAGCCAATCCTTCCTTATAGTACATTAGATGGTTACCGTTAGTGGACATATGATCTCTGGTTTGTACTAATAACCTACTCCTATGAACTTCTGTATTTTGATAGGGCATATGATAGCTCCTTAGACTAAGCACTATGTAACTCATATAGGTGAACTATCTATGATATATATATTACTTGGCAAATGTTTTTCAAAAAAAAAAAAACTTAGCCTTAGATTTTGTTAGGTGTTACAATTTGGTATCAGAGCAGTTTGATTCTTCGGACTGTTGTGGTTAGATGAATTTAGATAGAGTCCATAGATAAGTCCAGTCTTGACTGTTGGTTGTTTCTGTGCACTATACTCTTATGTTTAGCATGATCAACTCAATGTGGGTGTTATGTATGCAGGACAATGACAGACGGACCCGCGGATTCCCTAAGGCAAATAGCTCAAGCCTTGAATCAACTACTTCAAAACCAAGGTAGGGAGGACCCATATAGGAACTTTCGGGTGCATGATCCTCCCACATTCACCGGGGATCAAGGCCCAATAGCTGCGGAATCATGGTTAGGACGGATGGAGGAAATATTTAGGGTCATGCAATGTACTGATGCTGAGAAGGTGACCTTGGCTGCTTATAAGTTCGATGGGGAAGCAGCACAATCGTGGCTTGGATATAGGGCGAATATGGAGGCCAACTAAAGGCAATTAACATGGGCTCAATTCAAGACACTCTTCTTGGACAAGTATTTCTCCAGCACCCTCCGGGATCAAAAGGAGGTTGAGTTTCTCTCTTTGCAACAAGGGAACATGTCTGAATCTGAGTATGTGGTGAAGTTTGAAAATCTAGCCCGCTTCTCTAACAAACTTCTGAACCAGACTGATGATATTTTGAAGTGTAAAAGGTTTGAACAAGGTTTGCGCCCCGAATTGAGAAATATGATCACTGCTCATAGAATCCGGGATTATCAGCAATTGATCGTAGCATGCCAACTCACCGAACACTCCTTGGACGTGGTGTTGGCGGAAAAGCAAGCTAGCTGGAAGAGAAAGAGGAATGAAGAAGGCTCGGGGAGCTCGAGAGGAAGAAGTGGTGACAAGAAAGGGAAGCAAACAACTACTTATTCGGGTCGCTAATTCCCGAAATGCAAGAACTGTGATGCTTATCATCCTAGAGAATGCTTGAAAGGCAAGGGAGTCTATTTCATCTGCCATAAGCCCGGACACATGGCACGAGATTGCCCAGACAACAAGCGCAAAGATACTCAGACAAGGGCCCCGGTGCGGGGGCGTGTGTATACCTTAGATGCAATGGAGGCTGACAAGTCCGAGAACTTGGTGCAAGGTACGGGTTTAATTCACAAGCAACCGGTGCACATTCTTTTTGACTCTGGTGCTACTCATTCATTCATTTCATTAGCATGTGCCCAACGACTACAATTTCCCATTAGGGAACTTACCTATGGATTGAGGGTCTCCACACCTTCAGAAGGGAAACTTAGTACCCATTCAATGTGTTCGCCAGTGTATTTAGAATATCAAGATAAAGTTTTCTGCCTTGACTTGTATTTTCTGCCTTGACTTGTATTGTCTTCCAACGACTACAATTTCCCATTAGGGAACTTAGCTATTGATTTTTCTATTGATTTAATTCCGGGGGCTAGATCGATATCTAGAGCTCCTTATAGAATGGCCCCTGCAGAGTTAGTAGAAGTTAAGAAGCAAGTTGAAGATTTTCTACAAAAATAGTTCATATATACGCCCAAGTGCTTCACCATGGGGAGCCCTAGTGCTCCTAGTCAAGAAGAAAGACAGAAAGCTAAGGCTGTGTGTGGACTACCGAAAGCTAAACAAGCTTACGGTGAAGAACAAATATCCTCTTCTTCGAATTGATTATCTATTGGACCAGCTAGGAGGAGCTAAGTTATTCTCTAAGATTGACTTGCGATCAGGGTACCATCAGATTCGAATTAAGCCGGAGGATGTTCCCAAGATCGCTTTTAAGACCCGTTATGGTCATTATGAGTATTTGGTGGTACCATTCGGGTTGACTAATGCTCCTGCAATTTTCATGGACTACATGAACCGAATTTTCAATTCCTATTTAGACAGGTTCATAGTGGTCTTCATTGTTGACATTCTAGTCTATTCTAAGACACCCGAAGAGCATGAAGAGCAATTAAGAGTCGTGTTAGGAGTTTTAAAGGAGAAGCAGTTGTATGCTAAACTTGAAAAGTGCGAATTTTGGCTTGATGAAGTTCAGTTCCTCGGCCATGTAGTGAATAAAGATGACGTGGCCGTTGACCCCAGCAAGGTTAAAGTAGTGCTGAAATGGGAAAGACCGACTAATGTTACTGAGATCCGAATTTTTCTCGGGTTGGCTGGATACTACCGACGTTTCATTAAGGGGTTTTCACAAATAGCCATTCCATTGAGTAAATTAACTCGGAAGGGAGTTCCTTTTGAATGGGATTCTAAGTGTGAGGCAAGTTTTCAATTATTAAAGGAGAAGTTGACCTCAGCGCCAGTGTTAGTTATACCAGATCCCTCAAAGAACTTCCAAGTTTATTGTGACGCATCGAAGCAAGGTTTGGGTTGTGTCCTTATGCAAGAAGGACAAGTGGTAGCCTATGCTTCTAGGCAACTCAGACAACATGAGGGAAACTACCCCACACATGATTTGGAATTAGCTGCAGTCATATTTGCGTTAAAAGTGTGGAGGCACTACTTGTATGGCGTCACTTTCGAAGTGTTCAGTGACCACAAGAACTTGAAGTATTTATTTGATCAGAAGGAACTAAACATGAGACAACACCGATGGATGGAGTTTTTGAAGGATTATGATTTTCAATTGAAATACCACCCGGGAAAGGCAAATGTTGTAGCCGATGCCTTAAGCCGAAAATCTTTGCACGTGTCTTCAATGATGGTATATGAGTTGGAGCTTTTGGAGAAGTTCAGAGATTTGAGGCTGAATGTGGTGTGTTGTGATGCCAATTTATCAGTGAGCAAGGTAGAAGTGAGAAATCTGGTTCGAGACCGAATTCGGGAAGCACAGAGGCACGATCCTGAATTACAGAAGCTCAAAGAACAATTAGAGTTCTCAGTCTCTGGTGATGGGATGATCCTGTTTAGAGACCGAGTATGCATTCCCAACAGTGATGAGATCAAGGACTTGGTGCTTAAAGAGAGTCACAACAGTCAGTACTCGGTGCATCTAGGTGCTACTAAGATGTATCAGGATATGAAGAAGTCTTTTTGGTGGCCGGGTATGAAACGTGACATTGCCAGTTTTGTAGCTCGATGCTTAACATGTCAGAAGTGAAGGTGGAGCATCAAAAGCCATCTGGACCACTTCAACCTTTGGAGATTCCAGAATGGAAGTGGGAATCGGTTGCAATGGATTTCGTAGTTGGGTTGCCAAGGAACCCAGCTGGATACGATTCCATATGGGTGATAATAGACCGATTAACTAAATCTGCTCACTTTCTACCCGTCAGATCCAACTATACAATTGAGAAGTATGCAAAGGTATATATTCAGGAGATTGTTCGACTACATGGAGCGCCACTCAGTATTGTGTCGGACAGAGATCCGAAGTTCACCTCCAGATTTTGGGAAGCTCTACAAAGAGCCTTTGGAACTCAGTTGCATTTGAGTACGACATATCACCCCCAGACAGATGGACAATCAGAGAGAACGATTCAGACTCTGGAGGGTATGCTTAGAGCATGTATCCTTGAGGAAGGAGGAGATTGGGGCAGATACCTACCCTTAGTAGAGTTTGCTTACAAAAACAGTTATCATTCAAGCATCGGAATGGCTCCGTTCGAAGATTTGTACGGTAGGAAGTGTAGGTCACCAATATGTTGGTATGAGATTGGGGAGAAAGTCCTCTTAGGGCCGGAATTAGTGCAAGAAACCACTGACAAGATCAGGCGAATCAAAGAGAAGTTAAAGGTGGCCCAAGATCGACAAAGAAGCTATGCGGATCAGAGGAGGAAGACACTAGAGTTTGAAGAAGGTGAACATGTATTTCTCAAAGTCTCTCCTACTACAGCTGTGGGAAGATCCATGAAAGTGAAGAAGCTCCAGCCGAGGTATGTCGGACCCTTCCAAATTTTGCAAAGAGTTGGGCCCGTGGCATACCGATTAGCTTTGCCTCCAAATCTTTCAAATCTGCACGATGTGTTCCATGTATCCCAAATCCGGAAATATGTACCAGACCCTTCTCATATCCTAAGTCCCGACAAGATCCAGTTGAAATCCAACACATCGTACCAAGCCCAACCGGTTGAAATTCTAGATCGTGGGGAAAAGACCTTGCGGAACAAGGTGGTTCCATTGGTTAAAGTGCTATGGCAAAGCATCAATTCGTCATAAATCACTTGGGAAAAGGAACAGGACATGAAGGACACCTACCCCGAGTTATTTTGACAATGCAGGTAATTTTGAGGACAAAATTAATTTAAGGGGGGTAGAATTGTAACATCCCACAAATTCCCCAATTTAAGGGTTGGTACTCTTTGAAGAGAGTTTGGGAATTTAGGGATTTATGGTAATTCTACAAATAAAATGAAGGAGGACCAAGGGGAAAATTTTAAAAAAGTTGAAGTAGGGACTTAGTTGCAACAACTTGAGAAATGGAAGATTGAGCAAAAGCCCTCATTTCCCCTCTCTTCCTCTCATTCTCGCCTCCCACTCTCACTCTCACACTAAAACCCATCTCTTCTCTCTTTTCTCATTTCAAGCTCTCCTAGGGCAAACCCAAGGGAAATCAAGCTTCTTCCTCATTGATTCTTCACCATTGGAGCTTGGAGAAGGCACTTAGGAGCTTAAGGAAGCCATTGAAGTTCCTAGGTAAGCCATGCATCTCCTCTCACTCTCATTCTTGGACAAGCTCCATTTTGGGGAAAATGGTCTCCCAACTCTAATCTCTAACATGCAAGCTTAAATTGAGTCCTAATGGGGTTCTAATAGCTCCTATTTGTGAATATTAGGGATTTACAAGTCATTTGGGGAAGTTAGAGTTCTTGGGTTCATTTGGAGGAGACAAGGTTTTGGAGCTTCACTTGAGAGGTAACCCCACAAGACCCCAAAATTAGACTAATTAGGGAAATAGAAATTGGTAGGAGGTTTGGTTTTGGTATATTGTGAAAATGTGGTAGAAATAGGTTTTAAATTGCTAGAGTAGAAGATTGGATTTTGGCACATGTATCTTGATTAGAGTTATGGTGATTTACATATGTATATGCATGTTTGAACTTGTTGAATTGATGATTTAGTTTGGATGCATGTAGTTTGATGATTGAGCTTGTGAGAAGTATATGTTATAATGGATTTGTTCTTATGCATATTGGTTATGTTGATGGAATTGAGAAGTAATGGTGTGTGTGTTAAAATTCTATTTGTGATGTAAATGTGAGATTGAATTAGTGAAGCATTTGTGTTTAAATCATGTTATTGTGCACTTGAATTGTGACCATTTGATTGAATATATGTGAAATTGTTGTGCCATAATGTGGGTAGTGTTTTGGAAGTGAAAATGGGGTCAAGGAAGGAGGTTGAAAGGAAAAAAGTTTTTAGTGAAATTCGCAAAAAGCTGTCATCTGTCGCTGGGGCTCGAGCGCCAGGTGAAAATATTGGGCAGCAGTGAATGGGTGTCTGGCGCTCGAGGGCTAGGACTGGGGCTCAAGCGCCAGGATAAAATTTCTGGCAGTTAAAAATGGGCGTCTGGCGCTCAAGCGCCAGAATGGGTGCTCAAGCGCCAGTGCCCTGTACCTCCTTGATCTGTTTTAACCTCCAAAATGCATTGTAAACCTATTTCTAGGATAGGAATGAATGAAAATAGGCTTATAGGACTTAATAACATGAATTAGGGTATGAAATGATATAGCAAGCTCTTTGATTTTGAATTGTGGAATCGTTATGTGATGGATATTGAATGAAAATGCATGATGACTTGTAAAATGAAATTAAATGATAAGTTAAGCTTTCTCCCTTCAACGGATGTTGAGTAAGTGGGTTGAATCCCACCAGTTATAAACTGGGTAAGTGGACAAGCATGATTAAACATGAGAATGTAGGGTCAGATGACCTGAACTAGTAGGGTGCCCTGTGACAGGGAATCATGGCCTGAAAGAAAGGACTATCCCATTGATGTGGGGTCAAGATAGTCCTGGGCTATCCCATTGATATGGGGTAAGATAACCCAGCAGCTAGTTTGATCACGGTAGGGACGCTTGCTGTGGTCCTAGTTTTGAGCTCAACCTCGCGTTACTGCCACGCGCTAGGGAAAGTCTAGTGCACGAGGCTTCCATAAAAGATTCAAGAAAAGAAAAGAACCAAGTTTGTTAATGAAAGATAATGGCATGCATACATCCATATCTGTCATTACATGCATTATGTATGAATTGTTGTATTGAACTTTGTGTTAGGGATTTAAATGCGGTGTTTTCCAGTTAGACTAGTTGTAATATGGTATAAAAGTATTTTTGAAAATGCCGGGGGTTACTTAGTTATATGTCTACATATAACTGACGGTTACCATATTGCAGGAGACTCGGAAGATGAAGACTATAGCACTTCAAGGCTCATTCCCTTAGTTATTGTAGTATTTTGGATATTTTGATGTATTTTGGGTAGCCAATCCTTCCTTATAGTACGTTAGATGGTTATCGTTAGTGGACATATGATCTCTGGTTTGTACTAATAACCTACTCCTATGAACTTATGTATTTTGATAGGGCATATGATAGCCCCTTAGACTAAGCACTATGTAACTCATATAGGTGAACTATCTATGATATATATATTACTTGGCAAATGTTTTTCAAAAAAAAAAAACTTAGCCTTAGATATTGTTAGGTGTTACAAAAACAAAACATTGATTTCTAAAAAAAAATTAAATAATTTACTAAATTAAAAATATGCGTTTTATTTTTTTTAGTAAAAACACCCTATTTTTCAAGTTATAGTACACCATTTCAAGAAACAACTATTGATATTTTAAAAATATAAAAAAAATAGTGTAAATTAAGTTAGAAACTTCATGATGAAAAATACCTTTTTGTCAAAAAAATCAAATAATTTAATAAATTTAAAATATTCGTTTTCATTTTTTTAGTAAAAAACACACTATTCTTCAAGTGTATAATACAGGATTTCTAGAAACAAATGTTGATATTTTAAAAATATAAAAATAAGTGTAAATTAAGCTTGAAGCTTCATGTTGAACAATACATTGTTGTCAAAAAAATCAAATAATTTAATAAGTTTAAAATATGCGTTTTCATTTTTAAAGTAAAAAACACTCTATATTTCAAGTCTATAATACACGATTTCTACAAACCAATGTTGCAATTTTAAAAATATAAAAAAAATGTGTAAATTAAACTAGAAACTTCATGCTAAAGAATACATTGCGGTGAAAAAAATCAAAAAAATTAATAAATTAAAAATATGCGTTTTCAATTTTTTAGTAAAAAACACACTATTTTTCAAGTGTATCATTCACGATTTGTAGAAACAACTGTTGATATTTTAAAAATATATAAAAATAGTGTAAATTAAGGTAGAAACTTCATGGTGAAAAATACATTATTGTCAAAATAATCAATTTATTCAGTAAATTTAAACTATGCGTTTTCATTTTTAAATTAAAAAACACCCTATATTTCAAGTCTATAGTACACGATTTCTACAAACAAATGTTGCAATTTTAAAAATATAAAAAATTAAGTAAATTAAGCTAGAAACTTCATGGTAAACAATACATTAATTTCAAAAAAAATTAAATAATTTACTAAATTTAAAATATGCGATTTCATTTTTTTAGTAAATAACACCCTACTTTTTAAGTGTATACTACACGATTTCTAGAAACAAATGTTGGTATTTTAAAAATATAAAAAATTAGTGTAAATTAAGCTAGAAACTTTATGATGAAAATTACATTGTTGTCAAAAAAATCAAATAATTTATAAACTTAAAATATGCGTTTTCATTTTTAAAGTAAAAAACACCCTATATTTCTAGTCTATAGTACTCGATTCTACAAACAAATGATACAATTTTAAAAATATAAAAATGTGTAAATTAAGCTAGAAACTTCATGGTAAACTATATATTGTTGTCAAAAAAATCAAATTATTTAATAAATTTTAAATATTCATTTTCATTTTTTTAGTAAAAAACACACTATTTTCAAGTGTATAGTACATAATTTCTACAAACAAATGTTGATATTTTAAAAATTTAATAAATAAGTGTAAATTAAGGTTGAAGCTTCATGGTGAACAATACATTGTTGTCAAAAAAATCAAATAATAACATTAAAATATGCGTTTTAGATTTTAAAGTAAAAAACACTATATATTTCATGTCTATGGTACTCTATTTCTACAAACAAATGTTGCAATTTTAAAAATATATTAAATTAAGTAAATTAAGCTAGAAACTTCATGGTAAACAATACATTTATTTCAAAAAGAATTAAATAATTTAACAAATTTAAAATATAAGTTTTCATTTTTTTTAGTAAAAAACACACTATTTTTCAAATTTATAGTACACTATTTTTCAAATTTATAGTACACGATTTCTACAAACAAATGTTGATATTTTAAAACTATAAAAAAAATAGTGTAAATTAAGCTAGAAACTTCATGGTAAACAAGAAACTGATGTCAAAAAAAACAATTAATTTAATAAATTTAACATATGCGTTTTCATTTTTAAAGTAAAAAGCACCCTATATATCTAGTCTATAGTACACGATTTCAACAAACAAATGTTGCAATTTTAAAAATATAAAAATGTGTAAATTAAACTAGAAACTTCATGGTAAACATTACATTATTGTCAAAAAAATCAAATAAGTTAATAAATTAAAAATTTGCATTTTCATTCTTTTAGTAAAAAACACACTATTTTTCAAGTGTATCATTCACGATTTCAAGAAACAAATGTTGATATTTTAAAAATATAAAAAAAATAGTGTAAATTAAGCTAGAAACTTCAGGATGAAATATACAATGTTGTCAAAAAATCAAATAATTTAATAAATTTAAAATATGCATTTTCATTTTTAAAGTAAAAAACACCCTATATTTCTAGTCTATAGTACACAATTTCTACAAACAAATGTTGCAATTTTAAAAATAAAAAAATGTGTAAATTAAACTATAAACTTCATGGTAAACATTACATTGTTGTCAAGAAAATCAAATAATTTAATAATATTAAAATATGCGTTTTAATTTTTTTAGGAAAAAAACATATTATTTTTCAAGTGTATAGTACACGATTTCTAGAAACAATTGTTGATATTTTAAAAATATTTAAAATAGTGTAAATTAAGCTAGAAACTTCATGGTGAAAAATACATTGTTGTCAAAAAAATCAATTTATTGAATAAATTTAAAATATGCGTTTTCATTTTTAAAGTAAAAAACAACCTATATATCAATTCTATAGTACACGATTTCTACAAACAAATGTTTCAATTTTAAAAATATAAAAAATAGTGTAAATTAAGCTAGAAATTTCATGGTAAACTATACATTCTTGTCAAAAGAATTAAATAATTTAATAAATTTAAAATATGCGTTTTAATTTTTTGAGTAAAAAACACATTATTTTTCCAGTGTATAGTACACGATTCCTTGAAAAAAATGTTGATATTTTAAAAATATTAAAAGTAAGTGTAAATTAATCTAGAAACTTCATGGTGAACAATAGATTGTTGTCATTAAATTCAAATAATTTAATAAATTTATAATATGCGTTTTCATTTTTTTAGTAAAAAACACCCAATATTTTAAGTCTATAGAACACGATTTCTACAAACAAATGTTTCAATTATAAACTTATTAAATGTGTAAATTAAACTATAAAATTCATGGTAAACAATACATTATTGTCAAATAAATAAAAAAATTTAATAAATTTAAAATATGCGTTTTCATTTTTTATTGAAAAACACACTATTTTTCAAGTGTATCGTTCACGATTTCAAGAAACAAATGTTGATATTTTAAAAATATAAACAAATAGTGTAAATTAAGCTAGAAAGTTGATGGTGAAAAATTCATTGTTGTCTAAAAAATCAATTTATTGAATAAATAAAAAATATGCGCTTTCATTTTTAAAGTAAAAAACAACCTATATTTCAAATCTATAGTACACGATTTCTACAAACAAATGTTTCAATTTTAAAAATATAAAAAATTGTGTAAATTAAGCTAGAAACTTCATGGTAAATTATAAATTGTTGTCAAAAAACCTCAAATAATTTCTTAAATTTAAAATATGCGTTTTAATTTTTTTAGTAAAAAGCACATTATTTTTCAAGTGTATAGTACACGATTCCTAGAAAAAAATGTTGATAATTTAAAAATATAAAAAATAAGTGTAAATTAAGCTAGAAACTTCATGGTGAAAAATACATTGTTGTCACAAAAAACAATTTTTTGATTAAATTTAAAATATGCGATTTCATTTTTAAAGTAAAAAACAACGTATATTTCAAGTCATAGTACACGATTTCTACAAACAAATGTTGCAATTTTAAAAATATAAAAAAAACGTGTAAATTAAACTAAAACATTCGTGGTTAACATTACATTTTTGTCAAAAAAATCAAATAAATTAATAAATTAAAAATATGCATTTTAATTTTTTTAGTAAAAAACACACTATTATTCAAGTGTATCGTTCACGATTTCTAGAAACAAATGTTGATATTTTAAAAATATAAAATAATAGTGTAAATAAAGCTAGAAACTTCATGGTGAAAAATACATTGTTGTCAAAAAATCAATTTATTGAATAAATTTAAAATATGCATTTTCATTTTTAATGTAAAAAACAACCTATATTTCAAGTCTATAGTACACGATTTCTACAAACAAATGTTTCAATTTTAAAAAAATAAAAAATTGTGTAAATTAAGCTAGAAACTTCATGGTAAATTATACATTTTTATCAAAGAAATCAAATAAATTAATAAATTAAAAATATGCATTTTTATTTATTTAGTAAAAAACACTCTATTTTTCAAGTGTATCGTTCATGATTTCTACAAACAAATGTTGATATTTTAAAAATATAAAAAAATAGTGTAAATTAAGGTAGAAACTTCATAGTGAAAATACATTGTTGTCAAAAAAATCAGATTATTGAATAAATTTAAAATATGCGTTTTCATTTTTAAATAAAAAACAACCTATATTTCAAGTCTATAGTACACGATTTCTACAAACAAATCTTTCAATTTTAAAAATATAAAAAAATTTGTAAATTAAGCGAGAAATTTCATGGTAAATTAAACATTGTTGTCAAAAAAATCAAATAATTTAATAAATTTAAAATATGCATTTTAAATTTTTTAGTAAAAAACACATTATTTTTCAAGTGTATAGTACACGATTTCTAGAAATAAATGTTGATATTTTAAAAATATAACAAATAAGTGTAAATTAAGATAGAAACTTCATGGTGAACAATACATTGTTGTCAAAAAATTCAAATAATTTAATAAATTTAAAATATGGGTTTGCATTTTTAAAGTAAAAAACACCGTATATTTCTAGTCTATAGTACACGATTTCTACAAAAAAATGCTGCAATTTTAAAAATATAAACAATTGTGTAAATTAAGCTAGAAACTTCATGGTAAACAATACATGGAATTCATAAAAAATTAAATAATTTAATAAATTTAAAATATACATTTTCATTTTTTTTTGTAAAAAGCACACTATTTTTCAAGTGTATAGTACAAGATTTCTACAAACAAATGTTGATATTTTTAAAGTATAAAAAAATAGTGTAAATTAAGCTAGAAACGTCATGGTGAACAAGAAACTGTTGTCAAAAAAATAAAATAATTTAATAAATTTAAAATATGAGTTTTAATTTTTAAAGTAAAAAACACCCTATATTTCATGTGTATAGTACACGATTTCTACAAACAAATGTTGCAATTTTAAAAATAAGAAAAAAATGTGTAAATTAAGCTAGAAATTTCATGGTAAAAAATACATTGATTTAAAAAATAATTCAATAATTTAATAAATTTAAAATATACATTTTCATTTTTTTAGTAAAAAACATACTATTTTTCAAGTGTATCGTTCACGATTTCTAGAAACAAATGTTGATATTTGAAAAATATTAAAAAATATTGTAAATTAAGCTAGAAACTTCATGGTGAAAAATACATTGTTGTCAAAAAAATAAATTTATTGAATAAATTTAAAATATGCGTTTTCATTTTTAAAGTAGAAAACAACCTATATTTCAAGTGTATAGTACACAATTTCTACAAACAAATGTTTCAAATTTTAAAATATGAAAAATTGTGTAAATTAAGCTAGAAACTTCATGGTAAATTATATATTGTTGTCAAAAAAATTAAATAATTTAATAAATTTAAAATATGGGTTTTAATTTTTTTAGTAAAAAACACATTATTTTTCAAGTGTATAGTACACGATTTCTACAAACAAATATTGATATTTTAAATATATAAAAAATAAGTGTAAATTATGCTTGAAGCTTCATGGTGAACAATACACTCAAAAAAATCAAATAATATAAAAATTTTAAAATATGTGTTTTCATTTTTAAAGTTAAAAATACCTTATATTTCAAGTCTATAGTCCACGATTTCTACAAACAAATCTTGCAATTTTAAAAATATATAAAATTAATTAAATTAAGCTAGAAACTTCATGGTAAATAATACATTGATTTCAAAAAAAAAGTTAAATAATTTACTAAATTTAAAATATGCGATTTCATTTTTTTAGTAAAAAACACCATACTTTTTAAGTGTATAGTACACGATTACTAGAAACAAATGTTGATATTTTAAAAATATAAAAAAATAGTGTAAATTAAGCTAGAAACTTCAAGATGAAAAATACATTGTTGTCAAAACACTCAAATAATTTAATAAATTTAAAATATGGGTTTTCATTTTTAAAGTAAAAAAACACCCTATATTTCAAGTCTATAGTACACGATTTCTACAAACAAATGTTGCAATTTTAAATATATAAAAAATTGTGTAAATTAAGCTAGAAACTTCATGGTAAACTATATATTGTTGTCTAAAAAATCAAATAATATAATAAATTTAAAATATGCGTTTTAATTTTAAAATATGCGTTTTCATTTTTTTAGTAAAAACACCCTACTTTTCAAGTTATAGTACACGATTTCAAGAAACAAATGTTGATATTTTAAAAATAAAAAAAATAGTGTAAATTAAGCTAGAAACTTGATGATGAAAAATACATTTTTGTCAAAAAAATCAAATAATTTAATAAATTTAAAATATTCATTTTCAGTTTTTTAGTAAAAAACACACTATTGTTCAAGTGTATAATACAGGATTTCTAGAAACAAATGTTGATATTTTAAAAATATAAAAATAAGTGTAAATTAAGCTTGAAGCTTCATGGTGAAGAATACATTGTTGTCAAAAAAATCAAATAATTTAATAAGTTTAAAATATGGGTTTTCATTTTTAAAGTAAAAAACACCCTATATTTCAAGTCTATAGTACACGATTTCTACAAACAAATGTTGCAATTTTAAAAATATAAAAAATTAAGTAAATTAAGCTAGAAACATAATGGTAAACAATACATTGATTTCAAAAAAAAAACTAAATAATTTACTAAATTTAAAATATGCGATTTCATTTTTTTAGTAAAGAACACTCTACTTTTCATGTGTATAGTACACGATTTCGAGAAACAAATGTTTATTTTTTAAAAATATAAAAAATAAGTAAAAATTAAGCTAGAAACTTCTTGATGAAAAATACATTGTTTTCAAAAAAATTAAATAATTTAATAAATTTAAAATATGCGTTTTCATTTTTAAAGTAAAAAAACACCCTAACTTTCAAGTCTATAGTACACGATTTCTACAAACAAATGTTGGAATTTTTAAAATATAAAAAACGTGTAAATTAAACGAAAAAATTCATGGTAAACAATATATTGTTGTCAAAAAAATCAAATAAATTAATAAATTAAAAATATGCGTTTTCATTTTTTTAGTAAAAAACAACCTATATTTCAAGTCTATCTTACACGATTTCTAGAAACAAATGTTTATAGTACATGAATTCTACACGATTTCTACACACTATTTAAATAATGCGTTTTCATTTTTAATGTAAAAAACAAGTTATATTTCAAGTCTATAGTACATGATTTCTACAAACAAATGTTTCAATTTTAAAAATATAAAAAAATGTGTTCATTAAGCCAGAAACTTCGTGGTAAATTATACATTGTTGTCAAAAAAATCAAATAATTTAATAAATTTAAAATATGTGTTTCAATTTTTTTAGTAAAAAACACATTATTTTTCAAGTGTATAGTACAGGATTTCTAGAAACAAATGTTGATATTTTAAAAATATAAAAAATAAGTGTAAATTAGGCTAGAAACTTCATGGTGAACAATACATTGTTGGCAAAAAATTCAAATAATTTAACAAATTTTAAATATGGGTTTGCATTTTTAAAGTAAAAAACACCCTATATTTCTAGTCTATAGTACACGATTTCTACAAACAAATGTTGCAATTTTAAAAATATAAACAATTGTGTGAATTTAACTAGAAACTTCATGGTAAAAAATATATTGATTTTAAAAAACTTAAATAATTTAAAAAATTTAAAATATACGTTTTCGTTTTTAAAGTAAAAAACACCCTATATTTCAAGTCTATAGTACACGATTTCTATAAACAAATGTTTCAATTTTAAAAATATAAAAAATTGTGTAAATTAAGCTAGAAATTTCATGGTAAATTATACATTGTTGTCAAAAAAATCAAATAATTTAATAAATTTAAAATATGTGTTTTAATTTTTTTAGTAAAAAACACATTATTTTTCAAGTGTATAGTACACGATTTCTACAAACAAATGTTGATATTTTATAAATATAAAAAATAAGTGTAAATTAGGCTAGAAACTTCATGGTCAACAATACATTATTGTCAAAAAATTTAAATATTTTAACAAATATAAAATATGTGTTTGCATTTTTAAAGTAAAAAACACCCTATATTTCAAGTCTATAGTACACGATTTCTACAAATAAATGTTGCAATTTTAAAAAATATAAACAATTGTGTAAATTAAACTAGAAACTTAATGGTAATCAAAAAAATTAAATAATTTAATAAATTTAAAATATACGTTTTCATTTTTTTAGTAAAAAACACACCATTTTTCAAGTGTATAGTACATCAACAAACAAATGTTGATATGTTAAAAATTTTAAAAAATAGTGTAAATTAAGCTAGAAACTTCATGATTAAAAATACATTGTTGTCAAAAAAATCAAATGATTTAATAAATTTAAAATATGGGTTTTCATTTTTAAAGTAAAAAACACCCTATATTTCAAGTCTATAGTACACGATTTATACAAACAAATGTTGCAATTTTAAAAATATAAAAAATTGTGCAAATTAAGCTAGAAACTTCATGGTAAACAATACATTGTTGTTTAAAAAATCAAATAATTTAATAAATTAAAAATATGCATTTTCATTTTTTAAGTTAAAAACACACTATTTTTAAAGTGTATAGTACACGATTTCTAGAAACAATAGAAACAAATGTTGATATTTTAAAGATATAAAAAAATAGTGTAAATTAAACTAGAAACTTCATGATGAAAAATACATTGTTGTCAAAAAAATCAAATGATTTAATAAATTTAAAATATGGGTTTTCATTTTTAAAGTAAAAAACACCCTATATTTCAAGTCTATAGTACACGATTTATACAAACAAATGTTGCAATTTTAAAAATATAAAAAATTGTGCAAATTAAGCTAGAAACTTCATGGTAAACAATACATTGTTGTTTAAAAAATCAAATAATTTAATAAATTAAAAATATGCATTTTCATTTTTTAAGTTAAAAACACACTATTTTTAAAGTGTATAGTACACGATTTCTAGAAACAATAGAAACAAATGTTGATATTTTAAAGATATAAAAAAATAGTGTAAATTAAACTAGAAACTTCATGATGAAAAATACATTGTTGACAAAAAAATCAAATAATTTAATAAATTTAAAATATGCGTTTTCATTTTTTTATTAAAAAACACACTATTTTTCAAGTGTATAGTACACGATTGCTAGAAACAAATGTTGATATTTTAAAAATATACAAAAATAGTGTAAATTAAGCTAGAAATATCATGGTGAAAAATAAATTGTTGACAAACAAATCAAATAATTTAATAATTTTAAAATATGTGTTTTCATTTTTTTAGTTAAAAACACCCTATTTTTCAAGTGTATAGTACACGATTTCTATAAACAAATGTTGATATTTTAAAAATATAAAAAATAGTTTAAATTAAGCTAGAAACATCTTGGTGAACAATACATTGTTGTCAAAAAAATCAAATAATTTAATAAATTTAAAATATGCGTTTTCATTTTAAAAGTAAGGAACACCCTATATTTCAAGTAGATTTCTACAACCAAATGTTGCAATTTTAAAATAATAAAAAATTATGTAAATTAAGTCAGAAAATGCATGGTAAAAAATAAATTGATTTAAAAAAATTTAAATATTTTAATAAATTTAAAATATGCGTTTTCATTTTTATAGTAAAAAAACCCTATATTTCAACTCTATAGTACACGATTTCTACAAATAAATGTTGCAATTTTAAAAATATAAAAAATCATGTAAATTAAGCTAGAAACTTCATGGTAAACAATACATTGATTTCAAAAAAAAAATAATTTAATAAATTTAAAATAAGTGTTTTAATTTTTAAAGTAAATAACACCCTATATTTCAAGTCTATAGTACACAATTTCTACAAACAAATGTTACAATTTTAAGAATATAAAAAATTGTGCAAATTAAGTTAGAAACTTCATAGTAAACAATACATTGTTGTTAAAAAAATCAAATAATTTAATAATATAAAAATATGCGTTTTCATTTTTTTAGTTAAAAACACACTATTTTTCAAGTGTATAGTACACGATTTCTAGAAACAAATGTTGATATTTTAAAAATATAAAAAATTAATGTAAATTAAGCTACAAACTTCATGGTGAACAATACATTGTTGACAAAAAAATTGTAACACCATAATAATTGAGCTCCCATAACTAATAGAAATCACATATCTTAAGTAAGTGTACATGGGCGTAGTTTGTACATTATGTGACTCTAGTTTGTGGAACTACTAAACTAATACATATTACACATATAGTGAGAGTTACATATAATCTACTTGGCCTAAGTTTATACAACTGAGTCTATCAATGAGATTTATCAAAACAAAAGCCAGATATCTTCTTGAAATATTTCTTCTACTTCTTGGCTCTTACTCCTGTGTCTCCACAATCACCTGCAACACTATAATCGTGAGATACATGCTTTGACATATATCTCAGTAACCCCCGGTTGTCTAAAACATGTTCAAACAGTGTCACAGGCAACAAGTAGCAAACTCTTCCCAATTCTATAGCTAAGCAACTATAACATTCAAGCATCTAATTTACCATTACAATGCACTTTCAAATCATAGAGTCAATGAAATGCAATGCTATGTATGATTTCCTTTATCATTAGTTCTGTGCCGGCAGTCCGCACCCTCAATGGAGATCTCCGTTATAACACCTTAATTCTTGAGTCCATTTTTTTTAAAAAACACTAACGGAAGCTAAATTCTAATTTACAACAATTAATAATAATAATTACAACCCTTTCAATTTATACGGATTCCTATACAGCTGAACAAATTAATGTATGAACTTGAGACTTAGTTCACCATGTGTGGCTATACCTAAGAAAAGCCCACAACTCGCTTTATTTGTGGCTTTCGCTTCATAATCTTCTGATATCTGCGATATGGTAACCATCAGTTATATGTAAACATATAACTGAGTAACCCCCGGCATTTTGAAAACATTTTTATACCATATAGCAGCTAGTCTAACTGGAAAACACCCCATTTAATCCCTAACACACAATTCAATCCACAATCAATGCAACAACTCATACATAATGCATGCTATGACAATTACGGATGTATGCATGCCATGATCTTTCATTAACATACTTAGTTCTTTTCTTTTCTTGAGTCTTTTATGGAAGCCTCGTGCACTAGACTTCCCCTAGCGCGTTGCAGTAACGCAAGGTTGAGCTCAAAACCAAGACCACGGCAAGCGTCCCTACCGTGATCAAACTGGCTGTCGGGCTATCTTGACCCCGTTCATTGGGAATAGCCCAGGACTTTGACTCGTTCATTGGGATAGTCCTTTCTTTCGGGTCATCTTCCCAGTCACCGGGCAACCCTACTAGTTCAGGTCATCTTACCCCGTTCATTGGGAGACCCTACATTCTCAATCTTTTCATGCTTGTCCGCTTACCCGGTGTCTGACCGATGGAACTCAACTCACTTACTCAAATATAATCATGCATTTCACATTCAACTCATATCATTTACATTCAACATTCATCATTCATGACATTACAATTTTCATTAATCATTACTTAAAGCACTTGCCATCCATGTCATAACATTATACTTATCATAATCATTTTATTTCATTTTACAAGTTATCATGCATTTTCATTCAACATTCATCAATACATTTTCATGATCCTTTTTATGGTTTTTCAAGACATTATAACCTAATTTAATGATTATTACCCTAGAAATAAGCTACTTGAAGGGTATATTGCATTTTGGAAGGGAAACCAAAGGGTCCTATTCTGGGTCATTTTCGTCGCCGCTAAAAATCTCGCCGCCACGAAATTGACACAGAAAGTGCAGCTAAAATTTCGCTGCTGTGAAAATTTTCGCTGCCGCAAATTCAGCACAGAACCATTTTTTCTACAACGCGCTCTGTTGGTATTTTGGCCATAACTTAAGTTGTAGAACTCCAAATTGAGTGAAACCAAAAACATTTGAAAGATACAAGGATTATATAAAACTCTTTTGAATACCAAAAAACCCAGTTCTAAAAATATAATTGTCAAAAACAGCCATCTTTAACAGGGATGCACACTTAACATAATAGACATTTCAATACAAACCCTGTCTCAGTAATTTGGCCACAACTAGAGTTGTAGACCTCCAAATTGAGTGAACCAAAAAGAATTTGAAATCTAAGAGAATTTTCTACAACTCTTGTGAAGACCATAATGGCAAAATCATATGAAAAATTATTCGAAATTCACACAAGTTACTGCAGAAAACTCACATTCTCATAAAAAATTCACCCTGTTTTCCAACAAACTCACATGGCTCATATTCAGGACCAAGCACACGAAATTTTTAACACCAAGCAAGGTTTCAAATACAAATTTCATCCATCATACATCAACAATACATCAATTAACACATACAATTTCAATTCACACAAACATGCAATACAAAACACTTCAAATTCAGTCAATACCCAAATTCTCAAATTTCACAAGTCAAAACTTATTTCTATCACACATTTCAACATAGCTCAGAATCAAACCTCATACCATTTCCACTTCCTAATTAGTCTAGTTTGGGGTTTAGTGGGGTTACCTCAACTTGAAATTCCAAGCTTCTAATCCTGACATAGCTTCATCAACTCGCCATATCTGGAGTTTCAGATACAATATGTTGGTGAAACTAATTGGATATGAAGCCTAAAACATTTATTTACAATTCATATGAAGGATTCATGTTCCAAATCCAACATCTAGATGGTGAATTTCTAGTTGTAAGTTGACTATATGACAGAAGCTGAATTTGTGAATCTACTTCATTCTTTTGACTATAAATTGGGTTGTGGTTACTGGATTGACATTAAACTAGTGTCATTTCGAAGGTAATACAATTCTATATAACTTTTATGAAGGACCCAAAGGCAGAATCAAAGGTTTAGGAGGTTAAAATTACAGATAAAGATGAACTACAAATTCTGGACCTGAAATCATTTAACCATGGTTACTACTACGGTAATCAGGGTATATCTTGAGCTATGGACAATGGATTGACATGAAGTCAGAAGCATATTGAAGATAGAAGGATTTCCTACAACTTTTATGATGACATCAAAACCTATTTCTAAAATTTTAATTGTCAAAATGGTTCCTCGAACAGAAAGGTACATTTAAACCAGCCTAGCTCATAAACATTGACACTGTCTCAATGTTTGGGCCATAACTTTCGTTGTAGGTACCCAAATGGAGTGAAACCAAAGCCATTTGGAAGATACCGAGATTTCCTACAACTTCCATGAAGAGTACGAAGATAAATTGGGTCATATACGAACCCTAATTCTACATGCAAACTCGCGGATTTGGGATAGATCAGAACAGAACCAGGGATTTCTTTCACTATTTGGACCAACATGCTTCCTATCACAAATTTTTCTAGCTTAAATCAGAGAGTCATTCACCACTTACCTGAGAGGGAGCATGAAATTTATGGGAACAAGGAGCCAAGTTGCTGCTTCAACTCCAAGAGAAACCCAATCACTCAAAAATCTGAAATTCCTACATGCATGTGTTCCATATGATCCACTTGAGTTACTTGAAGCCACATACATCACCAGTTTACCCATTAGGAACATTAGCTAGAAAAAATTAGTGGCTTATAGTGAAGGAACCATGAGAGGAGAGGAAGAAAGGAGTGGGAAGACTTACATGCATCTCTTGGAACTTTGATAGTGAGGAACAACCTTCGGAGAGTTAGGAGATCCAAAAGAAATATAATGGTGGTGGTGGTGGCTGATTGATGATGAGAGGGAGAGGGAAGTTAGGCTGCCTTCTTCTCTTGGTGACTTATGAAATGAATGAATTGTATTGAAGAGTGAGGAAAGTAAAAGAGTTAGAGTGGGGAGAGTGAGAGGTGGCGTGGGATTGAAGGGAAATGGGAAAAGAGAGGGAGTGAGTTATTGTGTGTGGGTGATCTCAAAGTGGTGTAGGGAAATTCTTTAAAAATTGAACCCAAGCTCCTCCTAAATTCTTTAGTTGCAAATGAAATACTCAGGGATGAAAATGTGATTTTTTTTTTGGGGGTGTTACATCCGTTGTCCAAGGAAGCATCCCTCCTTGAACCCTCAACCTGCCCGGTCAAACACCCGAAGGTGCATATGCAATCCATTTTGTTCACGAATGACAATGCCTGAGCCAATGCAATATCAATCTCAATCTCTTCCTCAGACCAAGACCTTAACCCATACTCTTGATAAGAGGAGAGTTGATCATATGTTGCATTGGTTTCCCATATTCATCATAGACTAATCATATTTAAAAAATATACATCATTCATCACATACAAAAGGCAATCATTCATACTCAACATCATACAATCACATGTTTCTTTGAATGGTTCTAAAGCATTGTGGCCTAATTCCATCTATTCCAACCTTAAAACATGTCCATGGAGGGGTTCAATGCATTTGAAAGCTAAAAAAGGTCAGGAAGGTACAGGGCTCTGGCGCTTGAGCGCCCATTCTGGCGTTTGAGCGCCCATTCTGGCACTTGAGCGCCAGTCACTGACAGCCAAATTCGAGTTTTTATCAAAACTGCATGCTCTTGGTATTTTGGGCATAAATAGAGTTGTAGACCTCCAAATTGAGTTAAACCAAGTGCGTTTGAAAACTAAGAGGATAGTATACAACTCTTATGAAGACCACAAAACCCAGTTCTAAACATTTGATTTCCAAAATAATTTCTGCAATACCTTAAGACCACCCCTAAAATAGTGATCACTTTACCAAAAATGAAAAATATGGGGTATTTTAAGAAAGTATGAGATATTTCTAAGAAATTTTACCTTTGCTAAAAATTACTCAAACTTTCCATTTTTGGTAAACTGACCACTTGACCTCAAATTTTTTCTTGCCCACCTTAAAACCATAAATAAAAATTGGGTGGTACTAAGTTGGGGAAAAATTTTGGAATTTACCTCATACATTCTAAAACATAATACTTTCTATTTTTAGAAAGTATGAGACATTTCTAAGAAAATTTACCATTTCTAAAAATCCATCAAACTTTCCATTTTTGGTAAAGTGACCACATGACCTCATTTTTTCTAGCCCACCTTAAAACCACCCACAAAAATTGTGTGGTTCTATGATAGGGAAAAAATTGAAATTTTACCCCATACTTTCAAAAACGCCATA
Source organism: Cyamopsis tetragonoloba (assembly GCA_037177725.1). NCBI lineage: Eukaryota > Viridiplantae > Streptophyta > Magnoliopsida > Fabales > Fabaceae > Cyamopsis > Cyamopsis tetragonoloba. Next base: position 60,888,790 of record CM074122.1, on the reverse strand, counting down.
CATGCTATTTTTAAAAATTTCCATTTTTAGAAAGTATCATCCATTTCTAAGAAAAGTTATCCTTTCTAAAAATTCCTCAAGTTTTCCATTTTTGGTGAAGTGACCACATGAGGTCAAATTTATTGTGGCCCACCTTAAAATCACCCATAAAAACTGGGAGGATCTAAGTTGGGGGAAAAAATTTAGAATTTACGTCATACTTTATAAAACTTCATACTTTCTATTTTTAGAAATTTCTATTTTTAAAAGTATATAAGATATTCCTAAGAAAGTGTACCCTTTCTAAAAAGACTAATGCTGGATCCTCCTACTTATCCTCCTATTACCATATAAAGTATTAAATTAAGTGGACTTTCAATCTTGAAACCATAAAAAGCATTGAAGATATACTCTAATGACTAAGTAGAAAGACTTGTAGGAACATGGAGTAGGAGGATTAAGAATTACTCTTCTAAAAATACCTTATACTTTCTATTTTTTGTAAAGTTACCACATTATCTAAAAATTTTTCTACCACCCTTAAAATCATGATCACTTTACCAAAAATGGAAAATATGGGGTATTGTAAGAAAATATGAGATATTTCTATGAGGATTTACACTTTAGAAGAATTCCTCAAACTTTCTATTTTTGGTAAAGTGAACACATAACCTTAAATTTTTTCTTCCGCACCTTAAAACCGCCCATAACTATTCTTGGTGGTTATAGGGTGGGGGAAAATATGGGGTATTTTTTGAAATTACAAAATACTTATAAAAAAATTTACCTTTTCTAAAAATACCTCGTGCTTTCTATTTTTAGTGTAGTGACCTTATTATCTCAAATATTTTGTGCCATACCTTAAGACCACTCCTAAAATTGTGATCACTTTACCAAAAATGAAAAATATGTGGTATTTTTAGAAAGTGTGAGATATTGCTAAGAAATTTTACTTTTGCTAAAAATTACTCAAACATTCCATTTTTAGTAAACTAACCACATGACCTTAAATTTTTTATTGCCCACCTTAAAACCACCCATAAATATTGTGTGGTTCTATGATGGGGGAAAAAATTGAAATTTTACACCATACTTTCAAAAACGTCATACTTGCTATTTTAAGAAATTTCCATTTTTAGAAAGTATCAGACATTTCTAAGAAAATTTACCCTTTCTAAAAATTCCTCAAGTTTTCCATTTTTGGTGAAGTGACCACATGAACTCAAATTTTTTGTGGCCCACCTTAAAATCACCCATAAAAACTGGGAGGTTCTAAGTTGGGGGAAAAATTTAGAATTTACGTCAAACTTTATAAAACTTCATACTTTCTATTTTTAAAAGTATATAAGATATTCCTAAGAAAGTTTACCCTTTCTAAAAAGAGTAATGCTGGATCCTCCTAAAAATCCTCCTATTTATCCTCCTATTACCATATAAAGTATTAAATTAAGTGGACTTTCAATCTTGAAACCATACAAAGCATTGAAGATATACTTTAAAGAGTAAGTTGAAAGACTTGTAGGAACATGGAGTAGGAGGATTAAGAATTACTCTTCTAAAAATACCTTATTCTTTCTATTTTTTTTGTAAAGTTACCACATTATCTAAAATTTTTTCTACCACCCTTAAAATCATGATCACTTTACCAAAAATTTAAAATATGGGGTATTGTAAGAAAATATGAGATATTTCTATGATGATTTATACTTTAGAAGAATTCTTCAAACTTTCTATTTTTGGTAAAGTGAACACAACCTCAAATTTTTTCTGCCGCACCTTAAAACCGCCCATAACTATTCTAGGTGGTTATAGGGTGGGGGAAAATATGGGGTATTATTTGAAATTACAAAATACTTATAAAAAAATTTACCTTTCTAAAAATACCTCGTCCTTTCTATTTTTAGTGTAGTGACCTTATTATCTCAAATATTTTCTGCCATACCTTAAGACCACCCCTAAAATTGGGATCATTTTACCAAAAATGAAAAATGTAAATGCAACATGCTCTAAGTTTGAAGTTTCGATGATTCCACAACAAACCGAGAATCAAAAGGATAAATCCCGCGAACAAGCGCAGTAAACAGATCCGCAACAACAAATGGCATGTAGGTTTTAAATTATAAATACATGTAAGTTTGATTAAGGCTCTTTGGAATTGAAACAAACATTTTTCTAAAAGGGATTTTTAGAAAAAATATTAAGAGTTAAGATAAAAACATTTTTCAAAGAAAAGACACTCCTAGAAAATTTTAAAGAAAATATCTAAAAATTGATTTTCACCTGAAAAAGTCAAAATTGGGTGTATATTCGAATATCAAGGTTCTGGAAATAAAATTTGAATTTTTCTGACCAGTATATTCGAATATGGCTTGCCATATTCAAATACATATTCGAATATGACATATTGTATTGGCCTGATCATTTTTCAGAAACTGTGTATTCGAATACATATTCGAATATAACAAGGAACCTAGGCCTTGTCACCTTCCAGAACTAGTACATTCGAATACATATTTGAATATGGAACCTCCATATTTGAATATATATTCGAATATGAAGCCTACAGAAATCAAATTTTAAATACAGAAACACTATATTCGAATATGAAAGTGCCATATTCGAATATGAAAGTATTATATTCGAATATACTGATGTCATATTCGAATAGCATATTCGAATATGTTAATGAAATATGCGCAGCTTCTGACTGCTGTTTCTGCTATCTATAAAAAGGGCTTCTGATTTAAAATATAACATACCCTTGTGAGCTTAACATTGAATTGAAAAAATTACTTCCTATCATCAATCTCTCTAAATCAAGGGTCTTGTGCTTTTGCCAAAGGCTTACTTTGTTTTTTCCTTATTCTGTTTCTTTCATCAAAACAAAGAGCCTTAAATCAAATATATTAAAGCTTCAAGTTGTATCATTTACTCATTTGAGAGTTTCAATTTTGAGAGTAAATTAAGCTAGAAACTTCATGATGAAAAATACAAAAATCAAGCCTTTAACGCTTTTAAGAGATTAGCAAAAGTTATTCTAAACCAAAAGGATTTGAAAATTGTATGCATACGCATTGATCACGGAAAGGAATTTGAAAATATTGATTTTGAAAGATTTTGCGATAAAAATGGCATTGAGCATAATTTCTCGTCTCCAAGGACCCCACAACAAAATGGTGTTGTGGAGAGGAAAAATCGCTCATTAGTTGAGTTAGCTAGAACAATGCTCAATGACATGGATCTTCCAAAATATTTTTGGGTAGATGCAGTAAGTACTGCATGTCATGTTATGATCCGAGTTCTCATTCGACCTATTTTAAAGAAAACTCCTTATGAACTTTTCAAGGGTAGAAAACCCAACATATCTTATTTCTATATTTTTGGATGCAAATGCTTTGTGCTTAATAATGGGAAAGAAAATCTGGGCAAATTTGATGCCAAAGTTGATGAGGGTATATTCTTAGGATACTCCTCAACTAGTAAAGCATATAGAATTTATAATAAAAGAACAATGACTATTGAAGAATCTATTCATGTTACTTTTGATGAATCTAACCCCAAAAGCTTGGAAAGAAAAGTTGATGATCTTGCAGGAACTCTTGAAGACATAAGCATTCATGAAGAAAGAATAGAAGAAAACAAGAAGAACATGCCAGAAATTCCAACTCACATACCAACCGAGACACAAAATGAACTCCCCAAAGAATGGAGAGCTTCAAAACATCATCCAATTGATAACATTATTGGTGATATTTCAAAGGGTATAACCACTAGACACTCCCTTAATAATGCATGTAACTTTATGGCTTTTGTGTCTCAAATTGAACCTAAGACCATAGACAAAGCAATTAGCGATGAACATTGGGGTATAGCTATGCAAGAAGAACTAAATCAATTTGAAAAAAATCAAGTTTGGGATCTAGTCCCAAGGCCTAATGACCATCCAATAATAGGCACTAAGTGGGTCTTTAGGAACAAACTAGATGAAACTGTCATAATAACTAGAAACAAAGCTAGACTAGTAGCCAAAGGGTATAATCAAGAGGAAGGCATAGACTATGAACAAACATATGCTCCCGTAGCTAGGCTTGAAGCCATTAGACTATGAAGAAACATATGCTCTCGTAGCTAGGCTTGAAGCCATTAGACTCCTACTTGCTTTTGCTTGTATCATGGATTTTAAACTTTATCAAATGGATGTCAAAAGTGCTTTCTTGAATGGCTATACAGGAAGAAGTTTATGTTGAACAACCTCCTGGGTTTGAAAACACTGAACTTCAAAGTCATGTTTACAAACTCAAGAAAGCCTTGTATGGGCTAAAGCAAGCCCCTAGGGCTTGGTACGAAAGACTAAGTAAGTTTCTTTTGAACAATAACTTTCAAAAAGGTAAGGTAGATAACACCTTATTTATAAAACAAAGGCACAATGACATACTGCTTGTACAAATTTATGTTGATGATATAATATTTGGTGCTACTAATGAAAGTTTTTGTAAGGAATTTGCTACAAGTATGCAGGGAGAATTTGAAATGTCCATGATGGGAGAACTTACATTCTTCCTTGGATTTCAAATTAAACAAACAAAGTAAGGAACGTTTGTATCACAAACAAAATATTGCAAAGAATTGCTCAAGAAATTTGGCATGGACAATGCTAAGGAAATAAGTACTCCTATGGGTACTTCATGCTATCTTGACAAAGATGAAAAAGGTAAACCCGTTGATGTGTCAAAATATCGAGGTATGATTGGATCCTTGCTATATTTAATTGCTAGCAGACCTGATATCATGTTTAGTGTATGTATGTGCGCTAGATATCAGGCATGCCCTGAAGAGTCACATCTTAGTGCTGTAAAAAGAATTATGAGATATTTGATTGGGACTTGTAACATGGGCTTATGGTATCCTAAAGGTGCATCCTGCTCATTACTCGGATATTCTGATTCCGATTTTGCTGGATGTAAGTTGGATAGAAAAAGCACTAGCGGCACATGCCACCTTGGAAATTCATTAATTTCATGGCACAGTAAGAAAAAAGTTAGTGTGGCATTATCCACTGCCGAAGCTGAGTATGTAGCGGCAGGAAGTTTTTGTGCACAAATTCTCTAGTTAAAACAACAACTCGAGGACTATGGTATTCATTTGCATAATATTCCACTAAAATGTGATAACACTAGTGCTATAAATCTCACGAAAAACCCAATCATGCACTCAAGAACCAAACATATTGAAATCAGACATCACTTCATTAGAGATCATGTTCAAAAAGGTGACTGTGTGCTTGAGTTCATTGACACATCTAAACAGCTAGCTGATATCTTTACTAAGCCTCTTCCAACTGAAAATTTTTATTTTATAAGAAGAGAGCTAGGCATACTTGATCAATATTGTGTTCTTTAAATTGCTTTATAATTATTTATTGATCTATTACTGACTTGGGCGTCGGAGCCTTTTCTTTTTGTTTGGCAGGTCTCATTAGAAAAAGAAATCAAAGCAAAAGAAATCAGGATCTCAATCTTATAACAAAAAACTATGAGCTTCCCTTCAATATTCGAATATTGTATTCGAATATGACCCTTCTGTGGTCACATATTTGAATATGTATTCGAATACAAAATAATTTTAAAATGTTTTTCAACATATCCAATTTAATACCAGATTTCATGTATTCGAATATGCTATTCGAATAAGTCACTCCAGCACACTTATATTCAAATAGATATTAGAATATGTCAGTCAAATATTCGAATACATATTCGAATATTGCACCCAATATTCGAATATATATTCGAATATGGACATTCTTGCGCATATAAAAGGATAAACTTTTTAACTTCCAAAATCACACTACTCATCTTGTCCCTTCATCTCTTGTTCCACATACTTCTCTTCAAACTTAATCAATTATTTTTCATCTCTCTCTCTCCAAAATCACCTAATGGCCTCTTCACCACCATCCTCTCCTCCTCCTGCTCATTCTCCACCATCACCAACCCACAAAAGACCACGTTTCAAACGTACCGCTGTCAACAAACCACCTTCCATACCACGTGGGCCACGAAGTGGATCTTCTTCCTCCTCCGTTCCTCTCACAACAACTGGTTTTACTTCAGATTTCCAGAGATGGTTCTCCAACACATCTCAAATTATGAAATTCCAGACTAGATTTTCTGACAGGAAAATTGTTGACCCACGGTGGGTTAACATTCCTTGGTTTCATTCCCAAGCCTTCTCGTTCGTTTCTTGGCTTGAATCAGCCAACTTCACCAAAGTCCTCCATGATGACCGTCCTCTTCTCTAGGCCATCATCAAAGAAAATCCCGTTGACTGGGCTAGACTGGTTCAGCATCACATACTGAAGGGGGCAACCGACACCACTCCTCTTCCCTATCCCACCTTGATCACAGTCATTCTTCGGCACTTCGGAGTAAGTCTGGCCGATGAATACAGTACCACCATTGATGGCCACAATTTTGAAAATGGTCAATCATTGCTACATTGGGCAAGCATTGTTTATGCTGCCGAAAATTGGTATATTCAGGAATTGGGGATTGAAGGAAATCGCCCCAAAGAAAATTATCCTAATATCGATCCTGAAGACCTCCCTGAACCAGATCCAGAACCACTTCCACCACATTTCCAACAGCTGAGTCTTCAGTTTTCTCAAATGATGGACGCTAAGTTTGAACAACAGGTCAGTATATCGACCAGCGGTGCGATCAGATGGAAACCGCTCTTCGAGGAGAGATTACATCTCTCTGAGAAGAAATTGCTCGAAGCAACTCCAACTTTGTGCCTCCGTACTCCCAATCTGCCTTTCCTGCAGATCAAGGTGATGCTAGCGGGTTTCATCAGCATTTTGGCGGTATCGATCTCCAAAGTTTCGGGGCTCAACCAAGTCCTGATTTGGATTTTGATTTCTTTCAAACACCGCCTGCCTCCGGCCCTCAATGACTGCTCAACAAAAAAAAAAATTCTTCCTTGCATCCTAACGTAGATTAGTTTTTATTTAATTTGGGACACATTAAAACTTTTTGAACTGATTAGATTTGGGATTATTTTTATTATCCTCACCATTATGTCTCAAAATTGTTATCTCTTTTTTATGATGCCAAAAGGTGGAGAAGAAATATTACTACACTTAACTTAACCGGAATACTGTTGTTGCTTATTAAAAATGCTTAACATATCTATATGCATGTTGACAGGGGAGTCGAACTTCATAAGTAAGGGGGAGTCTCTCAGAATATCGCACGCAATAAGTGATCTGATTCGTTTGTTGTTTGTCATCATCAAAAAGGGAGAGTATGTAAATGCAACATGCTCTAAGTTTGAAGTTTCGATGATTCCACAACAAACTGAGAATCAAAAGGATAAATCCCGCGAACAAGCGCAGTAAACAGATCCGCAATAACAAAGGGTATATAGGTTTTAAATTATAAATAAATGTAATTTTGATTAAGGCTCTTTGGAATTGAAACAAACATTTTTCTAAAAGGGATTTTTAGAAAAAATATTAAGAGTTAAGATAAAAACATTTTTCAAAGAAAAGACCCTCCTAGAAAATTTTAAAGAAAATATCTAAAAATTGATTTTCACCTGAAAAAGTCAAAATTGGGTGTATATTCGAATATCAAGGTTCCGGAAATAAAATTTGAATTTTTCTGACCAGTATATTCAAATATATATTCGAATATGGCTTGTCATATTCGAATACATATTTGAATATGACATATTGTATTGGCCTGATCATTTTTCAGAAATTGTGTATTCGAATATATATTTGAATATGGCTTGCCATATTTGAATATAACAAGGAACCTAGGCCTTGTCACCTTCCAGAACTAGTATATTCGAATACATATTCGAATATGGAACCTCCATATTCGAATATGAAGCCTACAGAAATCAAATTTTAAAAGCAGAAACACTATATTCGAATACATATTCGAATATGAAAGTGCCATATTCGAATATGAAAGTATTATCTTCAAATATACTGATGTCATATTCGAATAGCATATTCGATATGTTAATGAAATATGCGCAGCTTCTGACTGCTGTTTCTGCTATCTATAAAAAGGGCTTCTGATTTAAAATATAACATACCCTTGTGAGCTTAACATTGAATTGAAAAAATTACTTCCTATCATCAATCTCTCTAAATCAAGGGTCTTGTGTTTTTGCCAAAGGCTTACTTTGTTTTTTCCCTATTCTGTTTCTTTCATCAAAACAAAGAGCCTTAAAACAAATATATTAAAGCTTCAAGTTGTATCATTTACTCTTTTGAGAGTTTCAATTGTGGTGAGCTAATTTTGTGTAAAGGTGTGGTATCCTTCTAAATTGTTTGAAGGTGAGGTATCCTTCAAGGTGTTCTTAGGGTGAGGTATCCCTAGATTGAGGCCTTTAAAATTGGTGGGGTATCCAATTGGAAAAGGTGCTCTTAGTGTGTAATTGTTCAAAAGTAATACAAGAAACCTCGCGTGGCGGAGATTCGTAGACTGGACGTAGGTCACAAGTGGTGTGTGACTGAACCACTATAAAACTCGGTGCTATTCTCTTTATCCCTAAAACTCATATATGTTTGGTTTATTTAATCTTCATTTCTATTTTTTATTACATCTTAATTCCATACGTCAACTAATATATACCTTGCCTAAGTTTTATTATAATTTTAAACAAATTCACGGAAAATTTTTTAAGCTCAATTCACCCCCATCTTGAGCATAGAGGCAACTTGGTTAACAAAAATAATGGTGTATTTTAATAAAGTATGAGATATTTCTAAGAAATTTTACCTTTGCTAAAAATTACTCAAACTTTCCATTTTTGGTAAACTGACCACATGACCTCAAATTTTTTCTTACCCACCTTAAAACCACAAATAAAAATTGGGTGGTACTAAGTTGGGGAATAATTTTGGAATTTACCTCATACATTCTAAAACCTCATACTTTCTATTTTTAGAAAGTATGAGATATTTCTAAGAAAATTTATCCTTTCAAAAATCGCTCAAACTTTCGATTTTTGGTAAAGTGACCACATGACCTCATTTTTTCTGGCCCACCTAAAAACCACCCTTAAAAATTGTGTGGTTCTATGATGGGGGAAAAAATTGAAATTTTATCCCATACTTTCAATAACGCCATACTTGTTATTTTAAGAAATTTCCATTTTTAGAAAGCTTCACATATTTCTAAGAAAATTTACCCTTTCTAAAAATTCCTCAAGTTTCCCAATTTTGGTGAAGTGACCACATGAGCTCAAATTTTTTGTGGCCCACCTTAAAATCACACATAAAAATGGGGAGGTTCTAAGTTGGGGGAAAAATTTTGAATTTACGTCATACTTTATAAAACTTCATACTTTCTATTTTTAGAAATTTCTATTTTTAAAAGTATATAAGATATTCCTAACAAAGTTTAGCCTTTCTAAAAAGAGTAATGTTGGATCCTCCTAAAAATCCTCCTACTTATTCTCTTATTACCATATAAAGTACTAAATTAAGTGGACTTTCAATCTTGAAACCATAAAAAGCATTGAAGATATACTTTAATGACTAAGTAGAAAGACTTGTAGGAACATGGAGTAGGAGGATTAAGAATTACTCTTCTAAAAATACGTTATACTTTCTATTTTTTTGTAAAGTTACCACATTATCTAAAATTCTTTCTACCACCCTTAAAATCATGATCACTTTACGAAAATGGAAAATATGCGGTATTGTAAGAAAATATGAGATATTTCTATGATGATTTAAACTTTAGAAGAATTCCTCAAACTTTCTATTTTTGGTAAAGTGAACACATAACCTCAACTTTTTTCTACCGCACCTTAAAACCGCCCATAACTTATGTGGGTGGTTATAGGGTGACCTTTATTATCTCAAATATTTTCTGTCATACCTTAAGACCACCCCTAAAATTGTGATCACTTTATCAAAAATGAAAAATATGGGGTATTTTAAGAAAGTATGAGATATTTCTAAGAAATTTTACCTTTGCTAAAAATTACTCAAACTTTCCATTTTTGGTAAAGTGACCATATGAGCTCAAATTTTTTCTTGTCCACCTTATAACCACAAATAAAAATTGGGTGGTACTAAGTTGGGGAATAATTTTGGAATTTACCTCATACATTCTTAAACCTCATACTTTCTATTTTTAGAAAGTATGAGATATTTCTATGAAAATTTACCCTTTCTAAAAATGGTGAAGTTTGATGGATTTTTTAGAAAGGGTAAATTTTCTTAGAAATATCTCATACTTTCTAAAAATAAAAATTTGTAAAAATAGAAAGTATGAGGTTTTAGAATGTATGAGGTAAATTCTAAAATAATTCCCCAACTTAGTACCACCCAATTTTTATTTGTGGTTTTAAGGTGGGCAAGAAAAAATTTGAGGCCATGTGGTCACTTTAACAAAAATGGAAAGTTAGAGAAATTTTTATAAAAGGTAAAATTTCTTAGAAATATCTCATACTTTCTTGAAATACCCCATATTTTTCAATTTTGGTAAAGTGATCACAATTTTAGGGTTGGCCTTAAGGTATGTCAGAAAATATTTGAGATAAAATGGTCACTACACTAAAAATAGAAAGGATAAGGTATTTTTAGAAAGGGTAAATTTTTTTATAAGTATTTTGTAATTTAAAAAAATACCACATAAGTATTTTATGGTTTCAAGATTGAATGTTCACTTAATTTAATACTTTATATGCTAATAGGAGGATAAGTAGGAGAATTTTTAGGAGGATCCAGCATTACTCTTTTTAGAAAGGGTAAACTTTCTTAGGAATATCTTATATACATTTAAAAATAGAAATTTCTAAAAGTAGAAAGTATGAAGTTTTATAAAGTATGAGGTAAATTCTAAATTTTTTCCCCCAACATAGAATCTCCCTATTTTTATGGGTGATTTTAAGGTGGGCCACTAAAAAAAATTGAGCTCATGTGGTCACTTCACCAAAAATGGAAAACTTGCGAAATTTTTAGAAAGGGTAAATTTTCTTATAAATATCATATACTTTCTAAAAATAGAAAGTATGGCGTTTTTTAAAGTATGGGGAAAATTTTCAATTTTCCCCCCAACATAGAACCTCACAATTTTTACGTGTGGTTTTATGGTGGACCAAAAAAAATGAGGTCATGTGGTCACATTACCAAAAATGGAAAGTTTGAGGAATTTTTAGAAAGGGTAAATTTTCTTAGAAATATCTCATACTTTCTAAAAATAGAAAGTATGAGGTTTTAGAATGTATGAGGTAAATTCAAAAAATATTCCCCAACTTAGTACCACCCAATTTTTATTTGTGGTTTTAAGGTTGGCAAGAAAAAATTTGAGGTCATGTGGTCACTTTACCAAAAATGGAAAGTTTGAGAAATTTTTATAAAAGGTAAAATTTCTTAGAAATATCTCATACTTTCTTAAAATACCCCATATTTTTCATTTTTGGTAAAGTGATCACAATTTTAGGGTTGGCCTCAAAGTATGCCAGAAAATATTTGAGATAATAAGGTCACTACACTAAAAATAGAAAGGATGAGGTATTTTTAGAAAGGGTAAATTTTTTTATCAGTATTTTGTAATTTCAAAAAATACCACATATTTTCCGCCCTCTTTATAACCACCCAGAATAGTTAATGGATGATTTAAGGTGCGACAGAAAAAAAACTTGAGGTTACGTGTTAACTTTACCGAAAATAAAAAGTTTGAAAAATTCTTCTAAAGTGTAAATCATCATAGAAATATCTCATATTTTCTTATAATAGCCCATATTTTCCATTTTTGGTAAAGTGCTCATGATTTTAAGGGTGGTAGAAAAAATTTTAGATAATTTGGTAACCATACAAAAAATAGAAAGTATAAGGTATTTTTAGAAGAGTAATTCCTAATCCTCCTATTCCATGTTCCTACAAGTCTTTATACTTACTTATTAAAGAATATATTCAATGCTTTTTATGGTTTGAAGATTGAAAGCCCACTTAATTTAATACTTTATATGGTAATAGGAGGATTTTTAGGAGGATCCAACATTACTCTTTTTAGAAAGGGTAGATTTCTTAGGAATATCTTATATACGTTTAAAAAAGGAAATTTCTAAAAATAGAAAGTATGAAGTTTTATAAAGTATGAGGTAAATTCTAAATGTTTCCCCCAACTTAGAATCTCCCAATTTTTATGGGTTATTTTAAGGTGGGCCACGAAAAATTTGAGCTCATGTGGTCACTTCAACCGAAATGGAAAACTTGAGGAATTTTTACAAACGGTAAATTTTCTTCGAAATATCTTATACTTTCTAAAAATGGAAATTTCAAAAAATAGAAAGTATGGCGTTTTTTAAAGTATGGGGCAAAATTTCAATTTTTTCCCCAACATTGAACCACACAATTTTTATGGGTGGTTTTAAGGTGGGCCAGAAACAATGAGAACATGTGGTCACTTTACCAAAAATGAAAAGTTTGAGGAATTTTTAGAAAGGATAAATTTTCTTAGAAATATCTCATACTTTCTAAAAATAGAAAGTATGAGGTTTTAGAATGTATGAGGTAAATTCAAAAATTATTCCCCAACTTAGTACCACCCAATTTTTATTTGTGGTTTTAAGGTGAGCAACAAAAAATTTGAGGTCATGTGGTCACTTTACCAAAAATGGAAAGTTTGAGTAATATTTATAAAAGGTAAAATTTCTTAGATATATCTCATACTTTCTTAAAATACCCTATATTTTTCATTTTTGGTAAAGTGATCACAATTTTAAGGTGGTCTTAAGGTATGGCAGAAAATATTTGAGATAATAAGGTCACTACACTAAAAATAGAAAGGATGAGGTATTTTAAAAAAGGGTAAATTTTTTTATAAGTATTTTATAATTTCAAAAGATACCCCATATTTTTCCCCATCTCATAACCACCCATAAGTGGATTTAAGGTGTGGCACAAAAAATTTGAGGTTATGTGTTCACTTAACCAAAAATAGAAAGTTTGAGGAATTCTTCTAAAGTGTAAATCATCATAGAAATGTATCATATTTTCTTACAATACCCCATATTTTCCATTTTTGGTATAGTGATCATTATTTTAAGAATGTTACAAAAAATTTTAGATAATGTGGTAACTTTAAAAAAATAGAAAGTATAAGGTATTTTTAGAAGAGTAATTCCTAATCCTCCTACTCCATGTTCCTACAAGTCTTTCTACTTTCTCATTAAAACATATCTTCAATGTTTTTTATGGTTTCAAGATTGAAAGTCCACTTAATTTAATATTTTATATGGTAATAGGAGGATAAGTAGGAGAATTTTTAGGAGGATCCAGCATTACTCTTTTTAGAAAGGGTAAACTTTCTTTTGGAATATCTTATATACTTTTAAAAATAGAAATTTCTAAAAATAGAAAGTATGAAGTTTTATAAAGTATGAGGTAAATTCTAAATTTTTTCCCCCAACTTAGAACCTCCCTATTTTTATGGATGATTTTAAAGTGGGCCAAAAAAAAACTGAGCTCATGTGGTCACTTCACCAAAAATGGAGAACTTGAGGAATTTTTCTAAAGGGTAAATTTTCATAGAAATATCTGATACTTTCTCAAAACGGGAATTTCTAAAAATAGAAAGTATGGCGTTTTTAAAAGTATGGGGAAAAATTGAAATTTTCCCCCAACATAGAACCACACAATTTTTATGTGTTGTTTTAAGTTGGACCCAAAAAAATGAGGTCATGTGGTCACATTACAAAAAATGGAAAGTTTGAGGAATTTTTAGAAAGGGTACATTTTCTTAGAAATATCTCATACTTTCTAAAAATAGAAAGTATGAGGTTTTAGAATGTATGAGGTAAATTCTAAAATTATTCCCCAACTTAGTACCGCCTAATTTTGATTTTTGGTTTTAAGGTGGGCAAGAAAAAATTTGAAGTCATGTGGTCACTTTACCAAAAATGGAAAGTTTGAGAAATTTCTTAGAAATATCTCATACTTTCTTAAAATACCCCGTATTTTTCATTTTTGGTTAAGTAATCACAATTTTAGGGTTGTCCTTAAGGTATGCCATAAAATATTTTAGATAAAATGGTCACTACACTAAAAATAGAAAGGATGAGGTATTTTTAGAAAGGGTAAATTGTTTTATAAGTATTTTGTAATTTCAAAAAACACCACATATTTTTCCCCTTCCTTATAACCACCCAGAATAGTTAATGGATGATTTAAGGTGCGACAGAAAAAACTTGAAGTTGTGTGTTCACTTTACCGAAAATAAAAAGTTTGAAAAATTCTTCTAAAGTGTAAATCATAATAGAAATATCTCATATTTTCTTACAATACCCCATATTTTCCATTTTTGGTAAAGTGATCATGATTTTAAGGGTGGTAGAAAAAATTTTAGATAATGTGGTAACTTTACAAAAAATAGAAAGTATAAGGCATTTTTAGAAGAGTAATTCCTAATCCTCCTACTCCATGTTCCTACAAGTCTTTCTACTTTCTCATTAAAGAATATCTTCAATGTGTTTTATGTTTCAAGATTGAAAGTCCACTTAATTTAATACTTTATATGGTAATAGGAGGATAAGTAGGAGAATTTTTAGGAGGATCCAGCATTACTCTTTTTAGAAAGGGTAAACTTTCTTAGGAATATCTTATATACTTTTAAAAATATAATTTCTAAAAATAGAAAGTATAAAGTTTTATAAAGTATGAGGTAAATTCTAAATTTTTTCCCCCAACATAGAACCTCCCTATTTTTATGGGTGATTTTAAGGTGGGCCACAAAAAAAATTGAGCTCATGTGGTCACTTCACCAAAAATGGAAAACTTGAGGAATTTTTAGAAAGGGTAAATTTTCTTAGAAATATCTGATACTTTGTCAAAACGGAAATTTCTAAAAATAGAAAGTATGGAGTTTTGAAAGTATGGGGAAAAATTTCAATTTTTCCCCCAACATAGAACCACACAAATTTTATGTGTGATTTTAAGGTGGACCAAAAAAAAATCAGTTCATGAGGTCACATTAAAAAAAAATGGAAAGTTTGAGCAATTTTTAGAAAGGGTACATTTTCTTAGAAATAACTCATACTTTCTAAAAATAGAAATTTCTAAAAATAGAAAGTATGAGATTTTAGAATGTATGTGGTAGATTCAAAAATTATTCCCCAACTTAGTACCACCCAATTTTTATTTGTGGTTTTAAGGTGGGCAAGAAAAAATTTGAGGTCATGTAGTCACTTTACCAAAAATGGAAAGTTTGAAAATTTTTTATAAAAGGTAAAATTTCTTAGAAATTCTCATACTTTCTTAAAATACCCCATATTTTTCATTTTTGGCAAAGTGATCACAATTTTAGGGTTGGCCTTAAGGTATGCCATAAAATATTTTAGATAAAATGGTCACTACACTAAAAATAGAAAGGATGAGGTATTTTTAGAAAGGGTAAATTTTTTTATAAGTATTTTGTAATTTCAAAAAACACCACATATTTTTCCCCCTCCTTATAACCACCCAGAATAGTTAATGGATGATTTAAGGTGCGACAGAAAAAACTTCAGGTTATGTGTTCACTTTACCGAAAATAAAAAGTTTGAAAAATTCTTCTAAAGTGTAAATCATCAAAGAAATATCTCATATTTTCTTAGAATACCCCATATTTTTCATTTTTGGTCAAGTGATCATGATTTTAAGGTGGTAGAAAATTATTTTGATAATGTGGTATCTTTACAAAAAATAGAAAGTATAAGGAATTTTTGGAAGAGTAATTCCTAATCCTCCTACTCCATGTTCCTACAAGTCTTTCTACTTTATCATTAAAGAATATCTTAAATGTTTTTTATGGTTTCAATATTGAAAGTCAACTTAATTTAATACTTTATATGGTAATAGTAGGATAAGTAGGTGAATTTTTAGGAGGATCCAACATTACTCTTTTTAGAAAGGGTAAACTTTCTTAGAAATATCTTATATACTTTTAAAAATAGAAATTTCCAAAAATAGAAAGTATGAAGTTTTATAAAGTATGAGGTAAATTCTAAATTTTTTCCCCCAACTTAGAACCTCCCTATTTTTATGGATGATTTTAAGGTGTGCCACAAAAAAAATTGAGCTCATGTGGTCACTTCACCAAAAATGGAAAACTTGAGGAATTTTTAGAGGGGGTAAATTTTCTTCGAAATATGTGACACTTTCTCAAAACAGAAATTTCTAAAAATAGAAAGTATGGCGTTTTTGAAAGTATGGGGAAAAATTTCAATTTTTCACCAAACATAGAACCACACAATTTTTATGTGTGATTTTAAGGTGGACCAAAAAAAAAATGAGTTCATGTGGTCACATTAAAAAATAATTGAAAGTTTGAGGAATTTTTAGAAAGGGTACATTTTCTTAGAAATATCTCATACTTTCTAAAAATAGAAATTTCTAAAAATATAAAGTATGAGGTTTTAGAATGTATGTGGTAAATTCTAAAATTATTCCCCAACTTAGTACCACCCAATTTTTATTTGAGGTTTTAAGGTGGGCAAGAAAAAATTTGAGGTCATGTGGTCACTTTAACTAAAATGGAAAGTTTGAAAAATTTTTATAAAAGGTAAAATTTCTTAGAAATATCTCATACTTTCTTAAAATACCCCATATTTTTCATTTTTGGTAAAGTAATCACAATTTTAGGGTTGGCCTTAAGGAATGCCAGAAAATATTTTAGATAAAATGGTCACTACACTAAAAATAGAAAGGATGAGGTATTTTAATTTTAGAAAGGGTAAATTTTTTTATAAGTATTTTGTAATTTCAAAAAACACCACATATTTTTCCCCCTCCTTATAACCACCCAGAATAGTTAATGGATGATTTAAGGTGCGACAGAAAAAACTTGAAGTTGTGTGTTCACTTTACCGAAACTAAAAAGTTTGAAAAATTCTTCTAAAATGTAAATCATAATAGAAATATCTCATATTTTCTTACAATACCCCATATTTTTCATTTTTGTTAAAGTGATCATGATTTTAAGGGTGGTAGAAAAAATTTTAGATAATGTGGTAACTTTACAAAAAATAAAAAGTATAAGGTATTTTTAGAAGAGTAATTCCTAATTCTCCTACTCCATGTTCCTACAAGTCTTTCTACTTACTCATTAAAGAATATCTTCAATGCTTTTTATGGTTTCAAGATTGAAAGTCCACTTAATTTAATACTTTATATGGTAATAGGAGGATTTTTAGGAGGATCCAGCATTACTCTTTTTAGAAAGGGTAAACTTTCTTAGGAATATCTTATATACTTTTAAAAAAGGAAATTTCTAAAAATAGAAATTATGAAGTTTTATAAAGTATGAGGTAAATTATCAATTTTTTCACCCAACTTAGGATCTCCTAATTTTTATGGGTGATTCTAAATTAAGCTTGAAACTTCATGGTAAACTATACATTGTTTTCAAAAATATCAAATAATTTAATAAATTTAAAATATGCGTTTTAATTTTTTTAGTAAAAAACACATTATTTTTCAAGTGTAGTACACAATTCCTAGAAAAAAATGTTGATATTTTAAAAATATTAAAAATAAGTGAAAATTAAGCTAGAAACTTCATGCTGAACAATACATTGTTGTCATTAAATTCAAATAATTTAATAAATTTATAATATGGGTTTTAATTTTTAAAGTAAAAAACACCCTATATTTCTAGTCTATAGTACACGATTTCTACAAACAAATGTTGCAATTTTAAAAATATAAAAATGTGCAAATTAAACTAGAAACTTCATGGTAAACATTACATTATTTTCAAAAAAATCAAATAATTTAATAAATTTAAAATATGCATTTTCATTTTTTTTGGTAAAAAACACATTATTTTTCAAGTCTATAGTACACAATTTCTACAAACAAATGTTACAATTTTAAAAATATAAAAAATAGTATAAATTAAGCTAGAAACTTCATGGTAAACTATACATTGTTGTCAAAAAAATCAAATAATTTAATAAATTTAAAATATGTGTTTTAATTTTTTTAGTAAAAAACACATTATTTTTCAAGTGTATAGTACACGATTCGTAGAAAAAATTGTTGATATTTTACAAATATAAAAAATAAGTGAAAATTAAGCTAGAAACTTCATGGTGAACAAGACATTGTTGTCATTAAATTCAAATAATTTAATAAATTTATAATATGGGTTTTCATTTCTAAAGTAAAAAACACCATATATTTCTAGTCTATAGTACACGATTTTTACAAACAAATGTTGCAATTTTAAAATATAAAAATGTGTAAAATAAACTAGAAACTTCATGGTAAACATTAAGTTGTTGTCAAAAAAAAAATAATTTAATAAATTTAAAATTTGCGTTTTAATTTTTTTAGGTAAAAAACACATTATTTTTCAAGTGTATAGTTCACGATTTCTAGAAACAACTGTTGATATTTTAAAAACATATAAAAAAAGTGTAAATTAAGCTAGAAACTTCATGTTGAAAAATACATTGTTTTCAAAAAAATCAATTTATTGAATAAATTTAAAATATGCGTTTTCATTTTTAAAGTGAAAAACAACCTATATTTCAAGTCTATAATACACGATTTCTACAAACAAATGTTTCAATTTTAAAAATATAAAAAATTGTTTAAATTAAGTTAGAAACTTCATGGTAAATTATATATTGTTGTCCAAAAAATCAAATAATTTAATAAATTTAAAATATGCGTTTTAACTTTTTTAGTAAAAAACACATTATTTTTCAAGTGTATAGTACACGATTTCTAGAAACAAATGTTGATATTTTAAAAATATAAAAAATAAGTGTAAATTAAGATAGAAACTTCATGGTGAACAATACATTGTTGTCAAAAAATTCAAATAATTTAATAAATTTAAAATATGGGTTTCCATTTTTAAAGTAAAAAACACCCTCTATTTCTAGTCTATAGTACACGATTTCTACAAACAAATGTTGCAATTTTTAAAATATAAAAAATTGTGTAAATTAAGATAGAAACTTCATGGTGAAAAATACATTGTTGTTAAATAGATAAATTTATTTAATAAATTTAAAATATGCGTTTTCATTTTTAAAGTAAATAACAACCTATATTTCAAGTTTATAATACACGATTTCTACAAACAAATGTTTCAATTTAAAAAAAAAAATTGTGTAAATTAAGCTAGAAACTTCATGGTAAACTATACATAGTTGTTAAAAAAATTCAAATAATTTAATAAATTTAAAATATTCGTTTTCTTTTTTAGTAAAAAACACACTATTTTTCAAGTGTATAGTACACGATTTCTAGAAACAAATGTTGATATTTTAAAAATACAAACAATAAGTGTAAATTAAGCTTGAAGCTTCATGGTGAACAATACATTGTTCTCAAGAAAACCAAATAATTTAAAAAGTTTAAAATATGTGTTTTCATTTTTAAAGTAAAAAACACCCTATATTTCAAGTCTATAGTACATGATTTCTACAAACAAATGTTGGAATTTTGAAAATATAAAAAATTAAGTAAATTAAGCTAGAAACTTAATGGTAAACAATACATTGATTTGACAAAAAAAATTAAATAATTTGATAAATTTAAAATATACGATTTCATTTTTTTAGTAAAAAACACCCTACTTTTCAAGTATATAGTACACGATTTCTAGAAACAAATGTTGATATTTTAAAAATATAAAAAAATCGTGTAAATTAAGCTTGAAACTTCTTGATGAAAAATACATTGTTTTCAAAAAAATCAAATAATTTAATAAATTTAAAATATGCGTTTTCATTTTTAAAGTAAAAAACACCCTAAATTTCAAGTCTATAGTACACGATTTCTACAAACAAATGTTGCAATTTTAAAAATATAAAAAACGTGTAAATTAAACTAAAAAATTCATGGTAAACAATATATTGTTGTCAAAAAAATCAAATAAATTAATAAATTAAAAATATGTGTTTTCATTTTTTTAGTAAAAAACACACTATTTTATAAGTGTATCGTTCACGATTTCTAGAAACAAATGTTGATATTTAAAAAATATAAAAAATAGTGTAAATTAAGCTAGAAACTTCATGGTGAAAAATAAATTGTTTTAAAAAAAATCAATTTATTGAATAAATTTAAAATATGCGTTTTCATATTTAAAGAAAAAAATAACCTATATTTCGTGTCTATAGTACATGATTTCTACAAACAAATATTTAAATTTAAAAAATATAAAAAATTATTTAAATTAAGCTAGAAATTTCAGGGTAAATTATAGATTGTTGTCAAAAAAATCAAATAATTTAATAAATTTAAAATATGCGTTTTAATTTTTTTAGTAAAAAACACATTATTTTTCAAGTGTATAGTACACGATTTCTAAAAATAAGTGTTGACATTTTAAAAATATAAAAAATAAGTTTAAATTAGGCTAGAAACTTCATCGTCAACACAACATTGTTGTCAAAAAATTTAAATAATTTAATAAATTTAAAAAATGGGTTTGCATTTTTAAAGTAAAAAACACCCTATATTTCTAGTCTATAGTACACGATTTCTACAAACAAATATTGCAATTTTAAAAATATAAACAATTGTGAAAATTAAACTAGAAACTTTATGGTAAACAATATATTGATTTCAAAAAAATTAAATAATTTAATAAATTGAAAATATACGTTTTCATTTTTAAAGTAAAAAATACCCGATATTTCAAGTCTATATAGTACACGATTTCTATAAACAATTGTTGCAATTTTAAAAATATAAAAACTTAAGTAAATTAAGCTAGAAACTTCATGGTAAACAATACTTTGATTTCAAAAAAAAAATAAAAAAATATACTAAATTTAAAATATGCGATTTCATTTTTTTAGTAAAAAACACTCTACTTTTCAAATGTATAATACACGATTTCTAGAAAAAAATGTTGATATTTTAAAAATATAAAAAAAACTGTAAATTAGGCTAGAAACTTCATTATGAAAAATACATTGTTTTCAAAAAAATCAAATAATTTAAAAAATTTAAAATATGCTATTTCATTTTTAAAGTAAAAAACACCCTAAATTTCAAGTCTATAGTAGACGATTTCTACAAACAAATGTTGCAATTTTAAAAATATAAAAAACGTTTAAATTAAACTAAAAAATTCAGGGTAAACAATACATTGATTTCAAAAAGAATTAAATAATTTAATAAATTTAAAATATACATTTTCATTTTTTTAGTAAAAAACACAATATTTTTTAAGTGTATAGTACACGGTTTCTACAAACAAATGTTGATATCTTAAAAATATAAAAAAATAGTGTAAATTAAGCTAGAACCTTCATGGTGAACAAGAAACTGTTGTCAAATAAATCAAATAATTGAATAAATTTAAAATATGTTTTTTCATTTTTAAAGTAAAAAACACCCTATATTTCAAGTTTATAGTACACGATTTCTACAAATAAATGCTGCAATTTTAAAAATAAAAATATTGTGTAAATTAAGTTAGAAACTTCATGGTAAACTATAAATTGTTGTCAACAAAATCAAATAATTTAATAAATTTAAAATATTCGTTTTAACACGCTATTTTCAAGTGTATAGTACACGATTTCTACAAATAAATATTGATATTTTAAAAATATAAAAAATAAGTGTAAATTAAGCTTGAAGCTTCATGGTGAAAATTACATTGTTGTTAAGAAAATCAAATAATTTAATAATTTTAAAATATGCATTTTCATTTTTAAAGTAAAAAACACCATATATTTCAAGTCTACAGTACACGATTTCTACAAACAAATGTTGCAATTTTAAAAATATAAAAAATTAAGTAAATTAAGCTACAAAACTTAATGGTAAACAATACATTGATTTCAAAAAAAATTTAAATAATTTACTAAATTTAAAATATACGATTTCATTTTTTTAGTAAAAAACACACTACTTTTCAAGTGTATAGTAGACGATTTCTAGAAACAAATGTGGATATTTTAAAAATATAAAAAAAGAGTGTAAATTAAGCTAGAAACTTCTTGATGAAAAATACATTATATTCAAAAAAATCAAATAATTTAATAAATTTAAAATATGCGTTTTCAATTTATATTAAAAAACACCCTAAATTTCAAGTCTATAGTACACGATTTTTACAAACAAATGTTGCAATTTTAAAATATAAAAATGTGTAAAATAAACTAGAAACTTCATGGTAAACATTAAGTTGTTGTCAAAAAAAAAATAATTTAATAAATTTAAAATTTGCGTTTTAATTTTTTTAGGTAAAAAACACATTATTTTTCAAGTGTATAGTTCACGATTTCTAGAAACAACTGTTGATATTTTAAAAACATATAAAAAAAGTGTAAATTAAGCTAGAAACTTCATGTTGAAAAATACATTGTTTTCAAAAAAATCAATTTATTGAATAAATTTAAAATATGCGTTTTCATTTTTAAAGTAAAAAACAACCTATATTTCAAGTCTATAATACACGATTTCTACAAACAAATGTTTCAATTTTAAAAATATAAAAAATTGTTTAAATTAAGTTAGAAACTTCATGGTAAATTATATATTGTTGTCCAAAAAATCAAATAATTTAATAAATTTAAAATATGCGTTTTAACTTTTTTAGTAAAAAACACATTATTTTTCAAGTGTATAGTACACGATTTCTAGAAACAAATGTTGATATTTTAAAAATATAAAAAATAAGTGTAAATTAAGATAGAAACTTCATGGTGAACAATACATTGTTGTCAAAAAATTCAAATAATTTAATAAATTTAAAATATGGGTTTCCATTTTTAAAGTAAAAAACACCCTCTATTTCTAGTCTATAGTACACGATTTCTACAAACAAATGTTGCAATTTTTAAAATATAAAAAATTGTGTAAATTAAGATAGAAACTTCATGGTGAAAAATACATTGTTGTTAAATAGATAAATTTATTTAATAAATTTAAAATATGCGTTTTCATTTTTAAAGTAAATAACAACCTATATTTCAAGTTTATAATACACGATTTCTACAAACAAATGTTTCAATTTAAAAAAAAAAATTGTGTAAATTAAGCTAGAAACTTCATGGTAAACTATACATAGTTGTTAAAAAAATTCAAATAATTTAATAAATTTAAAATATTCGTTTTCTTTTTTAGTAAAAAACACACTATTTTTCAAGTGTATAGTACACGATTTCTAGAAACAAATGTTGATATTTTAAAAATACAAACAATAAGTGTAAATTAAGCTTGAAGCTTCATGGTGAACAATACATTGTTCTCAAGAAAACCAAATAATTTAAAAAGTTTAAAATATGTGTTTTCATTTTTAAAGTAAAAAACACCCTATATTTCAAGTCTATAGTACATGATTTCTACAAACAAATGTTGGAATTTTGAAAATATAAAAAATTAAGTAAATTAAGCTAGAAACTTAATGGTAAACAATACATTGATTTGACAAAAAAAATTAAATAATTTGATAAATTTAAAATATACGATTTCATTTTTTTAGTAAAAAACACCCTACTTTTCAAGTATATAGTACACGATTTCTAGAAACAAATGTTGATATTTTAAAAATATAAAAAAATCGTGTAAATTAAGCTTGAAACTTCTTGATGAAAAATACATTGTTTTCAAAAAAATCAAATAATTTAATAAATTTAAAATATGCGTTTTCATTTTTAAAGTAAAAAACACCCTAAATTTCAAGTCTATAGTACACGATTTCTACAAACAAATGTTGCAATTTTAAAAATATAAAAAACGTGTAAATTAAACTAAAAAATTCATGGTAAACAATATATTGTTGTCAAAAAAATCAAATAAATTAATAAATTAAAAATATGTGTTTTCATTTTTTTAGTAAAAAACACACTATTTTATAAGTGTATCGTTCACGATTTCTAGAAACAAATGTTGATATTTAAAAAATATAAAAAATAGTGTAAATTAAGCTAGAAACTTCATGGTGAAAAATAAATTGTTTTAAAAAAAATCAATTTATTGAATAAATTTAAAATATGCGTTTTCATATTTAAAGAAAAAAATAACCTATATTTCGTGTCTATAGTACATGATTTCTACAAACAAATATTTAAATTTAAAAAATATAAAAAATTATTTAAATTAAGCTAGAAATTTCAGGGTAAATTATAGATTGTTGTCAAAAAAATCAAATAATTTAATAAATTTAAAATATGCGTTTTAATTTTTTTAGTAAAAAACACATTATTTTTCAAGTGTATAGTACACGATTTCTAAAAATAAATGTTGACATTTTAAAAATATAAAAAATAAGTTTAAATTAGGCTAGAAACTTCATCGTCAACACAACATTGTTGTCAAAAAATTTAAATAATTTAATAAATTTAAAAAATGGGTTTGCATTTTTAAAGTAAAAAACACCCTATATTTCTAGTCTATAGTACACGATTTCTACAAACAAATATTGCAATTTTAAAAATATAAACAATTGTGAAAATTAAACTAGAAACTTTATGGTAAACAATATATTGATTTCAAAAAAATTAAATAATTTAATAAATTGAAAATATACGTTTTCATTTTTAAAGTAAAAAATACCCGATATTTCAAGTCTATATAGTACACGATTTCTATAAACAATTGTTGCAATTTTAAAAATATAAAAACTTAAGTAAATTAAGCTAGAAACTTCATGGTAAACAATACTTTGATTTCAAAAAAAAAATAAAAAAATATACTAAATTTAAAATATGCGATTTCATTTTTTTAGTAAAAAACACTCTACTTTTCAAATGTATAATACACGATTTCTAGAAAAAAATGTTGATATTTTAAAAATATAAAAAAAACTGTAAATTAGGCTAGAAACTTCATTATGAAAAATACATTGTTTTCAAAAAAATCAAATAATTTAAAAAATTTAAAATATGCTATTTCATTTTTAAAGTAAAAAACACCCTAAATTTCAAGTCTATAGTAGACGATTTCTACAAACAAATGTTGCAATTTTAAAAATATAAAAAACGTTTAAATTAAACTAAAAAATTCAGGGTAAACAATACATTGATTTCAAAAAGAATTAAATAATTTAATAAATTTAAAATATACATTTTCATTTTTTTAGTAAAAAACACAATATTTTTTAAGTGTATAGTACACGGTTTCTACAAACAAATGTTGATATCTTAAAAATATAAAAAAATAGTGTAAATTAAGCTAGAACCTTCATGGTGAACAAGAAACTGTTGTCAAATAAATCAAATAATTGAATAAATTTAAAATATGTTTTTTCATTTTTAAAGTAAAAAACACCCTATATTTCAAGTTTATAGTACACGATTTCTACAAATAAATGCTGCAATTTTAAAAATAAAAATATTGTGTAAATTAAGTTAGAAACTTCATGGTAAACTATAAATTGTTGTCAACAAAATCAAATAATTTAATAAATTTAAAATATTCGTTTTAACACACTATTTTCAAGTGTATAGTACACGATTTCTACAAATAAATATTGATATTTTAAAAATATAAAAAATAAGTGTAAATTAAGCTTGAAGCTTCATGGTGAAAATTACATTGTTGTTAAGAAAATCAAATAATTTAATAATTTTAAAATATGCATTTTCATTTTTAAAGTAAAAAACACCATATATTTCAAGTCTACAGTACACGATTTCTACAAACAAATGTTGCAATTTTAAAAATATAAAAAATTAAGTAAATTAAGCTACAAAACTTAATGGTAAACAATACATTGATTTCAAAAAAAATTTAAATAATTTACTAAATTTAAAAT
This sequence comes from Cyamopsis tetragonoloba, assembly GCA_037177725.1. NCBI lineage: Eukaryota > Viridiplantae > Streptophyta > Magnoliopsida > Fabales > Fabaceae > Cyamopsis > Cyamopsis tetragonoloba. The sequence goes on along the minus strand of CM074122.1, from coordinate 60,863,063 downwards.
ATACGATTTCATTTTTTTAGTAAAAAACACACTACTTTTCAAGTGTATAGTAGACGATTTCTAGAAACAAATGTGGATATTTTAAAAATATAAAAAAAGAGTGTAAATTAAGCTAGAAACTTCTTGATGAAAAATACATTATATTCAAAAAAATCAAATAATTTAATAAATTTAAAATATGCGTTTTCAATTTATATTAAAAAACACCCTAAATTTCAAGTCTATAGTACACGATTTCTACAAACAAATGTTGCAATTTTAAAAATATAAAAAACATGTAAATTAAAGTAAAAAATTCATGATAAACATTATATTGTTGTCAAAAAAATCAAATAAATTAATAAATTAAAAGTATGCGTTTTCATTTTTTTAGTAAAAAACACTATTTTTCAAGTGTATCGTTTACGATTTCTAGAAACAAATGTTGATATTTTAAAAATATAAAAAATAATGAAAATTAAGCTAGAAACTTCATGGTGAAAAATACATTTTTGTCAAAAAAATCAATTTATTGAATAAAATTAAAATATGCGTTTTCATTTTTAAAGTGAAAAACAACCTATATTTCAAGTCTATAGTACACGATTTCTACAAACAAATGTTGCAATTTTAAAAATATAAAAAACGTGTAAATGAAACTAAAAAATTCATGGTAAACAATACATTGTTGTCAAAAAAATCAAAAAAACTAATAAATTAAATATATGTATTTTCATTTTTTTAGTAAAAAACACACTATTTTTCAATTGTATCGTTCACGATTTCAAGAAACAAATGTTGTTATTTTAAAAATATAAAAAATAGAGTAAATTAAGCTAGAAACTTCATGATGAAAAATACAAAAATCAAGCCTTTAACGCTTTTAAGAGATTAGCAAAAGTTATTCAAAACCAAAAGGATTTGAAAATTGCATGCATACGCATTGATCACGGAAAGGAATTTGAAAATATTGATTTTGAAAGATTTTGCGATAAAAATGGCATTGAGCATAATTTCTCGTCTCCAAGGACCCCACAACAAAATGGTGTTGTGGAGAGGAAAAATCGCTCATTAGTTGAGTTAGCTAGAACAATGCTCAATAACATGGATCTTTCAAAATATTTTTGGGTAGATGCAGTAAGTACTACATGTCATGTTATGAACCGAGTTCTCATTCGATCTATATTAAAGAAAACTCGTTATGAACTTTTCAAGGGTAGAAAACCCAACATATCTTATTTCCATATTTTTGGATGCAAATGCTTTGTGCTTAATAATGGGAAAGAAAATCTAGGCAAATTTGATGCCAAAGTTGATGAAGGTATATTCTTAGCATACTCCTCAACTAGTAAAGCATATAGAATTTATAATAAAAGAACAATGACTATTGAATATTCTATTCATGTTACTTTTGATGAATCTAACCCCAAAAGCTTGGAAAGAAAGGTTGATGATCTTGCAGGAACTCTTGAAGACATAAGCATTCATGAAGAAAGAAGAATAGAAGAAAACGAGAAGAACATGCCAGAAATTCCAACTCACATACCAACCGAAACACAAAATGAACTCCCCAAAGAATGGAGAGCTTCAAAACATCATCCAATTGATAACATTATTGGTGATATTTCAAAGGGTGTAACCACTAGACACTCCCTTAATAATGCATGTAACTTTATGGCTTTTGTGTCTCAAATTGAACCTACGACCATAGACGAAGCAATTAGCGATGAACATTGGGGTATAGCTATGCAAGAAGAACTAAATCAATTTGAAAGAAATCAAGTTTGGGATCTAGTCCCAAGGCCTAATGACCATCCAATAATAGGCACTAAGTGGGTCTTTAGGAACAAACTAGATGAAACTGGCATAATAACTAGAAACAAAGCTAGACTAGTAGCCAAAGGGTATAATCAAGAGGAAGGCATAGACTATGAAGAAACATATGCTCTCGTAGCTAGGCTTGAAGCCATTAGACTATGAAGAAACATATGCTCCCGTAGCTTGGCTTGAAGCCATTAGACTCCTACTTGCTTTTGCTTGTATCATGGATTTTAAACTTTATCAAATGGATGTCAAAAGTGCTTTCTTGAACGGCTATACACAGGAAGAAGTTTATGTTGAACAACCTCCTGGGTTTGAAAACACTGAACTTCCAAGTCATGTTTACAAACTCAAGAAAGCCTTGTATGGGCTAAAGCAAGCCCCTAGGGCTTGGTACGAAAGACTAAGTAAGTTTCTTTTGAACAATAAATTTCAAAGAGGTAAGGTAGATAACACCTTATTTATAAAACAAAGGCACAATGACATACTACTTGTACAAATTTATGTTGATGATATAATATTTGGTGCTACTAATGAAAGTCTTTGTAAGGAATTTGCTACAAGTATGCAGGGAGAATTTGAAATGTCCATGATGGGAGAACTTACATTCTTCCTTGGATTTCAATTTAAACAAACAAAGCAAGGAACGTTTGTATCACAAACAAAATATTGCAAAGAATTGCTCAAGAAATTTGGCATGGACAATGCTAAGGAAATAAGTACTCCTATGGGTACTTCATGCTATCTTGACAAAGATGAAAAAGGTAAACCCGTTGATGTGTCAAAATATCGAGGTATGATTGGATCCTTGCTATATTTAATTGCTAGCAGACCTGATATCATGTTTAGTGTATGTATGTGTGCTAGATATCAGGCATGCCCGGAAGAGTCACATCTTAGTGCTGTAAAAAGAATTATGAGATATTTGATTGGGACTTGTAACATGGGCTTATGGTATCCTAAAGGTGCATCCTGCTCATTACTCGGATATTCTGATTCCGATTTTGCTGGATGTAAGTTGGATAGAAAAAGAACTAGCAGCACATGCCACCTTGGAAATTCATTAATTTCATGGCACAGTAAGAAACAAGTTAGTGTGGCATTATCCACTGCCGAAGCTGAGTATGTAGTGGCAGGAAGTTGTTGTGCACAAATTCTCTAGTTAAAACAACAACTCGAGGACTATGGTATTCATTTGCATAATATTCCACTAAAATGTGATAACACTAGTGCTATAAATCTCACGAAAAACCCAATCATGCACTGAAGAACCAAACATATTGAAATCAGACATCACTTCATTACAGATCATGTTCAAAAATGTGACTGTGTGCTTGAGTTCATTGATACATCTAGCTGATATCTTCACTAAGCCTCTTCCAACTGAAAATTTTTATTTTATAAGAAGAGAGCTAGGAATACTTGATCAATATTGTGTTCTTTAAATTGCTTTATAATTATTTATTGATCTATTACTGACTTGGGCGTCGGAGCCTTTTCTTTTTGTTTTGCAAGTCTCATTGGAAAAAGAAATCAAAGCAAAAGAAATCAGGATCTCAATCCTATAACAAAAAACTATGAGCTTCCCTTCAATATTCGAATATGACCCTTCTGTGGTCACATATTCAAATATGTATTCGAATACAAAATAATTTTAAAGTGTTTTTCAACATATCCAATTTAATACCAGATTTCATGTATTCGAATTCAAATAAGTCACTCCAGCACACTTATATTCGAATAGATATTAGAATATGTCAGGGAAATATTCGAATACATATTCGAATATTGCACCCAATATTCGAATATGGACATTCTTGCGCATATAAAAGGATAAACTTTTTAACTCCCAAAATCACACTACTCATCTTGTCCCTTCATCTCTTGTTCCACATACTTCTCTTCAAACTTAATCAACTATTTTTCATCTCTCTCTCTCCAAAATCACCTAATGGCCTCTTCACCACCATCCTCTCCTCCTCCTGCTCATTCTCCACCATCACCAACCCACAAAAGACCACGTTCAAACGTACCGTTGTCAACAAACCACCTTCCATACCACGTGGGCCACGAAGTGGATCTTCTTCCTCCTCCGTTCCTCTCACAACAACTGGTTTTACTTCAGATTTCCAGAGATGGTTCTCCAACACATCTCAAATTATGAAATTCCAGACTGGATTTTCTGACAGGAAAATTGTTGACCCACGGTGGGTTAACATTCCTTGTTTTCGTTCCCAAGGCTTCTCGTTTGTTTCTTGGCTTGAATCAACCAATTTGGTACCTTTTCTCAGCATTCAAGAAAAAGTCTATCCCAACCTCGTCTATGTATTCTACTCCAACCTCACCTACAATTCTGAAACCTGCACAATCTCATCCGAAGTGAAAAAGACGACAATTCACATTCCTCCCTCTCTCTGGACTTCTCTCACCGGGCTACAATTTGACGGAGCCCAAATTTCAGGATCAACTGCCATGGGACAGTGGGCCTCTGAATACAATCCTATTCAGGCAATCGAGGCTATGTGCCATGTGAGATCTTCCTTTCATACTTCCAAAATGGGTGACTACCTTCCCACCAGCACACCCACCATGGACTCTCGTATAGTCCATCTCATTATTGCTCGCGTCCTCCTCGGTCGTGTTGGGAACTTCACCAAAGTCCTCCATGATGACTGTCCTCTTCTGTGGGCCATCATCAAAGAAAAGCCCGTTGACTGGGCTAGACTGGTTCAGCATCACATGCTGAAGGGGGCAATCGACACCACTCCTCTTCCCTATCCCACCTTAATCACAGTCATTCTTTGGCACTTCAGAGTAAGTCTGGCCGATGAATACAGTACCACCATTGATGGCCACAAGTTTGAAAATGGTCAATCATTGCTACATCGGGCAAGCATTGTTTATGCTGCCGAAAATTGGTATATTCAGGAATTGGGGACTGAAGGAAATCGCCCCAAAGAAAATTATCCTAATATCGATCCTGAAGACCTCCCTGAACCAGATCTAGAACCACTTCCACCACATTTCCAACAGTTGAGTCTTCAGTTTTCTCAAATGATGGACGCTAAGTTTGAACAACAGCGTCAGTATATCGACCAGCGTCAAATTGCTCGAAGCAACTCCAACTTTGTGCCTCCGTACTCCCAATCTGCCTTTCCTGCAGATCAAGGTGATGCTAGCGGGTTTCATCAGCATTTTGGCGGTATCGATCTCCAAAGTTTCGGGGCTCAACCAAGTCCTGATTTGGATTTTGATTTCTTTCAAACACCGCCTGCCTCCGGCCCTCAATGACTGCTCAACAAAAAAAAAATTCTTCCTTGCATCCTAACGTAGATTAGTTTTTATTTAATTTGGGACACATTAAAACTTTTTGAACTGATTAGATTAGGGATTATTTTTATTATCCTCACCATTATGTCTCAAAATTGTTATCTCTTTTTTATGATGCCAAAAGGTGGAGAAGAAATATTACTACACTTAACTTAACCGGAATAATGTTGTTGCTTATTAAAAATGCTTAACATATCTATATGCATGTTGACAGGGGAGTCGAACTTCATAAGTAAGGGGGAGTCTCTCACGCAATAAGTTATCTGATTCGTTTGTTGTTTGTCATCATCAAAAAGGGGGAGTATGTAAATGCAACATGCTCTAAGTTTGAAGTTTCGATGATTCCACAACAAACCGAGAATCAAAAGGATAAATCCCGCGAACAAGCGCAGTAAACAGATCCGCAACAACAAAGGGTATATAGGTTTTAAATTATAAATAAATGTAATTTTGATTAAGGCTCTTTGGAATTGAAACAAACATTTTTCTAAAAGGGATTTTTAGAAAAATATTAAGAGTTAAGATAAAAACATTTTTCAAAGAAAAGACCCTCCTAGAAAATTTTAAAGAAAATATCTAAAAATTGATTTTCACCTGAAAAAGTCAAAATTGGGTGTATATTCGAATATCAAGGTTCTGGAAATAAAATTTGAATTTTTCTGACCAGTATATTCAAATATATATTCGAATATGGCTTGTCATATTCAAATACATATTCGAATATGACATATTGTATTGGCCTGATCATTTTTCAGAAACTGTGTATTCGAATCTATATTCGAATATGGCTTGCCATATTCGAATACATATTTGAATATAACAAGGAACCTAGGCCTTGTCACCTTCCAAAACTAGTATATTCGAATATGGAACCTCCATATTCGAATATGGAACCTCCATATTCGAATATGGAACCTCCATATTCGAATATCTATTCGAATATGAAGCCTACAGAAATCAAATTTTAAATGCAAAAACACTATATTCGAATACATATTCGAATATGAAAGTGCCATATTCGAATATGAAAGTATTATATTCGAATATACTGATGTCATATTCAAATAGCATATTCGAATATGTTAATGAAATATGCGCAGCTTCTGACTATTGTTTCTCCTATCTATAAAAAGCGCTTCTGATTTAAAATATAACATACCCTTGTGAGCTTAACATTGAATTGAAAAAATTACTTCCTATCATCAATCTCTCTAAATCAAGGGTCTTGTGCTTTTGCCAAAGGCTTACTTTGTTTTTTCCCTATTCTGTTTCTTTCATCAAAACAAAGAGGCTTAAATCAAATATATTAAAGCTTCAAGTTGTATCATTTACTCTTTTAAGAGTTTCAATTGTGGTGAGCTAATTTTGTGTGAAGGTGTGGTATCCTTCTAAATTGTTTGAAGCTGGGGTATCCTTCAAGGTGTTCTTAGGGTGAGGTATCCCTAGATTGAGGCCTTTAAAATTGGTGGGGTATCCAATTAGAAAAGGTGCTCTTAGTGTGTAATTGTTCAAAAGTAATACAAGAAATCTCACGTGGCGGAGATTCGTTGACTGGACGTAGGTCACAAGTGGTGTGTGACTGAACTAGTATAAAACTCAGTGCTATTCTCTTTATCCCTAAAACTCATATATGTTTGGTTTATTTAATCTTCATTTCTATTTTTCATTACATCTTAATTCCATACGTCAACTAATATATACCTTGCCTAAGTTTTATTATAATTTTAAACGAATTCACGGAAAATTTTTTAAGCTTAATTCACCCCCCTCTTGAGCATAGAGGCCACTTGGTTAACAAAAAATATGGGGTATTTTAATAAAGTATGAGATATTTCGAAGAAATTTTACCTTTGCTAAAAATTACTCAAACTTTCCATTTTTGGTAAACTGACCACATGACCTCAAATTTTTTCTTGTCCACCTTAAAACCACAAATAAAAATTGGGTGGTACTAAGTTGGGGAATAATTTTGGAATTTACCTCATACATTGTAAAACCTCATACTTTCTATTTTTAGAAATTTCTATTTTTAGAAAGTATGAGATATTTCTAAGAAAATTTACCCTTTAAAAAATCGCTCAAACATTCGATTTTTGGTAAAGTGACCACATGACCTCATTTTTTCTGGCCCACCTTAAAACCACCCATAAAAATTGTGTGGTTCTATGATGGGGGAAAAATTGAAATTTTACCCCATACTTTCAATAACGCCATACTTGTTATTTTTAGAAAATTTACCCTTTCTAAAAAATTCCTCAATTTTCCATTTTTTGTGAAGTGACCACAAGAGCTCAAATTTTTTGTGGCCCACCTTAAAATCACCCAAAAAAATGGGGAGGTTCTAAGTTGGGGGAAAAATTTTGAATTTACGTCATACTTTATAAAACTTCATACTTTCTATGTTTAGAAATTTCTATTTTTAAAAGTATATAAGATATTCCTAACAAAGTTTAGCCTTTCTAAAAAGAGTAATGTTGGATCCTCCTAAAAATCCTCCTACTTATCCTCTTATTACCATATAAAGTACTAAATTAAGTGGACTTTCAATCTTGAAACCATAAAAAGCATTGAAGATATACTTTAATGACTATGTAGAAAGACTTGTAGGAACATGGAGTAGGAGGATTAAGAATTACTCTTCTAAAAATACCTTATACTTTCTATTTTTTTGTAAAGTTACCACATTATCTAAATTTTTTTCTACCACCCTTAAAATCATGATCACTTTACCAAAAATGGAAAATATGGGGTATTGTAAGAAAATATAAGATATTTCTATGATGATTTACACTTTAGAAGAATTCCTCAAACTTTCTATTTTTGGTAAAGTGAACACATAACCTCAAATTTTTTCTGCCGCACCTTAAAACCACCCATAACTTATGTGGGTGGTTATAGGCTGACCTTATTATCTCAAATATTTTCTGCCATACCTTAAGACCACCCCTAAAATTGTGATCACTTTCCCAAAATTGAAAAATATGGGGTATTTTAAGAAAGTATGAGATATTTCTAAGAAATTTTACCTTTTATAAAAATTTCTGAAACTTTCCATTTTTGGAAAAGTGCGACAGAAAAAACATGAGGTTATGTGTTCACTTTACCGAAAATAAAAAGTTTGAAAAATTCTACTAAAGTGTAAATCATCATAGAAATATCTTATATTTTCTTACAATACCCCATATTTTCCATTTTCGGTAAAGTGATCATGATTTTAAGGGTGGTAGAAAAATTTTTAGATAATGTGGTAACTTTACAAAAAGTAGAAAGTATAAGGTATTTTTAGAAGAGTAATTCCTAATCCTCCTACTCCATGTTCCTACAAGTCTTTCTACTTTCTCATTAAAGAATATCTTCAATGTTTTTTATGGTTTCAAGATTGAAAGTCCACTTAATTTAATACTTTATATGGTAATAGGAGGATAAGTAGAAGAATTTTTAGGAGGATCCAACATTACTCTTTTTAGAAAGGGTAAACTTTCTTTGGAATATCTTATATACTTTTAAAAATAGAAATTTCTAAAAATAGAAAGTACGAAGTTTTATAAAGTATGAGGTAAATTCTAAATTTTTTTCCCCAACTTAGAACCTCCCTATTTTTATGGATGATTTTAAGGTGGGCTACAAAAAAAATTGAGCTCATTTGGTCACTTCACCAAAAATGGAAAACTTGAGGAACTTTTAGAAAGAGTAAATTTTCTTAAAAAAATGATACTTTCTCAAAATGGAAATTTCTAAAAATAAAAAGTATGGCGTTTTTGAAAGTATTTCAATTTTTCCCCCAACATAGAACCACACAATTTTTATGTGTGGTTTTAAGGTAGACCAAAAAAAATGAGGTCATGTGGTCAAATTACAAAAAATGGAAAGTTTGAGGAATTTTAAGAAAGGGTAAATTTTCTTAGAAATATCTCATACTTTCTAAAAATAGAAATTTCTAAAAATAGAAAGAATGAGGTTTTAGAATGTATGAGGTAAATCGTAAAATTATTCCCCTACTTAGTACCACCAATTTTTATTTGTGGTTTTGAGGTGGGAAGGAAAAAATTTGAGGTCATGTGGTCACTTTTCCAAAAATGGAAAGTATCAGAAATTTTTATAAAAGGTAAAATTTCTTAGAAATATCTCATACTTTCTTAAAATACCCCATATTTTTCAATTTTGGTAAAGTGATCACAATTTTAGGGTTGGCCTTAAGGTATGCCAGAAAATATTTGAGATAAAATGGTCACTGCACTAAAAATAGAAAGGATGAGGTATTTTTAGAAAGGGTAAATTTTTTTATAAGTATTTTGTAATTTCAAAAAACACCACATATTTTTCCCCCTCCTAATAACCACCCAGAATAGTTAATGGATGATTTAAGGTGCGACACAAAAAACTTGAGGTTATGTGTTCACTTTATCGAAAATAAAAAGTTTGAAAAATTCTTCTAAAGTGTAAATCATCATAGAAATATCTCATATTTTCTTACAATACCTCATATTTTCAATTTTTGGTAAAGTGATCATGATTTTAACGGTGGTAGAAAATTTTTTAGATAATGTGGTAACTTTACAAAAGATAGATAGTATAAGGTATTTTCAGAAGAGTAATTCCTAATCCTCCTACTCCATGTTCCTACAAGTCTTTCTACTTTCTCATTAAAAAATATCTTCAATGTTTTTTATGGTTTCATGATTTAAAATCAACTTAATTTAATACTTTATATGGTAATAGGAGGATAAGTAGGAGAATTTTTAGGAGGATCTGGTATTACTGTTTTTAGAAAGGGTAAACTTTCTTAGGAATATCTTATATACTTTTAAAAATAGAAATTTCTAAAAATAGAAAGTATGAAGTTTTATAAAGTATGAGGTAAATTCTAAATTTTTCCCCCAACTTAGAACCTCCCTATTTTTATGGGAGATTTTAAGGTGGGCCACAAAAAAAATGGAGCTCATGTGGTCACTTCACCAAAAATGGAAAACATGAGGAATATTTAGAAAGGGTAAATTTTCATAGAAATATCTGATACTTTTTCAAAACGGAAATTTCTAAAAATAGAAAGTATGGCGTTTTTGAAAGTATGGGGAAAAATTTGAATTTTTCCCCCAACATAGAAACACACAATTTTTATGTGTGGTTTTAAGGTGGACAAAAAAAAAATGAGTTCATGTGGTCACATTACAAAAAATGGAAAGTTTGAGGAATTTTTAGAAAGGGTAAATTTTCTTACAAAAATCTCATACTTTCTAAAAATAGAAATTATGAGGTTTTCGAATGTATGAGGTAAATTCTAAAATTAGTCCCCAACTTAGTACCACACAATTTTTATTTGTGGTTTTAAGGTGGGCAAGAAAAAATTTGAGGTCATGTGGTCACTTTACCAAAAATGGAAAGTTTGAGAAATTTTTATAAAAGGTAAAATTTCTTAGAAATATCTCATACTTTCTTAAAATACCCCATATTTTTCATTTTTGGTAAAGTGATCACAATTTTAGGGTTGGCCTTAAGGTATGCCAAAAAATATTTAAGATAAAATGGTCACTACACTAAAAATAGAAAGGATGAGGTATTTTTAGAAAGGGTAAATTTTTTTATAAGTATTTTGTAATTTCAAAAAACACCACATATTTTTCCCCCTCCTAATAACCACCCAGAATAGTTAATGGATGATTTAAGGTGCGACATAAAACACTTGAGGTTATGTGTTCACTTTACCGAAAATACAAAGTTTGAAAAATTCTTCTAAAGTGTAAATCATCATAGAAATATCTCATATTTACTTACAATACCCCATATTTTCCATTTTTGGTATAGTGATCATTATTTTAAGGATTGTAGAAAAAATTTTAGTTAATGTGGAAACATTACAAAAAATAGAGAGTATAAGGTATTTTTAGAAGAGTTATTCTTAATCCTCCTACTCCATGTTCCTACAAGTCTTTCTATTTTCTCATTAAAGAATATACTCAATGTTTTTTTTGGTTTCAAGATTGAAAGTCCACTTAATTTAATACTTTATATAGTAATAGTAGGATAAGTAGGAGAATTTTTAGGAGGATCCAGCATTACTCTTTTTAGAAAGGGTAAACTTTCTTAGAAATTTCTTATATACTTTTAAAAATAGAAATTTCTAAAAATAGAAAGTATGAAGTTTTATAAAGTATGAGGTAAATTCTAAATTTTTCCCCAACTTAGAACCTCCATATTTTTATGGGTGATTTTAAGGTGGGCCACAAAAAAAATTGAGCTCATGTGGTCACTTCACCAAAAATGGAAAACATGAGGAATTTTTAGAAAGGGTAAATTTTCTTAGAAATATGTGATACTTTTTCAAAACGGAAATTTTTAAAAATAGAAAGTATGGCGTTTTTGAAAGTATGGGGAAAAATTTCAATTTTTCCCCCAACATAGAACCACAAAATTTTTATGTGTGGTTTTAAGGTGGACCAATAAAAATGAGGTTATGTGGTCACATTACAAAAAATGGAAAGTTTGAGGAATTTTTAGAAAGGGTAAATTTTCTTACAAAAATTTCATACTTTCTAAAAATAGAAATTATGAGGTTTTAGAATGTATGAGGTAAATTCTAAAATTATTCCCCAAATTAGTATTTTTATGTGTGGTTTTAAGGTGGACCAAAAAAAAATGAGTTCATGTGGTCACATTAAAAAAAAATGGAAACTTTGAGGAATTTTTAGAAGGGGTAAAATTTCTTAGAAATATATCATACTTTCTTAAAATACCCCATATTTTTCATTTTTGGTAAAGTGATCACAATTTTAGGGTTGGCCTTAAGGTATGCCAGAAAATATTTGAGATAAAATGGTCACTACACTAAAAATAGAAAGGATGAGGTATTTTTAGAAAGGGTAAATTTTTTTATAAGTATTTTGTAATTTCAAAAAACACCACATATTTTTCCCCCTCCTTATTACTACCCAGAATAGTTAATGGATGATTTAAGGTGCGACAGAAAAAACTTGAGGTTATGTGTTCACTTTACCGAAAATAAAAAGTTTGAAAAACTCTTCTAAAGTGTAAATCATCATAGAAATATCTCATATTTTCTTACAATACCCCATATTTTCCATTTTTGGTAAAGTGATGATGATTTTAAGGGTGGTAGAAAAAATTTTAGATAATGTGGTAACTTTACAAAAAATAGAAAGTATAAGGTATTTTTAGAAGAGTAATTCCTAATCCTCCTACTCCATGTTCCTACAAGTCTTTCTACTTTCTCATTAAAGAATATCTTCAACGTTTTTTATTGTTTCAAGATTGAAAGTCCACATAATTTAATACTTTATATGGTAATAGGAGGATAAGTAGGAGAATTTTTAGGAGGATCCAGTATTTCTCTTTTTAGAAAGCGTAAACTTTCTTAGGAATATCTTATATACTTTTAACAATAGAAATTTCTAAAAATAGAAAGTATGAAGTTTTATAAAGTATGAGGTAAATTCTAAATTTTTCCCCAACTTAGAACCTCCCTATTTTTATGGACGATTTTAAGGTGGGCCACAAAAAAAATTGAGCTCATGTGGTCACTTCACCAAAAATGGAAAACATGAGGAATTTTTAGAAAGGGTAAATTTTCTTAGAAATATGTGATACTTTTTCAAAACGGAAATTTTTAAAAATAGAAAGTATGGCGTTTTTGAAAGTATGGGGAAAAATTTCAATTTTTCCCCCAACATAGAACCACAAAATTTTTATGTGTGGTTTTAAGGTGGACCAATAAAAATGAGGTTATGTGGTCACATTACAAAAAATGGAAAGTTTGAGGAATTTTTAGAAAGGGTAAATTTTCTTACAAAAATCTCATACTTTCTAAAAATAGAAATTATGAGGTTTTAGAATGTATGAGGTAAATTCTAAAATTATTCCCCAACTTAGTATTTTTATGTGTGGTTTTAAGGTGGACCAAAAAAAAAAAATGAGTTCATGTGGTCACATTAAAAAAAAATGGAAACTTTGAGGAATTTTTAGAAAGGGTAAAATTTCTTAGAAATATATCATACTTTCTTAAAATACCCCATATTTTTCATTTTTGGTAAAGTGATCACAATTTTAGGGTTGGCCTTAAGGTATGCCAAAAAATATTTGAGATAAAATGGTCACTACACTAAAAATAGAAAGGATGAGGTATTTTTAGAAAAGGTAAATTTTTTTATAATTATTTTGTAATTTCAAAAAACACCACATATTTTTCCCCCTCCTTATAACCACCTAGAATAGTTAATGGATGATTTAAGGTGCGACAGAAAAAACTTGAGGTTATGTGTTCACTTTACCGAAAATAAAAAGTTTGAAATATTCTTCTAAAGTGTAAATCATCATAGAAATATCTCATATTTTCTAACAATACCCCATATTTGCCATTTTTGGTAAAGTGATGATGATTTTAAGGGTGGTAGAAAAAATTTTAGATAATGTGGTAACTTTACAAAAAGTAGAAAGTATAAGGTATTTTTAGAAGAGTAATTCCTAATCCTCCTACTCCATGTTCCTACAAGTCTTTCTACTTACTCATTAAAGAATATCTTCAATGCTTTTTATGGTTTCAAGATTGAAAGTCCACTTAATTTAATACTCTATATGGTAATAGGAGGATTTTTAGGAGGATCCAGCATTACTCTTTTTAGAAATTGTAAACTTTCTTAGGAATATCTTATATACTTTTAAAAATATAAATTTCTAAAAATAGAAAGTATGAAGTTTTATAAAGTTTAGTAAATTCTAAACTTTTTCCCCCAACTTAGAATCTCCCAATTTTTATGGGTGATTCTAAATTAAGCTAGAAACTTCATGGTAAACTATACATTGTTGTCAAAAAAATCAAATAATTTAATAAATTTAAAATATGCGTTTTAATTTTTTTAGTAAAAAACATATTATTTTTCAAGTGTATAGTACACGATTCCTAGAAAAAATGTTGATACTTTAAAAATATAAAAAAATAAGTGTAAATTATGCTAGAAACTTCATGGTGAACAATACATTGTTGTCATTAAATTCAAATAATTTAATAAATTTATAATATAGGTTTTCATTTTTAAAGTAAAAAACGCCCTATATTTCAAGTCTATAGTACACGATCTCTACAAACAAATGTTGCAATTTTAATAATATAAATTTGTGTAAATTAAGCTAGAAACTTCAAGGTAAACAATACATTGATTTCAAAAAGAATTAAATAATTTAACAAATTTAAAATATACGTTTTCATTTTTTTAATAAAAAACACACTATTTTACATGTGTATAGTACACGATTTCTACAAACAAATGTTGATATTTTAAAAATATAAAAAAATAGTGTAAATTAAGCTAGAAACTTCATGGAGAACAAGAAACTGTTGTCGAAAAAATCAATTAATTTAATAAATTTAAAATATGCTTTTTCATTTTTAAAGTAAAAAACACCCTATATTTCTAGTCTATAGTACACGATTTCTACAAACAAATGTTGCAATTTTAAAAATATAAAAATGTGTAAATTAAACTAGAAACTTCATGGTAAACATTAAATTGTTGTCAAAAAAATAAAATAATTTAGTAAATTTAAAATATGCGTTTAAATTTTTTTAGGTAAAAAACACATTATTTTTCAAGTGTATAGTACACGATTTCTAGAAACAACTGTTGATATTTTAAAAATATTAAAAATAGAGTAAATTAAGCTAGAAACTTCATGGTGAAAAATACATTGTTGTCACAAACAACAATTTATTGAATAAATTTAAAATATGTGTTTTCATTTTTAAAGTAAAAAACAACCTATATTTCAAGTCTATAGTACATGATTTCTACAAACAAATGTTGCAATTTTAAAAATATAAAAATGTGTAAATTAAACTAGAAACTTCACGGTAAAAATTACATTTTTGTCAAAAAAATCAAATAAATTAATAAATTAAAAATATGCATTATCATTTTTTTAGTAAAAAACACACTATTTTTCAAGTGTATCGTTCACGATTTCTAGAAACAAATGTTGATATTTTAAAAATATAAGAAATAAGTGTAAATTAGGCTAGAAACTTCATTATAATAAATACATTGTTTTAAAAAAATCTAATAATTAAATAAATTTAAAATATGCGTTTTCATTTTTAAAGTAAAAAACTCCCAAAATTTCAAGTCTATAGTACACGATTTCTACAAACAAATGTTGCAATTTTAAAAATATAAAAAACGTGTAAATTAAACTAAAAAATTCAGGGTAAACAATACATTGATTTCAAAAAGAATTAAATAATTTAATAAATTTAAAATATACGTTTTTATTTTTTAGTAAAAAACACACTATTTTTTAAGGGTATAGTACACGATTTCTACAAACAAATGTTGATATCTTAAAAATATAAAAAAATATTGTAAATTAAGCTACAACCTTCATGGTGAACAAGAAACTGTTGTCAAATAAATCAAATAATTGAATAAATATAAAATATGCATTTTCATTTTTAAAGTAAAAAACACCATATATTTCAAGTTTCTAGTACACGATTTCTACAAACAAATGTTGCAATTTTAAAAATAAAAAAATTGTGCATATTAAGTTAGAAACTTCATGGTAAACTTTACATTGTTGTCAAAAAAATAAAATAATTTAATAAATTTAAAATATTCGTTTTCTTTTTTTTTTTAGTAAAAAACACACTATTTTTCAAGTGTATAGTATACGATTTCTAGATACAAATATTGATATTTTAAAAATATAAAAAACAAGTCTAAATTAAGCTTGAAACTTCATGGTGAACAATACATTGTTATCAAGAAAATCAAATAATTTAATAAGTTTAAAATATGCGTTTTCTTTTTTAAATTAAAAAACACCCTATATTTCAAGTCTATAGTACACGATTCTACAAACAAATGTTGCAATTTTAAAAATATAAAAAATTAAGTAAATTAAGCTAGAAACTTAATGGTAAACAACACATTGATTTCAAAAAAAAAAATTTACTAAATTTAAAATATACGATGTCATTTTTTTAGTAATAAACACCCTACTTTTCAAGTGTATAGTATACGATTTCTAGAAACAAATGTGGATATTTTAAAAATATAAAAAAATAGTGTAAATTAAGCTAGAAACTTCTTGATGAAAAATACATTTTTTTCAAAAAAATCAAATAATTTAATAAATTTAAAATATGCGTTTTCATTTATAAAGTAAAAAACACACTAAATTTCAAGTCTATAGTACACGATTTCTACAAACAAATGTTGCAATTTTAAAAATATAAAAAACGTGTAAATTAAACTAAAAAATTCATGGTAAACAATATATTTTTGTCAAAAAAATCAAATAAATTAATAAATTAAAAATATGTGTTTTCATTTTTTTAGTAAAAAACACAGTATTCTATAAGTGTATCGTTCACGATTTCTAGAAACAAATGTTGATATTTTAAAAATATAAAAAATAGTGTAAATTAAGCTAGAAACTTCATGGTGAAAAATAAATTTTTGTTAAAAAATCAATTTATTGAATAAATTTAAAATATGCATTTTCATATTTAAAGTAAAAAACAACCTATATTTCATGTCTATAGTACACGATTTCTACAAACAAATGTTTAAATTTTAAAAATATAAAAAATTGTGTAAATTATGCTAGAAACTTCATGGTAAATTATACATTGTTGTCAAAAAAATCAAATAATTTAGTAAATTTAAAATATGCGTATTAATTTTTTTAGTAAAAAACATATTATTTTTCAAGTTTATAGTACACGATTTCTAGAAACAAATATTGATATTTTAAAAATATAAAAATAAGTTTAAATTAGGCTAGAAATTTCATGGTGAACAATACATTGTGGTCAAAAAATTCAAATAATTTAACAAATTTTAAATATGGGTTTGCATTTTTAAAGTAAAAAACACCCTATATTTCTAGTCTATAGTACACGATTTCTACAAACAAATATTGCAATTTTCAAAATATAAACAATTGTGTAAATTAAACTAAAAACTTTATGGTAAACAATATATTGATTTCAAAAAAATTATATAATTTAATAAATTTAAATTATACGTTTTCATTTTTAAACTAAAAAACACCCGATATTTCAAGTCTATAGTACACGATTTCTACAAACAATTGTTGCAATTTTAAAAATATAAAAACTTAAGTAAATTAAGCTAGAAACTTAATGGTAAACAATACTTTGATTTCAAAAGAAAATTAAATAATTTACTAAATTTAAAATATGCGGTTTCATTTTTTTAGTAAAAAACACCCTACTTTTCAAGTGTAATGTACACGATTTCTAGAAAAAAATGTTGATATTTTAAAAATATAAAAAATAAGTGTAAATTAGGCTAGAAACTTCATTATGAAAAATACATTGTTTTCAAAAAAATCAAATAATTTAAAAAATTTAAAATATGCGTTTTCATTTTTAAAGTAAAAAACACCCTAAATTTCAAGTCTAAGTACACGATTTCTACAAACAAATGTTGCAATTTTAAAAATATAAAAAACATGTAAATTAAACTAAAAAATTCAGGGTAAACAATACATTGATTTCAAAAAGAATTAAATAATTTAATAAATTTAAAATATACGTTTTCAGTTTTTTAGTAAAAAACACACTAATTTTTAAGTGTATAGTACACGATTTCTACAAACAAATGTTGTAATTTTAAAAATATAAAAAATTAAGCTAGAAACTTAATGGTAAACAATACATTGATTTCAAAAAAAAATTAAATAATTTAATAAATTTAAAATATACAATTTCATTTTTTTAGTACAAAACACCCTACTTTTCAAGTGTATAGTACACGATTTCTAGAAACAAATGTGGATATTTTAAAAATATTAAAAAATTATGTAAATTAAGCTAGAAACTTCTTGATGAAAAATACATTCTTTTCAAAATATCAAATAATTTAATAAATTTAAAATATGCGTTTTCATTTTTAAAGTAAAAAACAACCTATATTTCAAGTCTATAGTACACGATTTCTACAAAAAAATGTTGCAATTTTAAAAATATAAAAAATTGTGTAAATTAAGTTAGAAATTTCATGGTAAACTATACTTTGTTGTTAAAAAAATCAAATAATTTAATAAATTTAAAATATTCGTTTTCTTATTTTTAGTAAAAAACACTATTTATCAAGTGTATAGTACACGATTTCTAGAAACAAATATTGATATTTTAAAAATATAAAAAATAAGTGTAAATTAAGGTTGAAGTTTCATGGTGAACAATACATTGTTGTCAAGAAAATCAAATAATTTAATAAGTTTAAAATATGCGTTTTCATTTTTAAAGTAAAAAATACCCTATATTTCAAGTCTATAGTACACGATTTCTACAAACAAATGTTGTAATTTTAAAAATATAAAAAATTAAGCTAGAAACTTAATGGTAAACAATACATTGATTTCAAAAAAAAATTAAATAATTTAATAAATTTAAAATATACAATTTCATTTTTTTAGTACAAAACACCCTACTTTTCAAGTGTATAGTACACGATTTCTAGAAACAAATGTGGATATTTTAAAAATATTAAACAATTATGTAAATTAAGCTAGAAACTTCTTGATGAAAAATACATTCTTTTCAAAATATCAAATAATTTAATAAATTTAAAATATGCGTTTTCATTTTTAAAGTAAAAAACAACCTATATTTCAAGTCTATAGTACACGATTTCTACAAACAAATGTTTCAATTTAAAAAATATTAAAAATTGTATAAATTAAGCTAGAAACTTCATGGTAAGTTATACATTATGTTCAAAAAAATCAAATAATTTAATAAATTTAAAATATGCGTTTTAATTTTTTTAGTAAAAAACACATTATTTATCAAGTGTATAGTACAGGATTTCTAGAAACAAATGTTGATATTATTAAAATATAAAAAATAAGTGTAAATTAAGCTAGAAACTTCATGGTCAACAATACATTGATTTAAAAAAAAAATTATATAATTTACGAAATTTAAAATATGCGTTTTCATTTTTTTTAGTAAAAAACACCCTACTTTTTAAGTGTATAGTATACGATTTCTAGAAACAAATGTTGATATTTTAAAAATATAAAAAAATTGTGTAAATTAAGCAAGAAACTTCATGATGAAAAATACATTGTTGTAAAAAAAATCAAATAATTTAATAAATTTCAAATATGCGTTTTCATTTTTTAAGTTAAAAACACACTATTTTTAAAGTGTATAGTACACGATTTCTAGAAACAAATGTTGATATTTTAAAAATAAAAAAAATAAGTGTAAATTAAGCTAGAAACTTCATGCTGAACAATACACTGTTTTCAAAAAAAGAATTATATAATTTACGAAATTTAAAATATGCGTTTTCATTTTTTTTAGTAAAAAACACCCTACTTTTGAAGTGTATAGTACACGATTTCTAGAAACAAATGTTGATATTTTAAAAATATAAAACAATTGTGTAAATTAAGCAAGAAACTTCATGATAAAAAATACATTGTTGTCAAAAAAATCAAATAATTTAGTAAATTTAAAATATGCGTTTTCATTTTTAAAGTTAAAAACACCTTATATTTCAAGTCTATAGTACACGATTTATACAAACAAATGTTGCAATTTTAAAAATATAAAAAATTTTACAAATTAAGCTAGAAACATCATGGTAAACAATACATTGTTGTTAAAAAAATCAAACAATTTAATAAATTAAAAATATGCATTTTCATTTTTTAAGTTAAAAACACACTATTTTTAAAGTGTATAATACACGATTTCTAGAAAAAATGTTGATATTTTAAAAATATAAAAAAATAGTGTAAATTAAACTAGAAACTTCATGATGAAAAATACATTGTTGACAAAAAAATCAAATAATTTAATAAATTTAAATTATGCGTCTTCATTTTTTTATTAAAAAACACACTATTTTTCATGTGTATAGTACACGATTGCTAGAAACAAATGTTGATATTTTAAAAATATACAAAAATAGTGTAAGTTAAGCTAGAAATATCATGGTGAACAATACATTGTTGACAAACAAATCAAATAATTTAATAATTTTAAAATATGTGTTTTCATTTTTTTAGTTAAAAACACCTTATTTTTCAAGTGTATAGTACACGATTTATATAAACAAATGTTGATATTTTAAAAAGATAAAAAATAGTGTAAATTAAGCTAGAAACATCTTGGTGAACAATACATTGTTGTCAAAAAAATCAAATAATTTAATAAATTTAAAATATGCATTTTGAATTTAAAAGTAAAAAACACCCTATATTTCAAGTAGATTTCTACAACCAAATGTTGCAATTTGAAAATAATAAAAAATTATGTAAATTAAGCTAGAAACTGCATGGTAAACAATAAATTTATTTTAAAAAATTTAAATAATTTAATAAATTTAAAATATGCATTTTCATTTTTAAAGTTAAAAAAACCCTATATTTCAAGTCTATAGTACACGATTTCTACAAATAAATGTTGCAATTTTAAAAATATAAAAAATCGTCTAAATTAATATAGAAACTTCATGGTAATCCATACATTGATTTCAAAAAAAATAATTTAATAAATTTAAAATAAGTGTTTTAATTTTTAAAGTAAATGACACCCTATATTTCAATTCTATAGTACACGATTTCTACAAACAAATTTTGCAATTTTAAAAATATAAAAAATAGTTTAAATTAAGCTATAAAATTCATGGTGCACAATACATTGTATTCAAAAAAATCAATTAATTTAATAAATTTAAAATATGATTTTTCATTTTTAAAGTAAAAAACACCCTATATTTCAAGTCTATAGTACACGATTTCTACAAACAAATGTTGCAATTTTAAAAAGATAAAAAAATGTGTAAATTAAGCTAGAAACTTCATGGTAAACAATACATTGTTTTTAAAAAAATCAAATAATTTAATAAATTAAAAATATGCGTTTTCATGTTTTTAGTAAAAAACACACTATTTTTCAAGTTTATAGTACACGATTTCTAGAGTTAAGCTACAAACTTCATGGTGAACAATACATTGTTGTTAAAAACATCAAATAATTTAATAAATTTAAAATATGCGTTTGCATTTTTAAAGTAAAAAACACCCTATATTTCAAGTCTATAGTAAACGATTTCTACAAACAAATATTGCAATTTTAAAAATATAAAAAATAGTGTAAATTAAGCTAGAAACTTCATGGTAAACATTACATTGATTTCAAAAAAAAAAATTTAATAAATTTTAAATATGAGTTTTCAATTTTTTAGTTAAAAACACTATTTTTTTCAAGTGTATAGTACACGATTTTTAAAAACAAATGTTGATATTTTAAAAATATAAAAAATTAGTGTAAATTAAGCAAGAAACTTCATTGTGAACAATACATTGTTGTCAAAAAAATTAAATAATTTAATAAATTTAAAATATGCGTTTAAATTTTTAAAGTAAAAAACACCCTATATTTCAAGTCTATAGTACACAATTTCTACAAACAAATGTTGCAATTTTAAAAGTATAAATTTTTTGTAACTTAAGCTAGAAACTTTATGGTAAACAATACATTAATTTAAAAAAAATAGTTTAATAAATGTAAAATATGCGTTTTCATTTTTAAAGTAAAAAACACCCTATATGTCAAGTCTTATAATACACGATTTCTGCAAACAAGTGTTGCAATTTTAAAAATATAAAAAATCGTGTAAATTAAGTTAGAAACTTCATGGTAAACAATACATTGATTTCAAAAAAATTATAATAATTTAATAAATGTAAAATATGCGTTTTAATTTTTAGTGAAAAACACCCTATTTTTCAAGTGTATATTTCACGATTTCTAGAAACAAATATTGATATTTTAAAAATATGAAAAAATAGTGTAAATTAAGCTAGAAACTTCATGATGAAAAATACATTGTTTTCCAAAAAATCAAATAATTTAATAAATTTAAAATATGCGTTTTCATTTTTAATGTAAAAAACACTCTATATTTCAAGTATATAGTACACGATTTCTACAAACAAATGTTGCAATTTTAAAAATATAAAAAATTGTGCAAATTAAGCTAGAAACTACATGTTAAACAATACATTGTTGTTAAAAAAATCAAATAATTTAATAAATTTTAAAAATGCGTTTTTATTTTAAAAGTAAAAAACACCCTAAATGTTGCAATTTTAAGAATATAAAAAATTGTGCAAATTAAGTTAGAAACTTCATAGTAAACAATACATTGTTATTTAAAAATCAAATAATTTAATAATTTAAAAATATGCATTTTCATTTTTTTAGTAAAAAACACACTATTTTTCAAGTGTCTAGTACACAATTTCTAGAAACAAATGTTGATATTTTAAAAATATAAAAAAATAATGTAAATTAAGCTACAAACTTCATGGTGAACAATACATTGTTGACAAAAAAATTGTAACACCATAATAATTGAGCTCCCATAACTAATAGAAATCACATATCTTAAGTAAGTGTACATGGGCGTAGTTTGTACATTATGTGACTCTAGTTCGTGGAACTACTAAACTAATACATATTACACATATAGTGAGAGTTACATATAATCTACTTGGCCTAAGTTTATTCAACTGAGTCTAATAAAATAGAATTGGAAGATCCATCATAACAAAATAGTACAATGAGATTTATCAAAACAAAAGCCAGATATCTTCTTGAAACATTTCTTCTACTTGTTGGCTCTTACTCCTGTGTCTCCACAATCACCTGCAACACTATAACCGTGAGATACATGCTTTGACATATATCTCAGTAACCCCCGGTTGTCTAAAACATGTTCAAACAGTGTCACAGGCAACAAGTTGCAAACCCTTCGCAATTCTATAGCTAAGCAACTATAACATTCAAGCATCTAATTTACCATTACAATGCACTTTCAAATCATAGAGTCAATGAAATGCAATGCTATGTATGATTTCCTTTATCATTAGTTTTGTGCCTGCAGTCCGCACCCTCAATGGAGATCTCTGTTGTAACACCTTGATTCTTGAGTCCGTTTTTTTTTAAAAAACACTAACGGAAGCTAAATTCTAATTTACAACAATTAATAACAATAATTACAACCCTTTCAATTTATACGAATTCCTATACAGCTGAACAAATTAATATATGAACTTGAGACTTAGGTTCACCATGTGTAGCTATACCTAAGAAAAGCCCACAACTCGCTTTATCTGTGGCTTTCGCTTCATAATCTTCTGATACCTGCGATATGGTAACCGTCAGTTATATGTAAACATATAACTGAATAACCCCCGGCATTTTGAAAACATTTTTATACCATATCGCAGCTAGTCTAACTGGAAAACACCCCATTTAATCCCTAACACACAATTCAATCCACAATCAATGCAACAACTCATACATAATGCATGCTATGACAATTACGGATGTATGCATGCCATGATCTTTCATTAACATATTTAGTTCTTTTCTTTTCTTGAGTCTTTTATGGAAGCCTCGTGCACTAGACTTCCCCTAGCGCGTGGCTATAACGCGAGGTTGAGCTTAAAACTCGGACCACGGCAAGCGTCCCTATCGTGATCAAACTGGCTGTCGGGCTACCTTGACCCCGTTCATTGGGAATAGCCCAGGACTTTGACCCGTTCATTGGGATAGTCCTTTCTTTCGGGTCATCTTCCCGGTCACCGGGCAACCCTACTAGTTCAGGTCATCTTACCCCGTTCATTGGGAGACCCTACATTCTCAATCTTTTCATGCTTGTCCGCTTACCCGGTGTCTGACCGGTGGAACTCAACCCACTTACTCAAATATAATCATGCATTTCACATTCCACTCATATCATTTACATTCAACATTCATCATTCATGACATTACAATTTTCATTAATCATTACTTAAAGCACTTGCCATCCATGTCATAACATTATACTTATCATAATCATTTAATTTCATTTTACAAGTTATCATGCATTTTCATTCAACATTCATCAATACATTTTCATGATCCTTTTTATGGTTTTTCAACATATTATAACCTAATTTAATGATTATTACCCTACAAATAAGCTAGGATATATTGCATTTTGGAAGGGAAACCAAAGGGTCCTATTCTGGGTCATTTTCGTCGCCGCTAAAAATCTCGCCGCCGCGAAATTGACACAGAAAGTGCACCCAAAATTTCGCTGCCGCAAATTTAGCACACAACCATTTTTTCTATAACGCGCTATGTTGGTATTTTGGCCATAACTTGAGTTGTAGAACTCCAAATTGAGTGAAACCAAAAGCATTTGAAAGCTACGAGGATTATATAAAACTCTTCTGAATACCAAAAAACCCAGTTCTAAAAATATAATTGTCAAAAACAGCCATCTTTAACAGGGATGCACACTTAACATAATAGACATTTCAATACAAATCCTGTCTCAGTAATTTGGCCACAACTAGAGTTGTAAACCTCCAAATTGAATGAAACAAAAAGCATTTGAAATCTAAGAGAATTGTCTACAACTCTTGTGAAGACCATAATGGCAAAATCATATGAATAATTATTCGAAATTCACACAAGTTACTGCAGAAAACTCACATTCTCATAAAAAATTCACCCTGTTTTCCAACAAACTCACATGGCTCATATTCAGGACCAAGCACACGAAAATTTTAACACCAAGCAAGGTTTCAAATACCAATTTCATCCATCATACATCAACAATACATCAATTAACACATACAATTTCAATTCACACAAACATGCAACACAAAACACTTCAAATTTAGTCAATACCCAAATTCTCAAATTTCACAAGTCAAAACTTATTTCTATCACACATTTCAACATAGCTCAGAATCAAACCTCATACCATTTCCACTTCCTAATTAGTCTAGTTTGGGGTTTAGTGGGGTTACCTCAACTTGAAATTCCAAGCTTCTAATCCTGACATAGCTTCATCAACTCGCCATATCTGGAGTTTCAGATACAATATGTTGGTGAAACTAATTGGATATGAAACCTTAAACATTTATTTACAATTCATATGAAGAATTCATGTTCCAAATCCAACATCTAGATGGTGAATTTCTAGTTGTAAGTTGACTATATGACAGAAGCTGAATTTGTGAATCTACTTCATTCTTTTGACTATAAATTGGGTTGTGGTTACTGGATTGACATTAAACTAGTGTCATTTCGAAGGTAATACAATTCTATATAACTTTTATGAAGGACTCAAAGGCAGAATCAAAGGTTTAGAAGGTTAAAATTACGATGAACTACAAATTCTGGACCTGAAATCATTTAACCTTGGTTACTACTCCAGTAATCAGGGTATATCTTGAGCTATGGACAATGGATTGACATGAAGTCAGAAGCATATTGAAGATAGAAGGATTTCATACAACTTTTATGATGACATCAAAACCTATTTCTAAAATTTCAATTGTCAAAATGGTTCCTCGAACAGAAAGGTACATTTAAACAAGCCTAGCTCATAAACTTTGACACTGTCTCAGTGTTTGGGCCATAACTTTCGTTGTAGGTACCCAAATGGAGTGAAACCAAAGCCATTTGGAAGATACCGAGATTTCCTACAACTTCCATGAAGAGTACGAAGATAAATTGGGTCATATACGAACCCTAATTCTACATGAAAACTCGCGGATTTGGGATAGATCAGAACAGAACCAGGGATTTCTTTCACTATTTGGACCAACATGCATCCTGTCACAATTTTTTCTAGCTTAAATCAGAGAGTCATTCACCAGTTACCTGAGAGGGAGCATGAGAGGGAGAGGGAAGTGAGGCTGCCTTCTTCTCTTGGTGACTTATGAAATGAATGAATTGTATTGAAGAGTGAGGAAAGTAAAAGAGTTAGAGTGGGGAGAGTGAGAGGTGGCGTGGGATTGAAGGGAAATGGGAAAAGAGAGGGAGTGAGTTATTGTGTGTGGGTGATCTCAAAGTGGTGTGGGGAAATTCTTTAAAAATTGAACCCAAGCTCCTCCTAAATTCTTTAATTGCAAATGAAATACTCAGGGATGAAAATGTGATTTTTTTTTTGGGGGTGTTACATCCGTTGTCCAAGGAAGCGTCCCTCCTTGAACCCTCAACATGCCCGGTCAAACACCCGAAGGTGCATATGCAATCCATTTTGTTCACGAATGACAATGCCTGAGCCAATGCAATATCAATCTCAATCTCTTCCTCAGACCAAGACCTTAACCCATACTCTTGATAAGAGGAGAGTTGATCATATGTTGCATTGGTTTCCCATATTCATCATAGACTAATCATATTTAAAAAATATACATCATTCATCACATACAAAAGGCAATCATTCATACTCAACATCATACAATCACATGTTTCTTTGCATGGTTCTAAAGCATTATGGCCTAATTCCATCTATTCCAACCTTAAAACATGTCCATGGAGGGGTTCAATGCATTTGAAAGCTAAAAAAGGTCAGGAAGGTACAGGGCTCTGGCGCTTGAGTGCCCATTCTAGCGTTTGAGCACCCATTCTGGCACTTGAGCGCCAGTCACTGACAGCCAAATTCGAGTTTTTATCAAAACTGCATGCTCTTGGTATTTTGGGCATAAATAGAGTTGTAGACCTCCAAATTGAGTTAAACCAAGTGCGTTTGAAAACTAAGAGGATTGTATACAACTCTTATGAAGACCACAAAACCCAGTTCTAAACATTTGATTTCCAAAATAATTTCTGCAATACCTTAAGACCACCCCTAAAATTGTGATCACTTTACAAAAAATGAAAAATATGGGGTATTTTAAGAAAATATCAGATATTTCTAAGAAATTTTACCTTTGCTAAAAATTACTCAAACTTTCCATTTTTGGTAAACTGACAACTTGACCTCAAATTTTTTGTTGCCCACCTTAAAACCACAAATAAAAATTGGGTGGTACTAAGTTGGGGAATAATTTTGGAATTTACCTCATACATTCTAAAACATAATACTTTCTATTTTTAGAAAATATGAGACATTTCTAAGAAAATTTACCCTTTCAAAAAATCCATCAAACTTTCCATTTTTAGAAAAGTGACCATATGACCTCATTTTTTCTGGCCCACCTTAAAACCACCCACAAAAATTGTGTGGTTCTATGATAGAGAAAAAATTGAAATTTTACCCCATACTTTCAAAAACGCCATACTTGCTATTTTTAGAAATTTCCATTTTTAGAAAGTATCATCCATTTCTAAGAAAAGTTACCCTTTCTAAAAATTCCTCAAGTTTTCCATTTTTGGTGAAGTGACCACATGACGTCAATTTTCTTGTGGCCCACCTTAAAATCACCCATAAAAATTGGGAGGTTCTAAGTTGGGGGAAAAAATTTAGAATTTACGTCATACTTTATAAAAATTTATACTTTCTATTTTTAGAAATTTCTATTTTTAAAAGTATATAAGATATTCCTAAGAAAGTGTACCCTTTCTAAAAAGACTAATGTTGGATCCTCCTAAAAATCCTCCTATTACCATATAAAGTATTAAATTAAGTAGACTTTCAATCTTGAAACCATACTAAGCATTGAAGATATACTTTAAAGAGTAAGTTGAAAGACTTTTAGTAACATGTAGTAGGAGGATTAAGAATTACTCTTCTAAAAATACTTTATACTTTCTTCTTTTTTTTAAAGTTACCACATTATCTAAAATTTTTTCTACCACCCTTAAAATCATGATCACTTTACCAAAAATGGAAAATATGGGGTATTGTAAGAAAATATGAGATATTTCTATGAGGATTTACACTTTAGAAGAATTCCTCAAACTTTCTATTTTTGGTAAAGTGAACACATAACCTCAAATTTTTTCTGCCGCACCTTAAAACCGCCCATAACTATTCTGGGTGGTTATAGGGTGGGGGGAAAATATGGGGTATTTTTTGAAATTACAAAATACTTATAAAAAATTTTACCCTTTCTAAAAATACCTCGTCCTTTCTATTTTTAGTGTAGTGACCTTATTATCTCAAATATTTTGTGCCATACCTTAAGACCACCCCTAAAATTGTGATCACTTTACCAAAAATGAAAAATATGTGGTATTTTAAGAAAGTATGAGATATTGCTAAGAAATTAGACCTTTGCTAAAAATTACTCAAACTTTCCATTTTTAGTAAACTGACCACATGACCTCAAATATTTTCTTGCTCACCTTAAAACCACTTATAAAAATTGGGTGGAAATAAGTTGGGGAATAATTTTTGAATTTTCCTCATACAATCGAAAACCTCATACTTTCTAAAATAAGAAAGTATGAGATATTTCTAAGAAAATTTACCCTTTCTAAAAATCCATCAAACTTTCCATTTTTTGTAAAGTGACCACATGACCTCATTTTTTATTGCCCACCTTAAAACCACCCATAAAAATTGTGTGGTTCTATGATGGGTGAAAAAATTGAAAATTTACACCATACTTTCAAAAACGTCATACTTGCTATTTTATGAAATTTCCATTTTTAGAAAGTATCAGACATTTCTAAGAAAATTTACCCTTTCTAAAAATTCCTCAAGTTTTCCATTTTTGGTGAAGTGACCAAATGAGCTCAAATTTTTTGTGGCCCACCTTAAACTCACCCATAAAAACTGGGAGGATCTAAGTTGGGGGAAAAATTTAGAATTTACGTCATACTTTATAAAATTTCATACTTTCTATTTTTAGAAATTTCTATTTTTAAAAGTATATAAGATATTCCTAAGAAAGTTTACCCTTTCTAAAAAGAGTAACGCGGGATCCTCCTAAAAATCTTCCTATTATCATATAAAGTATTAAATTAAGTGGACTTTCAATCTTGAAGCCATACAAAGTATTGAAGATATACTTTAATGAGTAAGTTGAAAGACTTGTTGGAACATGGAGTAGGAGGATTAAGAATTACTCTTCTAAAAATACCTTATACTTTCTATTTTTTTGAAAAGTTACCACATTATCTAAAATTTTTTCTACCACCCTTAAAATCATCATCACTTTACCAAAAATTTAAAATGTGGGGTATTGTAAGAAAATATGAGATATTTTTATGATGATTTATACTTTAGAAGAATTCCTCAAACTTTCTATTTTTGGTAAAGTGAACACAACCTCAAATTTTTTTTGCCGCACTTTAAAACCACCCATAACTATTATGGGTGGTTATAGGGTGGGGGAAAATATGGGGTATTATTTGAAATTACAAAATACTTATCAAAAAATTTACCCTTTCTAAAAATACCTCGTCCTTTCTATTTTTAGTGTAGTGACCTTATTATCTCAAATATTTTGTGCCATACCTTAAGACCACCCCTAAAATTGTGATCAGTTTACCAAAAATGAAAAATATGTAGTATTTTAAGAAAGTATGAGATATTTTTAAGAAATTTTACCTTTGATAAAAAGTACTCAAACTTTCTATTTTTAGTAAACTGATCACTTGACCTTAAAATTTTTCTTGCCCACCTTAAAACCACAAATAAAAATTGGGTGGTACAAAATTAGGGAATAATTTTGGAATTTTCCTCATACATTCGAAAACCTCATACTTTCTATTTTCAGAAAGTATGAGATATTTCTAAGAAAATTTACTCTTTCTAAAAATCAATGAAACATTCCATTTTTGGTAAAGTGACCACATGACCTCATTTTTTCTTGCCCACCTTAAAACCACCCATAAAAATTGTGTGGTTCTATGATGAGGGAAAAATTGAAATTTTATCCCATACTTTCAAAGCCGTCAAACTTGCTATTTTTAGAAATTATCAGACATTTCTAAGAAAATTTATCCTTTCTAAAAACTTCACAAGTTTTCCATTTTTGGTGAAGTGACCACATGAGCTCAAATTTTTTGTGGTCCACTTTAAAATCACCCATAAAAATTGGGAGGTTCTAAGTTGGGGAAAAAAATTTAGAATTTACGTCATACTTTATAAAACTTCATACTTTCTATTCTTAGAAATTTCTATTTTTAAAAGTATATAAGATATTCCTAAGAAAGTTTACCCTTTCTAAAAAGAGTAATGCTGGATCCTCCTAAAATCCTCCTATTTATCCTCCAATTACCCTATAAAGTATTAAATTAAGTGGACTTTCAATCTTGCAACCATACAAACCGTTGAAGATATATTTTAATGAATAAGTTGAAAGACTTGTAGGAACATGGAGTAGGAGGATTAAGAATTGCTCTTCTAAAAATACCTTATACTTTCTATTTTTTTGTAAAGTTACCACATTATCTAAAATTTTTTCTACCACCCTTAAAATCATGATCACTTTACCAAAAATTTAAAATATGGGGTATTGTAAGAAAATATGAGATATTTCTATGATGATTTATACTTTAGAAGAATTCCTCAAACTTTCTATTTTTGGTAAAGTGAACACAACCTCAAATTTTTTCTGTCGCACCTTAAAACCACCAATAACTATTCTGGGTGGTTATAGGGTGGGGGAAAATATGAGGTATTATTTGAAATTACAAAATAATTATAAAAAAATTTACCCTTTCTAAAAATACCTCGTCCTTTCTATTTTTAGTGTAGTGACCTTATTATCTCAAATATTTTCTAACATACCTTAAGACCTCCCCTAAAATTGTGATCACTTTACCAAAAATGAAAAATATGTGGTATTTTAAGAAAGTATGGGATATTTCTAAGAAATTTTACCTTTGCTAAAAATTACTCAAATTTTCCATTTTTATTAAACTGACCACATGACCTTAAATTATTTCTTCCCACCTTAATACCACAAATAAAAATTGGGTGGTACTAAGTTGGGGAATAATTTTTGAATTTTCCTCATACATTCGAAAACCTCATACTTTCTATTTTTAGAAAGTATGAAATATTTCTAAGAAAATTTACCCTTTCTAAAAATCCATCAAACTTTCCATTTTTGGTAAAGTGACCACATGACCTCATTTTTTCTTGTCCACCTTAAAACCACCCATAAAAATTGTGTGGTTCTATGATGGGAGAAAAATTGATATTTTACCCAATACTTTCAAAACCGTCAAACTTGCTATTTTTAGAAATTTCCATTTTTAGAAAGTATCTGACATTTCTAAGAAAATTTATCCTTTCTAAAAATTCCTCAAGTTTTTCATTTTTGGTGAAGTGGCCACATGAGCTCAAATTTTTTGTGGCCCACTTTAAAATCACCCATAAAAATAGGGAGGTTCTAAGTTGGGGGAAAACATTTAGAATTTACGTCATACTTTATAAAACTTCATACTTTCTATTTTTATAAATTTCTATTTTTAAAAGTATATAAGATATTCCTAAGAAAGTTTACCCTTTCTAAAAAGAGTAATGCTGGATCCTCCTAAAAATCCTCCTATTTATCCTCCTATTACCATATAAAGTATTAAATTAAGTGGACTTTCAATCTTGCAACCATACAAAGCATTGAAGATATACTTTAATGAATAAGTTGAAAGACTTGTAGGAACATGGAGTAGGAGGATTAAGAATTACTCTTCTAAAAATACCTTATACTTTTTATTTTTTTGTAAAGTTACCACATTATCTAAAATTTTTTCTACCACCCTTAAAATCATGATCGCTTTACCAAAAATTTAAAATATGGGGTCTTGTAAGAAAATATGAGATATTTCTATGATGATTTATACTTTAGAAGAATTCCTCAAACTTTCTATTTTTGGTAAAGTGAACACAACCTCAAATTTTTTCTGCCGCACGTTAAAACCACCCATAAATATTGTGGGTGGTTATAGGGTAGGGGAAAATATGGGTTATTATTTGAAATTACAAAATACTTATCAAAAAATTTACCCTTTCCAAAAATACCTCGTCATTTCTATTTTTAGTGTAGTGACCTTATTATCTCAAATATTTTGTGCCATACTTTATATGGTAATAGGAGGATAAATAGGAGGATTTTTAGGAGGATCCAGCATTACTCTTTTTAGAAAGGGTAAACTTTCTTGGGAATATCTTATATACTTTTAAAAATAGAAATTTCTAAAAATAGAAAGTATGAAGTTTTATAAAGTATGAGGTTAATTCTAAATTTTTTCCCCCAACTTAGAATCTCCCAATTTTTATGGGTGATTTTAAGGTGGGCCACAAAAAATTTGAGCTCATGTGGTCACTTCACCAAAAATGGAAAACTTGAGGAATTTTTAGAAAGGGTAAATTTTCTTAGAAATATCTTATACTTTCTAAAAATGGAAATTTCAAAAAATAGAAGGTATGGCGTTTTTTAAAGTATGGGGTAAAATTTCAATTTTTTCCCACAACATTGAAGCACACAATTTTTATGGGTAGTTTTAAGGTGGGCCAGAAACAATGAGATCATGTGGTCACTTTACCAAAAATGGAAAGTTTGAGGAATTTTTCGAAACGATAAATTTTCTTAGAAATATCTCATACTTTCTAAAAATAGAAAGTATGAGGTTTTAGAATGTATGAGGTAAATTTCAAAATTATTCCCCAACTTAGTACCACCCAATTTTTATTTGTGGGTTTAAGGTGGGCAACAAAAAATTTGAGGTCATGTGGTCACTTTACCAAAAATGAAAAGTTTGAGTAATTTTTATAAAAGGTAAAATTTCTTAGAAATATCTCATACTTTCTTAAAATACCCCATATTTTTCATTTTTGGTAAAGTGATCACAGTTTTAGGGTTGACCTTAAGGTATGCCAGAAAATATTTGAGTTAAAATAGTCACTACACTAAAAATAGAAAGGATGAGGTATTTTTAGAAAGGGTAAATTTTTTTGTACGTATTTTGTAATTTCAAAAAATACCACATATTTTCCCCCCTTCTTATAACCGCCCAGAATAGTTAATGGTTGATTTAATGTGCGACAGAAAAAAAACTTCAGGTTATGTGTTCACTTTACTGAAAATAAAAAGTTTGAAAAATTCTTCTAAAGTGTAAATCATCATAGAAATATCTCATATTTTCTTACAATACCCCATATTTTCAATTTTTGGTAAAGTGATCATGATTTTAAGGATGGTAGAAAAAATTTTAGATAATGTGGTAACTTTACAAAAAATAAAAAGTATAAGGTATTTTTAGAAGAGTAATTCCTAATCCTCCTACTCCATGTTCCTACAAGTCTTTCTACTTACTCATTAAAGAATATCTTCAATGATTTTTATGGTTTCAAGATTGAAAGTCCACTTAATTTTATACTTTATATGGTAATAGGAGGATTTTTAGGAGGATCCAACATTACTCTTTTTCGAAACGGTAAACTTTCTTAAAAATATCTTATATACTTTTAAAAATAGAAATTTCTAAAAATAGAAAGTATGAAGTTTTATAAAGTATGAGGTAAATTCTAAATTTTTCCCCCAACTTAGAATCTCCCAATTTTTATGGGTGATTTTAAGGTGGGCCACAAAAAATTTGAGCTCATGTGGTCACTTCACAAAAATTGGAAAACTTGAGGAATTTTTAGAAAGGGTAAATTTTCTTAGAATATCTTATACTTTCTAAAAAATGAAAGTATGGCGTTTTTTAAAGTATGGGTTAAAATTTCAATTTTTCCCCCAACATAGAACCACACAATTTTTATTTGTGGTTTTAAGATGGACCAAAAAAAATGAGGTCATGTGGTCACATTAAAAAAAAATGGAAAGTTTGAGGAATTTTTAGAAAGGGTAAATTTTCTTAGAAATATCTCATACTTTTTAAAAATAGAAATTTCTAAAAATAGAAAGTATGAGGTTTTAGAATGTATGAGGTAAATTCCAAAATTATTCCCCAACTTAGTACCACCCAATTTTTATTTGTGGTTTTAAGTTGGGCAAGAAAAAATTTGAGGTCATGTGGTCACTTTACCAAAAATGGAAAGTTTGAGTAATTTTTATAAAAGGTAAAATTTCTTAGAAATATCTCACACTTTCTTAAAATACCCCATATTTTTCATTTTTGGTATAGTGATCACAATTTTAGGGGTGGTCTTAAGGTATGGCAGAAAATATTTGAGATAATAAGGTCACTACACTAAAAATAGAAAGGATGATGTATTTTTAGAAAGGGTAAATTTTTTTATAAGTATTTTATAATTTCAAAAAACACCCCATATTTTTCCCCACCTCATAACCACCCATAAGTGGTTTTAAGATGTGGCAGAAAAAAATTTGAGGTTATGTGTTCACTTTACCAAAAATAGAAAGTTTGAGGAATTTTTCTAAAGTGTAAATCATCATAGAAATGTCTCATATTTTCTTAAAATACTCCATATTTTTCATTTTATTAAAGTGATCACAATTTTAGGGGTGGTCTTAAGGTATGACAGAAATTATTTGAGATAATAAGGTCACTACACGAAAAATAGAAAGGATGAGGTATTTTTAGAAAGGGTAAATTTTTTTATAAGTATTTTATAATTTCTAAAAATATCCCATATTTTTCCCACACCTCATAACCACGCATAATAGTTATGGGTGGTTTTAAGGTGCAGCATAAAAAATTTGAGGTTATGTGTTCACTTTACAAAAAGTTGAAAGTTTGAGGAATTCTACTAAAGTGTAAATCATCATAGGAATATCTCATATTTTCTTACAATACCCCATATTTTCTGTTTTTGGTAAAGTGGCCATAATTTTAAGGGTGGTATAAAAAAATTTAGATAATGTGGTAACTTTACAAAAAATATAAAGTATAAGGTATTTTTAGAAGAGTAATTCCTAATCCTCCTACTCCATGTTCCTATAAGTTTTTCTACTTACTCATTAACGAATATCTTCAATGCTTTTTATGGTTTCAAGATTGAAAGACCACTTAATTTAATACTATATATGATAATAGGAGGATAAGTAGGAGGATTTTTAGGAGGGTCTAGAATTACTGTTTTTAGAAAGGGTAAACTTACTTAGGAGTATCTTAAATACTTTTAAAAATAGAAATTTATAAAAATAGAAAGTATCAAGTTTTATAAAGTATGAGGTAAATTCTAATTTTTTTCCCCTAGCTTAGAACCTCCCAATTTTTATGGGTGTTTTTAAGGTGGGCCACAAAAAATTTGAGCTCATGTGGTCACTTCACCAAAAATGAAAATTAGAAAGAGTAAATTTTCTTAGAATTATCTGATACTTTCTAAAAATGAAAATTTCTAAAAATAGAAAGTTTGGAGTTTTTGAAAGTAAGGGGTAAATTTTCAATTTTTTCCCCCCAATATAGAACCACACAATTTATATTGGTGGTTTTAAGGTGGGCCAGACAAAATGAGGTCACGTAGTCACTTTACCAAAAATGGGAAGTTTGAGAAATTTTTAGAAATGGTAAATTTTCTTAGAAATATCTCATACTTTCTAAAAATAGAAATTTCTAAAAATAGAAAGTATGAGGTTTTAGAATGTATGAGGTAAATTCTAAAATTATTCCCCAACTTAGTTACACCCAATTTTTATTTGTGGTTTTAAGGTGGCCAAGAAAAAATTTGAGGTCATGTGGTCACTTTTCCAAAAATGGAAAGTTTGAGTAATTTTTATAAATGATAAAATTTATTAGAAATATCTCATACTTTCTTAAAATATCCCATATTTTTCATTTTTGGTAAAGTGATCACAATTTTAGGGGTGGTTTTAAGGGATGGCAGAAAATATTTGAGATAATAAGGTCACTACACTAAAAATAGAAAGAATGAGGTATTTTTAGAAAGGGTAAATTTTTTTATAAGTATTTTATAATATAAAAAATTCCCCATATTTTTCCCCCACCTCATAACCACCTATAATAGTTATGGGTGGTTTTAAGGTGCGGCAGAAAAAATTTGAAGTTATGTGTTCACTTTACTAAAAATAGAAAGTTTAAGGAATTCTTTTAAAGTGTAAATCATCGTAGAAATATCTCATATTTTCTTACAATACCCCATATTTTCCATTTTTTGTAAAATGATTATGATTTTAAGGGTGGTAGAAATTTTTTTAGATAATGTGGTAACTTTACCAAAAATAAATAGTATAAGGTATTTTTAGAAGAGTAATTAATAATCCTCCAATTCCATGTTCTTACAAGTCTTTCTACTTACTCGTTAAAGAATATCTTCAATTCTTTTTATGGTTTTAAGATTGAAAGTCCAATGTTAGACAAAGGGCCTCTATGCTCAAGAGGGGGGGTGAATTAAGCTTAAAAGATTTTTCGTAAGTTCTTAAAAAATATAGCAAAACTTGAACAAGGTATATATTAGTTGATGTATGGAATTAAAATATAATGAAAACAGAAATGAAGATCCAACAAAATAAATAGATATGAGTTTTAAGGATAAAGGGAATAGCACCGAGTTTTATACTGGTTCAGTCACACACCACTTGTGACCTTTGTCCAGTCTACGAATCTCCGCCACGCGAGAATTCTTGTATTGCTTTTCAACAATTTACACACTAAGAGCACCTTTTTTAATTGGATACCCCACCAATTTCAAAGGCCTCAATCTAGGGATACCTCACCCTAAAACAACCTTGAAGGATACCTCACCTTCAATCAATTAGAAGGATACCTCACCTTTTCTACACTTTTAAAAAATAAACTCACCACAATGAAACTCTCAAAAGAGTAAATGATACAACTTGAAGCTCTAATATATTTAATTTAAGGCTCTTTGTTTAATGAAAGAAACAGAGTTAGGAAAAACAAAGCAAGCCTTAGGAAATAGCATAAGACCCTTGATTTAGAGAGATTGATGATAGAAAATACTTTTTCAATTCAATAATTAGCTTGCAAGGGTATTTTC
This sequence comes from Cyamopsis tetragonoloba, assembly GCA_037177725.1. NCBI lineage: Eukaryota > Viridiplantae > Streptophyta > Magnoliopsida > Fabales > Fabaceae > Cyamopsis > Cyamopsis tetragonoloba. The sequence goes on along the minus strand of CM074122.1, from coordinate 60,826,260 downwards.
TATTTTCAGTCAGAAGCCCCTTTTATAGATAGCAGAAACAGCAGATGAATACTGCACATAATTCATTAACATATTCGAATAGGATATTCGAATATGACATTTTCATATTCGAATATGGCACTTTCATATTCGAATATGTATTCAAATATAGTGTTTCTGCATTTAAAATTTGATTTCTCTAGGCTTCATATTCAAATATATATTCGAATATGGAGGTTCCATATTCGAATATGTATTCGAATATAATGGTTCTGGAGGGTGGAAAGGCCTAGGCACCTTGTTATATTCGAATATGTATTCGAATATGGCAAGCCATATTTGAATATATATTCGAATACACCGTTTGTGGAAAATGATCAGGCCAAGGCAATATGTTATATTCGAATATATATTCGAATATACTGGTCAGAAAATTCAAATTTTATTTCCAGATCCTTGATATTCGAAAATACAACCAATTTAGACTTTTTCAAGTAAAAATCATTTTTTTAGATATTTTCTTTGAAATTTTCTAGGAGGGTCTTTTCTTTAAAAAAAAATTTTATCTTAACTTTTGATTTTTACTAAAACCCTTTTTTTTTAAAAAAAAAAAGTTTGTTTCAATTTCAAAGAGCCTTAATCAAACTTACATTTATTTATAAGTAAAGATCCTATATACCCTTTGTTGTTGCGGATCTTTTTACTGCGCTTGTTCGCTTGATTTATCCTTTGAGGACTTTGATTCTTGGTTTGTTGTGGAATTATCGAAACTCCAAACTTAGAGCATTTGCATTTACACTTAATTTAATACTTTATATGGTAATAGGAGAATAAGTAGGAGGATTTTTAGGAGGATCCAACATTACTCTTTTTAGAAAGGGTAAACTTTCTTAGGAATATCTTATATACTTTTAAAAATAGAAATTTCTAAAAATAAAAAGTATGAAGATTTATCAAGTATTAGGTAAATTCTAAATTTTTTCCCCTAACTTAGAACCTCCAAATTTTTATGGGTGATTTTAAGGTGAGCCACAAAAAGATTGAGATCATGTGGTCACTTCACCAAAAATGGAAATTAGAAAGGGTAAATTTTCTTAGAAAATATCTGATATTTTTTTAAAATTGAAATTTCTAAAAATAGAAAGTATGGGGTAAAATTTCAATTTTTTTCCCCAACATAGAACTACACAATTTTTATGGGTGGTTTTAAGGTGGGCCAGAAAAAATGAGGTCATGTGGTCACTTTACCAAAAATAAAAAGTTTGAGGAATCTTTAGAAAGGGTAAATTTTCTTAGAAATATCTTATGGTTTCTAAAAATAGAAACTTCTAGAAATAGAATGTACGAGGTTTGTAAATTCCAAAAATATTCTCCAACTTAGTACCACCCAATTTTTATTTGTGGTTTTAAGGTGGGCAAGAAAAATTTAAGGTCATGTGGTCACTTTACCAAAAATGGAAAGTTTTAGTAAATTTTAGCGAAGGTAAAATTTCTTAGAAATATCTCATACTTTCTTAAAATACCCCATATTTTTAATTTTTGGTAAAGTGATCACAATTTTAGGGGTGATCTTAAGGTATGGCAAAACATATTTGAGATAATAAGGTCACTATACAAAAAATAGAAAGGATGAGGTATTTTTAGAAAGGGTACATTTTTTTATAAGTATTTTACAATTTAAAAAAATACCCCATATTTTTGCCCAACCTCATAACCACCCATAATAGTTATGGTTGTTTTACGGTGCGGAAGAGAAAATTTTAGTTTATGTGTTGACTTTACCAAAAATAGAAAGTTTAATGAATTCTTATCATAGAAATATCTCATTTTCTTACAATACCCCATATTTTCCATTTTTGGAAAAGTTATCATGATTTTAAGGGTGGTAGAAAAATTTTTAGATAATGTGGTAACTTTACAAAAAATAGAAAGTCCAATTAATTTTATAAGGTATTTTTAGAAGAGTAATTCCAAATCCTCCTACTCCATGTTCCTAGAGGTCTTTCTACTTACTCATTAAAAAATATCTTCAATGCTTTTTATGGTTTCAAGATTGAAAGTCCAATTAATTTAATACTTTATATGGTAATAGGAGGATAAGTAGGAGGATTTTTAGGAGGATCGAGCATTACTCTTTTTAGAAAGGGTAAACTTTCTTAGGAATATCTTATATACTTTTAAAAATAGAAATTTCTAATAATAGAAACTATGAAGTTTTATAAAGTATGAGGTAAATTCTAAATTTTTCCTCCAACTTAGAACCTCCCAATTTTTATGGGTGATTTTAAGGTGGGCCACAAAAAAATTGAGCTCATGTGGTCACTTCACCAAAATGGAAAACTTGAGGAATTTTTAGAAAGGGTAAATTTTCTTAGAAATATCTGATACTTTCTAAAAATGGAAATTTCTAAAAATAGAAAGTGTGGCGTTTTTGAAAGTATCAGGTAAAATTTCAATTTTTTTCCAACATAGAACCACACAATTTTTATGGGTGGTTTTAAGGTGGGCCGGAAAAAATGAGGTCATGTTGTCACTTTACCAAAAATGGAAAGTTTGAGGAATTTTTAGAAAGGGTAAATTTTCATAGAAATATCTCATACTTTCTAAAAATAGAAATTTTTAAATATAGAAAGTATGAGGTTTTAGAATGTATGAGGTAAATTCCAAAATTTTTCCCCAACTTAGTACCACCCAATATTTATTTGTGGTTTTAAGATGGGCAAGAAAAAAATTGAGGTCATGTGGTCTCTTTATCAAAATTGGAAAATTTGAGTAATTTTTATAAAAGGTAAAATTTCTTAGAAATATCTCATACTTTCTTAAAATACCCCATATTTTTCATTTTTGGCAAAGTGATCACAATTTGAGGGGTGGTCTTAAGGTATGGTAGAAAATATTTGAGATAATAAGGTCACTACACTAAAAATAGAAAGGATGAGGTATTTTTAGAAAGGGTAAAATTTTTTATAAGTATTTTGTAATTTCAAAAAATACCCCAAATATTTCCCCACTTATAACCACCCAGAATAGTTATGGGTGGTTTTAAGGCGCGGCAAAAAAAAATTGAGGTTATGTGTTCACTTTATCAAAAATAGAAAGTTTGAGGAATTCTTCTAAAGTGTAAATCAGCATAGAAATATCTCATATTTTATTACAATACCCCATAGTTTCCATTTTTGGTAAAGTGATCATGATTTTAAGGGTGGTAGAAAATTTTTTAGATAATGTGGTAACTTTACAAAAAATAGAAAGTATAAGGTATTTTTAGAAGAGTAATTCCTAATCCTCCTACAACATGTTCCTAATAATTTAGGGACTAAAAACATATTTAACCCTAATAATAATAATTACACCTCTTTCAATTTATACGAATTCCTATACAACTGAACAAATTAATATATGAACTTGAGACTTAGGTTCATCATGTGTGGTTATACCTAAGAAAAGCCCACAACTCGTCCTATCTGTGGCTTTCGCTTCATAATCGTCTGATACCTATGATATGGTAACTGTCAGTTATATGTAAACATATAACTGAGTAACCCCCGGCATTTGGAAAATATTTTTATACCATATCGCAGCCAGTCTAACTGGAAAACACCCCATTTAAATTTCTAACACACAATCAATTAAATGCAACAATTTCATACATAATGCATGCTATGACAATTATGGATGTATGCATGCCATGATCTTTCATTAACATACTTAGTTCTTTTCTTTTCTTGAGTCTTTTATGGAAGCCTCGTGCACTAGACTTCCCCTAGCGCGTGGCAGTAACGCGAGGTTGAGCTCAAAACTAGGACCACGACAAGCGTCCCTACCGTGATCAAACTGGCTGCCGGGCTATCTTAACCCAACATCAATAGGATAGCCTAGGACTATCTTAACCCCACATCAATGGGATAGTCCTTTCTTTCGTGCCATCTTCCAGGTCACCGGGCAACCCTACTAGTTCAGGTCATCTTACCCCGTTCATTGGGAGACCCTACATTCTCAATCTTTTCATGCTTGTCCGCTTACCCGGTGTCTGACCGGTGGAACTCAACCCACTTACTCAACATCTGTTGAAGGGGGAAAGCTTAAACTTGTCTTTAAATTTTATTTTCATTTCACATCAAATATTATCATGCATTTCACATTCAACTCATATCATTTACATTCAACATTCAACATTCACCATTCACCATTCATCATTCAAGACATTACAATTTCATTAATCATTAATTAAAGCACTTGTCATCCATGTCATAACATTATACTTATCATAATCATTTAATTTCACTTTATAAGTTATCATGCATTTTCATTCAACATTCATCAATACATTTTCATGATCCTTTTTATGGTTTTTCAAGACATTATAACCTAATTTAATCATTATTTCCCTAGAAATAAGCTACTTAAAGGGTATATCGCATTTTGGAAGGGAAAACAAAGCGTCCTATTCTGGGTCATTTTCGCCGCCGCGAAATTGACATAGAAAGTGCAGCTAAAAATTCGCTGCTGCGAATTCAGCATAGAACCATTTTTTCTGCAACGCGCTCTGTTGGTATTTCTGCCATAACTTGAGTTGTAGACCTCCAAATTGAGTGAAACAAAAAGCATTTGAAAGCTAAGAGGATTATCTACAACTATTTTGAATACCAAAGTCTAAAAGTTTAATTGTCAAAAGTAGCCATCTTTAACAAGGATGTACACTTAACATAACACACATTTCAATACAAACCATGTCTCGCTAATTTGGCCACAACTAGAGTTGTAGACCTCCAAATTGATTGAAACCAAAAGCATTTGAAATCTAAGAGGATTTTCTACAACTCTTGTGAAGACCATAATAGAAAAATCTTATTAAAAAGTATTTGAAATTCACACCCAAGTTACTGCAGAAAACTCACATTTTCATCCAAAATTCACTCTGTTTTCCAACAAACTCACATGGCTCATATTTAGGACCAAGCACACGAAATTTTTATACCCGAGCAAGGTTTCAAATACCAATTTCATCCATCATACATCAACAATACATCAATTAACACATACAATTTCCATTCACACAAACATGCAACACAAAACACTCAAATTCAGTCAAGACCCAAATTCTCAAATTTCACAAGTCAAAACCTATTTCTATCACACATTTCACCATAGCTCAGAATCAAACCTCATACCATTTCCACTTCCTAATTAGTCTAGTTTGGGGTTTAGTGGGGTTACCTCAACTTGAAATTCCAAGCTTCCAATCCTAACATAGCTTCATCAACTCGCCATATCTGGAGTTTCAGATACAATATGTTGGTGAAACTAATTGGATATAAAACCTAAAACATTTATTTACAATTCATATGAAGGAGTCATGTTCCAAATCCAACATCTAGAGGGTAAATTTCTAGTTGTAAGTGGACTACATGACAGGAGCTGAATTTGTGAACCTACTTCATTCTTTTGACCATATATTGGGTTGTGGTTACTGGATTGACATGAAACTAGTGTCATTTCGAAGATAATACAATTCTCTATAACTTTTATGAAGGACTCATAGGCAGAATCAAAGGTTTAGGAACATGCAGAGCTAATATAATAGATTGAAGATGGAGATTACCATGTGGCCTTTTCCCAATTTCTTGCCTCCTTCAAGCTTGCCTTCAATCCTTGAGCTTCCTCCCCCATGAGTTCTTGATCTCCATTTCATCCTCTTCTTTCTCCTTCATCTCTTCCTTAGTTTCCTTCAGCCCCAAAACCTTTATAAGCACCTCAAAAGAAAGAGAAGATGAGGGTGATGAATAATCTCTAGTTGCATGTGTGAATGGGGGTTGGAGACTTGGGTTTTCTTAGAGAGAAGGTGGAGGATTTTTGGAGAGTGTAGTGACAGAAGTGGAGTGTGGTGTTCTATTTTTTGAGTTAGTAGAGAAGCAACTTAATGAGAGGGAAATGGGTGTGTGTGTGTAACAAGGAGAGGAGAAAGGGAGAGTAGTTGTGTGTGGTTATTCCATGGTTGTTGGGTGAACTTATTAAAAATTGCTATAGGGTCCTTGCTTAAAAGGTTATTTGTGAGGAGAATTTAAGGGACAATATAGAGATACCTTCAAATGTGTATTGTTTACTCCAAAGGTAATTAATACTCCTTCATGATTTGATTTTTGGGATGCTACACAAATAATTTAACAAATTTAAAATATGCGTTTTCATTTTTAAAGTAATAAACACCCTACATTTCATGTCTATAGTACACGATTTCTAGAAACAAATGTTTATATTTTAAATATAAAAAATAGTGTAAATTAAGCTAGAAACTTCATGGTGAACAATACATTGTTGTCAAAAAAATAAAAAAGATTAATAAACATAAAATAAGCGTTTTAATTTTTAAAGTAAAAAACACCCTATTTTTCAAGTGTATAGAACAAGATTTCTAGAAACAAATGTTGCGATTATAAAAATATAAACAATTGTGTAAATTAAGCTAGAAACTTCATGGGGAAAATAACATTATTTTCAAAAAAATAAAATAATTTAATAAATTGAAAATATGCGTTTTCATTTTTAAAGAAAAAACACCCTATATTTCAAGTGTATAGTACACGATTTGAAGAAACAAATGTTGATATTTTAAAATACAAAAAATAGTGTAAATTTAGCTAGAAACTTCATGGTGAACAATACATTGTTGTCAAAAAAATCAAAAAATTAATAAATTTAAAATATGCGATTTCATTTTTTTAGTAAAAAACACCCTATTTTTCAAGTGTATTAGTACACGATTTCTAGAAACAAATGTTGATATTTTAAAAATATAAAAAATAGTGTAAATTAAGCTAGAAATGTCTTGGTGAACAATACATTGTTGTCAAAAAAATCAAATAATTATATAAATTTAAAATATGCGTTTTCATTTTGTTAGTTAAAAACATCATATTTTTTAAGTGTATTGTACACAAATTCTAGAAATAAATGTTGATATTTTAAAAATATGAAAAATAGTGTAAATTAAGCTAGAAACTTCTTAGTGAATAATACATTGTTGTCAAAAAATCAAATAATTTAATAAATATAAAATATGCATTTTGATTTTAAAGTAAAAAACACCCTATTTTTCAACTGTATAGTACGCGAATTCTAGAAATAAATAATTCAATTTTAAAAATATATAAAATTGTAAAAGTTAAGCTGAAAACTTTATGGTGAACAATAAATTGTTTTAAAATAAATTAAAAATTTAATAAATTGAAAATATGCGTTTTATTTTTTAAAGTAGAAAACACCCTATTTTTCAAGTGTATAGAAAACGATTTCTAGAAACAAATGTTGCAATTATAAAAATATAAACAATTGTGTAAATTAAGGTAGAAACTTCATGCTAAAAATTACATTACTTTCAAAAAAATCAAATAATTTAATAAATTTAAAATATGTGTTTTCATTTTTAAAGTAAAAAACACCCTATATTTCAAGTCTATAGTACACAATTTTTAGAAACAAATGTTGCAATTTTAAGAAAAATAAAAACTTTTGTAAATTAAGCTAGAAACTTTATTGGGAACAATACATTGTTTTTTAAAAAATTAAATATATTAATAAATTTAAAATATGCGTTTTAATTTTTAAAGTAAAAAACACCCTAATTTTCAAGTGTATAGTACACGATTTCAAGAAACAAATGTTCCAATTTTAAAAAGATAATTTTTTTTATCAAATCACCTAGAAACTTTATGGGGAACAATATATTGTTTTCAATAAAAAAAATTTAATAAATTTAAAATATTTTTTTTAAATTTTAAAGTAAAAAACACCCAATTTTTCAAGCGTATAATACACTATTTTTAGAAACAAATGTTGCAATGATAAAAATATAAAAGGTTTGGTAAATTAAACTAGAAACTTCATGGTGAAAAATACACTATTTTTCAAATGCAAAGTACACGATTTCTAGAAACAAATGTTGATATTTTAAAATATACAAAATAGTGTAAATTAAGCTAGAAACTACTTGGTGAACAATACATTGTTTTCAAAAAAATTAATAAATTCAAAATATGCATTTTCATTTTTAAAGTAAAAAACACCCTATTTTTCAAGTGTATAAAACACGATTTCTAGAAACAAATGTTGCAATTTTAAAAATATAAAACAAATACTGTAAATTAAGCTAGAAACTTTATTGTGAACAATAAAATGTTGAAAAAATAAAATAATTAAATAAATTTAAAATATGTGTTTTCAATGTTTTAGTAAAAAACACCCTATTTTTCAAGTATATAGTACACGATTTTAGAAACAAATGTTGCAATTATAAAAATATAAAAAAATTTTAAACTAAACTAGAAACTTCATGTTGAACAATACATTGTTTTCAAAAAAATCAAAAAATTTAATAAATTTAAAATATACATTTTCAATTTTAAAGTAAAAAAACCCTATTTATCAAGTGTATAGAACACGATTTCTAGAAACAAATGTTGCAATTTTAAAAATAAAAATCAAATATTGCAAATTAAGCTAAAAACTTTATTGTGAACAATACATGATTGTAAAAAAAATCAAATAATTTAATAAATTCAAAATAGTTTTTTAAATTTTTTCAGTAAAAAAGACCCTATTTTACAAATGCATAGTGCACGATTTCTCGAAATAAATGTTGATATTTTAAAAATATTCAATATAGTGTAAATTAAGCTAGAAACTTTAGGGTGAACGATACATTGTTTTAAAAAACAAATAATTGTTTTCATTTTTAAAGTGAAAATCATCCTATTTTTCAAGTGTATAGTACACGATTTCTAGAAATAAATGTTGCAATTTTAAAAATATAATTTTTTTATAAATTAACCTAGAAACTTTATGGGGAACAATACATTGTTTTAAATTAAATCAAAAAATTTAATAAATTTAAAATATTTGTTTTAATTTTTAAAGTACAAAACATCCTATTTTTCAAGTGTATAGAACACGATATCTAGAAACAAATGTTGCAATTATAAAAATATAAAAAATTGTGTAAATTAAGCTAGAAACTTCATGGTGAAAATTACATTATTTTAAAAAAATCAAATAATTTAATAAAATTAAAATATGCGTTTTCATTTTTAAAGTCAAAAACACTCTATATTTCAAGTCTACAGTACACAATTTTTAGAATCAAATGTTGCAATTTAAAAAAAATATTGTGTAAATTAAGCTAGAAAATTTATTGGGAACAATACATTGTTTTCAAAAAAATTAAATATATTAATAAATTTAAAATATGCGTTTTATTTTTTTAATTAAAAAACACCATAATTTTAAAATGTATAGTACAAGATTTCTAAAAACAAATGTTGCAATTTTTAAAATATAAAAGGTTTTTTTAAATTAACCTAGAAACTTTATGGGGAACAATATATTGTTTTAAATAAAATCAAAAAATTTAATAAATTTAAAATATGCGTTTTACTTTTTAAAGTAAAAAACACCCTTTTTTCAAGTGTATAGTACACGATTTTTAGAAACAAATGTTGCAATAATAAAAATATAAAAATTTTCGTAAATTAAACTAGAAACTTCATGGTGAAAAATACATTGTTTTCAAAAAAATCAAAAAAATTAATAAATTTAAAATATGCGGTTTCATTTTTAAAGTAAAAAACACCATATTTTTCAAGTGTATAGAACACGATTTCTAAAAAAAAATATTGCAATTTTAAAAATATAAACAAATAGTGTAAATTAAGCTAGAAACTTTATTGTGAACAATACAATGTTGAAAAAAAAATCAAATAATTTAATAAATTTAAAATATGTGTTTTCATTTTTTTTAATAAAAAACACCCTATTTTTCAAGTGCAAAGTACACAATTTCTAGAAGCAAATGTTGATATTTTAAAAATATTATATATAGTGTAAATTAAGCTAGAAACTTCATGGTGAAAAATACATTTTTCTCAAAAAAATAAAAATTCAATAAATTCAAAATATGCGTTTCCATTTTTTTAGTAAAAAACACCCTATTTTTCATGTATATAATACACGATTTCTAGAAACAATTGCTTCTTTTTAAAAATAGTGTAAATTAAGCTAGAAACTTCTTGGTGAACAATACATTGTTGTCAAAAAAATCATATAATTTTATAAATTTAAAATATGCATTTGGATTTTCAAAGTAAGAAACACCCTGTTTTTAAAGTGTATAGTACACGACTTTTAGAAATAAATTTTTCAATTTTAAAAATATATAAAATTTTAAAAATTAAACTATAAATTTTATGGGGAACATTAGATTTTTTACAAAAAAATCAAATAATTTAATAAATATAAAATATGCATTTTTATTTTTAAAGTAAAAAACACCCTATTTTTCAACTGTATAGAACACGATTTCTAGAAACAAATGTTGCAATTATAAAAATATAAACAATTGTTTAAATTAAGCTAGAAAATTTATTGGGAACAATACATTGTTTTCAAAAAAATTAAATATATTAGTAAATTAAAAATATGCATTTTATTTTTTAAAGTAAAAAACACCCTAATTTTCAAGTGTATAGTACACGATTTCTAGAAAAATAACGTTGCAATTTTAAAAATATAAAAAAATTTATAAATTAACCTAGAAACTTTAAGGGGAACAATAGATTATTTTCAAAAAAATCAAATAATTTAATAAATTTAAAATATGCATTTTCATTTTAAAAAAACAAAACACCATATTTTTCAAGTGTATAGAACACGATTTCTACAAACAAATGTTGCAATTATATAAATACAAACAATTGTGTAAATTAAGCAAGAAACTTTATGTGGAATATAAATTGTTTTCAAAAAAATCAAATAATTAAATAAATAGAAAATACACATTTTCTTTCGTAAATTAAAAAACACCCTATTTTTCAAGTGTATAGTACACGATTTCTAGAAACAAAGGTTGCAATTTTAAAAATATAAACAATTGTTTAAATTAAGCTAGAAACATTAAGGGGAACAATACATTTTTTTCAAAAAATAAATTAATTTAATAAAATTAAAATTTTCATTTTCATTTTTAAAGTAAAAAACACTCTATATTTCAAATCTATAGTACACGATTTTTAGAAACAAATGTTGCAATTTTAAATATATAAAAAATTGTGTAAATTAAGCAAAAATATTTATTGGGAACAATACATTGTTTTCAAAAAAATCAAATATATTATTAAATTTAAAATTTTCATGTGCATTTTTAAATTCCAAACCACCCTTTTTTTCAAGTGTATAGTACACGATTTTTAGAAACAAATATTGCAATTATAAAAATTTAAAAAAAATTTAAAAAAATTTAGAAACTTCATATTGAACAATACATTGTTTTTAAAAAAATTAAATAATTTAACAAATTTAAAATATGAGTTTTGATTTTTAAAGTAAAAAACACCCTATTTTTCAAGTGTATAAAACACGATTTCTAGAAACAAATGTTGCAATTTTAAAAATATAAAAAATTGTAAAAATTAAGCTAGAAACTTTATGGGGAACATTATATTGTTTTCAAAAAAATCAAATAATTTAAGAAATTTAAAATATGCATTTTCAGTTTTAAAGTAAAAATCACCATATTTTTCAAGTGTATAGAACACGATTTCTAGAAACAAATGTTGAAATTTTAAAAATATATAAAATTTAAAATATTAAGATACAAAATTTATGGGTAACAATAGATATTTTTCAAAAAATCAAATAATTTAATAAATTTGAAATATGCATTTTCATTTTTAAAGATAAAAACACCATATTTTTCAACTGTATAGTACCCGATTTCTAGAAATAAATGTTTCAATTTTAAAAATAAATAAAATTGTAAAAATTAAGCTAGAAACTTTATGGGGAACAATAAATTGTTTTCCAAAAAATCAAATAATTTAATAAATTTAAAATATGGATTTTCAGTTTTAAAGTGAAAAACACCCCATTTTTCAAGTGTAATAGTACACAATTTTAGAAACAAATGTTACTATTTTAAAAATATAAAAAAATAGTGTAAATTAAGCTAGAAACTTCATGGTGAACAATACATTTTTGTCAAAAAAAAATAATTTAATAATTTTAAAAAGTGCGTTTTAATTTTTAAAGTAAAAAACATCCTATATTTCAAGTCTATAGTACACGATTTGTAGGACCAAATGTTGATATTTTAAAAATATAAAAAATAGTGTAAATTAAGCTAGAAACATCATGGTGAACAATACATTGTTGTCGAAAAAATCAAATAATTTAATAAATTTAAAATATGCGTTTTCATTTATAATGTAAATAACACCCTATTTTTCAAGTGTATAGAACATGATTTCTAGAAACAAATGTTGCAATTTTAAAAATATAAATAAATTAGTGTTAATTAAGCTAGAAAATTTATTATAAACAATACATGGTTGAAAAAAAATCAAATAATTTAATAAATTTAAAATATGTGTGTTCATTTATTCAGTAAAAAACACCGTATTTTTCTTGTGCATAGTACACGATTTCTAGATACAAATGTTGATATTTTATAAATATTAAATATAGTGTAAATTGAGCTAGAAACTTCATAGTGAACAATACATTTTTGTCAAAAAAATCAAAAAAATTAATAAATTTAAAATATGCGTTTTCATTTTTTAGTAAAAAACACCCAATTTTTCAAATGTATAGTACACGATTTCTAAAAACATATTTGATATTTTAAAAATATAAAAAATAGTGTAAATTAAGCTAGAAACGTCCTGGTGAACAATACAATGTTGTAAAAAAAATAAAAAAATTTAATGAATTTAAAATATGTGTTTTCATTTTTTTAGTAAAAAACACCTAATTTTTGATGTCTATAGTACACGATTTCTAGAAACAAAGGTTTCTGTTTATAAATATAAAAAATTGTGTAAATTAAGCTAGAAACCTCTTGGTGAACAACACATTATTGTCAAAAAAATCAAATAATTTAATAAATTTAAAATATGCATTTTGGTTTTTAAAGTAAAAAGTGCTCTATTTTTAAAGCGCATAGTACGCAATTTTTAGCAATAAATGTTTCAATTTTAAAAATGTATTAAATTGTAAAAATTAAACTATAAACTTTATGGAGAACAATAGATTATTTTCAAAAAAAATCAAATAATTTAATAAATTTAAAATATGCTTTTTCATTTTTAAAGTAAAAAACACCATATTTTTCAAGTGTATAGAACACGATTTCTAGAAACAAATGTTGCAATTATAAAAATATAAACATCTGTGTAAATTAAGCTAGAAACTTTATTGGGAACAATACATTGTTTTCAAAAAAAATAAATATATTAATAAATTAAAAATATGTATTTTATTTTTTAAAGTAAAAAACACCCTAATTTTCAAGTTATAGTACACGATTTCTAGAAACAAATGTTGCAATTTGAAAAATATAAAAAATTTATAAATTAACCTAGAAACTTTATGGGGAACAATATATTGTTTTTAAACAAATCAAATAATTTAATAAATTTAAAATATGCATTTTAATTTTAAAAAAATAAAACACCATATTTTTCAAGTGTATAGAACACGATTTCTAGAAACAAATGTTACAATTATAAAAATATAAACAATTTTGTAAATTAAGCAAGAAACTTTTTGGGGAATAATAGATTGTTTTCAAAAAAATCAAATAATTAAATAAATAGAAAATATGCGTTTTCATTTTTTTCAAGTGTATAGTACACGATTTCTAGAAACAAATATTACAATTTTAAAAATATAAACAATTGTGTAACTTAAGCTAGAAACTCTATGGGGAACAATACATTATTTTCAAAAAAATAAAATAATTTAATAAATTTAAAATTTGTATTTTCAGTTTTAAAGCAAAAAACACCCTATATTTCAAGTTTATAGTACACGATTTTTAGAAACGAATGTTACACTTTTAAAAATATAAAAAATTGTGTAAATTAAGCTAGAAACTTTATGGGGAACAATATATTGTTTTCAAAAAATTAAAATAATTTAATAAATTTAAAATTTGTATTTTCATTTTTAAAGCAAAAAACACCCTATATTTCAAGTCTATAGTACACCCTATACGTTGTTTTCAAAAAAATAAAATATATTAAAAAATTTAAAATTTTCGTGTACATTTTTAAATATTTGACCACCCTCTTTTTCAAGTATATAGTAAAAGATTTTTAGAAACAAATGTTGCAATCCTAAAAATATAAAAAAAAAATTAAATTAAATTAGAAACTTCATGGTGAACAATACATTGTTTTCAAAAAAATCAAATAATTTAATAAATTTAAAATATACGCTTTCATTTTTTTGGTAAAACACACCCTATTTTCAAGTGTATAGTACACGATTTCTAGCAACATATATTTTAAAAATATAAAAAATAGTGTAAACTGGTGAACAATACATTGTTGTCAAAAAAAAATTGATAAATTTAAAATATGCATTTTCATTTTTTTAGTAAAAAACACCCTATTTTTCATGTCTATAGTACACGCTTTCTAGAAATAGATGTTTCTATTTAAAAATATAAAAATTAGTGTAAATTAAGCTAGAAACTGCTTGGTGAACAATTCATTGTTGTAAAAAAAAATCAAATAAATTAATAAATTTAAAATATGCATTTTGATTTTTAAAGTAAAAAACGCCTTATTTTTAAAGTCTATAGTACGCGATTTTTAGAAATAAATGTTTCAATTTTAAAAATAAATAAAATTTTAATAATTAAGATAGAAACTTTATGGGGAACAATACATTGTTGTAAAAAAAAAATAATTTAATAATTTTAAAATATGTGTTTTAATTTTTAAAGTAAAAAACATCCTATATTTCAAGTCTATAAGTACACGATTTCTAGAAACAAATGTTGATATTTTAAAAATATAAAAAATAGTGTAAATTAAGCTAGAAACTTTATAGCGAACAATACATTGTTGGAAAAAAATAAAATAATTTAATAAATTTAAAATATGCATTTTCATTTTTAAAGTAAAAAACACCATACATTTCATGTCTATAGCACACGATTTTCTAGAAACAAATGTTTCTATTTAAAAATATAAGAAATAGTGTAAATTAAGCTAGAATCTTCTTGGTGAACTATACACTGTAGTCCAAAAAATCAAATAATTTAATAAATTTAAAATATGTGTTTTCATTTTTAAATTAAAAAACACCCTATTTTTTAAGTGTATCGTACGCGATTTCTAGAAATAAATGTTTCAATTTTAAAAATATATAAAATTCTAAAAATTAAGCTAGAAACTTTATGGGAAACAATAGATTGTTTTAAAAAAAATCAAATAATTTAATAAATTTAAAATATCCATTTTCATTTTTAAAGTAAAAAACACCTTATTTTTCAAGTGTATAGTACACGATTTATAGAAACAAATGTTGCAATTTTAAAAATATTAAATATAGTGTAAATTAAGCTATAGAGAGGGCTACAATTTTGTAAATCAAACTAGAAACTTCATGGTTAACAATACATTGTTTTCAAAAAAATCAAATAATTTAATAAATTTAAAATATGCATTTTCATTTTTTTAGTAAAAAACACCCTATTTTTCAAGTGTATAGTACATGATTTCTAGAAACAATTGTTGATATTTCAAAAATATAAAAAAATAGTGTAAATTAAGCTAAAAATTTCTTGGTGAACAATACATTGTTGTAAAAATAATCAAATAATTTATTAAATTTAAAATATGCTGTTGGTCATGGCAACCATCACACAAGAGGGGGGTGAATTGGGTGATTTAAAACTTTAAAACACTTTCAAGAAATTTAAACAATTTTGTGCAAATAAAAACTATAAGTAGCGGAACAATTTTATGAAGAATTCAATTTGCAAATCCAACTCAAATATAATGAGATTATGAGGAATTAGAGTATGAAGCAAGATGAGCAATAAAAATATAGATCAACAAATATGAGAGTTGAAAGAGTAAGGAAGAGAGAGAATCAAACACAGAGATTTATACTGGTTCGGTCACTAAACCTCCTTGTGCCCTACGTCTAGTCTTCAAAATGGCACCACAGAAATACTTGTATTAAATCTTCAACAAGATTACACACTAAGAGCACTCCCCACCACTGAATAACCCACCAATGTGCAAGAGCCTCAACTAAGGATACCTCACCCTAAAACAACTTTGAAGGATACCTCACCTTCAATCAACTAGAAGGATACCTCACCTTCAATCAACTAGAAGGATACCTCACCTTCTCTCCACAATTCACTTTAAGGTTTTACAAATAGTGAAGCTCTCAAAAGAGTAGATATTACAACTTGAAACACAAAGATTTGAGCAAGCCTTTAGCAAGATAGAGCAATTTTGAATAACAAAGCTTTTTGAATGATGAGAATGATTCAAGATGAAAGACCAAGATTAAAGCATTTGATTCATGTTAGAAGAAGCTTAGAAATGAGATAATATGATTCTAGTGTGATACTAGAGATGAAAACCTTGCTTCTTGTACTAGAATGGCCCAAGAACTCATATTTATAGCCCTCCATTCAAATCTAGTCGTTACTAGCCGTTTATAGCTCTGCACAGCCCATATTCGAATATATATATTCGAATATAGAATCTCATATTCGAATATGTATTCGAATATGGCACTTCTGGAAGCAGATTTTTCCCATTTTGAAAGCTACATTCGAATATATATTCGAATATTAAAACCCATATTCGAATATGCACTTACTGGTGCTTAGAAAGCAATATTCGAATATATATTCGAATATCAAAAGCCATATTCAAATATGTAATCGAATATGCACTTACTGGTGCTTAGATATTCGAATATGTATTCGGATATAAAATTCCTAACGACAATCGCTAACTTTGGAAAATAATAACTCTTTCATTTCTTGTCCGTTTCAAGCGAATGACTAGTTGTTAGAAAGATCTTTGAGTCTACTTTCATATGAAACAAGTTTCCGATCGAAAATCAAAGTAGTTTTAAAGATAGGATCAAAATACTTAACAAAGGTCATTTTCCACAACCTAAAAACAAAGGCTAATTCAAATGTTCATAACTTCTTCATTTGTGACCCATTTAGAGCAAAAGACCAGTCATTAGAAAGCTTATTGAGTCTATTTTCAAATGAAATAAGGTTTAGCTCAATAATCAAAATACACATAATGATATGATCAAAACGGTAAACATATATCAGCTTCCATATAAGACTATTGTTGAAAATATATTTGTTTATGCCTATTAAAAAATTCAAACCAAATATTTGAGTACTTTTAAACATCACCTCAGTTTTCAAATCCTTATCTAATTGAAAAACAATTTTCTCATGATAAAACACTTTGTAACCAATTTCTTTGAAAAACACATTTTCAAGGATATGGTTTGAAATGATGCTATGAATGCAAGGTCAAAGACAAGCTCTATCAAGTAATGACTTCTCAAATTTACACTTACATAGCCTAGAAAAGAAATATACCAAACTAAGTCCTTAGTGTTAGACAATAGTGGCCTCTATGCTCAAGAGGGGGGGGGGGTGAATTGAGCCTAAAAGATTTTTAGTAAATTCGTTTAAAATTATAACAAAACTTGAACAAGGTATATATTAGTTGACGTATGTAATTAAAATATAATGAAAGACAGAAATGAAGATCAAACAAAGTAAACAGATATGAATTTTAGGGATAGAGAGAATAGCACCGAGTTTTATACTGGTTCAGTCACACACCACTTGTGACCTACGTCCAGTCTACGAATCTCCACCACGCGAGAATTCTTGTATTGCCTTTCAACAATTTACACACTAAGAGCACCTTTCTCAATTGGATACCCCACCAATTTCAAAGGCCTCAATCTAGGGATACCTCACCTTCAAACAACCTTGAAGGATACCTCACCTTCAAACAATTAGAAGGATACCTCACCTTCTTTACAGAAATAAGCTCACCACAATGAAACTCTCAAAAGAGTAAATGATACAACTTGAAGCTCTAATATATTTGATTTAAGGCTCTTTGTTTAATGAAAGAAACAAAATAGGGAAAAACAAAGCAAGCCTTAGCCAATAGCATAAGACCCTTGATTCAAAGAGATTGATGATAGAAAGTAATTTTTCAATTCAATGTTTAAGCTTTCAAGGGTGTCTTATATTTTAAGTCAGAAGCCCCTTTTATAGATAGCAGAAATAGCAGATAAATCTGCGCATATTTCATTAAGATATTTGAATATGCTATTCGAATATAACACTTTCATATTCGAATATGACACTTTCCTATTCGAATATGTATTCGAATATAGTGTTTCTGCATTTAAAATTTGATTTCTGTAGGCTTCATATTCGAATATATATTCGAATATGGAGGTTCCATATTCGAATATGTATTCGAATATAATAGTTATGGAGGGTGAAAAGGCCTAGGTATCTTGTTATATTCGAATATGTATTCGAATATGGCAAGCCATATTTGAATATATATTCGAATACACAGTTTTTGAAAAATGATCAGGCCAAGGCAATATGTCATATTCGAATATGTATTCGAATATGGCAAGCCATATTCGAATATACTATTCAGAAAATTCATATTTTATTTCCAGAACCTTCATATTCGAATATACACCCAATTTAGACTTTTTCAAGTTTTTCTTTGAAATTTCCTAGGAGGGTCTTTTCTTTGAAAATGTTTTCATCTTAACTCTTAATATTTTTCTAAAAACACCTTTTTCTTTTTCTTTTTCTTTTTAAAAAAGTGTTTGTTTCAATATCAAAGAGCCTTAATCAAACTTACATTTATTTATAATTTAAACCTATATACCCTTTGTTGTTGTGGATCTGTTTACTGCGCTTGTTTGCTAGATTTATCCTTTCAGGACTTTGATTCTTGGTTTATTGTGGAATCAGTGAAACTCCAAACTTAGAGCATTTGCATTTACACTTAGGCTTCTTGATGCAATCCAAGCTTGTTAGTTTCTCTTCCATACTATCATAAGCGCTTGGCCATCATTGTCATTCTCCTTCTTGAGTTGAGCATAATTGATTTTTCCATTTTTCTTGATCATTGCTTACTCTTAATGCTTGGACTATCTACAAGACATTTCTCACTTGAAAATCATTGTTAGTCCGAACTTCTAAACTCAAAATCAAATATGCTTGATTTATAAATATATAACTCTAGTTAGTCTATCAAGCATTCATGTACACGTTGCATGATTATCAACTTGTATATCACAATAGAGAACACATAATCATATAACTGAGTAACCCCCAGCATTTTTGAAAACACTTTTATACCATATTGCAGCCAATCTAACTGGAAAACACCCCATTTAGTCCCTAACACACAATTCAATCCACAATCAATGCAACACTCATACATAATGCATGCTATGACAATTATAAATGTATGCATGCCATGATCTTTCATTATCGTACTTGTTTCATTTCTTTTCTTTAGTCTTTTATGGAAGCCTCGTGCACAAGACTTCTCCCTAGGCGCATGGCAGCAACGCGCATTTGAGCTCAATCATGGGACCACGACAAGCGTCCCTACCGTGATCAACTGCCGGGCTATCTTGACCCCGTTCATTAGGAATAGCACAGGACTTCCTTACCCGTTCATTGGAATAGTCCTTTCTTTCAGGTCATCTGCCTAGTCACAGGGCAACCCTACTAGTTCAGGCCATCTTACCTCGTTCATTGGGAGACCCTACATTCTCAATCTTTTCATGCTTGTCCACTTACCCGGTGTGTAACCGGTGGGAATCAACCTGCTTACTCAACATCCGTTGATGTGGGAAAGCTTAAACTTGTCTTTAAATTTAATTTTCATTTCACATCAAGTATTATCATGCATTTCACATTCAACTCATATCACTTGCATTCAACATTCATCATTCATCATTCATCACATGACAATTTCATAATTCAAAATCAAAGAGCTTGCCATATCATTTCATAATCCTAAAGCATGTTACTAAGTCATATAAGCCTATTTCCTTACATTCCTATCATAAAACTAAGTTAAATAGACTTACATGGCATTTTAGAAGCAAAAATAGGTCAAGAAGGTACATGACACTGTCGCCCGGGCCATTATTCTGGCGCCTGGGTGCCCGAAATGTGTCACAAACTGCCAGACAACAAAGTCCTGTCGCCGGGGCGCCCATCCTGGTGCTTGGGCGCAGTCACAGATGCAATACTGTGTGTTTTCTGTGTTCCAGTGCCTGGGCGCTCAGCACTGGCGTAGTCTGCTATCTTGACCATAGCTTGAGTTATAGACCTCCAAATTGGGTGAAATCAGTGGCAAATGAAAGCTAACAAAATTATCTACAACTTTCATTCAAAACATAAGATCTAAATTGTTGCGGGTTGCATCAATTGTCCCGTGGCGGAGGCTAGATGGGCCAAGTCACTATCGAATCATGGCGCTTGGGCTGCTACTCTCTTAAGTAGAAAGAGTTGCGCCCTAACTATCAGCTATAGCTTTTGGCCTAGTGGTAAGCGCTCGATCCAACAATTGGTATCAGAGCCAAGGTCATGAGTTCGATACCCAGCAGGGCAATTGCTGAGGGAGAGATTGTTGCGGGTTGCATCAATTGTCCCATGGCGGAGGCTAGATAGGCCAAGTCACTATCGAATCATGGTGCTAGGGCTGCTACTCTCTTAAGTTGAAAGAGTTGCGCCCTGACTATAAGCTATAGCTTTTGGCCTAGTGGTAAGCGCTCGATCCAACATAAATCACTTTGTTTCTAGTAGATAATTTCGCTTGAATTCACTTGTCCATGTCAAAATCCCAATTTTGGCAGCTCTAAGTGTTTTGTCCATAACTCAAGCTATACAAATTGGATTCTCATGAAATTGGTGGCATTGGAAAGATAATAAAATTTTCTACAACTTTTATTCAGGCAACGAAATCCGAATCCAATTGTAAATAGGTCTAATTTCCATCTCAAACTATGTCAAAATTTATGAAAACAAGGAATTAAGCATTTGTTTACATCCTACCTACTTTGCAATCCAAGCCCCACTTATGTAACCTTAAAATTGAAACTTAATCCCTTCTCCATATTTTTATAGTTTTTGCAATCAAGTCCCTTGAGCCCACCTTGGTACCCATTAAATCTCTATTTTTTATTATAATCCACTTCATTCCCCCTAATCCACTTTGCCTTCTAATCTATTCTAGTTTCCCAAAGTCCTTATCTTTTCTAAAATAGCCCCCTTAAGAATGAGTTTGTGAATCTAAATAATTTGCTCTAGGAAATTAGAAATTTGGGATGTTACATTTTTCAAGTGTATAGTACGCGATTACTAGAAACAAATGTTTCAATTTTAAAAATATCAAAAATTGTAAAAATTAAGCTAGAAACTTTATGGGGAACAATATATTGTTTTCCAAAAAATCAAATAATTAAATAAATTTAAAATATGCATTTTCATTTTTAAAGTAAAAAACACCATATTTTTCAAGTGTATAGTACATGATTTCTAGAAATAAATATTGCAATTTTAAAAATATAAACAATTGTGTAAATTAAGCTAGAAACTTTATGCAGAACAATACATTGTTTTAAAAAAAATAAAATAATTTAATAAATTTAAAATATGCATTTTTATTTTTAAAGTAAAAACCACCCTATATTTTAAGTCTATAGTACACAACTTTTAGAAATAAGTGTTGCAATTTTAAAAACATAAACAAATGTGTAAATTAAGCTAGATACTTTATTGGGAAAAATACGTTGTTTTCAAAAAAATCAAATATATTAATAAATTTAAAAGATAATAATTGTGTAAATTAAGCTAGAAACTATATGGGTAACAATACATTGTTTTCAAAAGAATCAAATAATCTAATATTTTAAAAATATGAATTTTCTTTTTTAAAATAAAAAACACCCTATTTTTCAAGTGTATAGAACACGATTTCTAGAAACAAATGTTGTAATATTAAATATATTAAAAATTTTATAAATTAACCTAAAAACTTTATGGGGAACAATATATTGTTTTCAAAAAAATAAAATAATTTAATAACTTTAAAATATGCGTTTTCATTTTTAAAGTAAAAAACACCCTGTTTTTCAAGTGTATAGTACACGATTTCTACAAACAAATGTTGCAATTTTAAATATATAAAAAATTAAGTAAATTAAGCTAGAAACTTCATGATAAAAATTGAATTGATTTCAAAAAAAAAATTAAATAATTTAATAAATTTAAAATATGTGTTTTCATTTTTTTAGTAAAAAACACCATATTTTTCAAGTTTATAGTAAACGATTTCTAGAAACAAATGTTGATATTTTAAAAATATAAAAAAATAGTGTAAATTAAGCTAAAAACTTCTTGGTGAACAAAACATTGTTGTCAGAAAAATCAAATAATTTAATAAATTTAAAATATGCGTTTTCATTATTAAAGTAAAAAACACCCTATTTTTCAAGTGTATAGTACGCGATTACTAGAAACAAATGTTACTATTTGAAAAATATAAAAAATAGTGTAAATTTAGCTAGAAACGTGTCAAAAAAATCAAATAATTTAATAAATTTAAAATATGCATTTTCACTTTTAAAGTAAAAAACACCCTAGATTTCAAGTCTATAGTACACGATTTCTACAAACAAATGTTGCAATTTTAAGAATATAAAAAATTGTGTAAATTAAGCTAGAAACTTAATGGTAAACAAAACATTGATTTAAAAAAAATTAATAATTTAATAAATTTAAAATATGCGTTTTCATTTTTATAGTAAAAAATACCTTATTTTTCAAGTGTATAGTACACGATTTTTATAAAAAAATGTTGATATTTTAAAAATAAAAAAAAATTGTGTAAATTAAGCTAGAAAATTCATGTTGAACAATGCATTTTTTTCAAAAAAATCAAATAATCTAATATATTTAAATCATGCGTTTTAATGTTTTTAGTAAATAACACTCTATTTTTCACGTGTATAGTACACAATTTCTAGAAGCAAATATTGATATTTTAAAAATATAAAAAAATAGTGTAAATTATGCTAAAAACTTCTTGGTAAACAATACATTGTTTCAAAAAAAATAAAAATAATTTGATAAATTTAAAATATACATTTTCATTTCTTTAGTAAAAAACACCTTATTTTTCAAGTGTAAATACATGATTTCTAGAAACAAATGTTAATATTTTAAAAATATAAAAAATAGTATATTAAGGTAGAAACTTCTTAGTGAACAATACATTGTTGTAAAAAAATTAAATAATTTAATAAATTGAAAATATGCCTTTTCATTTTTAAACTAAAAAACACCATCTTTTTCAAGTGTATTGTACGCGATTTCTAAAAATAAATGTTTCAATTTTAAGAATATAAAAAATTGTAAAAATTAAGCTAGAAACTTTATGGGGAACATAAGATTGTTTTAAAAAAAATCAAGTAATTTAATAAATTTAAAATATGCATTTTCATTTATAAAGTAAAAAACACACTATTTTTCAAGTGTATAGTACACGATTTTTAGAAACAAATGTTGCAAATTTAAAAATATAAACAATTGTGTAAATTAAGCAACAAACTTTATGGGAAACAATACATTGTTTTCAAAAAAATTAAATAATTTATTAAATTTAAAATATGCGTAATCATTTTTAAAGTAAAAAGCACCTTATATTGCAAGTGTATATAGTACACGATTTCTAGAAGTAAATGTAGATATTTAAAAAAAAAATAGTGTAAATTAAGCTAGAATCTTCTTGGTGAACAATACATTGTTGTAAAAAAAACAAAAATAATTTAATACATTTAAAATATGCGTTTTCATTTTTTTAGTAAAAAACACCCTATTTTTCAAGTGTATAGTACACGATTTCTAGAACCAAATGTTGATATTTTAAAAATATAAAAAGTAGTGTAAATTAAATTAGAAACTTCATGGTGAATAATATATTGTTATCAAAAAAATCAAATAATTTAATAAATTTAAAATATGCATTTTCATTTTTTAGCAAAAAGCACCCTACTTTTCAAGTGTGCACTACACGATTTCTAGAAACAAATGTTGATATTTTAAAAATATAAAAATAGTGTGAATTAATCTACAAACTACTTGGTGAACAATAAATTGTTGTAAAAAAAATCAAATAATTTAATAAATTTAAAATATGCATTTTCATTTTTAAAGTAAAAAACACTTTATATTTCAAGTCTATAGTACACGATTTCTACAAACAAATTTTGCAATTTTAAAAATATAAAAAATTGTTTAAATAAAGCTAGAAATTTCATGGTAAACAATACATTAATTTCAAAAAAATTATATAATTTAATAAATTTAAAATATGCGTTTTTATTTTATTAGTAAAAAACACCCTATTTTTCAAGTGTATGGTACACGATTTCTAGAAAAAAATGTTGATATTTTAAAAATGTAAATTAAGCTAGAAACTTCATGGTGTACAATAAATTTTTGTCAAAAAAATCAAATAATTTAATAAATTTAAAATATGCTTTTTCATTTTTAAAGTAAAAAACACCCTATATTTCAAGTGTATAGTACACAATTTCTGGAAACAAATGTTGATATTTTAAAGATATAAAAAATAGTGTAAATTAAGCTAGAAACATCTTGGTGAACAATAAATTGTTTCCCAAAAAAATCAAATAATTTAATTAATTTAAAATATGCGTTTTCATTTTATTAGTAAAAAACACCATATTTTTCAAGTGTATGGTACACGATTTCTAGAAAAAAATGTTGATATTTTAAAAATGTAAATCAAGCTAGAAACTTCATGGTGTACAATACATTGTTGTCAAAAAAAGTAAATAATTTAATAAATTTAAACTATGCTTTTTTATTTTTAAAGTAAAAAACACTCTATATTTCAAGTGTACACGATTTCTAGAAATAAATGTTGATATTTTAAAAATATAAAAAATATTGTAAATTAAGCTAGAAACATCTTGGTGAACAATAAATTGTTTTCAAAAAAATCAAATAATTTTATTAATTTAAAATATGTGTTTTCATTTTTTTAGTAAAAAATACCGTATTTTTCAAGTGTATAGTACACAATTTCTAGAAACAAATGTTGCTTATTTAAAAATATAAAAAATAGTGTAAATTAAGCTAGAAAATTCATGGTGAATAATATATTTTTGTCAAAAAAATCAAATAAATTAGTAAATTTAAAATATGTGTTTTCATTTTTTAGCAAAAATCACCATATTTTTCAAGTGTATAGTACACGATTTCTAGAAACAAATGTTGATATTTTAAAAATATAAAAAATAGTGTAAATTAAGCTAGAAAATTCTTGGTGAACAATACATTGTTGTCAAAAAAAATCAAATAATTTAATAAATTTAAAATATGCTTTTTCATTTTTAAAGTAAAAAACACCCTATATTTCAAGTCTATAGTACACGATTTCTACAAACAAATGTTGCAATTTTAAAAATATAAAAAATTGTGTAAATTAAGCTAAAAACTTCATGGTAAACAATACATTGATTTTAAAAAAAATTAAATAATTTAATAAATATATAATATGCATTTTGTAACACCTAATGAAATTTAAGGCTAAGTTTTTTTTTTTTTTGTAAAACACTGTTAAGTAATATGCATCATAGATGGTTTACCTTCGTAAGTTACATAACACTTAGTTTAAGGGACTATCATATGCCCCATCAAAATACACGAGTTCATAGTAATAATAATAATAATAAGTTCCGCTAAATTCTAATTTACCATAATTAATAAAAAATAATAATAATAATAATAATTACAACCCTTTCAATTTATACGTATTCCTATACAGCTGAACAAATTAATATATGAACTTGAAACTTAGGTTCACCATGCGTGGCTATACCTAAGAAAAGCCCACAGCTCATCCCATCTGTGGCTTTTGCTTCACAATCTTCTGATACCTGCGATATAGTAACCGTCAGTTATATGTAAATATGTAAACATATAACTGAGTAATCCCCGGCATTTTTGAAAACAGTTTTATACCATATCGCAGCCAATGTAACTTCAAAACACCCCATTTAATCCCTAACACACAATTCAATCCACAATCAATGCAACAACTCATACATAATGCATGCTATGACAATTATGGATGTATGCCATGATCTTTCATTATCATACTTGTTTCATTTCTTTTCTTTAGTCTTTTACGGAAGCCTCGTGCACAAGACTTCTCCCTAGGCGCATGGCAGCAACGCGCATTTGAGCTCAATCATGGACCACGGCAAGTGTCCCTACCGTGATCAACTGTCGGGCTATCTTGACCCCGTTCATTGGGAATAGCCCAGGACTTCCTTACCCGTTCATTGGGAATAGCCCAGGACTTCCTTACCCGTTCATTGGAATAGACCTTTCTTTTCGATCTTCTGCCTAGTCATAGGGCAACCCTACTAGTTCAGGACATCTTACCCCATTCATTAGGAGACCCTACATTCTCAATCTTTTCATGCTTGTCCGCTTACTCGGTGTCTGACCGGTAGAACTCAACCCGCTGACTCATCATCCGTTGATGGGGGAAAACTTAAACTTGTCTTTAAATTTCATTTTCATTTCACATAAAATACTATCATACATTTCAAATTTAACTCATATCATTTTCATACAACATTCATCATTCATTATTCATGACATTACAATTTCATTACTCATTAATTAAATCACTTTCCATCCATGTCATAACACTCTACTTATCATAATCATTTCATGACCCTAATACATGTTACTAAGTACTATAAGCCTATTTCCATTCATTCCTATCTTATAAATAAGTTACAATGGATTTTAGAAGCTAAAATAGGTCAAGGAGGTACAGAGCACTGACGCTTAAGCGCCAGGCAACGTTTTTCCACTGCCAGAAAATTCATCCTGGCGCTCGAGCCCCTGATGAGTGCTCATTTATCCATGTTCTAAGGACTATTTTAGTGGTGTTTTTGTCATAATTGTAGCATGTTGTGGTGGTTTAGCAGTCTAAATGAATAAATTCAAGTTGAATGTCTTCTTGTGTGGTTTAGTGTAATTACATTGAAAATGATGAATTTTGGAAGTAGTTTCTAGGACTTTAACCTTGGTTTTCTACTTGGTTTCGAATGTCCAGGTTTAAGCATGAAGAAGTGCAGATATTTTGAAGTTTAGGCTTGAGGAATGAAGCAAAAGTTGAAGGAAGTGAAGAACGGAAGCTAGGGGATCATGTTGATGAAGTTTCCCATCTTGTGCGCGCCCGAATACATCTGGTTCATCCCTGCTTGGTCTTGTGTGCACACCTGCTTGGACCTGTGTGCACCTTAATTGCCTAGATCCCTTCTGTTCACTCTGGTGCGCACACCTGCTTGGACTTGTGCGCACCTTAATTCACGCGAGTCAAGTTCTACTATATCCTGTGCACACACATGCAGGAGGTGTGCGTACACCCACTGCTGATATAAATAGTTAACAGTTTTTTGGGCGAGGGTAGTTAGTTTTTAGGCGCGATTTTCTAGATTTGTTCTAAGATCTCTCTTGTTTTTCTACATCAAGAACTTGGATTATTGTATTGCTTTTGGTTTGTAATAATGAATCTTTCTCCTTCTTCTATTTCTTCTTCTCTCTTCTCCATGTTTGCCTAGACTTTAGACTAGGAGATTGGGGATGTTGATCCCAAAACTCATGTAGCTCGAATTTTAGGTGTTAATTCAAGTTGTTCTTCTTGATTGAGTAATTGCTTCTGAGTTTAATGCTTTTTCTCTATTGATTGTGATCAATTAGTTGAATTACATGCTCACTTGAGATTAATCGATGAGAATCTGAGTTGTATGCAATTGTGAATTGGAAAATTGATAATTGTGTTAGAGCTGAAGTGGATTACCATAATCTTGCATGCTTAGGGATAAGAACTAGAGATTATGAGGTTCTTTACGAATTTTCTAATTTCTCTTGTCTTAATTTGAGTTTAACCTGAGGAATTGGGGGAATAGAATTGAGGCAAAGGAGTTAATTTTTAGGAATAGATTTAATTCATCACTTAGCAGATTCCACCTTCAATTAGGATGTCTAAACTTGAATTGACCTTAGAATCAAAGTGCATGAGGAAAGGACTAACTGAACCAAACTCCTAGTTCATTCTTGTTTGTGATTCACCTTCTGAGCTAATTCTCTGCTTTACTCTAGTTTTTGTTATAAAATTCTGTTATGCAACATAACTCTTTGCACATTATATCGTCCAAATAGCAAAGGTCTTGGGAATTCGATAATCTTTTGCATAGTCTCTATGGATATGACAACCCTTTTCTCCCTCTCTATATAAACTCGACTAGTACGCTTGCTAATTAGGCAATATGCTTATCAAGTTTATGGCGCCGTCGCCGGGGACTATTGATTAGATATCAATAGTTCCCAAGGCAATTTCTACTTTGGACGCATCACTCCATTGTATATACTCTTTTTTTTTCATACATTGCCCTGTTTTTGTGTGAACTGATCTTTTTGTGTAGCTTGCATGCGCAACAAGAAGATAGAATTTGAACTTGATTTGGAGATTGAGAAAACAACAAAGAAAATTCGTAAGGAAGCAAGAGCTCTCAAAGACAAGTTCAAAGCACAAAAGTGTAAGGCAATCCTTGAACAACAAGCCACCACCTCTTATCAACAAGAGGAGGTAGAAAGGGAACAACCAGTACAGACCCAACAAGAAGATTGTGTTGTTCAAGAAATCATGGAGGATAGACCGCCTCCAAGAAGGATGACATTAGAAGACCTCACAGCTCCTCTGATGGATGGGTGTGGCTCTTGTATCACACCCCCAACAATTGATGCTAACAATTTTGAGATCAAGCCAGCACTAACTCATCTGGTTAGAGGTGATCAATTTGGGGGGCGTGAGTATGAAGATCCAAACCGGCATATCTACAAATTTCTCCAAATCTGTGGCACAATCAAGATAAATGGGGTGCCCAATGCAGCTATTCGCTTGAGGTTATTTCCATTCTCCCTTAAGGATGATGCTTTAGACTTGTTGCAAAGTCTACCAATTGGAAGCATAGCCACTTGAGAGGAATTGGTCTCAAAATTCTTGGCTCAATATTTTCCTCCATCAAAATATGATCAATACAGAGCTTAAATCTCATGTTTCAAACAAAAGGATGGAGAATCCTTTAACAATGCATGGAAGAAATTCAAGACACTCCTCCGAAAATGTCCGCATCATGGCTTCTCCGATCTGCAACAAATCCATATATTCTATAATGGACTTAACCGTAATGTGAGGGGCTTATTAAATGCTTCATCTGGAGGATCCATAAGAAAAACAGATGTGGAGGAGGCAAGAACCTTAATTGAGACCATGGCTAATGTGGATGAAGCTTCGGATGACCTATATGGTGGGAGAAGAGGAATCATGGAACTAGGGGCACATGATGCGGTGCTAGCATAGAATAAACTACTTTCTCAACAAATTGAAGCTCTTACCAAACAACTCCAAGTAGTTCAACTTGGGGCTGTGCATGCACCCCAACTTCAATGTGACTTTTGCGGCGATAATCACCAAAACGGTCATTGTGCTACTAGTGGAGGCAGTAATGAAGAGCAAGTCAATTACTTGGGCAATAGTCAAAAGAATTCCTATTTTCCCTAAGCAAACACTTACCATCCCCATTTGAGGAATCATCCTAATTTATCCTACAAAAGTAATAACTACCTTCAGCCCGAACCACCCATACATAATCAACAATACACTCAACCACCTCCATCATATAATCAACACCAAAATATCCCCTCCCAAAAACCTCCTTTCAACCCATCCACCTCTTATAACCCGAATCCTCCATTCAAACAAAACACTCAACCCTTCCCTCCTAAGACTCAAGTGGCCATGCAACCACCACCTAGCACCCCTTCCAACATTGAGAATGCATTATTGGCATTTATGCAAAAAATAGAGACCTATATGCAAGATTCACAATCTACATTCAAGAACCATGAGGCCTCGATAAGGAATTTAGAGACCCAAATGGGTCAGATTTCAAGACAACTTGCCGAAAGACCTCAAGGTACCTTCCCGAGTGATACGCTGGTGAATCCTAGAGAGCAATGCAAGGCCATCACCACAAGGAGTATCTTTGCGATTTAGGGGCAAGCATCAACTTGATGCCACTTTCCATCTTGCAGAAGTTGGGCATCAAGGAAGTCAAACCAATAATGATTTCTCTGCAACTAGCGGATAGGTCATTAAAATGCCCATATGGGGTAGTGGAGGATCTGTTGGTGAAGGTCGATAAATTCATTTTTCCAGCTGACTTCGTTGTGCTAGATATGGATGCAGATGAAGAAATCCCGCTGATACTTGGGAGACCGTTTTTAGCTATCGGGCGTGCTCTCATTGACGTTGAACAAGGGGAGCTCATGCTAAGGGTGCAAGATGAGAAGGTAACATTTAACGTTTTTGAAGTATGAGGCACCCTAGTGATAGTAGCCATTGCATGAGAGTGGAAGTACTAGACACTTGGTTAGTAAATGATTTGAAAACCAATGATTTTGATTCAATTTTAGAAGAGTTTATCGCTAATTCTAGAGACATAACTGATGATGAAGAATTGAATCAAGAAATCATTGATATAATTGCTAACTTAGATGCTAGTTCTTCCTTGGAAAGAAGAGTTCCACCAATAGAACAATTGAAGATGGGTGAACAAAGAGTTGATGAGCCTAAGCTAGAATTAAAGCAACTTCCATCTCACCTCCATTATGCATTTTTGGGGGAAAATAACACCTTTCCGGTGGTTATTAGCAGCTCCCTAAATGCATTAGAGGAAGAGAAGTTGCTACGAATTCTAAGAGCTCATAAATTTGCCATCGGTTGGTCTATTGGTGACCTAAGGGGGATAAGTCCTTCCTATTGTATGCACAAAATTTTGTTGGAAGAGGACTTTAAACCAATTGTACAACCTCAAAGAAGGTTAAACCCTTCTATGAAAGAAGTTGTACAAAAGGAAGTAATAAAGTTACTCGACGTGGGCATCATTTACCCCATTTCCGATAGTGCATGGGTCTCTCTGGTGCAAGTTGTTCCCAAAAAGGGGGGCATCACTGTGGTTTTAAATGAGAAAAATGAGTTGATACCTTCTAGAACAGTCACCGGATGGAGGATGTGTATCGATTATCGGAGGTTAAATGATGCCACTAGAAAAGATCACTTCCCTCTTCCCTTTGTTGACCAAATGGTTGAAAGACTTGCCAAGCATTCATATTACTGTTTTCTTGATGGTTACTCTGGCTACAACCAAATCATTGTGGACCCTAAGGATCAAGAAAAAACAACTTTCACTTGTCCTTATGGGATATTTGCCTATAGCCGGATGCCATTTGGGCTATGCAATGCTCCGACAACATTTCAACGATGCATGTTGGCTATTTTTGCCAACATGGTGGAAAAGTTTATGGAAGTTTTTATGGATGACTTCTCTGTCTTCGGTTCCACTTTTGATGTTTGCTTGAATAACCTAGCTTTAGTTTTAAAAAGGTGCCAAGAGACCAATCTTGTACTAAATTGGGAGAAATGCCACTTTATGATACAAGAAGGTATAGTCTTGGGACACAAGGTTTCAGCTAGGGGCATTGAAGTGGACCGAGCTAAAGTTGACGTGATAGAAAAGCTTCCACCCCCAGTCAATGTGAAGGGGGTGAGAAGCTTTCTCGGTCATGCTAGTTTTCATCGGAGGTTCATCAAGGATTTTTCAAAAATCTCTAAACCTTTGTGTGATTTACTTGTGAAAGATGCGAAATTTGATTTCGATGAAAAGTGTTTAAATGCTTATTCCATCTTAAAGGAGAAACTTATTTCGGCCCCGATCATTACAGCTCCCAATTGGGATTCACCTTTTGAACTAATGTGTGATGCAAGTGAATTTGCAATTGGGGTAGTGTTGGGCCAAAGGAAGGGCAATATAAAACACGTCATATACTATGCTAGTAAGGTTTTAAATAGTGCCCAAATAAACTATATAACTACAGAGAAAGAACTACTAGCAATAGTATATGCATTCGATAAATTTCGCTCTTATTTGATTGGCTTGAAGGTGATAGTGTATACTGACCATTCCGCCCTAAGGTATCTCTTTTCTAAGCCGGAAGCAAAACCTAGGCTCATAAGGTGGATTCTCCTCCTTCAAGAGTTTGATATTGAGATAAAAGATAAAAAGGGGAGGGAGAACTTAGTGGCGGACCACCTGTCGAGACTTCCACTTGATGGAATAGAAAATGCTTTTATTCCCATCAAGGAGGAATTTCCATATGAGAAAGTGTTTGTTTTGAACCATCTGCCATGGTACGCCGATAAGGCAGCAAAGATCATTCCCAAGGAATGGAATTCCCAACAAAGAAAGAAGCTCCTTAGGGATGCTACTTTCTATGTTTGGGATGAGCAATATCTTTTTAAAAGAGGGTTAGATGGTCTTTTGAGAAGATGTGTTCCACAAGAAGAATATAACTCCATTCTTTGGCATTGTCACAACTCTCCTAGTGGAGGGCATTATAGTGGAGAGAGGACTGCCCTTAAGGTCCTCCAAAGTGGTTTTTACTGGCCCTCTCTTTTTAAAGATGCTAGGGAGCATGTTCAATCTTGTGATAAATGCCAAAGAAGTGGAAATATAACAAAAAGAAATGAGGGTCCCCTAAATAGCATCCTTGAGGTTGAAGTTTTCGATGTGTGTGGAATGGACTTCATGAGGCCATTTCCTACCTCATTCAACTATTCTTACATTTTAGTAGCAGTTGACTATGTCTCCAAATTGGCAGAGGCAATAACAACAACTACTAATGATGCAAGAGTAGTCATTAACTTCATCCACAAGCACATTTTTACTCGTTTTGGAGTACCTAGAGCTTTTATAACAGATGGCGGTAGCCATTTTTGCAATAGCAATTTGGAAAAGGTACTTAGGAAGTTTGGGGCAACACATAGAATTTCTACACCTTATCATCCCCAAACTAGTGGTCAAGCTGAATTGGTGAATAGAGAAATCAAAAAAATCTTAGAAAGAAATGTGAATTTCTCTAGGAAGGATTGGTCCAAGAAGTTGGACGATGCTCTTTGGGCTTATAGAACTGCCTACAAGGCCCCCATTGGCCTAACGCCATTTCGTATAGTATATGGCAAGGCTTGCCATTTGCCGGTTGAGCAAGAACACCGTGCGTTCTGGGCTTTGAAATTTTTGAACTCTGATCCGTTGTTGGTTGGAGAGAAACGTATGATTCAGCTTCATGAGCTGGATGAGTTGAGGCTCAGGGCTTATGATAATGCCCTCATTTACAAGGAAAAATCAAAGTTGTGGCATGATAGGAAAATTAAGCCATATAACTTTGAACCGGGACAACAAGTGTTACTCTTCAATTCTAGATTGAAGTTGTTTCCGGAAAAACTAAAATCTAAATGGAGTGGGCCATTTGTGATTAAAGAGGTGTCCCCTCATGGTGCCATCACCATTGAGGATGGTGAAGCAAAGCGTGAATTTAAAGGGAACCGCCAACGGCTTAAGCCGTATTTTGGTGGCGGGTTTGAAAGAGAAACAATCTCAGTTGCTCTAGAACTAGCTCCTTAGGGAAGCTATTCGTCAAGCTATATGACGTTAAACAAAGCGCTTCTGGGAGGCAACCCGCATTGTTTGATTGGTTATTCTTTCATTTGTTTGTAGGCTACATTCAAAAGAAAAATTCATTTAGAAAAAAATATAAATATATAGAATAGTTTAGGAGTTAGAATTGAGAAATTTTGATAACTAAAATTGTATATAGAATAAATTGGTTAGGTTGATATATTTCAAAATGTTTGAGTTGAATGCAGCAGGGGAAGGAAGTTTATCCACCACAAGGTATGTTCATGCACTTATACGCAAAATTCACTCTTCAAGGTACAAGTCATCTTTAACCTTGTTTGAATGTGTAATTAGATGCTATTCTATCATTAGAAATCAAATTGAGGTGCAATTAAGTGTTGTAGAATGTGAAATATTGAGAGGAATTTGATAAAGTGTACTTCAGCTTGTTTTGAAAATCTTGTGCGCACATGTAAGGGGCTGGTGCGCACTTTAATTATCCAATTTCATATTGCCCCAATTGGTGCGCACACATGAGGGACTTGTGCGCACCTTAATGGTTCTTCTCACTTTCTGTCCAAGTTTGTGCGCACGCATAATAGAAGGTGTGCGCACCTCAAAAGCCCTTGATACTTGCTGTCCCAGCTTGTGCGCACACATGGTGAGAGGTGTGCGCACCTCAAATGCATCCTTGCAAATCTGTCTTGGCTTGTGCGCGCACTCATGAGGCTTGTGTGCACCTTAAATAGGTCCATCTTATGCTGTCCACTTTGGTGCGCACATACAAAGGACTTGTGCGCACACTTCGTTACAATTCCTTCTTCTCACTTACATGCTACTTTCCCTCCTCACAAACACACCCTCATCTTGTGGGCACGCATCCTCCATCTTCTTCCCCCCCAAGCTTCACTCTACATCTTTACAAAACCTCACCAAAAACACCAACCATTCTCCTTCTTCTTCCTCTCCTTTCTCTTCTTCTCCTTCCTCGCATATCTCTTGCTTCTCTCTTCTAGAGAGTCACTCAAGGTTCATCATTCAAGGTAAGAATGCGTCCCTTCTCTTGATTCTTTTCATAAATCACTTGATTTTAGTTGAGTTTTTGAATTACTAAAGTTGGGTGATGAGTGTTTTTACTTATGAAAGCGGGATTGGGGGTTTTTGTTGATGAACCTTGAAACCTAGAATTTGGGGGTTTCTTAAAATTGATGTTTGGAACTTGATTAATTGAACTCTTGTTGGTCATTGAAGCTTGTTTTGTGCTTTGATTAAATTAAGAGCATGTTTTGTAAGAGAATGAACATGATGGGATGAATTCTTCTTTTGCACATAAGGTGTTTGTAAAAAGTCCTAAATGTATCTTGATGCTTTAAGAATCTTTTTGTGGAATGGTGCAAGTGGTGATTCTCATTCTTGATTTGTCCTTAAATGTATGTGATCTTTGATTCCCTCTCCTAAAAATTGGCTAGCTTGTGGTTGTTTGGCTTGATTTGATCTTGTGTAGATGTCGTCTTCAACTTCTCCACCGGGCAAGCGCACCAAGCACATGGCCGTAAGACCACCAAGAGTTCCAAAACAAGTACCCACATCCAAGGGGAAGGAAGTAAATACCACCACTACACCGAGAAGGGGCAAGTCTTCTTTTAAATCCCATGAGCATGAACAATTCTTCAAGGACAACATCTCTAAGAGGCCCCTCCTTTCCGAACGAAAATTTGTGCTCTCGGAAGCAGATTGTTACTTTATAGAGAAGGGGGTTACTCAAAGAATCGATCCAGTAATAGAGGTTTTCACAAGTATCCAACGAAGAGGGTGGTTACCATTATGTAACATACCGGGAATTGGATATGAAGAACTTGTGCAGGAATTCTTCGCCAACATGAGGTTACTAGGCAAGGAAGACGATCAAGAGCTGGATGAAACTTTTGTCCGAGGGAAGCACATTGACTTTGGGGCAAAAGCCATAAATCATCTTCTAGGGATCCCGGAGGTAGAGATGTGCTCCTACTATGAGAAACTGCATCATGTAACCATTGAAAGGGAGGAAATTAACCATGTCTTGAGTGGCGGAGTGGGCAGTTGGACCATGACGGCGGACAAGGAATATGGAAGGTACTTGACCAAGGTGGAATTCACCCGTAAGGCCAAGCTCTGGAGTGCCTTTATGTACAATGTACTACTCCCAATGAAGCATGACAACCATGTGACCCGAAATCGGCTTCTTTGCCTGTATACACTCATGAAGATGAGCCAATCAACGTTGGCCTCACAATAGAGTGTGAAATGCGCAACATGCACGACTCCAAGGTCGTCACTCTGGAGTTTGCCAAAATCATCACTCTACTATGCCAACAAGCGGGGGTCGCCACGGAAGGTTTAACTCCGATTCCAGAAATGAAGCCAATTGACCAGAAATATTTTAATCAGTGGGTCTTTACACCAGGAAAAATCAAGGAACCAATGAAGAAAAAACCCGCTTCCCCTTCCAATGAGTCATCTGAGTCTATGATGGACTTGTTGCTTCATCAACCACAAATTGGACATCAATCATGAGAATGACCGCAAGATCCATACACTACTTGTCCGCCAATCAAGTTTGGCTCCCCCTCCTTTATCACGATATGACCAAGAAACTTTAGCTCAATTTTCAGAGTTTGAAATGGATGTTGGGAGGTCGGGTAAGAGGATGAAGAAGAAGAGGACAATTAGAAAGAAGGAAGATGAAATATCTCCTTCTTTTGAGTAAAAAAAAAAACCATATTTTATCTTTTATTTTCTCTGTTTTGTAGGACTTAATAAGCTTTGGAGCATGGATTTGTGGTGTTGATTGAACCCCAAAAGCATTGGTGATCTTCAAAGGGGAGTTTTTCTTAACCTTTCTTCTTCTCTTTTTGATTAGATTGGTTTCTTGATTAGTCCCCTGGGTTTGTTGATTGCTTTTGTGAGTTATTCATGGCATGGCATTAATATTTGGTTCTAGTAGAAAGGATTCTTGTTTCTTAGGCAATTAGGATTGATTCTTGTGTTTCATTGTGAAGCTTACATGCTCTTGATTGTTTGATAGTTACTTATTGATACATGTGTGCATTAGTAAAAATTCTTAGGCCTGTGGTATGCTTTATGTGATCTAGCAATGCATAGTAATCATGCATCCTAGGTGAGGATTTGAGCCTGCAACATGTTCCTTGTCATGAGTGTTCATTGTGTGAGGTGTGCTCTTAAATTTGGTTTTGCCCTTGATTGAAATTGCTAGTCACATGCTAGGATTGATATGATAGAGGCATTTTCTTGTTGTGAGCCTTGGGCCAAAATTAAGCCTTGTCCCTTAAATTATCCTTTGCTAGCCCCTTTAAGCCTTAAATTACCCTTCATTTCTGTATATATAGCTCATTACAAGCCAAACAAGTGTAAAACCAATTGTCCCTACCATGTACACACATAGAACGTTGGTTATGCATTTGGGTATAGGGTTTTCTTCTGAGTTTAGTGTCGTTTTTGCTTAGGAAACCGGCAACTTTCCTAAGTTTGGGGTCCCGGTTGTTTTTGCTTAGAAGTGGATGTTATACGATTTGGTTTGGGGTGCATTGTAAGATAGACTTGAGGGCAAGTCATCATTCTAAGTTTGGGGTAGGCAACACATTGTGTGATGTTGGTTTGGGTAGTACTTGGGGTAGAAATTACTCACTCATGCATGCATTTCATTCACTGTTGCATACCTCCACTTCTCATCATTCCATTTGTATGTTATGATTGAGATTTTGGGATACCAACTCATGAAGAAGCAAGAAAATCTAAAAGTTGGAAAAGATGGCACATTCAAAAAAAAAAAAGAAAAGAAAAGGAGAAAAAAACAGCAAATATCTACAAAATTGAAAAATACAGGAAAGAAAGAAACAAGATTGAAAAAAAAAATTGAGAAGAAAGAATGAAGAAGAGTTGGTCATTGTGATGTTCATTTCTGTTCATGTTCCATTGTCGTTTGCATTTTCATCAATTTTTGCATATAGGTGTCTAGGAGTTCATGCATTCCATTGTCTTTGTGTGATACATGGTTTAGCCAGTTCTCCTTCACAATTACCCACCCTACCTAAGCTCCATTACAACCTTTAAAGACCTCTTGATCCTTCTTAGACTTGTGATTTTTAGCGGTGGAGACTTATAGGGCAATCCCAAATTCATGGATCCCACATCTCACATGATTGATTTGAGTGCACTGAATCTAGCCCAAACACTTGAGTGATGAGTGACATACACTTTATCCTTGTGAGGATTGTTGCGCATTGCTTGGTTACATGATTTATACCACTTGCTTAGTTGATTACATTGCTCATATGTTGTGAATTTGTACCTTGATGACTTGATGGAGTGTGTAACTTCCAATGGTAATGCTTGCATAATTTTAAGGTGTTTAGGTGCTTGATGAACTTTGAATGAATTCTAGGAATGATGCCATGCCATGTTGCTTTGTTCCCTTTGGTTTGGATTCTGTGCTTGCTTGGGGACAAGCAAAGTTTTAAGTTTGGAGTTGTGATGAGTGCTCATTTATCCATATTCTAAGGACTGTTTTAGTGGTGTTTTTGGCATAATTGTAACATGTTGTGGTGGTTTAGCAGTCTAAAATGAACAAATTCAAGTTGAATGTCTTCTTGCGTGGTTTAGTGTAATTACATCGAAAATGATGAATTTTGGAAGTAGTTTCTAGGACTTTAACCTTGGTTTCGATTGTGCAGGTTTAAGCATGAAGAAGTGCGGATATTTTGAAGTTTAGGCTTGAGGAATGAAGCAAAAGTTGAAGAAAGTGAAGAACAAAAGCTAGGGGATCATGTTGATGAAGTTTCCCATCTTGTGCGCACAAGGAATGGGGGTGTGCGCACCTCAATTCACCTTATTCCTTGCTGTCTCATCCTGTGCGCACACCTGAGGGGACATGTGCAAACCCCAATTCATCTGGTTCATCCCTGCTTGGTCTTGTGCGCACACCTGCTTGGACCTGTGTGCACCTTAATTTCCTGGATCCCTTCTGTTCACTCTGGTGTGCACACCTGCTTGGACCTGTGCGCACCTTAATTCATGTGGGTCAAGTTCTGTTGTATCCTGTGCGCACACATGCAGGAGGTGTGCGCACACCCACTGCTGATATAAATAGTTAACAGTTTTTTGGGCGAGGGTAGTTAGTTTTTAGGTGCGATTTTTTGGATTTGTTCTGAGATCTCTCTTGTTTTTATGCATCAAGAACCTAGATTATTGTATTGCTTTTGGTTTGTAATCATGAATCTTTCTCCTTCTTCTATTTCTTCTTCACTCTTCTCCATGTTTGGCTAGACTTTAGACTACGAGATTGGGGATGTTGATCCCAAAACTCATGTAGCTCGAATTTTAGGTGTTAATTCAAGTTGTTCTTCTTGATTGAGTAATTGCTTCTGAGTTTAATGCAATTGTGATCAATTAGTTGAATTTCTTCCAATGTTGAATGCTCACTTGAGATTAATCATTGAGAATTTGAGTTGTATGAAATTGTGAATTGGAAAATTAATAATTGTGTTAGAGCTGAAGTGGATTACCATAATCTTGCATGCTTAGGGATAAGAACTAGAGATTATGAGGTTCTTTACGAATTTTCTAATTTCTCTTTTCTTAATTTGAGTTTAACCTAAGGAATTGGGGGAATAGAATTGAGGCAAAGGAGTTAATTTTTAGGAATAGATTTAATTCATCACTTAGCAGATTCCACCTTCAATTAGGATGTCTAAACTTGAATTGACCTTAGAATCAAAGTGCATGAGGAAGGGATTAACTGAACCAAACTCCTAGTTCATTCTTGTTTGTGATTCACCTTCTAAGCTAATTCTATGCTTTACTCTAGTTTTTGTTATAAACTTCTGTTATGCAACATAACTCTCTGCACATTATATCGTCCAAATAGCAAAGGTCTTGGGGATTCGATAATCTTTCGCATAGTCTTTATGGATACGACAACCCTTTTCTCCCTCTCTATATAAACTCGACTAGTACACTTGCTAATTAGGCAATATGCTTATCAGCCCCAATCCTGGCGCTTGAGCG
Source organism: Cyamopsis tetragonoloba (assembly GCA_037177725.1). NCBI lineage: Eukaryota > Viridiplantae > Streptophyta > Magnoliopsida > Fabales > Fabaceae > Cyamopsis > Cyamopsis tetragonoloba. The sequence continues at coordinate 60,786,687 of CM074122.1, read as the reverse complement.
CCAGACATCCATTTGCCACTGCCAGAAATTTTGTCCTGGCGCTCAAGCCCCAATCTTAGCGCTCGAGCCCCAACGACAGATGATAGTTTTTTGCGAATTTCACTAAAAACTCAATTTCTTTCCTTTTAACCTCCTTCCTTGACCCCATTTTCACTTTCAAAACACTACCCACATTATGACACAACAAATTTACACATATGCAATCAATTATCATAAATCAAGTGCAATTTAGCATGATTCAAATATCAATTGCTTCAAAATTCAACTTCACATTAAGACCACAAAACACACTTTCAACACACTCACCCATTACTTCTCAATTCACACCACCACATAACATTATTCCAACAAGGAGAACTCTCCCATTTCAATTTCATTTCCTCACATGGTCTACAAGCAACATATTTTCATACAACCACAATTAACATTAGCACTCATACACACACAAACAAGCCAAAATCACAATTTATTATAGTTATTCACAATGGTCCAACATCAAGCCACATGCATGAAAACTAAATCCTATAGTTTCACAATTTCAAACCTAACCTCATACCATTTTCTATGTCCTAACTAATCTACTTGGGGTTTAGTGGGGTTACCTCTCAAGTGAACTCCAAAGCCCTTGTCTTCTCCAAGTGTACCCAAAAACTCTAACTTTCCCAAATGACTTGTTAATCCCTAATATTCACAAATAGAAGCTATTAGCACCCCATTAGGACTCCATTTCAAGCTTGCATGCTAGAGATTTGAGTTGAGATCATTTTCCCCAAAATGGGGCTTGACTAAGAATGAGAGTGAGTGGAGATGCATGGCTTACCTAGGCACTTCAATGGCTTCTCTAAGCTTCCAAATGCCTTCTCTAAGCTCCAATGGTGAAGAATCAAGGAAGGAGAAGCTTCATCTCTCTTGGGCTTGGGCAACCCTAGGAGAGCAAGTGTGAAAATGAGAAGTGAAGAGAGTGAGGAAGGGAGAAATGAGCGAGAATGAGAGGGGAATTTATGAGCCAAAGTTGGTCAATCATTCATTGCATGTATGAAATGGAAGAGTAAAGTGAGGAAGTTGGTTAATGGTGGTGGGGAAGAAGAGAGCCCTTATGGAAGATGAAGAAGAAGACGTGATTGTGATTTGGGAGAGTGAAGTGGCGTGAGACAAGATGGGAAGAAGTGAAGGGGAGTTGTTTCCCTACTTTGCAATCCAAGCCCCCACTTATGAAACCTTAAAATTGCAACTTAATCCCTTCTCCACATTTCTATAGTTTTTGCAACCAAGTCCCTTGAGCCCGCCTTGTTACCCATTTAATTTCTATTTTTATTATAATCTAGTTCTTTCCCCCTAATCTAATTTTCTTTCTAATCTATTCTAGTTTCCCAAATTCCTTATCTTTTCTCAAATACCCCCTTAAGAGTGCGTTTGTGAATGTAAGTAATTTACTATAAGAAATTAGAAATTTGGGATGTTACAATTCTACCCCCCTTAAAAGAATTGTGTCCTCACAATTCGTTTGAATTCCTAGCTCAAGGAACGTTCGTAACTGAGATACCTTGAGAGAGCTATAGGTTCCAAAACCTAACGCAATTTAAACTAGCAAGAGTTTTGACCAAGGTCGGGAGCTTGATGGAGTAAATTTTAACGAAATGTAGTACGACTAAGTTAGAATTTCAACATAAATGTTATATAATTTTAAGAAGACCCTAATTCGATAGAGTGAACAAATACCTTATTTGGGGAAAATGGCTTTAGGACCTTGTTTTAGAATCGTGATTTCCACAATCATGGACTTGGAAGAGATCAAGATGAAAATGACATTTAGATCAAAAGTACATTGAGGGAATAAGGATCTACTCCTGAGATGCGACCTTTTTTTTTAGAACTATCTGGAAGACTTGCTCAATTTAGACTTGATGGTACCGAATATCAAGTACTTAATAGAAGTTTCATAGGCTTATTGAATAAAATAGGCGTAACTGAAGAAGTTGCTACCATAGCTATCCTTCAAATTGAGGGGATTTTGAATTGGTAAGAAGTAACTTAATGTGACTTTAATTTGTGAATTAGGCTTCAAAAGTTACAAGACCTAGGATATGCATTTTTATTTTTAAATTTTATGGGGAACAATATATTGTTTTCGAAAAAATAAAATAATTTAATAACTTTAAAATATGCGTTTTCATTTTTAAAGTAAAAAATAATCTATTTTTCAAGTGTATAGTACACGATTTCTACAAACAAATGTTGCAATTTAAAATATATAAAAAATTGTGTAAATTAAGCTAGAAACTTCATGGTAAACAATGCATTGATTTAAAAAAAGTAAATAATTTAATAAATTTTAAATATGCATTTTCATTTTTTTAAGTAAAAAACACCCTATTTTTAAAGTGTGTAGTACACGATTTCTAGAAACAAATGTTGATATTTTAAAAATATAAAAAAAATAGTGTAAATTAAGCTAGAAACTTCATGGTGAGCAATAAATTGTGGTCAAAAAAATCAAATAATTTAATAAATTTAAAATATGCGTTTGCATTATTAAAGTTAAAAACATCCTATTTTTCAAGTGTATAGTACGCGATTTCTAGAAACAAATGTTACTATTTTAAAAATATAAAAAATAGTGTAAATTAAGCTAGAAAGTTCTTGGTGAACAATACATTGTTGTCAAAAAAATTAAATAATTTAATAAATTTAAAATATGCGTTTTCATTTTTAAAGTAAAAAACACCCTATATTTCAAGTCTATAGTACACGATTTCTACAAACAAATATTGCAATTTTAAAAATATAAAAAATTGTGTAAATTAAGCTAGAAACTTCATGGTAAACAATATCTTGATTTCAAAAAAAGTTAAATAATTTAATAAATGTAAAATATGTGTTTTCATTTTTTTAGTAAAAAACACCTTATTTTAAAAGTGTATAGTACACGATTTCTAGAAACTGTAACATCCCAAATTTTTAATTTCCTAGAGAAAATTATTTAGATTCACAAACTCATTCTTAAAGGGCTATTTTAGAAAATAATGAATTTAGAGAACTAAAATAAATTATAAAGCATATAGGATTAAGGGAAAAGGACTAGGTTATGATATGAATACAACTAGAGATTTAAAAATGTAGCAAGGTTGGGTTAGGGGATTAAAATATAAAATTAGAAAGTTGTAACTATGTCCTTGTGGTTTTATTTATTCAAATTTTGTTAAGTTGAACTTTTATTAAATTTTATAAAGACAAGGACCTAGATGCAATTTTTAATAAATTAAAACTAAGGACTACGCTCTTACCATGCACTCACCCTCACCTAACCACTACACCCTCACTTATTTCACTCTCACTTACGTACACACACATCACAACACAATAAACAAAACTTGAAAGAAATGAAGAGAGAGGGTGGCGAGAGAGAAAGGAGAAGGTGGTGGTGGCCACCACTTTGAGTGCTTGCATGCTGGCCTTCCAGCCACCGGTTGCCTCCGGAGCAGTTGAAGAAAATGATCTATGCATTGGAAACTCCAATTCTACCAGTTTAGAATCTTCCACGGTGAAATTTAGAGATTGAGTTTAGAGCTCCAATTCTAAGGTAACCCCACTAAACCCCAAACTTAAAACTCCAATTAGGGAAATTAGGAATTTGAGGTTTTATGATGTTAGGTTTTTGACTTGACTTGGTTAGATGACATGGATTTAGCTTGTATTCATATTGGTGTTAAATTAACATGACATGTTTCTTCTGTTCTTGAAGTGTGAGGTTGATCTTGATTGAATTGGTTCTATATGTGTGGGGTTGATGCATTTATGTTGATTCATTGTTTGGATATTGGATTGTGAATGATCTTGATGATAAAGTGAATTTGATGAAATTAGACTTTGGTCATCCTTGTGAATTGATCTTTTAGTCATTTATATTGAATTAGATGAAGTTAATATGATTTTGAGGAATTGAGATGGAAGGGAGGATTGAAATTTGTGAAAAGTTGACCAAGACCATTTTCCCCTGTTTTGGAACAATTTGAACTGGATTTTTGAATTGGTTGTAATTGGAATTTGACTTCATAGTCTTCATAAGGGTTGTAGAGCACCTACTTATCTTTCAAATTCGTTTGGTTTCACTCAATTCGGAGGTCTACAACTCTAGTTATGACCAAATTACTGAGACAGGGTCTATATGAAAGTATCTGTTTAGTTGATTGCACATCCTTGTCAAAGATGACTGTTTTTGACAATTAAACTTTTAGAATTAGGTTTTGTGGTCTTCATAATAGCTGTAGAGAATCCGCTTATATTTCAAATGCTTTTGGTTTCACTCAATTTGGAGGTCTACAACTCAAGTTATGGGAAAAATATGAATAGGGGTGCGCACACCTTCCTGGGCTGTGTGCTGACAGCTTCTAAGTGTTTTGTACATCTTTTCTTCAACTTTCTTCATTCTTTTCTTCAACTTTCTTCATTCTTTTCTTCATTATTCAAGTCAATCCTCTAAAATCAACACTTCTCCATACTTTATTCCTAAATGAACATAATCAAACAAAATGAAATGAAACGATTATGATAAGTATAGTGTTATGACATGGATGGAAAGTGATTTAATTAATGATTAATGAAATCGTAATGTCATAAATGATGAATGTTCTATGCAAATGATATGAATTGAATGTGAAATGCATGAAAATATTTTATGTGAAATGAAAATGAAATTTAAAGACAAGTTTAAGCTTTCCCTTATCAACAGATGTTGAGTAAGCGGGTTGATTCCCACCGGTCAGACACCGGGTAAGTGGACAAGCATGAAAAGATTGAGAATGTAGGGTCTCCCAATGAATGGGGTAAGATGACCTGAACTAGTAGGGTTGCCCGGTGACCGGGAAGATGGCCCGAAAGAAAGGACTATCCCATTGATGTGGGTTTAAGATAGTCCTGGGCTATCCCATTGATGTGGGGTCAAGATAGCCCGGCAGCCAGCTTGATCACGGTAGGGACGCTTGCCGTGGTCCTAGTTTTGAGCTCAACCTCGCGTTACTGCCACGCGCTAGGGGAAGTCTAGTGCACGAGGCTTCCATAAAAGACTGAAGAAAAGAAAAGAACTAAGTATGTTAATGAAAGATCATGGCATGCATACATCCATAATTGTCATAGCATGCATTCTGTATGAAATTGTTGCATTGAATTGATCATGTGTTAGGAATTTAAATGGGGTGTTTTCCAGTTAGACTAGCTGTGAGATGGTATAAAAATGTTTTCAAAACGCCGGGGATTACTCAGTTATATGTTTGGCATATAACTGACGGTTACCATATCGCAGGTATCAAAAGATTATGAATCGAAAGTCACAGATGGTGGGCTTTTCTTAGGTATAGCCACACATGGTGAACCTAAGTCACAAGTTCATATATTAATTTGTTCAGCTGTATAAGAATCCGTATAAATTGAAAGGGTTGTAATTATTGTTATTATTAATTGTTGTAAATTCTAATTTAGCATCCATTAGTGTGTTGGAAAAAAAAAACAGACTCAAAAATTAAGGTGTTATAGAAAAAAATGTTGATATTTTAAAAATATAAAAAAATTGTGTAAATTAAGCTAGAAACTTCATGGTGAACAATACATTATTGTAAACAAATCAAATAATCTAATACTTTTAAATCATGCATTTTAATTTTTTTTAGTAAAAAACACCCTATTTTTAAAGTGTGTAGTACACGATTTCTAGAAACAAATGTTGATATTTTAAAAATATAAAAAATAGTATAAATTAAGCTAGAAACTTCATGGTGAACAATACATTGTTGTCAAAAAAATTAAATAATTTAATAAATTTAAAATATGCGTTTTCATTTTTAAAGTAATAGACACCCTACATTTCATGTCTATAGTACACGATTTCTAAAAACAAATGTTACTATTTTAAAAATATAAAAAATAGTGTAAATTAAGCTAAAATCTTCTTAGTGAACATTACATTGTTGTCAAAAAAATCAAATAATTTAATATATTTAAAATATGCGTTTTCATTTATAAAGTAAAAAACACTCTACATTTCATGTCTATAGTACACGATTTCTACAAACAAATGTTGCAATTTTAAAAATATAAAAAATTGTGTAAATTAAGCTAGAAACTTCATGGAAAAAAATACATTGGTTTAAAGAAAAATAATTTATTAATTTTGAAATATGCGTTTTGATTTTATTAGTAAAAAACACACTATTTTTCAAGTGTATGCTACACGATTTCTAGAAAAAAATGTTGATATTTTAAAAATATAAATAAAAGTGTAAATTACACTAGAAACTTCATGGTGAACAATACATTGTTGTCAAAAAAATAAAGTAATTTAATAAATATAAAATATGTGTTTTCATTTTTTAATAAAAAACACCCTATTTTTCAAATGTATAGTACACGATTTTTAGAAACAAATGTTGATATTTTAAATATAAAAAATTGTGTAAATTAAGCTAGAAACTTCATGGTGAAAATTACATTGTTGTTAAAAAAATCAAATAATTTAATAAATTTAAAATAAGCGTTTTCATTTTTAAAGTAAAAAACACCCTATATTTCAAGTCTATAGTACACAATTTTTAGAAACAAATTTTGCAATTTAAAAAAAATAAAAAAATTGTGTAAATTAAGCTAGAAACTTTATTGGCACCAATACATTGTTTTCAAAAAAATTAAATATATTAATAAATTTAAAATATGCGTTTTAATTTTTAAAAAACATTATTTTTCAAGTGTATAGTATACGATTTTTAGAAACAAATGTTGCAATTATAAAAATATAAAATATCTAAAAATAAATTTAGAAACTTTATGGGGAACAATAGATTGTTTTCAAAAAAATCAAATAATTTAATAAATTTAAAATATGAATTTTCATTTTTAAAGTTAAAAACTCGCTATTTTTCAAGTGTATATAGTACACGATTTTTAGAAACAAATATTGCAATTATAAAAATATAAAAATTGTAAAAATTAAGCTAGAAACTTTATGGGGAATAATAGATTGTTTTCAAAAAATTAAATTTTTTAATAAATTTAAAATATGCATTTTCATTTTTACAGTAAAAAACACCCTATTTTTCAATAGTACACGATTTTCAAGAAACAAATGTTGAAATTATAAAAATATAAAAAAAATTGTAAATAGAAAAAGAAACTTCATGGTGAAAAATACATTATTTTCAAAAATCAAATAATTTAATATTTTTAAAATATGCACTTTCATTTTTAATGTAAAAAACACCCTTTTTTTCAAGTGTATAGTAAAGATTTCTAGATACAAATGTTGATATTTTAAAAATGTAAAAAAATATGGTTAATTAAGCAAGAAACTTCATGGAGAACAATACATTGTTGTCAAAAAAATCAAATAATCTAATAAATTTAAATCATGCATTTTCAATTTTTTAGTAAAAAACACCATATTTTTCAAGTGTGTAGTACACGATTTCCAAAAATAAATGTTGATATTTTTAAAATATAAAAAAAAGTATAAATTAAGCTAGAAACTTGATGGTGAACAATACATTGTTTTAAAAAAAATTAAATAATTTAATAAATTTAAAATATTCGTTTTCATTTATAAAGTAATAAACACCCTACATTTCATGTCTATAGTCCACGATTTCTAGAAACAAATGTTACTTTTTTAAAAATATAAAAAATAGTGTAAATTAAGCTAAAATCTTCTTTGTGAACAATACATTGTTGTCAAAAAAATAAAATAATTTAAAAAATTTAAAATATGCGTTTCATTTTTAAAGTAAAAAACACTTTATATTTCAAGTCTATAGTACACGATTTCTACAAACAAATGTAGCAATTTAAAAAATATAAAAAATTGTGTAAATTAAGCTAGAATCATCATGGTGAACAATACATTGATTTAAAAAAATTAAAAACATTAATAAATTTTAAATATGTGTTTTATTTTATTAGTAAAAAACACCCTATTTTTCAAGTGTATGGTACACGATTTCTAGAAAAAAATGTTGATATTTTAAATATAAAAAATAGTGTAAATTAAGCTAGAAACTTCATGGTGAAAATTACATTGTTGTTAAAAAAATCAAATAACTTAATAAATTTAAAATAAACGTTTTCATTTTTAAAGTAAAAAACACCCTAAATTTCAAGTCTAGAGTACACAATTTTTAGAAACAAATGTTGCAATTTAAAAAAAATGAAAAATTGTGTAAATTAAGCTAGAAATGTTATTGGCAACAATACATTGTTTTCAAAAAAATTTAAATATATTATAAAATTTAAAATATGTGTTTTAATTTTAAAAAAAAACATTATTTTTCAAGTGTATAGTACACAATTTTTAGAAACAAATGTTGCAATTATAAAAATACAAAAAATCTAAAAATTAAGTTAGAAACTTTATGGGGAATAATAGATTGTTTTCAAAAAAATCAAATAATTTAATAAATTTAAAATATGCGTTTTTATTTTTAAAGTAAAAAACACCCTATATTTCAAGTCTATAATACACAATTTTTAGAAACAAATGTTGCAATTTAAAAAAAATAAAAAAAATTGTGTAAATTAAGCAAGAAACTTTATTGGCAATAAGACATTGTTTTCAAAAAAATTAAATATAATAATAAATTTAAAATATGCATTTTAATTTTTAAAAAAAAAATTTTTTTTCAAGTTTATAGTACACGATTTTTAGAAACAAATGTAGCAATTATAAAAATATAAAAAATCTAAAAATTAAGTTTGAAACTTTATGGGGAACAATAGATTGTTTTCAAAAAAATCAAATAATTTAATAAATTTAAAATATGCATTTTGATTTTTAAAGTTAAAAACTCCCTATTTTTCAAGTGTATAGTACATGATTTTTAGAAACAAATGTTGCAATTATAAAAATATTAAAAATTGTAAAAATTAAGCTAGAAACTTTATGGGGAACAATAGATTGTTTTCAAAAACATAAATTATTTATTAAATTTAAAATATGCATTTTCATTTTTAAAGTAAAAAACACCCTATTTTTCAAGTGTATAGTACACGATTTTTAGAAACAAATGTTGAAATTATAAAAATATAAAAAAATTGTAAATTAAAAAAGAAACTTCATGGTGAACAATACACTTTTCAAAAATCGAATAATTTAATATTTTAAAATAAGCACTTTCATTTTTAAGGTAAAAAACACCATATTTTTCAAGTGTATAGTACACGATTTCTAGTTACAAATGTTGATATTTTAAAAATGTAAAAAAATAAAGTAAATTAATCAAGAAACTTTATGGTGAATAATATATTGTTGTCAAAAAATAAAATAATTTAATAAATTTAAAATATGCGTTTTCATTTTTTTAGCAAAAAACACCCTATATTTCAAGTGTATGCTACACGATTTCTAGAAAACAATGTTGATATTTCAAAAATATAAATAAAAGTGTAAATTAAGCTAGAGACTTCATGGTGAACAATACATTGTTGTCAAAAAAATCAAATAATTTTATAAATTTAAAATATGCGTTTTCATTTGTAAAGTTAAAAACACCCAATTTTTCAAGTGTATAGTACGCGATTTCTAGAAATAAATGTTTAAATTTTAAAAATATAAAAAATTGTGAAAATTAAGCTATAATTTTTCTGCGGAACAATAGATTGTTTTCAAAAATATCAAATAATTTAATAAATTTAAAATATGCTTTGTCATTTCTAAGGTAAAATATAACCAATTTTTCAAGTGTATAGTACACGAATTTTAGAAACAAATGTTGCAATTATAAAAATATAAAAAATTTTGTAAATTAAACTAGAAACTTCATGGTGAAAAATAATTGTTTTCAAAAACATCAAATAATTTAGTATTTTTAAAATATGCACTTTCATTTTTTAAGTAAAAAACACCCTATTTTCAAGTGTATAGTACACGATTTCAAGATACAAATGTTGTTATTTTAAAAATGTAAAAAATAGTGTAAATTAAGCTAGAAACTTTGAGGTGAACAATATATTGTTGTAGAAAAAAATTAAAAATTTTTTTAAATTTGAAATATGAGTTTTCATTTTTTTAGTAAAAAACACCCTATTTTTCAAGTGTATAGTATACGATTTCTAGAAACAAATGTTGATATTTTAAAAATTTAAAAAAATAGTGTAAATTAAGCTAGAAACTTCATGGTGAATAATATATTGTTGTCAAAAAAATAAAATAATTTAATAAATTTAAAATATGCGTTTTCATTGTTTTAGCAAAAAACACCCTATTTTTCAAGTGTACAGTACACGATTTCTAAAAACAAATGTTGATATTTTAAAAATATAAAAAATAGTGTAAATTATGCTAGAAACTTCTTGGTGAACAATACATTGTTGTCAAAAAAATCAAATAATTTAATAAATTTAAAATATGTGATTTCATTTTTAAAGTATAAAACACTCCATATTTCAAGTCTATAGTACAAGATTTCCACAAACAATCGTTTCAATTTTAATAATTTAAAAAATTATGTAAATTAAGGTAGAAATTTCATGGTGAAGAATATATTGATTTCAAAAAAAGGTAAATAATTGAATAAATTTAAAATTTTCGTTTTTATTTTATTATTAAATAACTCCCTATTTTTCAAGTGTATGGTACACGATTTCTAGAAAAAGAATATTGATATTTTAAAAATATAAATAAAAGTGTAAATTTAGCTAGAAACTTCATGGTGAACAATATATTATTGTCCAAAAACAAAATATTTTTATAAATTTAAAATATGCGTTTTCATTTTTAAAGTTAAAAACACCCAATTTTTCAAGTGTATAGAACGCGATTTCTTGAAATAAATGTTTCAATTTTAAAAATATAAAAAATTTTGAAAATTAAGCTACAATGTTTATGGGGAACAATAGATTGTTTTCAAAAAATCGAAATAATTTAATAAATTAAAAATATGCATTGTCATTTTTAAAGTAAAAAATAACCTATTTTTCAAGTGTATAGTACAGGATTTTTAGAAACAAATGTTGCAATTATAAAAATATAAAATTTTTTATCAATTAAACTAGTAACTTCATGGTGAACAATACATTGTTTTCAAAAATATCAAATAATTTAATAAATTTAAAATACGCGTATTCATTTTTTTAGTAAAAAACACCCTACTTTTCAAGTGTATAGTACACGATTTCTAGAAACAAATGTTGATATTTTAAAAATATAAAAATAGTTTACATTAAGCTAGAAACTTCATTGTGAAAAATACATTGTTGTCAAAAAAGTCAAAAACACCCTATATTTCAACTGTATAGTACACGATTTCAACAAACAAATGTTGCAATTTTAAAAATATAAAAATTCTGTAAATTAAGCAAGAAACTTCATGGTAAACAATACATTGTTTTAAAAAAATCAAATAATTTAATAAATTTAAATTTGCGTTTTCATATTTTTAGTAAAAAACGTACTTTTTCAAGTGTAAAGTACACGATTTCTAGAAACAAATGTTGATATTTTAACTAGAAACTTCATGGTGAACAATACATATTTGTAAAAAAAAAACTAATAATTTAATAAATTTAAAATATGAGTTTTAATTTTAAAGTAAAAAACACCCTATATTTCATATCTATAGTACACGATTTCTACAAACAAATGTTGCAATTTTAAAAATATAAAAAAATGTGTAAATTAAGCTATAAACTTCATGGTAAACAATACATTGATTTCAAAAAAAATTAAATAATTTAATAAATATAAAATATGCGTTATCATTTTTAAAGTAAAAAACACCCTATATTTCAAGTCTATAGTACATGATTTCTACAAACAAATGTTGCAATTTTAAAAATAAAAAAAATAGTGTAAATTAAGATAGAAAATTCATGGTGAACAATACATTGTTGTCAAAAAAATCAAATAATTTAATAAAATAAAAATATGCGATTTCATTTTTTTTTTTGTAAAAAACACCCTATTTTTCAAGGGTATAGTACACGATTTCAAGAAACAAATGTTGATATTTTAAAAATATAAATAAATAGTGTAAATTAAGCTAGAAACTTTGAGGTGAACAATACATTGTTGTCAAAAAAATAAAATAATTTAATAAATTTAAAATATACATTTTCATTTTTAAAGTAAAAAACACCCTATATTTCAAGTCTATAGTACACGATTTCTACAAAAAAATGTTGCAATTTTAAAAATGTAAAAAATTGTGTAAATTAACCTAGAAACATTCATGGTAAACAATACATTGTTGTCAAAAAAATCAAATAATTTAATAAATTAAAAATATGTGTTTTTATTTTTTTAGTAAAAAACACGCTGTTTTTCAAGTGTATAGTGCACGATTTCTATAAATAAATGTTGGCTTTTTTAAAAATATAAAAAAATTGTGTAAATTAAGCTAGAAACTTCTTGATGAACAATACATTGTTGTCAAAAAAATCAAATAATTAAATAAATTTAAAATATGCTTTTTCATTTTTAAAGGAAAAAACACCCCATATTTCAAGTCTATAGTACACGATTTCTACAAACAAATGTTGCAATTTTAAAAATGTAAAAAATTGTGTAAATAAAGCTAGAAACTTCATGGTAAACAATACATTGATTTCAAAGAATATCAAATAATTTAATAAATTTAAAATATGCGTTTTCGTTTTTAAAGTAGAAAACATCCTATATTTCAAGTCTATAGTACACGATTTCTACAAACAAATGTTGCAATTTAAAAATGTAAAAAATTGTGTAAATAAAGCTAGAAACTTCATGGTAAACAATACATTTTTGTCAAAAAAATCCAATAATTTAATAAATTTAAAATATACGTTTTCATGTTTTTAGTAAAAAAACACCGTATTTTTCAAGTGTATAGTACACGATTTCTCGAAACAAATGTTGGTATTTTAAAAATATAAAAAAATAGTGTAAATTAAGCTACAAACTTCATGGTGAAAAAATACATTGTTGTAAAAAAAATCTAATAATTTAATAAATTTAAAATATGCATTTTCATTTTTAAAGTCAAAAACACCCTATTTTTCAAGTGTATCGTACACGATTTCTAGAAGCAAAATTACTATTTTAAAAATATAAAAAATAGTGTAATTTAAGCTAGAAATATCTTTGTGAAGAATACATTGTTGTTAAAAAAATCAAATAATTTAATAAATTTATAATATACGTTTTCATTTTTAAAGTAAAAAACACCCTATATTTCAAGTCTATGGTACACAATTTCTACAAACAAATGTTGCTATTTTAAAAATATAAAAATGGGTAAATTAAGCTAGGAACTTGTTAGTAAACAATACAATGATTTCAAATAAAATTAAATAAATTATAAAATTTAAAATATGTGTTTTCATTTTTTTAGTAAAAAACACCCTATTTTTCAACTGTATGCTACACGATTTCTACAAAAAAAAATTGATATTCTAAAAATATAAATGAAAGTGTAAATTAAGTTAGAAACTTCATGGTGAACAATAAATTGTTTTCAAAAAAATCAAATAATCTATCATTTTTAAAATATGAACTTTCATTTTTAAAGTAAAAAACACCCTATTTTTCAAGTGTATAGTACACAATTTCTAGAATCAAATGTTGATATTTAAAAAATATAAAAAAATAGTGTAAATTAAGCTAGAAACTTCATTGTGAACAATACACTGTTGTCAAAAAATTCAAATAATTTAATAAATTTAAATATTCGTTTTCATGTTTTTTTTAAAAAACACCGTATTTTTCGAGTGTATAGTACGCGATTTCTAGAATCAAAATTACTCTTTTAAAAATATAAAAAATAGTGTAAATTAAGCTATAAAAAACTTGGTGAACAATACATTTTTGTCAAAAAAATTAAATAATTTAATAAATTTAAAATATGCGTTTTCATTTTTAAAGTAAAAAACACCCTATATTTGAAGTCTATAGTACACGATTCTTACAAATAATTGTTGCAATTTTAAAACTATAAAGGTTTTTAATTAAGTTAGAAACCTCATGGTAAACAATATATTGATTTAAAAAAAAAATTAATAAATTTAAAATATGCATTTTGATTATTTTATTAAAAAACACCATATCTTTCAATTGTATAGGACACGATTTCTAGAAGCCAATGTTGATATTTTAAAAATATTAAAAATAGTTTAAATTAAGCTAGAAATTTAATGAAAAACAATACATTGTTGTCAAAAAAATCAAATAAATAAATAAATTTAAAATATGTGTTTTCATTTTTGAAGTAAAAAACACCCTCTATTTCAAGTCTATAGTACACGATTTCTACAAACAAATGTTGCAATTTTAAAAATGTAAAAAAATTATTTAAATTAAGCTAGAAACTTCATGGTGAACAAAACAGTGTTTTCAAAAATAATCAAAAAATTTAATAAATTTAAAATTTGCGTTTTCATTTTTTAGTAACAAACACCCTATTTTTCAAGTGTAACACGATTTCTAGAAACAAATGTTGATATTTTAAAAAATATAAAAAATAGTGTAAATTAAGCTAGAAAATTCAAGGTGAACAATGTATTATTGTCAAAAAAATCAAATAATTTAATAAATTTAAAATATGCGTTTTTATTTTTAAAGTAATAAACACCCTACAGTTCATGTCTATAGTACATGATTTCTAGAAACAAATGTTACTATTTTAAAAATATAAAAAATAGTGTAAATTAAGCTAGAATCTTCGTGGTGAACAATACATTATTTTCAAAAAAATCAAATAATTTAATAAATTTAGAATATGCGTTTTCATTTTTAAACTAAAAGACACCCTATTTTTCAAATGTATAGTACACGATTTCTACAAACAAATGTTGCAATTATAAATATAAAAAAAATTATGTAAATTAAGATAGAAACTTTATGGTAAAAATTACATTGATTTAAAAAAATTAAATAATTTAATAAATTTAAACTATGCGTTTTCATTTTTATAATAAAAAATGCCCTATTTTTCAAGTGTATAGTACACGATTTCTAGAAAAAAATGTTGATATTTTAGAAATATAAAAAAATAGTGCAAATTATGCTAGAAACTTCATGGTGAACAATACATTGTTGTCAAAAAAATAAAAAAATTTAATAAATTTAAAATATGCGTTTTCATTTTATAGTATAAAACACCCTATTTTTCAAGTATATAGTACATGATTTCTAGAAACAAATGTTGATTTTTTAAAAATATAAAAAATAGTGTAAATTAAGCTAGAAAGATCGTGGTGAAAAATACATTGTTGTCAAAAAAATCAAAAAAATCAAAAAAATTAATAAATTTAAAATATGCGTTTTCATTTTTAAAGTAATAAACACCCTACATTTCATGTTTATAGTACATTATTTCTAGAAACAAATGTTACTATTTTAAAAGTATAAAAAATAGTTTAAATTTAGCTACAATCTTCTTGGTGAAGAATACATTGTTGTCTAAAAACTCAAATAATTTATTAAATTTAGAATACGCATTTTCATTTTTAAACTAAAAAACACCCTATTTTTCAAGTGTATAGTACACGATTTCTACAAACAAATGTTACAATTTTAAAAATATAAATAATTATGTAAATTAAGATAGAAACTTCATGGTAAAGAATACATTGATTTAAAAAAATTAAATAATTTAATAAATTTAAAATATGCATTTTCATTTTTAAAGTGAAAAACACCATATATTTCAAGTCTATAGTACACGATTTCTACAAAAAATGTGTTAATTTTAAAATTATAAAAGTAAAGTGTAAATTAAGCTAGAAAATTCATGGTGAACAATACATTGTTGTCAAAAAAATCATATAATTTAATAAATTTAAAATATGTGTTTTCATTTTTATAGTAAAAAATACCTTATTTTTCATGTGTATAGTACACGATTTCTAGAAACAAATGTTGATATTTTAAAAATATAAATAATAGTATAAATTAAGCTAGAAACTTCATGGTGAACAATACATTGTTGTCAAAAAAATCAAAAAATTTAATAAATTTAAAATATGTGTTTTCATGTTTTAGTAAAAAGCACCATATTTTTCAAGTGTATAATACACGATTTCTAGAAACAAATGTTGATATTTTAAAAATATAAAAATTAGTGTAAATTAAGCTAGAAACGTCTTGGTGAACAATACATTGTTGTGAAAAAATTCAAATAATTTAATAAATTTAAAATATGCGTTTTCATTTTTAAAGTAAAAAACACCCTATTTTTCAAGTGTATAGTACGCGATTTCTAGAAACAAATGTTTCAATTTTAAAAATATAAAAAATTTGAAAAATTAAGCTAGAATCTTTATGGGGAACAATACATGGTTTTAAAAAAAAAATCAAATATTTTAATAAATTTAATCGTTCAGGTGACTATTGACTCTTTATCATCACAGTCCGATGGATCAAATTGCTTTGATACCAAATTTTAAAATATAAACAATTTTAACACCTAATAAAATTTAAGGCTATGTTTTTTTTAACACTAGTGGAAGCTAAATTCTAAATTACAACGATTAAAGATAATAATAATTATAACCCTTTCAATTTATACGGATTCCTATACAGCTGAACAAATTAATATATTAACTTGAGACTTAGGTTCACCATGTGTGGCTATACCTAAGAAAACCCAAGCTCATCCCATCTGTGGCTTTCGCTTCGCAACCTTCTAATACCTGCGATATGGTAACCGTCAGTTATATGTAAACATATAACTGAGTAACCCCCGACATTTTAAAAACACTTTTATACCATATCACAGCCAATCTAACTAGAAAAACTCCCCATTTGGTTCCTATCACACACAATCAATCCAATGCAACATATTCACACTCAATGAATGTAATGACAAGTGTAAATGTATGCATGCTATGATCTTTCATCATCATACTTGATTCATTTATTTTCTTTAGTCTTTTACAGAAGCCTCGTGTACTAGACTTCACCATAGGAGCATGGCAGCAACACGCATTTGAGCTCAATCATCGGACCATGGCAAGCGTCCCTACCGTGATCAACTGCCGGGCTATCTTGACCCCGTTCATTGGGAATAGCCCAGGACTTTCTTACCCGTTCATTGGAATAGTCCTTTCTTTCACGTCATCTGCCCAGTCACAGGGCAACCTTACTAGTTCAGGCCATCTTACCCCGTTCATTGGGAGACACTACATTCTCAATCTTTTCATGCTTGCCCACTTACCCGGTGTGTAACCGGTGGAACTCAACCCACTTACTCAACTTCTGTTGAAGGGGGAAAGCTTATCTATCATTTCATTTCCTTATCAAATTATCATACATTAAAAATTCATCATACATGTCATAACACATACCACAACATCTCCATGATCCTATTGCATGTTTATAAGTCACATATACCTATTTTCATTCAATCATATCCTAGAAATGGATTCATTATGTTTACATTGCATTTTGTTTGATTATGTTCATGTAGAAATAAAGCATGGAGAAGTGTTGATTTTAGAGGATTAGACTTGAATAATGAAGGAAAGAATGAAGAAAAGATGTAGAAAACACTTAGAAGTTGTCAAACACAATCTTGTGCGCACAGCAAAGGAAGGTGTGCGTACCTTAATTCACCCCTGGAGCTGCTGCCCAATCTTGTGCACACAGCCCAGGAAGGTGTGCGCACCCCTAATCGTATTTTGGCCATAACTTAAGTTCTAGACCTCCCAATTGAGTGAAACCAAAAACATTTGAAAGCTAAGAGGATTCTATACAACTGTTATGAAGACCACAAAACCCGGTTCTAAAAATTTAATAGTCATAAACATTCATCTTTGACAGGTATGTGCAATCAACAAAATAGATACTTTCATATAGACCCTGTCTCAATAATTTTGTCATAACTAGAGTTGTAGACCTCCAAATTAAATGAAACCAAAATAATTTGAAAGCTAAGAGGATTATATAAAACTCTTATTAAGACTACAAAGTCAAATTCCAATTAAAACAAATTCATAAATCCAGTTCAAATTGTTCCAAAACAGGGGAAAATGGTATTGATCAACCTTTCACAAGTTTCAATCCTCCCTTCCATCTCAATTCCTCAAAATCATATTAACTTCATCTAATTCAATATAAATCACTCAAAGATCAATTCACAGGGATGACCAAAGTCCAATTTCATCAAATTCACATTATCATCAACATCATTCTCATACATTCACATTCACAATCCAATATCCAAACAAATAATCAACATAAATGCATCAACCCCACACATATAGAACCAATTCAACCAAGATCAACTTCACACTTCAAGAACACAAGAAACATGTCATGTTAATTTAACACCAATATGCATACAAACTAAATTCATGTCATCTAACCAAGTCAAGTCCAAAACCTAACATCATAAAACCTCAAATTCCTAATTTCCCTAATTGGAGTTTTAAGTTTGGGGTTTAGTGGGGTTACCTTAGAATTGGAGCTCTAAACTCAATCTCTAAATTCCACCGTGGAAGATTCTAAACTGGTAGAATTGGAGTTCCTGACGCGTAGATCATTTTCTTCAACTGATCAAGCGGCAACCGACGGCCGGAAAGCCACCATGCAAGCACTCAAAGTGGTTGTCACCACCACCTCCTCCTTTCTCTCTCGCCACCCTCTCTCTTCATTTCTTTCAACTTTTTGTTTGATTGTTTTGATGTGTGTGTGTACATGAGTGAGTGAAATAAGTGAGGGTGTAGTGGTTAGGTGAGGGAGAGTGCATGGTAAGAGCGTAGTCCTTAGTTTTAATTTATTAAAAATTGCACGTAGGTCCTTGTCTTTATAAAATTTAATAAAAGTTCAACTTAACATAATTTAAATAGATAAAACCACAAGGACATAGTTACAACTTTCTAATTTTATATTTTAATCCCCTAAGCCCACCTTGCCACATTTGAAAACCTCTAGTTGTATTCATATCATAACCTAGTCCTTTTCCCTTAATCCTATATGCTTTATAATTTATTTTAGTTCCCAAAATTCCTTATCTCTTCTAAAATAGCCCCATATGGACATAACTGTGAATTTAAATAATCTACTCTAGGAGATTAGAAATTTGGGATGTTACAACTCTACCCCCCTTAAAAGAATTGTGTCCTCACAATTCGTTCTAAGTCCTAGCTCAAAGGAACATTGATAACTGAGATATCTTGAGAGACTTATAGGTTTAAAACCTAATGCATTTTGACTAGCAAGAGTTTCAACTCACGTCATAAGCTTGACGAGGTAAAAATGGAGTACGACTTTCTCAATTTTTGATATGAATGTTATGTGATTATTGGAAGACCCTAAAACTGATGGGGTGAACACATATACTCTTAGGAAGAATGACTTTGAGGCCTCGTTTTTGAGTTGTGGTATCCCGTATTATGGAATTGAAAAAGGTTAAGATAAGAATAATATTTAGTCCTCAAGTTCATTGGGAAAACTCAAGGTCTACTCTTGAGACTTGACCTGTATTTCACCTAGGTATTCGATATAAATTAGTGAGAACGTTGGAAAAATTTGCATAAATCTAGACTTGATGAGTATGATCATCAAGTGTTTAATAGAATTCTATAGACTTAGTGAACAGAAGAAATAGAACTTGCGAAGTTGACATAATGTTAACTTTCAAACTCGTAAAAACTCGAATTGGGTAGGAAATAACCCTAGGTAGCCATTAGTTTGTAAATTAAACATCATAGAATAAGAGGCACACAAACATCTTGAATTAACTTAATCCATTGCCAAGATTTGGAATTTCTCAAAGGAAGTCTAAATGGTCATTAAGGCTTTAGTTTGAAGTATAGGTTAAAATTTTACAAGTATTGGTACTTCTAGTGAAGTTTGGTTATAAGTTCAAAGTATTATAACCTACTAGGTACTAGTTGTAGAGTGGAAGGAATTCACTGCACGAAGTGTTAAGTTCTTAAACGTATTAATGAAAGACTCCTTGTATCCTAGGTAGCATCCTACACTTTCTTAGGGTATACAACTTAATTCTAGGATGATTAAGCCTTCCCAAATTGTCGACGTGAGTTAGATTGGACCATAATGTGTTTTTGCATGTGTCTCTAAACGCGGGATGATTGAATTGAGGATAACTTGATAAGGGCTCATTGTTTCCTTACTTAAGTAAGAACTCGGGATTTGGAAAATCAGGAGTTGATTCGAGTACCAACATAGTTGTTTAGGTGTAAGCATTATAGTTTATGACTACAATGACGACGTATCATGTCAAGGAAATTCTTGTAACCCTATAAGGATTTATTTTAGAGGCATAATGTGAACCTAAACTTATTTTATATATTGTTTTAAAAAAATCAAATAATTTAATAAATTTAAAATATGCGTTTTGATTTTTAAAGTAAAAAACGCCCTATTTTAGAAGTGTATAGTACACGATTTCTAGAAACAAATGTTGCAATTTTAAGAATATAAAAAATTTATAAATTAACATAGAAACTTTATGGGGAACAATATATTGTTTTCAATAAAATCAAAAAATTTAATAAATTTAAAATATGTGTTTTTATTTTTAAAGTAAAAAACACCCTATTTTTCAAAATGTATAGTACACGATTTTTAGAAACAAATGTTGCAATAATAAAAATATATAAATTTTTGTAAATTAAACTAGAAACTTCATGGTGAACAATAGATTGTTTTCAAAAAAATCAAAAAAATTAATAAATTTAAAATATGCGTTTTCATTTTTAAAGTGAAAAGCACCCTATTTTTTAAGTGCATAGAACACGATTTCTAGAAATAAATGTTGCAATTTTAAAAATATAAATCAAATAGTGTAAATTAAGCTAGAAACTTTATTGTGAATAATATATGGTTGTAAAAAAAATCAAATCATTTAATAAATTTAAAATATGTGTTTTCATTTTTTTAGTAAAAAACACCCTATTTTTCAAATGCATAGTACACGATTTCTAGAAACAAATGTTGATATTTTAAAATTATTAAATATAGTGTAAATTAAGCTAGAAACTTCATGGTGAAATATACATTGTTGTCAAAAAAAATCAAATAATTAAATAAATTTAAAATATGTGTTTTCATTTTTTTAGGAATAAACACCCTATTTTTCAAGTGTATAGTACACGATTTCTAGAAACAAATGTTTATATTTTAAAAATATAAAAAATAGTGTAAATTAAGCTAGAAATGTCTTGGTGATTAATACATTATTGTAAAAAAAAATCAAATAATTTAATAAATTTAAAATATGCCTTTTCATTTTTTTAGTCAAAAAACCCTAGTTTTCAAGTGTATAGTACACGATTTCTAGAAACAAATGTTGATATTTTAAAAATATAAAAAACAGTGTAAATTAAGCTAGAAATGTCTTGGTGAACAATATATTGTTGTAAAAAAAATCAAATAATTTAATAAATTTAAAATATGCGATTTGATTTTTAAAGAAAAAACACCACATTTTTCAAGTGTATAGAACACGATTTCTAGAAACAAATGTTTTAATTTTAAAAATATAAATCAAATAGTGTAAATTAAGCTAGAAAATTTATTGTGAACAATAAATGGTTCTAAAAAAATTAAATAATTAAATAAATTTAAAATATGTGTTTTCATTTTTTAGTAAAAAACACCATATTTTTTAAGTGTATAACACGATTTCTTGAAACAAATGTTGATATTTTAAAAATATTAAATATAGTGTAATTTAAGCTAGGAACTTCATGGTGAAAATACATTGTTTTAAAAAAAACAAAAAATTTAATAATTTTATAATATGCATTTTCATTTTTATAGTAAAAAACACCTTATTTTTCAAGTGTATAGTACACGATTTCTATAAACAAATGTTGATATTTTAAAAATATAAAAAAATAGTGTAATTTAAGCTAGAAACTTCTTGGTGAACAATACATTGTTGTCAAAAAAATCAAATAATTTAATAAATTTAAAATATACATTTTCATTTTTTTAGTAAAAAACACCCTATTTTTCAAGTAGAAGTGCAGCGATGTATGCAGTTGAGGCATCCTAACAGATACACGATTTTTAAAAACAAATGTTGCAATTTTAAAAATATAAGAAATAGTGTAAATTAAGCTTGAAACGTTATTGGGAACAATACGTTGTTTTAAAAAAATTAAATATATTAATAAATTTAAATTTTTCGTGTACATTTTTAAATTCCAAACCACCCTCTTTTTCAAGTGTATAGTACACGATTTTTAGAAACAAATGTTGCAATTATAAAATTTTAAAAAATTTTGTAAATTAAATTAGAAACTTCATGGTGAACCATACATTGTTTTAAAAAAATCAAATAATTTAATAAATTTAAAATATGCGTTTTCATTTTTAAAGTAAAAAACACCCTATTTTACAAGTGTATAGAACACGATCTCTAGAAACAAATATTGCAATTATAAAAATATAAACAATTGTGTTAATTAAGCTAGAAACTTTATGGGGAAATTTACATTATTTTAAAACAAATCAAATAATTTAATAAATTTAAAATAAGCGTTTTATTTTTTAAAGTAAAAAACACCCTATTTTACAAGTGTATAGTACACGATTTCTAGAAACAAATGTTGCAATCTTAAAATTATAAAAAATTTAATAAATTAACCTAGAAACTATATTGGCAACCCTACTAGTTCAGGCCATCTTATCCCATTCATTGGAAGGCCCTACATTCTCAATCTTTTCATGCTTGTCCACTTACCTGGTGTTTGACCAGTGGGATTCAACCCGCTTACTCAGCATTTGTTGATGAGGGAAAGCTTAAACTTGTCTTTAAATTTCATTTTCATTTCACATAAAATATTAAAAAAAAATGCATTTCACATTCAACTCATATCATTTGCATTCAACATTAATCATTTATCATTTATGACATTACAATTTCATTAATCATTAATTAAATCATATGCCATCCATGTCATAACACTATACTTATCATAATCATTTCAACATCCATCTTCAAGAGACTCAATTCACCAACATAACATCAAAGCATTCACCAAAATGCACATCCACTATGGCACCACAAGCAGCATGCTTTCTAACAAAATCACTTTGGTATACAACCCAAAATCACATTTTAGCATACATTTCTTCAATAATTCCAAGCCAAGCCACATGCATCTAAACCAAATTATCATGTCATCTAACATACACAAATCCAAACCTATTTTATCACACATTTAACAATAGCTCAATAATCAAGTCACATACCATTTGTATTCCCTAATTAGTCTAGTTTGGGGTTTAGTGGAGTTACCTCTTGAAGTTCTAGTCACCTATTCTTCCAATTCTTTGCTTCCTTTTCTTCTTTTAACTTCATTCAATTTCAGCATCACCCAATTCTTGTTGCAGCTTTGTAATTTCACAATATCTAGAGTTATAGACATTGGATTCTAGTGAAACTAATTGGAAATGAAACTTAATACATTTATATACAATTAATATGAAGGAATCATGATTTGAATCATACCTCTTGAGAGTGTAATTCTAGTTGGAAACTGACTGCCTGACAGAAACTAGATTTCTGATACTACCTCATTGTTTCAACTATATCTAGAGCTATGGTTGTCGGATTGATTTGAAACCAATTGAAAATTAAAGCTAAATTAATAATATATGAATTTTATGCAGGACTTGAAAATAGATTCCATCATCTAGATAATTTAAATTGCTCTTAAAGTCAGGTACAGAACTGGATATAAAATTGTCCTAACACTCAAATATTGTCTCAATGATCCTACTATATCTTGAGTTACACTGGGTGGATTCACATGAAACTTATGTCAAATTAAATCTATCTTGATTGTCTACAACTTCAATAAGGGTCTTGAAGATATGATCACACATCTCAGAGGTCGAAACTACATATAAAGAAGCACTACAAAATCTGGACCTGACACTGTTTCACATATGATGCCGCTTAAGTGATTAGAGCATATCATGAGCTATAGTTGATGGATTTACACAAAACCGGTTGGAAGTCAAAGATAAGACACATATTTACATTTCTTATGAAGATCACGAAGACAAATGGGCTCATTAACAAGTCCTAAATTAGCAACCAAACACACAGATTCAATCAGACCCAGATTTTGACCTCAGTTCAAGAATTCGATTATAACTGGAGCTATACAGATCCAAATTAAGCAAGATTGGTGTCATTGGAAAGCTAAGTAAATCCTCTACAACTATTATAAAGATTATGTAGGCAAATTCTCTCATATAGACAATTAAAAGTGTCTTATAACAGAGGTACAGAATTGGATTTAAGGCTATACTAGATTTTCGACATTGCTTCAGTAATTCTGCCATATCTCAAGCTATAGACCATGGATTGGTACGCGGTAAGAGGAATACTGAAGATAAAAGGATTTTACACAACATTTATGAAGACACTGAGACCTAGTTCTAAAAATTTAATTGTCAAAATGGTTCCTCGAACAGAAAGATACATTTAGACAAACCTAGCCCATAAACATTGACACCATCTCAGTGTTTGGGCCATAACTAGAGTTGTAGGTATCCAAATGGATAGATTATAACAGAACCAAAGGTTTCTTTAACTAATTTTGTTTTTCCAGATTTTGTCTAGTTTGAATCACAATATTTACCTTCCTATAACTTGGGAGAATCACCAAATTTTGAGGAGAGTTAGAGTGCTGGATTTTTTTCCTAAGCATGAGAATCTCCAACAATATCAATATTGAACTTGATCTTGCATGTCAAAATGAAGTGAAAATAGTGAGGATTAGAGAGGCATTGGACATTTCCATGAAAGAGAAGTAGTGACCAGAACATGAAGAAGGAAGAAGGTGACTTGCATGTACCTTAGGCAACTAGAATTTTAATCCCAAGTCTCCATAGATGGTGAATCAAGAGAAGAAACTCAACTTAGGTTGAGGATTGATGATGATGATGCTGATTTTCCCATGGCCCATGAATGATGATAGGAGAGTGAGAGAGATGAGAAATGGTGGAGTGAAGAGGGAGAGGGAAGTGAGGCTGCTTTCTTCTCTTGGTGACTCATGAAATGAATGAATTGTAATAAAGAGTGAGGAAAGCAAAAGAGTGAGAGTGGGGAGAGTGAGAGGTGGCGTGGGATTGAAGGGAAATGAAAAGAGAGAGGGAGTGAGTTATTGTGTGTGGGTGATCTCATAGTGGTGTGGGGAAATTCTTTAAAAATTGAACCCAAGCTCCTCCTAAATTCTTTAATTGCCAATGAAATCCTCACCTTAAAAGAATTGTGTCCTCACAATTCGAATAACTTGGCTTAAATTCTACTCTTCAAAGGAATCTAGAACTCTTGAAGGAAATTTTAGACTTACAATGAGAGTGATGACATTAAGGTTTGCGTTTCATTGTGATAGTTGAGAAGAAATTTAACGTTCCCCTTTGATTCTAAATGCTATCACCATGTTTGAAGCAATCAATTTGGTAATAGGTCTATCTCATATTCAAGGTCAGAGTAATATATGATTAGTGGATCGGATGTCAATTGGTAGTTGGGAACCAATTTAGGGTAGTCTTTCAAAGAATGGTCTAATAGCAGTGGTAGAGTGTTTCTCATTAAAAATTAGATTGATGAGCGGAATGACGGATCATTGAATTATCCGTGAAACTAAGAAGCTCATTTAGAATTTACTGGAAGCGGACGTTTAAGATTGGGAATTACGCTCGTAGCTGCGATACTTTGTGAGGTTCTATTCACAAAAGGTTGGAATCGATAAGCTAAGGTCCGTCCTTAGTGCTTGATTCGAAAACGAAATTGAGTATGAAACCTCGTGGGTGATAAGGTTTCACAAGGAAGAAATAAAAGTTTATCCGTGATTTTGCTGCGCAACTCTAATTTCTGATGACTAACCGGCTCTAAAACACAATTAACACGTTTTGAATGGACATAATATGGTTTTTTCAAATAGGTTGCACATAATAACTTAGATCAATCTCAATCAATAGCCAATAGGTTAGGGAAGATATGTGTCGAGGTTACACAGTTACTCTAGCTTGTTTGATTTATAAGTCTCTTCGGAGGGTACGGTTAGAAGTGAAGTGGAAAGGTTTACAGGTCAACTTAACTGGGACTAGCAGGATTTTAGTGTTAGCTTACACTTGAATTAAAATTGAATGAATAATAATTCAAGATTTAACATGAAACAATTCAATATTCTCAATGAAGATTGATTGGACTTGAATCATCAAGCCCATAATGAAAATGTGGTAATCGTGACTAGTGCTGAAATGAGATGAATTTTAGTCAGAAAAGTAATATTGTGACTAAGGACTGAGTTTGAAATTTGAGGTTCGGGAACTCAAATGAATTTTTTTTTCAAGTCTTAGAGACTACCAATTGAATACTTCATTAATTAGCTTGTGGCTTCAAAAATGATTATAGAGGATCTACGGGTATGGTGATCTGACTGAAGGATCCTGAATGGAGGGGGAGTATGACATTAGGCCAAAAATTATTTAACAACGATAAAACTGGACTTCAACCTGGGTTCAAGTAAATTATAGGCAAATGTTAGCGAACACATTTCTTCTCGATGGTTAAAGGACTTATAATTTTGGTGGTGTTGAGGAGGTTAAAAGACGTGTTCACTCCCTTTTGCAATGATACTTGAATTGTCATAGGGAAACTAAAAGGGTTTGTTGGAACTTCCTGTGATAATTAGTATTAGTTTGTGTAAGAAAAGAAAAACATGTCATCCAAAATCCAAAGGAAACTGGATACAAGAAATTGATAACTGATGGGATTAAGGTTCATGGAGCCTGAGGTTGAGGATAGAAATTTATTAGAGACAGTATGAAAGGATAAGAACTTAGAGAGATCCAAACTTCAGAGGAGTTTGAACTTCACGTCTTGTATAAAAAGATAAAGATGATCCTTTTCTAGCTTCTAGCTGAACTTAACGGAATGATCTAAGCGAACATCGAGGTACATTCTAACTCACTACTTTCTCTGACCTAGTGATTTGGATTAGTTGAGCACGAACAGAGCACCATAAGACTCTTAGAATGCAACCTAGGACAACCTTTGAAAGTTGTTCAAATTATTGGAATAAGTTTAACTCGAACCGGAAATAATCACGATAAGGTTAAGGATTTATTTACGTGGAACCATCAAGGCTAATGATTACAATACGAACGTAGAATGCCAAGATATTTTCCGTGACTCTACGAGATATTCCAATCGAGGTTCTTAGAATAAGGTTGAGTATACCTTTAGCTTGAATCCCAACCAAATAGCATTGGTAATTTATAGTGTCACTACTAATTCTTAAAATGAAGCCCGATCATAAAAATTGAAACTATCTAGATTTTTTCTAAGTAGCTCTTAATGGGAATTGATTGAGAATCTGAGTGGGAGGTATTGCTTAAAGATTGAAATCGCGATGAATAGTTTTTTTTTTCACGGACCTAGAAAATGGAGTTTAAGAACTTAAGTCTTTGAGGAAACTTAAATGAAAGAAAAATGGGATGGAGTTCCTCATGCTTTCATGACGTGGTCTATTTCTATACTTAACCCATAGTTCCTTGCGTACATCTCCCTAACACGAATTCAACTAGGAAATATATAACTCCCTTACTTGCTATCACAAGATTACAACTACCAGATTTCCTAAGTCCTTTCTACCCCTTGGCTTTCTTACCAAAGGCCATTACATATGACCATAATCACTATACCTACTCGGGGATAATTAAGCTTTGAAAAATCCAACTCCGCATAATCTTCACACTCATTCCACTACCTACTCTAAAAGGCTAATCATATTTATCCTTAAAACGTATTCTATTTGGTACTCTTTCTAGGCTAGTGACTTGAATCCATTGGTTACGGATGCATCAATGTCGTGACTAAGGTACTAAACTAGCAAAGCCCAATATCTTACAATCACAAACACCAGTACACTTGTATTCCAATGTCTCATCCTATTTTCCATGGGAGATACTAAAAGAAGATTAATCCCTTTAAGGGTCGTTCTTATCCATTAGTAGTCGTAACTTCTACTCTAATGCACCAATATTTAATTGATCAGACTAAATATTAGCTGCACGTTTTTTCGAAGCTTATGACACACCTAATGAATATGTTCAGATTATTAATTGTTCAGCTGACTATTGACTCTTTATCAACACATTCCGATGGATCAAACTGCTCTGATACCATAAATGTAACACCTTAATTTTCGAGTCCGTTTTTTTTTTCAAAACACTAACGCAAGCTAAATAATAATTTACAACAACTAATGATAATAATTACAACCCTTTCAATTTATACGGATTCCTATACAGCTGAACAAATTAATATATGAACTTGAGACTCAGGTTCAACATGTGTGGCTATACCTAAGAAAAGCCCACAACTCGTCCTATCTGTGGCTTTCACTTCATAATCTTTTGATACCTGCGATATGGTAACCGTCAGTTATATGTAAACATATAACTGAGTAACCCCCGGCATTTTTTTGAAAACAGTTTCGTACCATATTGCATCCAGTCTAACTGGAAAACACCCCATTTAATTCCTAACACACAATTCAGTTCACAATCAATGCAACAACTCATACATAATGCATGCTACGACAATTACGAATGTATGCATGCCATGATCTTTCATTATCATACTTGTTTCATTTCTTTTCTTTAGTCTTTTACGGGAGCCTCGTGCACAAGACTCCTCCCTAGGCACATGGCAGTAACACGCGCTTGAGCTCAATCATGAGACCATGGCAAGCGTCTTTACCGTGATCAAACTGGCGGGCTATCTTGTCCCCGTTCATTGGGGATAGCCTAGGACTATCTTACCCCATTCATCGGGATAGTCCTTTCTTTCGGGCCATCTTCCCGGTCACCGGACAACCCTACTAGTTCAGGCCATCTTATCTCATTCATTGGGAGACCCTACATTCTCAATCTTTTTATGTTTGTCCACTTACCTGGTGTTTGACCAGTGGGATCCAACCCACTTACTCAACATTTGTTGATGGGGGAAAGCTTAAACTTGTCTTTAAATTTCATTTTCATTTCACATAAAATATTATCATGCATTTCACATTCAACTCATATCATTTGCATTCAACATTAATCATTTATCATTATGACATTACAATTTCATTAATCATTAATTAAATCACATGCCATCCATGTCATAACACTATACTTATCATAATCATTTCAACATCCATCTTCAAGAGACTCAATTCACCAACATAACATCAAAGCATTCACCAAAATGCACATCCACCATGGCACCACAAGCAGCATGCTTTCTAACAAAATCACTTTGGTATACAACCCAAAATCACATTTTAGCATACATTTCTTCAATAATTCCAAGCCAAGCCACATGCATCTAAACCAAATTATCAAGTCATCTAACATACATAAATCCAAACCTATTTTATCACACATTTAACAATAGCTCAATAATCAAGTCACATACCATTTGTATTCCCTAATTAGTCTAGTTTGGGGTTTAGTGGGGTTACCTCTTGAAGTTCTAGTCACCTATTCTTCCAATTCTTTGCTTCCTTTTCTTCTTTTAACTTCATTCAATTTCAGCATCACCCAATTCTTGTTGCAGCTTTGTAATTTCGCAATATCTAGAGTTATAGACATTGGATTCCAGTGAAACTAATTGGAAATGAAACTTAAGACATTTATCTAAAATTAATATGAAGGAATCGTGATTTGAATCATACCTCTTGAGAGTGTAATTCTAGTTGGAAACTGACTGCCTGACAGAAACTAAATTTCTGATACTACCTCATTGTTTCAACTATATATAGAGCTATGGTTGTCGGATTGATTTGAAACCAGTTGAAAATTAAAGCTAAATTAATAATATATGAATTTCATGCAGGACTTGAAAATAGATTCCATCATATAGATAATTTAAATTGCTCTTAAAGTCAGGTACAGAACTGGATATAAAACTGTCCTAACACTCAAATATTGTCTATGTGATCCTACTGTATCTTTAGTTACACTAGGTGGATTCACATGAAACTTATGTCAAATTAAATCTAACTTGATTGTCTACAACTTCAATGAAGAGCTTGAAGA
This sequence comes from Cyamopsis tetragonoloba, assembly GCA_037177725.1. Lineage (NCBI taxonomy): Eukaryota > Viridiplantae > Streptophyta > Magnoliopsida > Fabales > Fabaceae > Cyamopsis > Cyamopsis tetragonoloba. The sequence goes on along the minus strand of CM074122.1, from coordinate 60,756,653 downwards.
CATAATCACACGTCTCAGAGGTCGAAACTACATACAAAGAAGCACTACAAAATCAAGACCTGACACTGTTTCACATATGACGCCTCTTAAGTGATTAGAGCATATCTTGAGCTATAGTTGTTGGATTTACAAAACACTGGTTAGAAGTCAAAGATAAGACACATATTTAAATTTCCTATGAAGACCATGAAAAAAAATGGGCTCATTAACAAGTCCTAAATTAGCAACCAAACAGACAGATTCAATCAGACCTAGATTTTGACCTCAGTTCAATAATTTGATTATAACTGGAGCTATACAGATCCAAATTAAGCAAGATTGGTGTCATTGGAAAGCTACGTAAATCCTCTAAAACTCATTAAAAGATTACAAAGGCAAATTCCCTCATCTAGACAATTAAAAGTGTCTTATAACAGAGGTACAGAATTGGACTTAAGGCTATACTAGATTTTCGACATTGCTTCAGTAATTCTACCATATCTCAAGCTATAGACCATGGATTGGTATGAGGTCAGAGGAATACTGAAGATAAAAGGATTTTACACAACATTTATGAAGACACTGAGACCTAGTTCTAAAAATTTAATTGTCAAAATGGTTCCTCGAACAGAAAGATACATTTAGACAAACCTAGCCCATAAACATTGACACCGTCTCAGTGTTTGGGCCATAACTAGAGTTGTAGGTATCCAAATGGAGTGAAACCAAATCCATTTGAAAGATAACAAAATTACGTACAACGTCTATGAAGAGTTTCAAGGATAAATCGGTCATCTACAAACCCTAATCTTACATGAAAAGTCGCATATTTGGACAGATTAGAACAGAACCAAAGGTTTCTTTAACTAATTTTGTTTTTCCAGATTTTGTCTAGTTTGAATCACAATATTTACCTTCCTTTAACCTGAGAGAATCACCAAATTTTGAGGAGAGTTAGAGTGCTGGATTTTTTTCCTAAGCATGAGAATCTCCAACAACTTCAATATTGAACTTGATCTTGCATGTCAAAATGAAGTGAAAATAGTGAGGATTAGAGAGGCATTGGACATTTCCATGAAAGAGAAGTAGTGACCAGAACATGAAGAAGGAAGAAGGTGACTTGCATGTACCTTAGGCAACTGGAATTTTAATCTCAAGTCTCCATAGATGGTGAATCAAGAGAAGAAACTCAACTTAGGTTGAGGATTGTTGATGATGATGCTGATTTTCCCATGGCCCATGAATGATGATAGGAGAGTGAGAGAGATGAGAAATGGTGGAGTGAAGAGGGAGAGGGAAGTGAGGCTGTTTTCTTCTCTTGGTGACTCATGAAATGAATGAATTGTAATAAAGAGTGAGGAAAGCAAAAGAGTGAGAGTGGGGAGAGTGAGAGGTGGCGTGGGATTGAAGGGAAATGGAAAGAGAGAGGGAGTGAGTTATTGTGTGTGGGTGATCTCATAGTGGTGTGGGAAAATTCTTTAAAAATTGAACCCAAGCTCCTCTTAAATTCTTTAATTGCCAATGAAATCCTCAGGGACTAAAATGTGATTTTTGGGATGTTACAGTTAGAGTGGATCAGAATGTGTCTTTGTACGTGTCTTTAAAGGCGGACGTCCATGAACTTGTTGCCATGATATAAAGAGAATAGTTGAAATGATAATAGCATGATAAGAGCTCGTTGTCTCCTTACCTAAGTAAGAATTCAGGATTTGGAAAGTTGGGAACTGATTCGAGTGCCAACATATTTCTTTTGGTGGAAGCATTATAGTTTATGACTATAATGACGGTGTATCACGTCAAGGAAATTCTTATAACCCTACAAGGATTTGAGTTAGAGATTTACTGTAAAGCTAAACTTATCGTTAACTTATACTTCGAATAAGTAACTGAATTTACAAGGAAGTCGGGTTGCTTAGCCGAAATACAAAATCATATAACAACCGGAGTTGTTTAGGTCTCTAGGAATCTTTGAGGGATATTGTCTAAAGCTTGAAATCAAATGGTTACTAGGAGTAATTGGACTTGTCTAGACTCATAGGATTTAAAATTTTGGAAATCTAAGTTCAAATTGATAGGGAGAGTTAAAAGGAATTCTTTAAATGGTCAATATTAATCCATTAGCGATAAACCGCATAGATAGAAGCTTATATGGGTTCAAACTTTAAGAAGATCCAAATCTTCAGAATCTGAATGGAGGATTATTATGAAGTCCTCTAACGCTTTAGTTGTGCCACTCTGATTAGGTCGTCTTTCAAGGCAACTCGGATCTAAGATTAGGAACTTGAACATAAATAAGGGTACTTTGGTGACTGTCCAAATGGCTTCATGAGTTTAGGTCACCAAGGAAATCTTTAACTGTGATAGTGCACTAGGGTTTTGAAAGAATTTCCTATACTGATTAGAACTTCAAAACTAAATAGAATTTGAAATCACGAAAAGTAAAGTTCTAAATCGTGGAATTCGAGATAGATAAAATGAAACAAGCTTAACTTAGTCTTAAAGTTGGCGTGGTAACGTACGTTCTTAAAGAACCAATAGGTGTAGCATGCCTAGGTAGGTTGCAAGCGTGGTTTAACCTCGGAAAAATTTGGGCTCCACGGAATTGGATGGAAATATGAGATTGAATGTGTTTATACTCCTGTAGCGCAATTCTAATTTACTTATGACCCGAATCTTATACGATTCTTGTCTACTCCTAAGGCAACAAGTTTCTCAATGATCTATTAGAGATTTTCAGATGATTATAATTGAAGGAATTTAGGATTTTGTGTTTTTGGACTAACCAGAGAAACTAAACACAAGTAACTAGGAGCTAGGCTTAGGGACATGATCGTTTACCGAGTATGCTAGAAAGCCCCATAACATGGTTTCGAGAGTGGGAGTTTCACTAGTAGTCATCTCCTGTAATGGTCTACACAGAAATATTCCAATACCTAATTGGTCTGTCGAATCAAGAGGGGTTCACGCTAAGGAAAATGAAACAATTCAAGTGGAAACTAAATATTTGTACACTAGAGATATGTTCAACATAAAAAAAAAAAACCAACAAGGGTTAAGTATATTCTTGAAAATAGAGAAAATATTTCATGGTTCCTATAGTGCGCTTGTAAGGCATTTTTAAGAGTCGAATAGACTATTTAGAAATCTTCATGTGGAGAGGTCTTAGTGCTTGTTCCAGAGTAAAAAATAGAACTTTTAGAAGATCGTTGGGGATAATCCTACTAAATTGAAATGGTATCCGAAATTGAACTCATCTTATCCTAGGGCCTCTCTAGGTCTTTGTATAGAAGCATCTAAGGGTGTGGCTTAAAATATTGCTAAAATTTGAGGGAACTGAATGCTAATACTTTTGCGATTAACTTAAGGAAAGAGAGACTTATCTCTAGAGTCATCACGCATAAAACAATACTATGTGAATCCCATAATAAGGTTTAGACCGAGATTACATGAACATTGGAATAGAGTGTCTCAAAAGAATTGATTCCAAAGTTAATGATAGAGTAAGATGTGTGACTTGAATCTTTTTAAGATTAGGTTTGCAAAACTAAATACAATCCTCAAGCGGAAAGAATTTCTAAATCTTGAACCTAAAGGCAGCTTGGATTTTATCTACAGGAAAACTCTTAATTATAACAATTTTCTAGATACAATGTTACGCCACATCTATAAAAAGGAAATAGGGTTACTATAAGATGTAGCTACATGAAGAGACATCAATGGAATCGGTATAGGCAAATAAGTCCTTGAACTTCTCTAAGGATACGTGACCGTCAAATTAAAATTTATGATGAATTCATCAAGAAAGAAAGCACATAATGGTATGCAATAAGCAATAAAAGTTATTCAATCACAACATTGATTCGAATTTAGGCTTGGTGAATTTCCCAAATAAGATAGAGAATTTGATTTCTAGGATTTACATGGATAGTTCGTCAATCACAATTAAAATATGCGTTTTCATTTTTCTAGTAAAAAACACACTATTTTTCAAGTGTATAGTACACGATTTCTAGAAACAAATGTTGATATTTTAAAAATATAAAAAATTAGTGTAAATTAAGCTAGAAAATTCGAGGTGAACAATACATTGTTGTCAAAAAAATAAAATAATTTAATAAATTCAAAATATTCGTTTTCATTTTTAAAGTAATAAACACCCTACAATTCATGTCTATAGTACATGATTTCTAGAAACAAATGTTACTATTTTAAAAATATAAAAAATAGTGTAAATAAAGCTAGAATCTTCGTGGTGAACAATACATTGTTGTCAAAAAGATCAAATAATTTAATAAATTTAGAATATACGTTTTCATTTTTAAACTAAAAGACACCCTATTTTTCAAATGTATAGTACACGATTTCTACAAACAAATGTTGTAATTTTAAAAATAAAAAAAATTATGTAAATTAAGATAGAAAATTCATGGTAAACAATACATTGATTTAAAAAAATTAAATAATTTAATAAATTTAAAATATGCATTTTCATTTTTATAATAAAAAAACACCCTATTTTTCAAGTGTATAGTACACGATTTCTAGAAACAAATGTTGATATTTTAGAAATATAAAAAAATAGTAAAAATTATGCTAGAAACTTCATGGTGAACAATACATTGTTGTCAAAAAAATAAAAAAATTTAATAAATTTAAAATATGCGTTTTCATTTTTTAGTATAAAACACCCTATTTTTCAAGTATATAGTACATGATTTCTAGATACAAATGTTGATATTTGAAAAAATATAAAAAATAGTGTAAATTAAGCTAGAAAATTCGAGGTGAACAATATATTGTTGTCAAAAAAATAAAATAATTTAATAAACTCAAAATATTCGTTTTCATTTTTAAAGTAATAAACATCCTACAATTCATGTCTATAGTACATGATTTCTAGAAACAAATGTTACTATTTTAAAAATATAAAAAATAGTGTAAATTAAGCTAGAATCTTCGTGGTGAACAATACATTGTTGTCAAAAAAATAAAATAATTTAATAAATTTAGAATATGCGTTTTCATTTTTAAACTAAAAGACACCCTATTTTTCAAATGTATAGTACACGATTTCTACAAACAAATGTTGCAATTTTAAAAATAAAAAAAATTATGTAAATTAAGATAGAAACTTCATGGTAAACAATACATTGATTTAAAAAAATTAAATAATTTAATAAATTTAAAATATGCGTTTTCATTTTTATAATAAAAAACACCCTATTTTTCAAGTGTATAGTACACGATTTCTAGAAACAAATGTTGATATTTTAGAAATATAAAAAAATAGTGAAACTTATGCTAGAAACTTCGTGGTGAATAATACATTGTTGTCAAAAAATAAAAAAATTTAATAAATTTAAAATATGCGTTTTCATTTTTTAGTATAAAACACCCTATTTTTCAAGTATATAGTACATGATTTCTAGAAACAAATGTTGATATTTTCAAAATATAATAAATAATGTAAATTAAGCTAGAAAGATCGTGGTGAAAAATACATTGTTGTCAAAAAAATCATAAAAATTAATAAATTTAAAATATGCGTTTTCATTTTTAAAGTAATAAACACCCTACATTTCATGTTTATAGTACATTATTTCTAGAAACAAATGTTACTATTTTAAAAATATAAAAATATTTTAAATTAAGCTAGAATCTTCTTGGTGAACAATACATTGTTGTCAAAAAACTCAAATATTTTAATAAATTTAGAATACGCATTTTCATTTTTAAACTAAAAAACACCCTATTTTTCAAGTGTATAGTACACGATTTCTATAAACAAATATTACAATTTTAAAAATATAAATAATTATGTAAATTAAAATAGAAACCTCATGGTATAGAATACATTGATTTAAAAAAAATTAAATAATTTAATAAATTTAAATTATGCATTTTAATTTTTAAAGTGAAAAACACCATATATTTCAAGTCTATAGTACACGATTTCTACAAAAAAATGTTGTAATTTTAAAATTATAAAAGTAACAGTGTAAATTAAGCTAGAAAATTCATGGTGAACAATACATTATTGTCAAAAAAATCATATAATTTAATAAATTTAAAATATGCGTTTTTATTTTTATAGTAAAAAATACCTTATTTTTCATGTGTATAGTACACGATTTCTAGAAACAAATGTTGATATTTTAAAAATATAAATAATAGTATAAATTAAGCTAGAAACTTCATGGTGAACAATACATGGTTGTCAAAAAAATCAAAAAATTTAATAAATTTAAAATGTGTGTTTTCATTTTTTAGAGAAAAGCACCTTATTTTTCAATTGTATAATACACGATTTCTAGAAACAAATGTTGATATTTTAAAAATATAAAAATTAGTGTAAATTAAGCTAAAAACTACATGGTGAAAATATACATTGTTGTAAAAAAATCTAATAATTTAATAAATTTAAAATATGCGTTTTCATTTTTAAAGTCAAAAACACCCTATTTTTCAAGTATATAGTATGCTATTTCTAGAAACAAAATTACTATTTTAAAAATATAAAAATTAGTGTAATTTAAGCTAGAAACAACTTTGTGAACAATACATTGTTGTGAAAAAAATCAAATAATTTAAAAAATTTAAAATATACGTTTTCATTTTTAAAGTAAAAAACACCCTACATTTCAAGTCTATAGTACACAATTTCTACAAACAAATGTTACTATTTTAAAAATATAAAAAACAATGTAAATTAAGCTAGAAACTTCCTGGTAAACAATTTCATTGATTTAAAAAAAATAAAATAATTTATAAAATTTAAAATATGCGTTTTCATTTTTTTAAGTAAAAAACACCCTATTTTTCAACTGTATGCTACACGATTTCTAGAAAAAAAAATTGATATTCTAAAATTATAAATGAAAGTGTAAATTAAGCTAGAAACTTCATGGTGAACAATAAATTGTTTTCAAAAAAATCAAATAATTTATCATTTTTAAAATATTAACTTTCACTTTTAAAGTAAAAAACACCCTATTTTTCAAGTGTATAGTACACAATTTCTAGAATCAAATGTTGATAGTTTAAAAATATAAAAAAATAGTGTAAATTAAGCTAGAAACTTCATTGTGAACAATACATTATTGTCAAAAAATTCAAATAATTTAATAAATTTAAAATATTCATTTTCATGTTTTTTTAAAAAACACCGTATTTTTCGAGTGTATAGTACACGATTTATCGAAACAAATGTTGGTATTTTAAAAATATAAAATAATAGTGTAAATTAAGCTAGAAACTTCATGGTGAACAATACATTGTTGTAAAAAAAAATCTAATAATTTAATAAATTTAAAATATGCATTTTCATTTTTAAAGTAAAAAACACGCTATTTTACAAGTGTATAGTGCGCGATTTCTAGAAACAAAAGTTATGATTTTAAAAATATATAAAATAGTGTAAATTAAGCTTGAAACTTCTTGGTGAACAACACATTGTTGTCAAAAAAATCAAATAATTTAATAAATTTAAAATATGGGTTTTCATTTTTAAAGTAAAAAACACCTTGTATTTCAAGTCTATAGTACACGATTTTATACAAACAATTGTTGCAATTTTAAAAGTATTAAAAATTGTTTAAATTAAGCTAGAAACCTAATGGTAAACAATACAATTTTGTCAAAAAAATCAAATAATTAAATAAATTAAAAATATGTGTTTTCATTGTTTTCGAAAAAAACACAATGTTCTTCAAGTGTATAGTGCATGATTTCTATAAACAAATGTTGTTTTTTTAAAAAATATAAAAAAAATTGTGTAAATTAAGCTAGAAACTTCTTGATGAAAAATACATTGTTGTCAAAAAAATCAAATAATTGTATAAATTTTAAATTTGCGTTTTCATTTTTAAAGTAAAAAACACCCCATATTTCAAGTCTATAGTACATGATTTCTACAAATAAATGTTTCAATTTAAAAAATATAAAAAAATTGTGTAAATGGAGCTAGAAACTTCAAGGTCAACTTCACATTGTTGTCAAGAAATTATAATAATTTAATAAATTTAAAATATGCATTTTCATATTTTTTGTAAAAAACACACTATTTTTCAAGTGTATAGTACACGATTTCTAGAAACAATTATTGATATTTTAAAAACATAAAAAATGAGTTTAAATTAAGGTAGAAACTTCATGATGAAAAATCCATTGTTTTCAAAAAAATAAAATAATTTAATAAATTTAAAATATGCATTTTTATTTTTAAAGTAAAAAACATCATATATTTCAAGTCTATAGTACACGATTTCTACAAACAAATGTTGCAATTTTAAAAATATAAAAAATTCTATAAATAAAGCTAGAATTTTCATGGTAAACAATACATTGATTTCAAAAAATATCAAATAATTTAATAAATTTAAAATAAGTGTTTTGATTTTTAAAGTAAAAAACTCCCTATATTTCAAGTCTATAGTACACGATTTTTACAAACAAATGTTGCAATTTTAAAAATAAAAAAAATAGTGAAAATTAAGATAGAAAATTCATGGTGAACAATACATTGTTGTCAAAAAAATCAAATAATTTAATAAAATAAAAATATGCGTTTTAATTTTTTTACTAAAAAACACCCTATTTTTCAAGTGTATAGTACACGATTTCTAGAAACAAATGTTGATATTTTAAAAATGTAAATAAATAGTTTAAATTAAGCTAGAAACTTCTTGATGAACAATACATTGTTGTCAAAAAAATAAAATAATTTAATAAATTTAAGGTATACGTTTTCATTTTTAAAATAAAAATACACCCTATATTTCAAGTCTATATTACACGATTTCTACAAACAAATGTTGCAATTTTAAGAATATAAAAAAAATGTAAATTAAGTTAGAAACTTCCTGGTAAACAATACATTGATTTCAAAAAAAAAAATTTCTAAAATTTAAAATATCTGTTTTAATTTTTTATTAAAAAACACCCTATTTTTCAACTGTATGCTACACTATTTCTAGAAAAAAAATTGATATTCTAAAAATATAAATGAAAGTGTAAATTAAGCTAGAAACTTCATGGTGAACAATAAATTTTTTTCAAAAATATCAAAAAAATTTTCATTTTTAAAATATTCACTTTCATTTTTCAAGTAAAAAACACCGTATTTTTCACGTGTATAGTACACAATTTCTAGAAACAAATGTTGATATTTTAAAAATATAAAAAAATAGTGTAAGTTAAGCTAAAAACTTCATTGTGAACAATACATTGTTGTCAAAAAAATCAAATAATTTAATAAATTTAAAATATGCGTTTTCATGTTTTTAGTAAAAAACACCGTATTTTTCAAGTGTATAGTACACGATTTCTACAAACAATTGTTGCAATTTTATAAGTATAAAAAATTGTTTCAATTAAGCTAGAAACCTCATGGTAAAAAATACAATGTTGTCAAAAAAATCAAATAATTTAAAAAATTAAAAATATGCGTTTTCATTGTTTTAGTGAAAAACACACTGTTTTTCAAGTGTATAGTGCACGATTTCTATAAACAAATGTTGTTTTTTTAAAAATATAAAATAGTGCAAATTAAGCTAGAAACTTCTTGGTGAACAATAAATTGTTGTCAATAAAATCAAATAATTTAATAAATTTAAAATATGCGTCTTCATTTTTTTAGTAAAAAACACCCTATTTTTCAAGTGTATAGTACACGATTTCTAGAAAAAAATGTTGATATTTTAAAAATATAAAAAGAGTGTACATTAAGCTAGAAACTTCATTGTGAAAAATACATTGTTGTCAAAAAAATAAAATAATTGAATAAATTTAAAATATGCGTTTTCATTTTTAAAGTAAAAAACACCCTATATTTCAACTCTATAGTACACGATTTCTACAAACAAATGTTGCAATTTTAAAAATATAATAATTCTGTAATTTAAGCTAGAAACTTCATGGTAAACAATACATTGTTTTAAAAAACTAAAATAATTTAACAAATTTAAAATATGCGTTTTCATTTTTTTAGTAAAAAACACACTTTTTTTAGTAAAATATAATACCCGATTTCTAGAAACAAATGTTGATATTTTAACTAGAAACTTCATGGTGAACAATACATTGTTGTAAAATAAAACTAATAAGTTAATAAAATTAAAATATGCGTTTTAATTTTAAAGTAAAAAACACCCTATATTTCATATCTATAGTATACGATTTCTACAAACAAATGTTGCAATTTTAAAAATATAAAAAATTGTGTAAATTAAGCTATAAACTTCATGGTAAACAATACACTGATTTCAAAAAAAATTAAATAATTTAATAAATATAAAATATGAGTTTTCATGTTTTTAGTAAAAAAGACCGTATTTTTCAAGTGTATAGTACACGATTTCTCGAAACAAATGTTTGTATTTTAAAAATATAAAAAAACTAGTGTAAATTAAGCAAGAAACTTCATGGTGAACAATACATTGTTGTAAAGAAAATCTAATAATTTAATAAATTTAAAATATGCATTTTAATTTTTAAAGTAAAAAATACGCTATTTTTCAAGTGTATAGTGCGCGATTTCTAGAAACAAAAGTTACTATTTTAAAAATATATAAAATAGTGTAAATTATGCTATAAACTTCTTGGTGAACAATAAATTGTTGTCAAAAAAATCAAATAATTTAATAAATTTAAAATATGCGTTTTGATGTTTATAGTAAAAAACACAGTATGTTTCAAGTGTATAGTACACGATTTCTACAAACAATTGTTGCAATTTTAAAAGTATAAAAAATTGTTTAAATTAAGCTAGAAACCTCATGCTAAAAAATACAATATTGTCAAAAAAATCAAATAATTTAATAAATTAAAAATATACGTTTTTTATTTTTAAAGTAATAAACACCTACAATTCATGTCTATAGTACATGATTTCTAGAAACAAATGTTACTATTTTAAAAATATAAAAAATAGTGTAAATTAAGCTAGAACCTTCGTGGTGAACAATACATTGTTGTCAAAAAAATCAAATAATTTAATAAATTTAGAATATGCGTTTTCATTTTTAAACTAAAAGACACCCTATTTTTCAAATGTATAGTACACGATTTCTACAAACAAATTTTGCAATTATAAAAATAAAAAAATTATGTAAATTAAGATAGAAACTTTATGGTAAACAATACATTGATTTAAAAAAATTAAATAATTTAATAAATTTAAAATATGCGTTTTCATTTTTATAATAAAAAACACCCTATTTTTCAAGTGTATAGTACACGATTTCTAGAAAAAAATGTTGATATTTAGAAATATAAAAAAATAGTGCAAATTATGCTAGAAACTTCATGGTGAACAATACATTGTTGTTAAAAAAAATAAAAAAATTTAATAAATTTAAAATATGCGTTTTCATTTTATAGTATAAAACACCCTATTTTTTAAGTATATAGTACATGATTTCTAGAAACAAATGTTGATTTTTTAAAAATATAAAAGTTAGTGTAAATTAAGCTAGAAAGATCATGGTGAAAAATACATTGTTGTCAAAAAAATCAAAAAAATTAATATTTTTAAAATATGTGTTTTCATTTTTAAAGTAATAAACACCCTACATTTCATGTTTATAGTACATTATTTCTAGAAACAAATGTTACTATTTTAAAAATATAAAAAATAGTTTAAATTAAGCTAGAATCTTCTTGGTGAACAATACATTGTTGTCAAAAAACTCAAATAATTAAATAAATTTAGAATACTCATTTTCATTTTTAAACTAAAAAACACCCTATTTTTAAAGTGTATAGTACACGATTTCTACAAACAAATGTTACAATTTTAAAAATATAAATAATTATGTAAATTAAGATAGAAACTTCATGGTAAAGAATACATTGATTTAAAAAAAATTAAATAATTTAATAAATTTAAAATATGCATTTTCATTTTTAAAGTGAAAAACACCATATATTTCAAGTCTATAGTACACGATTTCTACAAAAAAATGTGTTAATTTTAAAATTATAAAAGTAACAGTGTAAATAAGCTAGAAAATTCATGGTGAACAATACATTGTTGTCAAAAAAATCATATAATTTAATAAATTTAAAATATGTGTTTTCATTTTTATAGTAAAAAATATCTTATTTTTCATGTGTATAGTACACGATTTCTAGAAACAAATGTTGATATTTTAAAAATATAAATAATAGTATAAATTAAGCTAGAAACTTCATGGTGAACAATACATTGTTGTCAAAAAAATTAAAAAATTTAATAAATTTAAAATATGCATTTTCATTTTTTTAGTAAAAAACAACTTATTTTTCAAGTGTATAGTACACGATTTCTAGAAACAAATGTTGATATTTTAAAAATATTAAAATTAGTGTAAATTAAGCTAGAAACGTCTTGGTGAACAACACATTGTTGTGAAAAAATTCAAATAATTTAATAAATTTAAAATATGCGTTTTCATTTTTAAAGTAAAAAACACCCTATTTTTCAAGTGTATAGTATGCGATTTCTAGAAACAAATGTTTCAATTTTAAAAATATAAAAAATTTTAAAAATTAAGCTTGAATCTTTATGGGGAACAATACATGGTTTTCAAAAAAAATCAAATATTTTAATAAATTTAATCGTTCAGCTGACTATTGACTCTTTATCATCACAGTCCGTTGGATCAAATTGCTTTGATACCAAATTTTAAAATATAAACAATTGTAACCCCTAATAAAATTTAAGGCTATGTTATTTTTAAAACTAGTGGAAGCTAAATTCTAAATTACAACGATTAAAGATAATATTAATTATAACCCTTTCAATTTATACGGATTCCTATACAGCTGAAAAAATTAATATATTAACTTGAGACTTAGGTTCACCATGTGTGGCTATACCTAAGAAAACCCAAGCTCATCCCATCTGTGGCTTTCGCTTCGCAACCTTCTAATACCTGCGATATGGTAACCGTCAGTTATATGTAAACATATAACTGAGTAACCCCCGGCATTTTAAAAACACTTTTATACCATATCACAGCCAGTCTAACTAGAAAAACTCCCCATTTGGTTCCTATCACACACAATCAATCCAATGCAACATATTCACACTCAATCCATGTAATGACAAGTGTAAATGTATGCATGCTATGATCTTTCATCATCATACTTGATTCATTTCTTTTCTTTAGTCTTTTAGAAAAGCCTCGTGCACTAGACTTCACCATAGGAGCATGGCAGCAACACGCATTTGAGCTCAATCATCGGACCATGGCAAGCGTCCCTACCGTGATCAACTGTCGGGCTATCTTGACCCCGTTCATTGGGAATAACCCAGGACTTCCTTACCCGTTCATTGGAATAGTCCTTTCTTTCACGTCATCTGCCCAGTCACAGGGCAACCTTACTAGTTCAGGCCATCTTACCCCGTTCATTGGGAGACACTACATTCTCAATCTTTTCATGCTTGTCCGCTTACCCGATGTGTAACCGGTGGAACTCAACCCACTTACTCAACTTCCGTTGAAGGGGGAAAGCTTATCTATCATTTCATTTCCTTATCAAATTATCATGCATTAAAAATTCATCATACATGTCATAACACATACCACAACATCTCCTTGATCCTATTGCATGTTTATAAGTCACATATACCTATTTTCATTCAATCATATCCTAGAAATGGATTCATTATGTTTACATTGCATTTTGTTTGATTATGTTCATGTAGAAATAAAGCATGGAGAAGTATTGATTTTAGAGGATTGGACTTGAATAATGAAGGAAAGAATGAAGAAAGTTGAAGAAAAGATGTAGAAAACACTTAGAAGTTGTCAAACACAATCTTGTGCGCACAGCCCAGGAAGGTGTGCGCACCCCTAATCGTATTTTGGCCATAACTTAAATTCTAGACCTCCCAATTGAGTGAAACCAAAAGCATTTGAAAGCTAAGAGGATTATATACAACTGTTATGAAGACCACAAAACCCGGTTCTAAAAATTTAATAGTCATAAACATTCATCTTTGACAGGTATGTGCAATCAACAAAATAGATACTTTCATATAGACCCTGTCTCAATAATTTTGTCATAACTAGAGTTGTAGACCTCCAAATTGAATGAAACCAAAATAATTTGAAAGCTAAGAGGATTATATAAAACTCTTATTAAGACCACAAAGTCAAATTCCAATTAAAACAAATTCATAAATCCAGTTCAAATTGTTCCAAAACAGGGGAAAATGGTATTGATCAACCTTTCACAAGTTTCAATCCTCCCTTCCATCTCAATTCCTCAAAATCATATTAACTTCATCTAATTCAATATAAATCACTCAAAGATCAATTCACAGGGATGACCAAAGTCCAATTTCATCAAATTCACATTATCATCAAGATCATTCTCATACATTCACATTCACAATCCAATATCCAAACAAATAATCAACATAAATGCATCAACCCCACACATATAGAACCAATTCAACCAAGATCAACTTCACACTTCAAGAACACAAGAAACATGTCATGTTAATTTAACACCAACATGCATACAAACTAAATTCATGTCATCTAACGAAGTCAAGTCCAAAACCTAACATCATAAAACCTCAAATTCCTAATTTCCCTAATTGGAGTTTTAAGTTTGGGGTTTAGTGGGGTTACCTTAGAATTGGAGCTCTAAACTCAATCTCTAAATTCCACCGTGGAAGATTCTAAACCGGTAGAATTGGAGTTCCTGACGCGTAGATCATTTTCTTCAACTGATCAAGCGGCAACCGACGGCCGGAAAGCCACCATGCAAGCACTCAAAGTGGTTGTCACCACCACCTCCTCCTTTCTCTCTCGCCACCCTCTCTCTTCATTTCTTTCAACTTTTTGTTTGATTGTTTTGATGTGTGTGTGTACGTGAGTGAGTGAAATAAGTGAGGGTGTAGTGGTTAGGTGAGGGAGAGTGCATGGTAAAAGCGTAGTCCTTAGTTTTAGTTTATTAAAAATTGCACCTAGGTCCTTGTCTTTATAAAATTTAATAAAAGTTCAACTTAACATAATTTAAATAGATAAAACCACAAGGACATAGTTACAACTTTCTAATTTTATATTTTAATCCCCTAAGCCCACCTTGCCACATTTGAAAACCTCTAGTTGTATTCATATCATAACCTAGTCCTTTTCCCTTAATCCTATATGCTTTATAATTTATTTTAGTTCCTTAAATTCCTTATCTCTTCTAAAATAGCCCCATATGGACATAACTGTGAATTTAAATAATCTACTCTAGGAGATTAGAAATTTGGGATGTTACAATTCTACCCCCCTTAAAAGAATTGTGTCCTCACAATTCGTTCTAAATCCTAGCTCAAAGGAACATTGATAACTGAGATATCTTGAGAGACTTATAGGTTTAAAACCTAATGCATTTTGACTAGCAAGAGTTTCAACTCACGTCATAAGCTTGACGAGGTAAGTTTTACCGAAAATGGAGTACGACTTTCTCAATTTTTGATATGAATGTTATGTGATTATTGGAAGACCCTAAAACTGATGGGGTGAACACATATACTCTTAGGAAGAATGACTTTGAGGCCTCGTTTTTGAGTTGTGGTATCCCCTATTATGGAATTGAAAAAGGTTAAGATAAGAATAATATTTAGTCCTCAAGTTCATTGGGAAAAATCAAGGTCTAGTCTTGAGACTTGACCTGTATTTCACCTAGGTATTCGATATAAATTAGTGAGAACGTTGGAAAAATTTGCATAAATCTAGGCTTGATGAGTATGATCATCAAGTGTTTAATAGAATTCTATAGACTTAGTGAACAGAAGAAATAGAACTTGCCAAGTTGACATAATGTTAACTTTCAAACTCGTAAAACTCGAATTGGGTAGGAAATAACCCTAGGTAGCCATTAGTTTGTAAATTAAACATCATAGAATAAGAGGCACACAAATGTCTTGAATTAACTTAATCCATTGCCAAGATTTGGAATTTCTCAAAGGAAGTCTAAATGGTCATTAAGGCTTTAGTTTGAAGTATAGGTTAAAATTTTACAAGTATTGGTACTTCTAGTGAAGTTTGGTTATAAGTTCAAAGTATTATAACCTACTAGGTACTAGTTGTAGAGTGGAAGGAATTCACTGCACGAAGTGTTAAGTTCTTAAACGTATTAATGAAAGACTCCTTGTATCCTAGGTAGCATCCTACACTTTCTTAGGGTATACAACTTAATTCTAGGATGATTAAGCCTTCCCAAATTGTCGATGTGAGTTAGAATGGACCATAATGTGTTTTTGCATGTGTCTCTAAACGCGGGATGACTGAATTGAGGATAACTTGATAAGGGCTCATTGTTTCCTTACTTAAGTAAGAACTCGGGATTTGGAAAATCAGGAGTTGATTCGAGTACCAACATAGTTGTTTTGGTGTAAGCATTATAGTTTATGACTACAATGACAACGTATCATGTCAAGGAAATTCTTGTAACCCTATAAGGATTTATTTTAGAGGCATAATGTGAACCTAAACTTATTTTATATATTGTTGTAAAAAAATCAAAAAATTTAATAAATTTAAAATATGCGTTTTGATTTTTAAAGTAAAAAACGCCCTATTTTTGAAGTGTATAGTACACGATTTCTAGAAACAAATGTTGCAATTTTAAGAATATAAAAAAATTTATAAATTAACATAGAAACTTTTGGGGAACAATATATTGTTTTCAATAAAATCAAAAATTTTAATAAATTTAAAATATGTGTTTTTATTTTTAAAGTAAAAAACACCCGATTTTTCAAAATGTATAGTACACGATTTTTAGAAACAAATGTTGCAATTATAAAAATATATAAAGTTTTGTAAATTAAACTAGAAACTTCATGGTTAACAATAGATTATTTTCAAAAAAATCAAAAAAATTAATAAATTTAAAATATGCGTTTTCATTTTTAAAGTGAAAAGAACCCTATTTTTCAAGTGTATAGAACACGATTTCTAGAAACAAATGTTGCAATTTTAAAAATATAAATCAAATAGTGTAAATTAAGCTAAAAACTATATTGTGAATAATATATGGTTGTAAAAAAAATCAAATCATTTAATAAATTTAAAATATGTGTTTTCATTTTTTTAGTAAAAAACACCCTATTTTTCAAATGCATAGTACACAATTTCTAGAAACAAATGTTGATATTTTAAAATTATTAAATATAGTGTAAATTAAGCTAGGAACTTCATGGTGAAATATACATTGTTGTCAAAAAAATCAAATAATTTAATAAATATAAAATATGTGTTTTCATTTTTTTAGGAATAAACACCCTATTTTTCAAGTGTATATAGTACACGATTTCTAGAAACAAATGTTGATATTTTAAAAATATAAAAAATAGTTTAAATTAAGCTAGAAATGTCTTTGTGATTAATACATTATTGTAAAAAAAATTAAATAATTTAATAAATTTAAAATATGCCTTTTCATTTTTTTAGTTAAAAACACCCTAGTTTTCAAGTGTATAGTACACGATTTCTAGAAACAAATGTTGATATTTTAAAAATATAAAAAATAGTGTAAATTAAGCTAGAAACTTCTTGGTGAACAATATATTTTTGTAAAAAAAATCAAATAATTTAATAAATTTAAAATATGCGATTTAATTTTTAAAGCAAAAACACCATATTTTTCAAGTGTATAGAACACGATTTCTAGAAACAAATGTTTCAATTTTAAAAATATAAATCAAATAGTTTAAATTAAGCTAGAAAATTTATTGTGAACAATAAATGGTTGTAAATAAATCAAATAATTAAATAAATTTAAAATATGTGTTTTCATTTTTTAGTAAAAAACACCATATTTTTCAAGTGCAGTACACGATTTCTTGAAACAAATGTTGATATTTTAAAAATATTAAATATAGTGTAAACTAAGCTAGGAACTCATGGTGAAAATACATTTTTTTAAAAAAAACAAAAAATTTAATAATTTTATAATATGCATTTTCATTTTTTTAGTAAAAAACACCTTATTTTTCAGGTGTATAGTACACGATTTCTATAAACAAATGTTGATATTTTAAAAATATAAAAAAATAGTGTAATTTAAGCTAGAAACTTCTTGGTGAACAATACATTGTTGACAAAAAAAACAAATAATTTAATAAATTTAAAATATACATTTTCATTTTTTTTTAGTAAAAAACACCCTATTTTTCAAGTAGAAGTGCAGTGATGTATGCAGTTGAGGCATCCTAACAGATACACGATTTTTAAAAACAAATGTTGTAATTTTAAAAATATAAAAAACAGTGTAAATTAAGCTAGAAACGTTATTGGGAACAATACGTTGTTTTAAAAAAATTAAATATATTAATAAATTTAAAATTTTCGTGTACATTTTTAAATTCCAAACCACCCTCTTTTTCAAGTGTATAGTACACGATTTTTAGAAACAAATGTTGCAATTATAAAATTTTAAAATATTTTGTAAATTAAATTAGAAACTTCATGGTGAACCATACATTGTTTTAAAAAAATCAAATAATTTAATAAATTTAAAATATGCGTTTTCATTTTTAAAGTAAAATACACCCTATTTTACAAGTGTATAGAACACGATCTCTAGAAACAAATGTTGCAATTATAAAAATATAAACAATTGTGTTAATTAAGCTAGAAACTTTATGGGGAAATTTACATTATTTTAAAACAAATCAAATAATTTAATAAATTTAAAATAAGCGTTTTATTTTTTAAAGTAAAAAACACCCTATTTTACAAGTGTATAGTACACGATTTCTAGAAACAAATGTTGCAATCTTAAAATTATAAAATATTTAATAAATTAACCTAGAAACTATATAGGGAACAATATATTGTTTTTAAAAAAATAAAATTATTTAATAACTTTAAAATTTGTATTTTCATTTTTAATGTAAAGAACACTTAATTTTTCAAGTGTATAGTACACGATTTCTAGAAATAAATGTTGATATTTTAAAAATATGAAAATATAGTTTAAATTAAGCTAGAAACTTCATGGTGAACAATACATTGTTTTAAAAAAAACATCAAATAATTTAATAAATTTAAAATATGCATTTTCATTTTTTAGTAAAAAACACCATATTTTTCAAGTGTATAGTACACGATTTCTCGAAACAAATGTTGATATTTTAAAAATATAAAAAAATAGTGTAAATTAAGCTAGAAACTTCATGGTGAACAATTTATTGTTGTCATAAAAATCAAATAATTTAATAAATTTAAAATATATGTTTTTATTTTTAAAGTAAAAAACACCCTACATTTCATTTCTATAGTACACAATTTCTAGAAACAAATGTTACTATTTTAAAAATATAAAAAACAATGTAAATTAAGTTAGAAACTTCTTGGTGAACAATACATTGTTGTATAAAAATCAAATAATCTAATAAATTTAAAATATGTGTTTTCATTTTTAAAGTAAAAAACATCCTATATTTCAAGTCCTCAGTACACAATTTTTAGAAACAAATGTTGCAATTTTAAAAATATAAAAAATTGTATAAATTAAGCTAAAAAATTTATTAGGAACAATACAATGTTTTCAAAAAAAGTAATATATTAATAAATTTAATATATGCGTTTTAATATTAAAGTAAAAAACACCCTATTTTTCAAGTGTATGGTACACGATTTTTATAAACAAATGTTGCAATTATAAAAAGATAAAAGATATTGTAAATTAAACTAGAAACTTCATAGTGAACAATACATTGTTTTAAAAAAATCAAATAATTTAACAAATTTAAAATATGCGTTTTCAATTTTTTAGTATAAAACACCCTATTTTCAAGTGTATAGTACACGATTTCTTGAAACAAATGTTGATATTTTAAAAATATAAAAAAATAGTGTAATTTAAGCAAGAAACTTCATGGTGAACAATACATTGTTGTCAAAAAAATCAAATAATTTAATAAATTTAAAATATGCGTTTTCATTTTTTTAGTAAAAAATACAGTACATTTCATTTCTATAGTACACGATTTCTAGAAACAAATGTTACTATTTTAAAAATATAATGTAAAAACTTATTTTTGAGCCCTTTTTTTTATCGAAACACTAACAGAGGCTAATTACAACCCTTTCAATTTATACGGATTCCTATAATTACAACCCTTTCAATTTATACGGATTCCTATACAGCTGAAAAAATTAATATATGAACTTGTGACTTAGGTTCACCATGTGTGGCTATACCTAAGAAAAGTCCACAATTAGTCCTATCTGTGGCTTTCGCTTCATAATCTTCTGATACCTACGATATGGTAACCGTCAGTTATATATAAACATATAACTGAGTAACCCAATCTCTAAATTTCACCGTGGAAGATTTTAAACTGGTAGAATTGGAGCTGCCAACACGTAGATCATTTTCTTCAACTGCTCCGACGGCAACCGGTGGCCGGAAGGCCACCATGCAAGCACTCAAAGTGGTGGCCACCACCACTTCCTCCTTTCTCTCTCTCCATCCTCTCTCTTCATTTCTTTCAAGTTTTGTTTATTGTGTTGTGATGTGTGTGTACGTGAGTGAGAGTGAAACAAGTGAGGGTGTAGTGGTTAGGTGAGGGAGAGTGCATGGTAAGAGTGTAGTCCTTAGTTTTAATTTATTAAAAATTGCATCTAGGTTCTTGTCTTTATAAAATTTAATAAAAGTTCAACTTAACATAATTTGAATAAATAAAACCACAAGGACATAGTTACAACTTTCTAATTTTATATTTTAATCCCCTAACCCAACCTTGCTACATTTTTAAATCTCTAGTTGTATTCATATCATAACCTAGTCCTTTTCCCTTAATCCTATATGCTTTATAATTTATTTTAGTTCCCTAAATTCCTTATTTCTTCTAAAATAGCCCCTTAAGAATCAGTTTGTAAATCTAAATAATTTGCTCTAGGAAATTAAAAATTTGGGATGTTACAATTCTACCCCTCTTAAAAGAATTGTGTCCTCACAATTCATTCTAAACCCTTAGCTCATAGAAGACATTATAACTTAGTAAGGGTTCCGATTGATGTCATGAGTTTGCTTGAGGTAGGTTGTAACGAAAGATAGTTCAAATTTCTAGAATTTCCCCGAAGATTGTCATATGATTTTAGGAAAACCTTAAATCATATAGAGGGAACCTACATATTCTTCGAAAAATGACTTTAGGATCTCCTTCTAGAATTGTAGTATCCTCAATCATGAGTATGGAAAGGATAAGGTGATTATGGAATGAGCCCACAAGTATATTTTTCGAAAATAAGGTCTACCCCTGAGATTTGACCTTCACTTTGCTAGAGTATTCACTGCAATTTAGTGGAAAGTGTTGATAAGAATTGTGCAATTTAAATTGATGATACTAGATATTAAGTATTTAATGGAATTTCATGGACTTAGTGAATAGAATAGGCGTAATTGAATAAGTCACGATTAAGGTTATCCTTCATGTTGAGGGGAATTTGAACTGGCGGAAAGTAACTTAAGGTGCCTATAATTTATGAATTACGCTTCAAAAGTTACAAGACCTACTAATGAATTAACTTAGCTTAATTCATCACCGAGATTTAGAATTTATAAAAGAAAGTTTAAAAGGGTTACTAAGACTCTAGTTTTGAAGCAGAGGTTAAGATTCTACAAGCATTGATGTTTCTAGTGAAATTTGGTTCTGAGTTCAAGGTCGTATAACCTGTTAGGTCTTGGTTGTAGAGTGGGAGGAATTCAATGTAAGAAGCATAGATTCCTTGAACGCGCGGTGAAAGACTACTTAATTAAATCGTATTCTTATTCCTTCTTAGGGGTAACACTTTAATTCTAGGATGATTAAATAATTTCAAGTTGTTCATGTGAGTTAGTGTAACACCTTAATTTTCGAGTCCGTTTTTTTTCAAAACACTAACGGAAGCTAAATAATAATTTACAGCAACTAATGATAATGATTACAACCCTTTCAATTTATACGGATTCCTATACAGCTGAACAAATTAATATATGAACTTGAGACTTAGGTTCACCATGTGTGGCTATACTTAAGAAAAGCCCACAACTCGTCCTATCTGTGGCTTTCGCTTCATAATCTTCTAATACCTGCGATATGGTAACCTTCAGTTATATGTAAACATATAACTGAGTAACCCCCGACATTTTTTTTGAAAACGGTTTTATACCATATTGCAACCAGTCTAACTGAAAAACATCCCATTTAATTCCTAACACACAATTCAATCCACAATCAATGCAACAACTCATACATAATGCATGCCACGACAATTACGGATGTATGCATGCCATGATCTTTCATTATCATACTTGTTTCATTTCTTTTCTTTAGTCTTTTACGGGAGCCTCGTGCACAAGACTCCTCCTAGGCGCATGGCAGTAACACGCGCTTGAGCTCAATCATGAGACCATGGCAAGCGTCCTTACCGTGATCAAACTTGCGGGCTATCTTGTCCCTGTTAATTGGGGATAGCCTAGGACTATCTTACCCCATTCATCGGGATAGTCCTTTCTTTCGGGCCATCTTCCCAGTCACCGGGCAACCCTACTAGTTCAGGCCATCTTATCCCATTCATTGGGAGACCCTACATTCTCAATCTTTTCATGCTTGTCCACTTACCTAGTGTTTGACCAGTGGGATTCAACCCGCTTACTCAACATTTGTTGATGGCGGAAAGCTTAAACTTGTCTTTAAATTTCATTTTCATTTCACATAAAATATTATCATGCATTTCACATTCAACTCATATCATTTGCATTAAACATTAATCATTTATCATTTATGACATTACAATTTCATTAATCATTAATTAAATCACATGCCATCCATATCATAACACTATACTTATCATAATCATTTCAACATCCATCTTCAAGAGACTCAATTCACCAACATAACATCAAAGCATTCACCAAAATGCACATCCACCATGGCACCACAAGCAGCATGCTTTCTAACAAAATCACTTTGGTATACAACCCAAAATCACATTTTAGCATACATTTCTTCAATAATTCCAACCCAAAATCACATCCTAAATTCTTTAATTGCCAATGAAATCCTCAGGGACTAAAATGTGATTTTTGGGATGTTACAATTCTATTCACCTTAAAAGAATTGTGTCCTCACAATTTGAATAACATGGCTTAAATTCTACTCCTCAAAGGAATCTAGAACTCTTGAAGGAAATTTTAGACTTACAGTGAGAGTGATGACATTAAGGTTTGCGTTTCATTGTGATAGTTGAGAAGAAATTTAACGTTCCCCTTTGATTCTAAATGCTATCACCACGTTTGAAGCAATCAATTTGGTAATAGGTCTATCTCATATTCAAGGTCAGAGTAATATATGATTAGTGGATCGGATGTCAATTGGTACTTGGGAACCAATTTAGGGTAGTCTTTCAAAGAATGGTCTAATAGCAGTGGTAGAGTGTTTCTCATTAAAAATTAGATTGATGAGCGGAATGACGGATCATTGAATTATCCGTGAAACTAAGAAGCTCATTTAGAATTTACTGGAAGCAGACGTTTAAGATTGGGAATTACGCTCGTAGCTGCGATACTTTGTGAGGTTCTATTCACAAAAGGTTGGAATCGATAAGCTAAGGTCCGTCCTTAGTGCTTGATTCGAAAACGAAATTGAGTATGAAACCTCGTGGGTGATAAGGTTTCACAAGGAAGAAATAAAAGTTTATCCGTGATTCTACTGCGCAACTCTAATTTCTGATGACTAACCGGCTCTAAAACACAATTAACACGTTTTGAATGGACATAATATGGTTTTTTCAAATAGGTTGCACATAATAACTTAGATCAATCTCAATCAATAGCCAATAGGTTAGGGAAGATATGTGTCGAGGTTACGCAGTTACTCTAGCTTGTTTGATTTATAAGTCTCTTCGGAGGGTACGGTTAGAAGTGAAGTGGAAAGGTTTACAGGTCAACTTAACTGGGACTAGCAGGATTTTAGCGTTAGCTTACACTTGAATTAAAATTGAATGAATAATAATTCAAGATTTAACATGAAACAATTCAATATTCTCAATGAAGATTGATTGGACTTGGATCATCAAACCCATAATGAAAATGTGGTAATCGTGACTAGTGCTGAAATGAGATGAATTTTAGTCAGAAAAGTAATATTGTGACTAAGAACTGAGTTTGAAATTTGAGGTTCGGGAACTCAAATGAATTTTTTTTTCAAGTCTTAGAGACTACCAATTGAATACTTCATTAATTAGCTTGTGGCTTCAAAAATGATTATAGAGGATCTACGGGTATGGTGATCTGACTGAAGGGTCCTGAATGGAGGGGGAGTATGACATTAGGCCAAAAATTATTTAACAACGATAAAACTGGACTTCAACCTGGGTTCAAGTAAATTATAGGCAAATGTTAGCGAACACATTTCTTCTCGATGGTTAAAGGACTTATAATTTTGGTGGTGTTGAGGAGGTTAAAAGACGTGTTCACTCCCTTTTGCAATGATACTTGAATTGTCATAGGGAAACTAAAAGGGTTTGTTGGAACTTCTTGTGATAATTAGTATTAGTTTGTGTAAGAAAAGAAAAACATGTCATCCAAAATCCAAAGGAAACTGGATACAAGAAATTGATAACTGATGGGATTAAGGTTCATGGAGCCTGAGGTTGAGGATAGAAATTTATCAGAGACAGTATGAAAGGATAAGAACTTAGAGAGATCCAAACTTCAGAGGAGTTTGAACTTCACGTCTTGTATAAAAAGATAAAGATGATCCTTTTCCAGCTTCTAGCTGAACTTAACGGAATGATCTAAGCGAACATCGAGGTACATTCTAACTCACTACTTTCTCTGACCTAGTGATTTGGATTAGTTGAGCACGAACAGAGCACCATAAGACTCTTAGAATGCAACCTAGGACAACCTTTGAAAGTTGTTCAAATTATTGGAATAAGTTTAACTCGAACCGGAAATAATCACGATAAGGTTAAGGATTTATTTACGTGGAACCATCAAGGCTAATGATTACAATACGAACGTAGAATGCCAAGATATTTTCCGTGACTCTACGAGATATTCCAATCGAGGTTCTTAGAATAAGGTTGAGTATACCTTTAGCTTGAATCCCAACCAAATAGCATTGGTAATTTATAGTGTCACTACTAATTCTTAAAATGAAGCCCGATCATAAAAATTGAAACTATCTAGATTTTTTCTAAGTAGCTCTTAATGGGAATTGATTGAGAATCTGAGTGGGAGGTATTGCTTAAAGATTGAAATCGCGATGAACAGTTTTTTTTTTCACGGACCTAGAAAAATGGAGTTTAAGGAACTTAAGTCTTTGAGGAAACTTAAATGAAAGAAAAATGGGATGGAGTTCCTCATGCTTTCATGACGTGGTCTATTTCTATACTTAACCCATAGTTCCTTGCGTACATCTCCCTAACACGAATTCAACTAGGAAATATATAACTCCCTTACTTGCTATCACAAGATTACAACTACCAGATTTCCTAAGTCCTTTCTACCCCTTGGCTTTCTTACCAAAGGCCATTACATATGACCATAATCACTATACCTACTCGGGGATAATTAAGCTTTGAAAAATCCAACTCCGCATAATCTTCACACTCATTCCACTACCCACTCTAAAAGGCTAATCATATTTATCCTTAAAACGTATTCTACTTGGTACACTTTCTAGGCTAGTGACTTGAATCCATTGGTTACGGATGCATCAATGTCGTGACTAAGGTACTGAACTGGCCAAGCCCAATATCTTACAATCACAAACACCAGTACACTTGTATTCCAATGTCTCATCCTATTTTCCATGGGAGATACTAAAAGAAGAACAATCCCTTTAAGGGTCGTTCTTATCCATTAGTAGTCGTAACTTCTACTCTAATGCACCAATATTTAATTGATCAGACTAAATATTAGCTGCACGTTTAATCGTTCAGCTGACTATTGACTCTTTATCAACACATTCCGATGGATCAAACTGCTCTGATACCATAAATGTAACACCTTAATTTTCGAGTCCGTTTTTTTTTTCAAAACACTAACGCAAGCTAAATAATAATTTACAACAACTAATGATAATAATTACAACCCTTTCAATTTATACGGATTCCTATACAGCTGAACAAATTAATATATGAACTTGAGGCTCAGGTTCAACATGTGTGGCTATACCTAAGAAAAGCCCACAACTCGTCCTATCTGTGGCTTTCGCTTCATAATCTTTTGATACCTGCGATATGGTAACCGTCAGTTATATGTAAACATATAACTGAGTAACCCCCGGCATTTTTTTGAAAACAGTTTTATACCATATTGCATCCAGTCTACCTGGAAAACACCTCATTTAATTCCTAACACACAATTCAATTCACAATCAATGCAATAACTCATACATAATGCATGCTATGACAATTACGGATGTATGCATGCCATGATCTTTCATTATCATACTTGTTTCATTTCTTTTCTTTAGTCTTTTACGGGAGCCTCGTGCACAAGACTCCTCCCTAGGTGCATGGCAGTAACACGCGCTTGAGCTCAATCATGAGACCATGGCAAGCGTCCTTACCGTGATCAAACTGGCGGGCTATCTTGTCCCCGTTCATTGGGGATAGCCTAGGACTATCTTACCCCATTCATCGGGATAGTCCTTTCTTTCGGGCCATCATCCCGGGCACCGGGCAACCCTACTAGTTGAGGCCATCTTATCCCATTCATTGGGAGACCCTACATTCTCAATCTTTTCATGCTTGTCCACTTACCTGGTGTTTGACCAGTGGGATCCAACCCACTTACGCAACATTTGTTGATGGGGGAAAGCTTAAACTTGTCTTTAAATTTCATTTTCATTTCACATAAAATATTATCATGCATTTCACATTCAACTCATATCATTTGCATTCAACATTAATCATTTATCATTTATGACATTACAATTTCATTAATCATTAATTAAATCACATGCCATCCATGTCATAACACTATATTTATCATAATCATTTCAACATCCATCTTCAAGAGACTCAATTCACCAACATAACATCAAAGCATTCACCAAAATGCACATCCACCATGGCACCACAAGCAGCATGCTTTCTAACAAAATCACTTTGGTATACAACCCAAAATCACATTTTAGCATACATTTCTTCAATAATTCCAAGCCAAGCCACATGCATCAAAACCAAATTATCAAGCCATCTAACATACACAAATCCAAACCTATTTTATCACACATTTAACAATAGCTCAATAATCAAGTCACATACCATTTGTATTCCCTAATAAGTCTAGTTTGGGGTTTAGTGGGGTTACCTCTTGAAGTTCTAGTCACCTATTCTTCCAATTCTTTGCTTCCTTTTCTTCTTTTAACTTCATTCAATTTCAGCATCACCCAATTCTTGTTGCAGCTTTGTAATTTCGCAATATCTAGAGTTATAGACATTGGATTCCAGTGAAACTAATTGGAAATGAAACTTAAGACATTTATCTACAATTAATATGAAGGAATCGTGATTTGAATCATACCTCTTGAGAGTGTAATTCTAGTTGGAAACTGACTGCCTGACAGAAACTAGATTTCTGATACTACCTCATCGTTTCAACTATATCTAGAGCTATGGTTGTCGGATTGATTTGAGACCAGTTGAAAATTAAAGCTAAATTAATAATATATGAATTTCATGCAGGACTTGAAAACAGATTCCATCATCTAGATAATTTAAATTGCTCTTAAAGTCAGGTACAGAACTGGATATAAAACTGTCCTAACACTCAAATATTGTCTATGTGATCCTACTGTATCTTTAGTTACACTGGGTGGATTCACATGAAACTTATGTCAAATTAAATCTAACTTGATTATCTACAACTTCAATGAAGGGCTTGAAGACATAATCACACGTCTCAGAGGTCGAAACTACATACAAAGAAGCACTACAAAATCTAGACCTGACACTGTTTCACATATGACGCCTCTTAAGTGATTAGAGCATATCTTGAGCTATAGTTGTTGGATTTACACAACACCGGTTGGAAGTCAAAGATAAGACACATATTTACATTTCCTATGAAGACCACGAAGACAAATGGGCTCATTAACAAGTCCTAAATTAGCAACCAAACAGACAGATTCAATCAGACCCAGATTTTGACCTCTTTTGATTATAACTAGAGCTATACAGATCCAAATTAAGAAAGATTGGTGTCATTGGAAAGCTACGTAAATCCTCTAAAACTCATTAAAAGATTACGAAGGCAAATTCCCTCATCTAGACAATTAAAAGTGTCTTATAACAGAGGTACAGAATTGGACTTAAGGCTATACTAGATTTTCGACATTTCTTCAGTAATTCTGCCATATCTCAAGCTATAGACCATGGATTGGTATGAGGTCAGAGGAATACTGAAGATAAAAGGATTTTACACAACATTTATGAACACACTGAGACCTAGTTCTAAAAATTTAATTGTCAAAATGGTTCCTCGAACAGAAAGGTACATTTAGACAAACCTAGCCCATAAACATTGACACCGTCTCAGTGTTTGGGCCATAACTAGAGTTGTAGGTATCCAAATGGAGTGAAACCAAATCCATTTGAAAGATAACAAAATTACGTACAACGTCTATGAAGAGTTTCAAGGATAAATCGGTCATCTACAAACCCTAATCTTACATGAAAAGTCGCGTATTTGGACAGATTAGAACAGAACCAAAGGTTTCTTTAACTAATTTTGTTTTTCCAGATTTTGTCTAGTTTGAATCACAATATTTACCTTCCTTTAACCTAAGAGAATCACAAAATTTTGAGGAGAGTTAGAGTGCTGGATTTTTTTCCTAAGCATGAGAATCTCCAACAACTTCAATATTGAACTTGATCTTGCATGTCAAAATGAAGTGAAAATAGTGAGGATTAGAGAGGCATTGGACATTTCCATGAAAGAGAAGTAGTGACCAGAACATGATGAAGGAAGAAGGTGACTTGCATGTACCTTAGGCAACTGGAATTTTAATCTCAAGTCTCCATAGATGGTGAATCAAGAGAAGAAACTCAACTTAGGTTGAGGATTGTTGATGATGATGCTGATTTTCCCATGGCCCATGAATGATGATAGGAGAGTGAGAGAGATGAGAAATGGTGGAGTGAAGAGGGAGAGGGAAGTGAGGCTGTTTTCTTCTCTTAGTGACTCATGAAATGAATGAATTGTAATAAAGAGTGAGGAAAGCAAAAGAGTGAAAGTGGGGAGAGTGAGAGGTGGCGTGGGATTGAAGGGAAATGGAAAGAGAGAGGGAGTGAGTTATTGTGTGTGGGTGATCTCATAGTGGTGTGGGAAAATTCTTTAAAAATTGAACCCAAGCTCCTCCAAAATTCTTTAATTGCCAATGAAATCCTCAGGGACTAAAATGTGATTTTTGGGATGTTACAGTTAGAGTGGATCAGAATGTGTCTTTGCACGTGTCTTTAAAGGCGGACGTCCATGAACTTGTTGCCATGATATAAAGAGAATAGTTGAAATGATAATAGCATGATAAGAGCTCGTTGTCTCCTTACCTAAGTAAGAATTCAGGATTTGGAAAGTTGGGAACTGATTCGAGTGCCAACATATTTCTTTTGGTGGAAGCATTATAGTTTATGACTATAATGATGGTGTATCACGTCAAGGAAATTCTTATAACCCTACAAGGATTTGAGTTAGAGATTTACTGTAAAGCTAAACTTATCGTTAACTTATACTTCGAATAAGTAACTGAATTTACAAGGAAGTCGGGGTGCTTAGCCGGTATACAAAATCATATAACAACCGGAGTTGTTTAGGTCTCAAGGAATCTTTGAGGGATATTGTCTAAAGCTTGAACTCAAATGGTTACTAGGAGTAATTGGACTTGTCTAGACTCATAGGATTTAAAATTTTGGAAATCTAAGTTCAAATTGATAGGGAGAGTTAAAAGGAATTCTCTAAATGGTCAATACTAATCCATTAGCGATAAACCGCATAGATAGAAGCTTATATGGGTTCAAACTTTAAGAAGATCCAAATCTTCAGAATCTGAATGGAGGATTATTATGAAGTCCTCTAACGCTTTAGTTGTGCCACTCTGATTGGGTCGTCTTTCAAGGCAACTCGGATCTAAGATTAGGAACTTGAACATAAATAAGGGTATTTTGGTGACTGTCCAAATGGCTTCATGAGTTTAGGTCACCAAGGAAGTCTTTAACTGTGATAGTGCACTAGGGTTTTGAAAGAATTTCCTATACTGATTAGAACTTCAAAACTAAATAGAATTTGAAATCACGAAAAGTAAAGTTCTAAACCGTGGAATTCGAGATAGATAAAATGAAACAAGCTTAACTTAGTCTTAAAGTCGGCGTGGTAACGTACATTCTTAAAAAACCAATAGGTGTAGCATGCTTAGGTAGGTTGCAAGCGTGGTTTAACCTCGGAAAAATTTGGGCTCCACGGAATTGGATGGAAATATGAGATTGAATGTGTTTATACTCCTGTAGCGCAATTCTAATTTACTTATGACCCGAATCTTATACGATTCTTGTCTACTCCTAAGGCAACAAGTTTCTCAATGATCTATTAGAGATTTTAAGATGATTATAATTAAAGGAATTTAGGATTTTGTGTTTTTGGACTAACCAGAGAAACTAAACACAAGTAACTAGGAGCTAGGCTTAGGGACATAATCGTCTACCGAGTATGCTAGAAATCCCCATAACATGGTTTCGAGAGTGGGAGTTTCACTAGTAGTCATCTCCTGTAATGGTCTACACAGAAATATTCCAATAGCTAAGAGAGGTTCACGCTAAGGAAAATGAAACAATTCAAGTGGAAACTAAATATTTGTACACTAGAGATATGTTCAACATAAAAAAAAAAAAAACCAACAAGGGTTAAGTATATTCTTGAAAATAGAGAAAATATTTCATGGTTCCTATAGTGTGCTTGTAAGGCATTTTTAAGAGTCGAATACACTATTTAGAAATCTTCATGTGGAGAGGTCTTAGTGCTTGTTCCAGAGTAAAAAATAGAACTTTTAGAAGATCGTTGGGGATAATCCTACTAAATTGAAATGGTATCCGAAATTGAACTCATCTTATCCTAGGGCCTCTCTAGGTCTTTGTATAGAAGCGTCTAAGGGCGTGGCTTAAAATATTGCTAAAATTTGAGGGAACTGAATGCTAATACTTTTGCGATTAACTTAAGGAAAGAGAGACTTATCTCTAGAGTCATCACGCGTAAAACAATACTATGTGAATCCCATAATAAGGTTTAGACCGAGATTACATGAACATTGGAATAGAGTGTCTCAAAAGAATTGATTCCAAAGTTAATGATAGAGTAAGATGTGTGACTTGAATCTTTTTAAGATTAGGTTTACAAAACTAACTTAATACAATCCTCAAGCGGAAAGAATTTCTAAATCTTGAACCTAAAGGCAGCTTGGATTTTATCTACAGGAAAACTCTTAATTATAACAATTTTCAAGATACAATGTTACGCCACATCTATAAAAAGGAAATAGGGTTACTATAAGATGTAGCTACATGAAGAGACATCAATGGAATCAGTATAGGCAAATAAGTCCTTGAACTTCTCTAAGGATACGTGACCGTCAAATTAAAATTTATGATGAATTCATCAAGAAAGAAAGCACATAATGGTATGGAATAAGCAATAAAAGTTATTCAATCACAACATTGATTCGAATTTAGGCTTGGTGAATTTCCCGAATAAGATAGAGAATTTGATTTCTAGGATTTACATGGATAGTTCGTCAATCACAATTATAAAGGGAAGAGGATTTAAGGAATTCGAATCCAAATTTCGAAAAATCTTCACACCCATTTTCCACTATCTATTCTAGAAGGCTAACCAAATTTATCCTTAAAACATATCCTACTTGATACTCCTTCTAGGCTAGTGACTTGAATCCATTGGTTATAAATGCATCAATACTGTGACTAAGGTACTGAACTGGCCAAGTCCAATATCTTACAATCTCAACACCGGTACACCTATATCTCAATGTCTCGTCCTATTTTCCATGAAAGTTACTAAAAGAAGAACAATCACTTTAAAGATCATTCTTGTCCATTAGTGGTCATAACTTCTACTCTCATGCACCGATATTTAATTGATCAGACTAAATATTAGCTACATGTTCCATCGAAGCTTATGACACACCTAATAAATATGTTTAGAATATTAATCGTTCAGTTGACTATCGTCTCATTATCATTAGAGTCCGAAGGATCAAACTGCTCTGATATCATAAATGTAACACCTTATTTTTGAGCCCTTTTTTTTTATCGAACCACTAATGGAGGCTAAATTCTACTTTACAATAATTAATAATAATAATTACAACTCTTTTAACTTATATAGATTCCTATATAGCTGAACAAATTAACATATGAACTTGAGATTTAGGTTCACCATGTGTGGCTATACCGAAGAAAAGCCCACAATTCGTCCTATTTGTGGCTTTCACTTCATAATCTTCTGATACCTGCGATATGGTAACCGTCAGTTATATGTAAACATATAACTGAGTAACCCCCGACACTTTTAAAAACAATTATACCATATCGCAGCCAGTCTAACTGGAAAACACCCCATTTAATTCCTATCACACAATTAATCCAATGCAACATATTCAAACATAATGCGTGCAATGAAAATTATAAATGTATGCATTCCATGATCTTTCATTATCATACTTGTTTCATTCTTTTCTTTAGTCTTTTACGGAAGCCTCGTGCACTAGACACTACGCCAGATTACGCTATATTTAGCGCATCAATTTGCAGCGCTTCCACATAGGCGCATGGCAGCAACGCGCATCTGAGCTCAATCATGGACCATGGCTAGCGTCCCTACCATGATCAACTGTCGGGCTATCTTGACCCCGTTCATTGGGAATAGCGTAGGACTTCCTTACCCGTTCGTTGGAATAGTCCTTTCTTTCGGGTCATCTGCCCAGTCACAGGGCAACCCTACTAGTTCAGGCCATCTTACCCCCTTCATTGGGAGACCTTACATTCTCAATCTTTTCATGCTTGTCCGCTTACCCGGTGTCTGACCAGTGGAACTCAACCCACTTACTCAACATCCGTTGATGGGGGAAAGCTTAAACTTGTCTTTAAATTTCATTTTCATTTCACATAAAATATTTTCATGCAAAAATGGTTCTGTGCTGAATTCGCGGCAGCAAATTTTTAGTTGAACTTTCTGTGTGAATTTCGCGGCGGTGAGATTTTTAGCAGCGGCGAAAATGACCCAGAATAGGACCCTTTGTTTTCACTTTCAAAATGCAATATACCCTTCAAGTTGCTTATTTGTAGGGTAATAATGATTAAATTAGGTTATACTTGAAAGACCATAAAAAGAATCATGAAAATGTATTGATGAATGTTGAATGAAAATGCATGATAATTTGTAAAATGAAATTAAATGATTATGATAAGTATAGTATTATGACATGGATGGCAAGTGCTTTCATTAATGATTAATGAAATTGTAATGTCATGAATGATGAATGATGAATTTTGAACGTAAATGATATGAGTTGGATTGTAATTATTATCATTAATTGTTGTAAATTAGAATTTAGTTTCCGTTAGTGTTTAAAAAAAATGGACTCAAAAATTAAGGTGATACATGAACAATACATTGTTGTAAAAAAATCAAAAAATTTAATAAATTTAAAATATGCGTTTTCATTTTTTTAGTAAAAAACACCCTATTTTTCAAGTGTATAGAACACGATTTCTAGAAACAAATATTGATATTTTAAAAACATAAAAAATAGTGTAAATTGAGATAGAAACTTCTTGGTGAACAATACATTGTTGTCAAAAAAATCAAATAATTTAATAAATTTAAAATATGCGTTTTGATTTTTAAAGTAAAAAACGCCCTATTTTTAAAGTGTATAGAACGCGATTTCTAAAAATAAATGTTTCAATTTTAAAAATATATAAAATTGTAAAAATTAAACTATAAACTTTATTGGGAACAATAGATTAATTTTAAAAAATAAAATAATTTAATAAATTTAAAATATGTATTTTCATTTTTAAAGTAAAAAATACCCTATATTTTAAGTGTATAGAACACGATTTCTAGAAACAAATTTTGCAATTATAAAAAAATAAACACTTGTGTAAATTAAGCTATAAACTTTATTAGGAACAATACATTGTTTTTAAAAAAATTAAATATATTAATAAATTAAAAATATGCATTTTATTTTTTAAAGTAAAAAACACCCTATTTTTCAAGTGTATAGAACACGATTTCTAGAAATAAATGTTGCAATTTTAAAAATATAAATTTTTTTATAAGTTAACCTAGAAACTTTATGGTGAACAATACATTGTTGTCAAAAAAATCAAATAATTTAATAAATTTAAAATATGCGTTTTAATTTTTAAAGTAAAAAACACCCTATTTTCAAGTGTATAGTACACGAATTTAGAAACAAATGTTGCAATTATAAAAATATAAAAAGTTTTGTAAATTAAAATAGAAACTTCTTGGTGAACAATAAATTATTTTCAAAAAAATTAAAAATTAATAAATTTAAAATATGCAGTTTTCATTTTTAAAGTAAAAAACACCCTATTTTTCATGTGTATAGAACACGATTTCTAAACACAAATGTTGCAATTTTGAAAATATAAATCAAATAGCTTAAATTAAGCTAGAAACTTTATTGTGAACAATACATGGTGGAAAAAAATCAAATAATTAAAATAAATTTAAAATATGTCTTTTCAATTTTTTAGTAAAAAACACCCTATTTTTCAATGCATAGTACACGATTTCTAGAAACAAATATTGATATTTTAAAAATATTAAATATAGTTTAAATTAAGCTAGAAAATTCATGGTGAACAATACATTATTGTTAAAAGAAAAAAAATTCAATAAATTTAAAATATGCATTTTCATTTTTTAGTTAAAAACACCCTATTTTTCAAGGGTATAGTACACGATTTCTAGAAATAAATGTTGCAATTATAAAAATATAAAAAAATGTGTAAATTAAGCTAGAAATTTTATTTGGAAAAATGCATTTTTTTCAAAAAAATAAATTATATTAATAAATTTAAAATATGCGTATTATTTTCTAACGTAAAAAACACCCTAATTTTCAAGTGTATAGTACACGGTTTTTAGAAACAAATGTTGCAATTTTAAAAATATAAAAAAATTTATAAATTAACCTAGAAACTTTATGGGAAACAATAGATTGTTTTCAAAAAAATCAAATAATTTAATAAATTTAAAAGATGTGTTTTCATTTTTTAGTAAAAAACACCCTATTTATCAAGTGCATAGTACACGATTTCTAGAAACAAATGTTGATATTTAAAAAATATTAAATATAGTGTAAATTAAGGTAGAAACTTCATGGTGAAAAATACGTTGTTGTCAAAAAAATAAAAAAATTTAATAAATTTAAAATATGCGTTTTCATTTTTAAAGTAAAAAACACCCTATTTTTCAAGTGTATAGTACGCGATTTCTAGAATCAAAATTACTATTTTAAAATTATAAAAAATAGTGTAAATTAACCTATAAACATCTTGGTGAACAATACATTGTTGTCAAAAATATTAATTATATTAATAAATATGAAATATGCGTTTTATTTTTTAAAACAAAAAAACACCCTAATTTTCATATGTATATTACAAGATTTCTAGAAAAAAATGTTGCAAATTTAAAAATATAAAAAATATTATCAATTAACCTACAAAATTTATGGGGAACAATAGATTGTTTTCCAGACAATCAAATAATTTAATAAATTTAAAATATGCATTTTCATTTTTAAAGTTAAAAACACCCTATTTTCTAGTGTATAGAACATGATTTCTAGAAACAAATGTTGCAATTTTAAAAATTTAAATCAAATAGTGTAAATTACGCTAGAAATTTTATTGTGAACAATACAATGTTGAAAAAAAAATCAAATAATTTAATAAATTTAACATATGTGTTTTCATTTTTTTAGTAAAAAACACCCAATTTATCAAGTGCATAGTACACGATTTCTAAACACAAATGTTGATATTTTAAAAATATTAAAAATAGTGTAAATTAAGCTAGAAACCTCATGCTGAAATATACATTCTTGTCAAAAAAATCAAAAAATTTAATAAATTTAAAATATGCGTTTTCATTTTTAAAGAAAAAAACACCCTATTTTTCAAGTGTATAGTACGCGATTTCTAGAAACAAATGTTGCAATTATAAAAATATAAACAATTGTGTAAATTAAGGTAGAAAAATTATTTGGAATAATACATTTTTTTCAAAAAAATTAATTGTATTAATAAATTTAAAATATGAGTTTTATTTTTTAAAGTATATCACACCCTAATTTTCATATGTATATTACACGATTTCTAGAAACAAATGTTGCAAATTTAAAAATATAAAAAATTTTGTAAATTAACCTACAAAATTTATGGGGAACAATAGATTGTTTTCAAAACAATCAAATAATTTATTAAATTTAAAATATGCATTTTCATTTTTAAAGTAAAAAACACCCTATTTTTCTAGTGTATGGAACACTATTTCTAGAAACAAATGTTGCAATTTTAAAAATTTAAATCAAATAGTGTAAATTACGCTAGAAATTTTATTGTGAACAATACAATGTTGAAAAAGAATCAAATAATTTAATAAATTTAAAAGATGTGTTTTCATTTTTTTTAGTAAAAAACACCTTATTTTTCAAGTGCATAGTACACGATTTCTAGAAACAAATGTTGATATTTTAAAAATATTAAATATAGTGTAAATTAAGCTAGAAACTTCATGCTGAAAAATACATTGTTGTCAAAAAAAATCAAAAAGTTTAATAAATTTAAAATATGCGTTTTCATTTTTAAAGTATAAAACACCCTATTTTTCAAGTGTATAGTACGTGATTTCTAGAAACAAATGTTGCATGTAACACCTTTATTTTCGAGTCCGTTTTTTTTTTTCAAAACACTAATGGAAGCTAAATTCAAATTTTACAACAATTAATAATAATAATTACAACCCTTTCAATTTATACGGATTCTTGTATAGCTGAACAAATTAATATATGAACTTGAGACTTAGGCTCACCATGTGTGGCTATACCTAAGAAAAGCCCACAACTCGTCCTATCTGTGGCTTTCACTTCATAATCTTCTGATACCTGCGATATGGTAACCGTCAGTTATATGTTTGTAAACATATAACTGAGTAACCCCCGGCATTTTGAAAACATTTTTTACCATATCGCAGCCAGTCTAACTGGAAAATACCCCATTTAAATTCCTAACACACAATCAATTCAGTGCAACAATTTCACACATAATGCATGCTTTGACAATCATGGGATCACGACAAGCGTCCCTACCATGATCAACTGCCGAGCTATCTTACCCCAATCACTGGGATAACCCAGGACTATCTTACCCCAATCATCAGGATAATCCTTTCTTTCGGGCCATCTTCCCGGTCACCGGGCAACCCTACTAGTTCAGGCCATCTTACCCCGTTCATTGGGAGACCCTACATTCTCAATCTTTTCATGCTTGTCCGCTTACCCGGTGTCTGACCGGTGGGATTCAACCCACTTACTCAACATCCGTTGATGGGGGAAATCTTAAACTTGTCTTTACATTTCATTTTCATTCCACATCAAATATTATCATGCATTTTCCTTCAACATTAATCACATTACAATTCCATTAATCATCAACTAAAATACTTGTCATCCAGGTCACATATCACAACATTTTCATGACCCTATTGCATATCCACTCAATCAATAAGGCAAACCATTCAATAAGGCAAACCATCCACATTCATACAAATCACAATTACAGGGCACTATGCATGATTTTTAAAACATCGGGACCTATTTTTATCAATTCCAACCCTAAAAATGGAGGCCTTGAAGTTACATTTCATTTTAGAAGTAAAGAAAGAGGTCCCTGTTCTGTGTCATATTCGCTGCCGCGAATTCAGCACAGAACCATTTTTCTCTGCAACGCGCCCTGTTGGTATTTTGGCCATAACTTGAGTTGTAGATCTCCAAATTGAGTGAAACCAAAAGCATTTGAAAGCTAAGAGGATTATCTACAACTCCTGGGAAGACCAAAATTCCCAGTTCTAACTATTTGATTGTCAAAAACAGCCATATTTAACAGAGATATACAGTTAACAGAACAAATATTTCAATACAACCCTGTCTCAGTAATTTGGCCATAACTAGAGTTGTAGACCTTCAAATTAAGTGAAACCAAAAGAACTTGAAAGCTAAGAGAATTGTCTACAAATCTTATGAATACCATAATGGAAAAATCTTATGAAAACGTATTTGCAATTCACACCCAAGTGACTGCAGAAAACTCACATTTTCATCCAAAATTCACCCTGTTTTCTAACAAATTCACATGGCTCATATTCAGGACCAAGCACACGAAATTTTTAACACCAAGCAAGGTTTCAAATACCAATTTCATCCATCATACATCAACAATACATCAATTAACTCATACAATTTCAATTCACACAAACATGCAACACAAAACACTCAAATTCAGTCAAGACCCAAATTCTCAAATTTCACAAGTCAAAACCTATTTCTATCACACATTTCATCATAGCTCAGAATCAAACTTCATACCCTTTTCCACTTCCTAATTAGTCTAGTTTGGGGTTTAGTGGGGTTACCTCAAATCTTCAAGTTCCTAAGCACTTCTTGTTCTCAAGCTCCACCAAATCCTTCAATCTCCACCACTAGACTTGGAAATCCCTAAATACCCCCAAATTAGAGTCATTAGGACCCTTAGGAACTCATTTTATGGCTTGCATGTGAGATTAGAGGGGTTGGGGTTCATTTTTTAGAGAGAGAAGTGAGTGAAGAGAGGAGAGGGAAAATGGTTTGCATGTTGCTTACCTTGATTCTCTTGAACGCTCAAGAGCTTGAGGATGATCATTTGAGCCTTGGAGTGGAGAGATTAAGGATCAAATGCTTGGATTTGGGAGAGATGGGATGTGCCCTAGGAGAGCAAGTAGAAGGAAGTGGAAATGAGAATGTAAGAGTGTGAGAGAGGGAGAGTGAGGCGTGGGAATATGGAGGGAAGGAGTGAAGGGAAATTGTTTCCCTACTTTGCAATCCAAGCCCCACTTATGAAACCTTAAAATTGCAACTTAATCCCTTCTCGATATTTTAATAGTTTTTGCAATCAAGTCCCTTGAGCCCACCTTGTTACCCATTTAATCTCTATTTTTATTATAATCCAGTTCTTTCTCCCTAATCCACTTTGCTTTCTAATCTATTCTAGTTTCCCAAATTCCTTAACTATTATAAAATAGCCCCCTTAATAATTAGTTTGTGAATCTAAATAATTTGCTCTAGGAAATTAGAAATTTGGGATGTTACATTGCAATTATAAATATATAAAAAATTGTGTAAATTAAGGTAGAAACTTTATTGGGAACAATGCATTTTTTTCAAAAAAATTAATTATATTAATAAATTTAAAATATGCATTTTATTTTTTTAAAGTAAAAAACACCCTAATTTTCATATGTATAATACATGATTTCTAGAAACAAATGTTGTAAATTTTAAAATATAAATTATATTATAAATTAACCTAGAAACTTTATGGGGAACAATCGATTGTTTTCAAAAAAATCAAATTATTGAATAAACTTAAAATATGCATTTTAGTTTTTAAGGTAAAAAACAGCATATTTTTCAAGTTTATAGAACACGATTTTTAGAAACAAATGTTGCAATTTTAAAAATATAAAAATATTATAAATTAACCTAGAAACTTTATGGGGAACAATAGATTGTTTTGAAAAAAATCAAATAATTTAATAATATTAAAATATGCATTTTCATTTTTAAAGTAAAAAACACCATATTGTTCAAGTGTATAGTTCATGATTTCTAGAAACAAATGTTGCAATTATAAAAATATAAACAACTTTGTTAATTAAGCTAGAAACTTTATGGGAAAAATTACACTATTTTCAAAAAATCAAATAATTTAATAAATTTAAAATATGCGTTTTCATTTTTTTAGTAAAAAACACCCTATTTTTCAAGTGCATAATACACGATTTCTAGAAACAAATGTTGATATTTTAAAAATATTAAATATAGTTTATATTAAGTTAGAAACTTCATGGTGAACAATACATTGTTGTCAAACAAAATCAAAAAATTTAATAAATTTAAAATATGTGTTTTAGGTTTTAAAGTAAAAAACACCCTATTTTTAAAGTTTATAGGACACGATTTCAAGAAACAAATGTTGCAATTTTAAAAATTTAAATCAAATAGTGTAAATTAAGCTAGAAACTTTATTGTGAACAATACAATGTTGAAAAAAGATCAAATAATTTAATAAATTTAAAATATGCATTTTAATTTTTAAAGTAAAAAACACCCTATTTTCAAGTGTATAGTACGGGATTTCTAGAAACAAATGTTGCAACTATAAAAATAAAAACAATGGTGTAAATTAAGCTAGAAACTTTATTTGGAACAATACATTTTTTTCAAACAAATTAATTATATTAATAAATTTAAAATATGAGTTTTATTTTTTAAAGTAAAAAACACCCTAATTTTCAAGTGTATAGTACACGATTTCTAGAAACAAATGTTGCAATTTTAAAAATATAAAATATTTTATAAATAAACCTAGAAACTTTATGGGAAGCAATCGATTGTTTTCAAAAAAATCAAATAATTTAATAATATAAAAATATGCATTTTCATTTTTAAAGTAAAAAACACCATATTTTTCAAGTGTATAGAACACGATTTCTAGAAACAAATTTTGCAATTATAAAAATATAAAAAATTGTGTAAATTACGCTAGAAATTTTTTGGGGAATAAAAAATTGTTTTAAAAAAATCAAATAATTAAATAAATAGAAAATATGCGTTTTTATTTTTAAAGTAAAAAACACCGTAATTTTCAAGTGTATAAGAAACAAATGTTGTAATAATAAAAATATAAACAATTTTGTTAATTAAGCTAGAAACTTTATGGGGAAAATTACATTATTTTCAAAATAATCAAATAATTTAATAAATATCAAATATGTGTTTTCATTTTTTTAGTAAAAAACACCATATTTTTCAAGTGCATAGTACACAATTTCTAGAAACAAATGTTGATATTTTAAAAATATTAAACATAGTGTAAATTAAGCTAGAAACTTCATGGTGAACAATACATTGTTGTCAAAAAAATCAAAAATTTTAATAAATTTAAAATATGCGTTTTAGGTTTTAAACTAAAAAACACCATATTTTTCAAGTGTATAGAACACGATTTCTAGAAACAAATGTTACAATTTTAAAAATTTAAATCAAATAGTGTAAATTACTCTAGAAACTTTATTGTGAACAATAAAATGTTGAAAAAAAAATCAAATAATTTAATAAATTTAAAATATGTGTTTTCATTTTTTTTGTAAAAAACACCGTATTATTCAAGTGAATAGTACACGATTTCTAGAAACAAATGTTGATATTTTAAAAGTATTAAATATAGTGTAAATTAAGATAGAAACTTCATGCTAAAAAATACATTGTTGTCAAAAAAATCAAAAAATTTAATAATTTTAAAATATGCGGTTTCATTTTTAAAGTAAAAAACACCCTATTTTTCAACTGTATAGTACGCGATTTCTAGAAACATATGTTGCAATTATTAAAATATAAACAATTGTGTAAATTAAGGAAGAAACATTATTGAGAACAATACATTTTTTCAAAAAAATTAGTTATATTAATAAATTTAAAATATGCGTTTTATTTTTTAAAGTACAAAACACCCTAATTTTCATATGTATAGTACACGATTTCTAGAAACAAATGTTGCAATTTTAAAAATATAAAATTTTTTATTAATTAACCTAGAAACTTTCTGGGGAACAATAGATTTTTTTCGAAAAAATCAAATAATTTAATAATATTAAAATATGCATTTTCATTTTGAAAGTAAAAAACACCATCTTTTTCAAGTGTATAGAACACGATTTCTAGAAACAAATGAAGCAACTATAAAAATGAAAAAAATTATGTAAATTAAGCTAGAAACTCTAATGGGAACAATACATTGTTTTCAAAAAAATCATATAAATAAATAAATTTAAAATTTTCGTGTACATTTTTAAATTCCAAACCACCCTCTTTTTCAAGTGTATAGTACACGATCATTAGAAACAAATGTTGCAATTAAAAAAATATAAAAAAATTTGTAAATTAAATTAGAAACTTCATGGTGAACA
Organism: Cyamopsis tetragonoloba; assembly: GCA_037177725.1. NCBI lineage: Eukaryota > Viridiplantae > Streptophyta > Magnoliopsida > Fabales > Fabaceae > Cyamopsis > Cyamopsis tetragonoloba. The sequence continues at coordinate 60,714,344 of CM074122.1, read as the reverse complement.
ATACATTAATTTAAAAAAAATAAAATAATTTAATAAATTTAAAATATGCCTTTTCATTTTTAATGTAAAAAACACCATATTTTTTAAGTGTATATATAGAACACGATTTCTAGAAACAAATGTTGCAATTATAAAAATATAAACAATTGTGTAAATTAAGCTAGAGACATTATGGGGAGTACTAGATTGTTTTCAAAAAAATCAAAAAATTAAATAAATTGAAAATATGTATTTTCATTTTTTAAGTTCAAAACACCGTATTTTTCAAGTGTAAGAACACGATTTCTAGAAAAAAAATGTTGCAATTATACAAATATAAACAATTTTGTTAATTAAGCTAGAAACTTTATGGGGAAAATTACATTATTTTAAAAAAAATCAAATAATTTATTAAATTTAAAATATTTGTTTTCATTTTTTTAGTAAAAAACACCCTATATTTAAAGTCTATAGTACACGATTTCTTGTTACAATTATAAAAATATAATCAATTGTGTAAAGTAAGATAATACCTTTATTGGGAACAATACATTGTTTTCAAAAAAATTTATTATATTAATAAATTTAAAAAAAGTGTTTTAGTTTTTCAAGTAAAAATCACCCTAATTTTCAAGTGTATAGTACACGGTTTCTAGAAACAAATGTTGCAATTTTAAACATATAAATTTTTTTATAAATTAACCTAGAAACTTCATTGGGAACAATATATGTTTTTCAAAAAAAATCAAATTATTTAATAAATTTAAAATATGTATTTTCATTTTTAAAGCAAAAAACACCTTATTTTTCAAGTGTATAGAGCACGATTTCTAGAAATAAATGTTGCAATTAGAAAAATATAAACAATTGTGTAAATTAAGCTAGAAACTTCATGGTGAAAAATACATTGTTGTCAACAAAATCAAAAAATTAAATAAATAGAAAATATGCATTTTCATTTTTAAGCTAGAAATAAATGTTGCAATTTTAAAAATATAAATCAACTAGTGTAAATTAAGCTAGAAACTTTATTGTTAACAATACAATGTTGAAAAAAAAATCAATTAATTTAATTAATTTAAAATATGTGTTTTCATTTTTTTAGTAAAAAACACCCTATTTGTCAAGTGCATAGTACAAAATTTTTAGAAACAAATGTTGATATTTTAAAAATATTAAATATAGTGTAAATTAAGCTAGAAACTTAATGGTGAAAAATATATTGTTGTCAAAAAAATTAAAAAAATTAATAAATCTAAAATATGCGTTTTCATTTTTAAAGCATAAAACACCCTATTTTTCAATAATATAGTACGCGATTTCTAGAAACAAATGTTGCAATTATAAAAATATAAACAATGGTGTAAATTATGGTAGAAACTTTATTGGAAACAAAACATTTTTTTCAAAAAAATTAATTATATTAATAAATTTAAAATATGCGTTTTATATTTTAAAGTAAAAAATACCATAATTTTCAAGTGTATAGTATACGATTTCTAGAAACCAATGTTGCATTTTTAAAAGTATTAAAATTTTTATTAATTAAACTAGAAACTTTATGGGGAAAAATAGATTGTTTTCAAAAAAATCAAAAAATTTATAGTATTAAATGTGCATTTTTGTTTTAAGAGTAAAAAAACACCATATTTTTCAACTGTATAGAACACGATTTCTAGAAACAAATGTTGCAATTATAAAAATATAAAAAAATGTGTAAATTAAACTAGAAACTTTATTGTGAACAATACAATTTTGAAAAAAATCAAATAATTTAATAATCTTAAAATTTTTGTGTACATTTTTAAATTCCAAACCACTCTCTTTTTCAAGTGTATAGTACACGATTTTTAGAAACAAATGTTGCAATTATAAAAATTTAAAAAAAATAGTAAATTAAATTAGAAACTTCATGGTGAACAATACATTGATTTCAAAAAAATCAAATAATTTAATAAATTTAAAATATGCGTTTTCATTTTTAAATTAAAAAACACCATATTTTTTAGTTGTATTGATCTCGATTTCTAGAAACAAATGTTACAATTAGAAAAATATAAACAACTGTGTAAATTAAGCTAGAAACTACATGGTGAAAAATACATTGTTGTTAACAAAATCAAAAAATTTAATAAATTTAAATATGTGTTTTAGTTTTCAAAGTAAAAGACACCCTATTTTTCAAGTGTATAGAACACGATTTCTAGAAACAAATTTCACAATTTTAAAAATATAAATCAAATAGTGTAAATTAAGCTAAACACTTTATTGTGAACAATACAATGTTGAAAAAAAATCAAAAAAATTTAATAAATTTAAAATATGTGCATTCATTTTTTTAGTAAAAAACACCCTATTTTTCAAGTGCATAGTACACGATATTTAGAAACAAATGTTGATATTTTAATATTAAATATAGTGTAAATTAAGCTAGAAACTTAATCGTGAAAAATACATTGTTGTCAAAAAAATTTTAAAAATTAATAAATTTAAAATATGCGTTTTCATTTTTAAAGTAAAAAACACCCTATTTTTCAAGGGTATAGTACGCTATTTCTAGAAACAAATGTTGCAATTATAAAAATATATACAATGGTTTAAATTAATGTAGAAACTTTATTGGGAACAATACAGTTTTTTCAAAAAAATTAATTATATTAATAAATTTAAAACATGCGTTTTATTTTTTAAAGAAAAAAACACCATAATTTTCAAGTGTATAGTACACGATTTCTAGAAACAAATGTTGCAATTTTAAAAATATAAAAATTTTATAAATGAAAATAGAAAATTTATGGGGAACAATAGATTGTTTTCAAAAAAATCAAATAATTTAACAAATTTAAAATATGCATTTTCATTTTTTTAGTAAAAAACACCCTATTTTTCAAGTGCATAGTACACAGTTTTTAGAAACAAATGTTGATATTTTAAAAATATAAAATATAGTGTAAATTAAGATAGAAACTTAATGGTGAAAAATACATTGTTGTCAAAAAAATTAAAAAATTAATAAATTTAAAATATGCGTTTTAATTTTTAAAGCAAAAAACACCCTATTTTTCAATAGTATAGTACGCGATTTCTAGAAACTAATGTTGCAATAATAAAAATATAAAAAAATGGTGTAAATTAAGGTAGAAACTTTATTGGGAACAATACATTTTTCTCAAAAAAAGTAACTAAATTAATTAATTTAAAATATGCGTTTTAATTTTTAAAGTAAAAAACACCATAATTTTCAAGTGTATAGTACACGATTTCTAGAAAAAAATGTTGCAATTTTAAAATTATAAAAAATTTTATAAATTAAAATAGAAATTTTATGGGGAACAATAGGTTGTTTTCAAAAAAATCAAATAATTTAATAGTATTAAATGTGCATTTTCATTTTTAAACTAAAAAACACCATATTTTTCAAGTGTATAGAACATGATTTCAAGAAACAAATGTTGCAATTATAAAAATATAGTAAATTGTGTAAATTAAGCTAGAAACTTTATTGGGAACAATACATTGTTTTCAAAAAAATTAATTATATTAATAATTTAAAATATGCGTTTTATTTTTTGAAGTAAAAAACACCCTAATTTTCAAGTGTATAGTACACGATTTCTAGAAACAAATGTTGCAATTTTAAGAATATTAAAAATTTTATAAATTAAACTAGAAACTTTATGGGAAACAATAGATTGTTTTCAAAAAAATCAAATAATTAAATAAATAGAAAATATGCTTTTTTTATTTTTAAAGTAAAAAACACCATATTTTACGTGTATAGAACATGATTTCGAGAAACAAATGTTGTAATTACAAAAATAAAAAAAATTGTGTAAATTAAGGTAGAAACTTTCTTAGGAACAATACGTTGTTTTAAAAAAATCATATAAATAAATAAATTTAAAATTTTAATGTACATTTTTAAATTCCAAACCACCCTCTTTTTCAAGTGTATACCATACAAGTTTTAGAAACAAATGTTGCAACTATAAAAATATAAAAAAGTTTGTAAATTAAATTAGAAACTTCATGGTGAACAAGACATTGTTTTCACAAAAAAAAATTTAATAAATTTAAAATATGCCTTTTCATTTTTAAAGTAAAAAACACCATATTTTTAAAGTGTATAGAACACGATTTCTAGAAATAAATGTTGCAATTATAAAAATATGAAAAATTGTGTAAATTAAGCTAGAAACTTTATGTGGAATAATAGAGTTTTTTTTACAAAAATAAAATAATTAAATAAATTGAAAAAATGCGTTTTCATTTTTAAAGTAAAAAACACCGTATTTTTCAAGTGTATAGTACACGATTTTTAGAACCTTTATTGGGTACAATAAATTTTTTTCAAAAAATTAATTATATTAATAAATTTAAAATATGTGTTTTATTTTTTAAAGTAAAAAACACCCTAATTTTCAAGTGTATAGTACACGATTTCTAGAAACAAATGTTACAATTTTAAACATATAAAATTTTTTATAAATTAAGGTGGAAACTTTATGGGGAACAATAGATTGTTTTCAAAAAAATCATATATATAAATAAATTTAAAATTTTCGTGTACATTTTTAAATTCCAAACCACCCTCTTTTTCAAGTGTATAGTACACGATTTTTAGAAACAAATGTTGCAATTATAAAAATATAAAAAAATTTGTAAATTAAATTAGAAACTTCATGGTGAAAAATAAATTGATTTCAAAAAATCAAATAATTTAATAAATTTAAAATATGCGTTTTTATTTTTAAATTAAAAAACACCATATTTTTGAAGTGTATAGAACACGATTTCTAGAAACAAATGTTACAATTATAAAAATGTAAACAATTGTGTAAATTAAGCTAGAAACTTTATGGGGAATAATAGTTTGTTTTCAAAAAAATCAGATAATTAAATAAAAAGAACATATGCGTTTTCATTTTTAAAGTTAAAAACACCATATTTTTCAAGTTTATAGTACACGATTTTGAGAAACAAATGTTCCATTTTTAAAAATATAAATAATTTTTTTAATTAAGGTTAAAATTTATGGGAAAAATTACATTATTTTCAAAAAAGTCAAATAATTTAATAAATTTAAAATTTTGTTTTCATTTTTTTAGTAAAAATCACCCTATTTTTCAAATGTATAGTACACGATTTCTAGAAACAAATGTTGCAATTAGAAAAATATAAAAAAATGTGTAAAGCTAGAAACTTCATGGTGAACAATACATTGTTGTCAACAAAATCAACAAATTTAATAAATTAAAAATATGCATTTTAGTTTTTAAAGTAAAAAACACCCTATTTTTAAGGTGTATAGAACCAGATTTCTAGAAACAAATGTTGCAATTTTAAAAATATAAATCAAATGGTGTAAATTAAGCTAGAAACATTATTGTGAATAATAAAATGTTGAAAAAAAATCAAATAATTTAATAGATTTAAAATATGTGCATTCATTTTTTTAGTAAAAAACACCCTATTTTTCAAGTGCATAGTACACGATTTTAAAAAAAATAAATGTTGATATTTTAAAAATATTAAATATAGTGCAAATTAAGCTAGAAACTTAATGCTGAAAAATACATTTTTTTCAAAAAAATTTAAAAAATTAATAAATTTAAAATCTGCATTTTCATTTTTAATGTAAAAAACACCTTATTTTACAAGTGTATAGTACGCGATTTCTAGAAACAAATGTTGCAATTATAAAAATAAAAACAATGGTCTAAATTAATGTAGAAACTTTATTGGGAAAAATACATTTTTTTCAAAAAAAATAATTATATTAATAAATTTAAAACGTGCATTTTATTTTTTAAAGTAAAAAACACCCTAATTTTCATATATATAGTACACGATTTCTAGTAACAAATGTTGCAATTTTAAATATATAAAATTTTTATAAATTAACCTAGAAACTTAATGGGAAACAATAGATTGTTTTCAATAAAATCAAATAATTTAATAATATTAAAATATGCATTTTTATTTTTAAAGTAAAAAACATCATATTTTTCAAGTGTATAGAACACGATTTCAAGAAACAAATGTTGCAATTATAATAATATAAAAATTGTGTAAATTAAGATAAAAACTTTATTGGGAACAATACATTTTTTTCAAAAAAATAAATTATATTAAATAATTTAAAATTTGCGATTTATTTTTTAAAGTAAAAAACACCCTAATTTTCAAGTGTATAGTACACTATTTCTAGAAACAAATGTTGCAAATTTCATTATATAAAAAATGTTATAAATTAAACTAGAAACTTTATGGGGAACAATAGATTATTTTCAAAAAAATCAAATAATTTAATAGTATTAAAATAATCATTTTAGTTTTTAAAGTAAAAGACACCCTATTTTTCAAGTGTATAGAACATGATTTCTAGAAACAAATGTTGTAATTTTAAAAATATAAATCAAATAGTGTAAATTAAGCTAGTAACTTTATTGTGAACAATACAATGTTGAAGAAAAAAAAATAATCTAATAAATTTAAAATATGTGTTTTCATTTTTTTAGTAAAAAACACCCTATTTTTCAAGTGCATAGTACACGATTTTTAGAAACCAATGTTGATATTTTAAAAATATTAAATATAGTGTAAATTAAACTAGAAACTTAATCCTTAAAAATACATTGTTGTCAAAAAAATTAAAAAAATTAATAAATTTAAAATATGCGTTTTAATTTTTAAAGCATAAAACACCCAATTTTTCAATAGTATAGTACGCGATTTTTGGAAACTAATGTTGCAATTATAAAAATAAAAACAATGGTGTAAATTAAGGTAGAAACTTTATTGGGAACAATAAATTTTTCTCAAAAAAATTAATTATGTTAATTAATTTAAAATATGGGTTTTATTTTTTAAAGTAAAAAACACCATAATTTTCAAGTGTATAGTACCCGATTTCTAGAAACAAATGTTGCAATTTTAAAAATATAAAAAATTTTATAAATTAAAATAGAAATTTTATGGGGATTAATAGATTGTTTTCAAAAGAATTAAATAATTTAATTTTATTAAATGTGCATTTTCATTTTTAAAGTAAAAAACACCAGATTTTTCAAGTGTATAGAACACGATTTCAAGAAACAAATGTTGCAATTATAAAAATATAGAAAATTGTGTAAATTAAGCTAGAAGCTTTATTGGGAACAATACATTGTTTTCAAAAATATCAAATATATAAATAAATTAAAAATTTTCGTGTACATTTTTAAATTCTAAACCACCCTCTTTTTCAAGTGTATAGTACACGATTTTTAGAAATAAATGTTGCAATTATAAAAATATAAAAAAAATTGTAATTTAAATTAGAAACTTCATGGTGAACAAAACATTGATTTTAAAAAAATCAAATAATTTAATAAATTTAAAATATGCGTTTTCATTTTTAAATTAAAAAACACCTTATTTTTCAAGTGTATAGAACACAATTTCTAGAAACAAATGTTGCAATTATAAAAATATAAACAATTTTGTTAATTAAGCTAGAAACTTTATGGGAAAAATTACATTATTTTCAAAAAAAATCAAATAATTTAATAAATTTATATATGTGTTTTCATTTTTTTAGTAAAAAACACCCTATTTTTCAAGTATATAGTACACGATTTCTAGAAACAAATGTTGCAATTAGAAAAATATAAACAATTGTGTAAATTAAGCTAGATATTTCATGGTGAAGATTATATTGTTGTCAACAAAATCAAAAAATTGAATAAATTTAAAATATGCGTTTTAGTTTTTAAAGTAAAAGACACCCTATTTTTCAAGTGTATAGAACATGATTTCTAGAAACAAATGTTGTAATTTTAAAAATATAAATCAAATAGTGTAAATTAAGCTAGTAACTTTATTGTGAACAATACAATGTTGAAAAAAAATCAAATAATTTAATAAATTTAAAATATGTGCATTCATTTTTTTAGTAAAAAACACCCTATTTTTCAAGTGTATAGTACACGATTTCTAGAAACAAATGTTGCAATTAGAAAAATATAAACAATTGTGTAAATTAAGCTTGAATCTTCATGGTGAACACTACATTGTTGTCAACAAAATCAAAAAATTTAATAAATTTAAAATATGCATTTTAGATTTTAAAGTAAAAGACACTCTATTTTTCAAGTGTATAGAACACGATTTCTAGAAACAAATGTTCCAATTTTAAAAATATAAATCAAATAATGTAAATTAAGCTAGAAACTTTATTGTTAACAATGCAATGTTGAGAAAAAATCAAAAAATTTAATAAATTTAAAATATGTGCATTCATTTTTTTAGAAAAAAACACCCTATTTTTTAAGTGCTTAGTACACGATTTTTAGAAACAAATGTTGATATTTTAAAAATATTAAATATAGTGTAAATTAAGCTAGAAACTTAATGGTGAAAAACACATTGTTGTCAAAAAAATTACAAAAATTAATAAATTTAAAATATGCGTTTTCATTTTTAAAGTAAAAAATACCTTATTTTTCAATTGTATAGTACGCAATTTCTAGAAACAAATGTTGCAATTATAAAAATATAAACAATGGTCTAAATTAATGTAGAAAATTTATTGGGAACAATACATTTTTTTGAAAAAAATTAATTATATTAATAAATTTAAAACATTCGTTTTATTTTTTAAAGTAAAAAACACCCTAATTTTCATATGTATAGTACACGATTTCTAGAAACAAATGTTGCAATTTTAAAAATATAAAAAGAATTTTAAATTAACCTAGAAACTTTATGGGAAACAATAGATTGTTTTCAAAAAAATCAAATAATTTAATAATATTAAAATATGCATTTTCATTTTTAAAGTAAAAAACACCATATTTTTCAAGTGTATAGAACACGATTTCTAGAAACAAATGTTGAAATTATAAATATATAAACAATTGTGTAAATTAAGCTAAAAACATTATTGGGAAAAATACATTTTTTTCAAAAAAATTAATTATCTTAAATAATTTAACTTATGCATCTTATTTTTTAAAGTAAAAAACACCCTAATTTTCAAGTGTATAGTACACGATTTCTAGAAACAAATGTTGATATTTTAAAAATATAAAAATTTTTATAAATTAAACTAGAAACTTTATGGGGAACAATATATTGTTTTCAAAAAAATCAAATAATTTAATAGTAGTAAAATATGAATTTTAATTTTTAAAGTAAAAAACACCATATTTTTCAAGGGTATAGAACACGATTTCTAGAAATAAATGTTGAAATTTTAAAAATATAAATCAAATAGTGTAAATTAAGATAGAAACTTTATTGTTAACAATACAATGTTGAAAAAAAAATAAAATAATTTAATAAATTTAAAATATGTGTTTTCATTTTTTTAGTAAAAAACACCTTCTTTTTCAAGTGCATAGTACACGATTTTTAGAAACAAATGTTGATATTTTGAAAATATTAAATATAGTGTAAATTAAGCTAGAAACTTAATGGTGAAAAATACATTGTTGTCAAAAAAATTAAAAAAATTATAAAATTTAAATTATGTGTTTTAATTTTTAAAGCATAAAACACCCTATTTTTCAAGTGTATAGTACGCGATTTCTAAAAACAAATGTTGCAATTATAAAAATATAAACAATGGTGTAAATTAAGGTAAAAACTTTATTGGGAACAATACATTTTTTCAAAAAAATTAATTATATTAATAAATTTAAAATATGCGTTTTATTTTTTAAAGTAAAAAAAACCATAATTTTCATATGTTTAGTACACAATATCTAGAAAAAAATGTTGCAATTCTAAAATTAAATTTTTTTTTTATAAATTAACCTAGAAACTATATGGGGAATAATAGATTGTTTTCAAAGACACTAAATAATTTAACAATATTAAAATTGCATTTTCATTTTTAAAGTAAAAAACATCATATTTTTCAAGTGTATAGAACACGATTTCTAGAAACAAATGTTGTAATTATAAAAATATAAACAATTGTGTAAATTAAGCTTAAACTTTATTGGGAACAATACATTTTTTCTAAAAGAATTAATTATATTAATAAATTTTAAATATGCGTTTTATTTTTTAAAGTAAAAAACACCCTAATTTTCAAGTGTATAGTACACGATTTATAGAAACAAATGTTACAATTTTAAGAATATTAAAAAATTTATAAATTAAACTAGAAACTTTATGGGGAACAATAGAAAATATGCATTTTCATATTTAAAGTAAAAAAACACCATATTTTAAGTGTATAGAACACGATTCCTAAAAACAAATGTTGTTATTATAAAAATGAAAAAATTGTGTAAATTAAGGTAGAAACTTTGTTGGGAACAATACGTTGTTTTCAAAAAAATCTTTTAAATAAATAAATTTAAAATTTTCGTGTACATTTTTAAATTCAAAACCACCCTATTTTTGAAGTGTATAGCATACAATTTTTAGGAACAAATGTTGCAATTATAAAAATATAAAAAAGTTTTTAAATTAAATTAGAAACTTCATGGTGAACAAGACATTGTTTTCACAAAAAAAAATTTAATAAATTTAAAATATGCCTTTTAATTTTTAAAGTAAAAAACACCATATTTTTCAAGTATATAGAACACGATTTCTAGAAATAAATGTTGCAATTATAAAAATATAAAAAAATGTGTAAATTAAGCTAGAAACTTTATGGGTAATCATAGATTGTTTTAAAAAAATAAAATAATTAAATAAATATAAAAAATGCGTTTTCATTTTTAAAGTAAAAAACACCATAATTTTCAAGTGTATAGAACACGATTTCTGGACAAAAAATGTTGAAAATATAAAAATTTTTGTTAATTAAGCTAGAAACTTTGTGGGTAAAATTACATTATTTTCAAAAAAATCAAATAATTTAATAAATTTAAAATATTTCTTTTCATTTTTTTAGTAAAAAACACCCTATATTTCAAGTCTATAGTACACGATTTTTTGAAACAAATGCTGCAATTATAAAAATATAATCAATTGTGTAAATTAAGCTAGAACCTTTATTGGGAACAATACATTGTTTTCAGAAAAATTAATTATATTAATAAATTTAAAATATGTGTTTTATTTTTTAAAGTAAAAAACACCCTAATTTTCAAGTGTATAGTACACGGTTTCTAGAAACAAATGTTGCAATTTTAAACATATAAATTTTTTTATAACTTAAGGCGGAAACTTTATGGGGAGCAATAGATTGATTTCAAAAAAATAATATATATAAATTAATTTAAAATTTTCGTGTACATTTTTAAATTCCAAACCACCCTCTTTTTGCTGTGTGTAACACACGATTTTTAGAAACAAATGTTGCAATTATAAAAATATAAAAAAAACTTGTAAATTAAATTAGAAGCTTCATGGTGAACAATACATTGATTTCAAAAAAATCAAATAATTTAATAAATTTAAAATATGTGTTTTCATTTTTAAATTAAAAAACACCATATTTTTCAAGTGTATAGAACACGATTTCTAGAAATAAAAGTTGCAATTTTAAAAATGTAAACAATTGTGTAAATTAAGCTAGAAACTTTATGCGGAATAATAGATTCTTTTCAAAAAAATCAAATAATTAAATAAAAAGAAAATATGCGTTTTCATTATTAAAGTAAAAAACACCCTATTTTTATAGTTTAAAGAACACGATTTCTAGAAACAATTGTTGCAATTATAAAAATATAAATAATCTTGTTAATTAAGCTAGAAAATTTATGGGAAAAATTACATTATTTTCAAAAAAATCAAATAATTTTATAAATTTAAAATATGTGTTTTCATTTTTTTAGTTAAAAACACCCTATTTTTCAAGTGTATAGTACACGATTTTTAGAAATAAAGGTTGCAATTAGAAAAATATAAACAATTGTGTAAATTATGCTAGAAACTTTATTAGGAACTATAGATTGTTTTCAAAAAAATCATATATATAAATAAATTTAAAATTTTCATTTACATTTTTAAATTCCAAACCACCCTCTTTTTCAAGTGTTAGTACACGATTTTTAGAAACAAATGTTTTAATTATAAAAATATAATAAAATTTGTTAATTAAATTAGAAACTTCATGGTGAACAATAAATTTATTTCAAAAAAGTACAATAATTAAATAACTTTAAAATATACGTTTTCTTTTTTAAATTAAAAAACACCATATTTTTCAAGTGTATAGAACATGATTTCTAGAAACAAATGTTGCAATTATAAAAATGTAAACAATTGTGTAAATTAAGCTAGAAACTTTATGGGGAATATTAGTTTGTTTTAAAAAAAATCGGATAATTAAATAAATAGAAAATATGCGTTTTCATTTTTAATGTTAAAAACACCCTATTTTTCAAGTTTATAGATCACGATTTCTAGAAACAAATGTTGCAATTATAAAAATATAAATAATTTTGTTAATTAAGCTAGAAACTTTATGGGAAAAATTAAATTATTTTCAAAAAAATCAAATAATTTAATAAATTTAAAATTTGTGTTTTCATTTTTTTAGTAAAAAACACCCTATTTTTCAAGTGTATAGTACACGATTTCTAGAAACAAATGTTGCAATTAGAAAAATATAAACAATTGTGTAAATTAAGCTAGAAACTTCATGGTGAACAATACATTGTTGTCAACAAAATCAAAAAATTTAATAAATTTCAAATATGCATTTTAGTTTTTAAAGTAAAAAACACCCTATTTTTCTAGTGTATAGAACACGATTTCTAGAAACAGATGTTGCAATTTAAAAAATATAAATCAAATAGTGTAAATTAATCTAGAAACTTAATTGTGAACAATAAAATTTTGAAAAAAAATCAAATAATTTAATAAATTTAAAATATGTGCATTCATTTTTTTAATAAAAAACACCCTATTTTTCAAGTGCATATTACACAATTTTCAGAAATAAATGTTGATATTTTAAAAATATTAAATATAGTGTAAATTAAGCTAAAAAATTAATGCTGAAAAATACATTTTTCTCAAAAAAATTAAAAAATTTAATAAATTTAAAATCTGCGTTTTCATTTTTAAAGTAAAAAACACTCTATTTTACAAGTGTATAGTACGCGATTTCTAGAAACAAATGTTGCAATTATAAAAATATAAACAATGGTATAAATTAATGTAGCAACTTTATTGGGAAAAAAACATTTTTTTCAAAAAATTAGTTATATTAATAAATTTAAAACATGCGTTTTATTTTTTAAAGTAAAAAATACCGTAATTTTCATTTGTACAGTACACGATTTCTAGAAAGAAATGTTGCAATTGTAAAAATATAAAAAAAAATTTAAATTAACCTAGAAACTTTATGGGAAACAATAGAATGTTTTCAATAAAATCAAATAATTTAATAATATTAAAATATGCAATTTCATTTTTAAAGTAAAAAACACCATATTTTTCAACTGTATAGAACACGATTTCTAGAAACAAATGTTGCAATTATAATAATATAAACAATTGTGTAAATTAAGCTAAAAACTTTATTGGGAACAAAACATTTTTTTCAAAAAAATGAATTATATTAAATAATTTAAAATATGCATTTTATTTTTTAAAGTAAAAAACACCCTAATTTTCAAGTGTATAGTACACGATTTCTAGAAATAAATGTTGCACTTTTAAAAATATAAAAAATGTTATAAATTAAACTAGAAACTTTATGGGGAACAATAGATTGTTTTCAAAAAAATCAAATAATTAATAGTATTAAAATATGTATTTTCATTTTTAAAGTAAAAAACACCATATTTTTCAAGTGTATAAAACACGATTTCTAGAAACAAATGTTACAATTTTAAAAATATAAATCAAATATTGTAAATTAAGCTAGAAACTTTATTTTTAACAATACAATGTTGAAAAAAAATCAAATAATTTAATAAATTAAAAATATGTGTTTTCATTCTTTTAGTAAAAAATACCCTATTTTTCAAATGCATAGTACACGATTTTTAGAAACAAATGTTGATATTTTAAAAAAATTAAATATAGTGTAAATTAAGCTAGAAAATTTATGGGAAAAATTACATTATTTTCAAAAAAATCAAATAATTTTATAAATTTAAAATATGTGTTTTCATTTTTTTAGTTAAAAACACCCGATTTTTCAAGTGTATAGTACACGATTTCTAGAAATAAAGGTTGCAATTAGAAAAATATAAACAATTGTGTAAATTATGCTAGAAACTTTATTAGGAACAATAGATTGTTTTCAAAAAAATCATATATATAAATAAATTTAAAATTTTCATTTACATTTTTAAATTCCAAACCACCCTCTTTTTCAAGTGTTAGTACACGATTTTTAGAAACAAATGTTTTAATTATAAAAATATAATAAAATTTGTTAATTAAATTAGAAACTTCATGGTGAAAAATAAATTTATTTCAAAAAAGTACAATAATTAAATAACTTTAAAATATACGTTTTCATTTTTAAATTAAAAAACACCATATTTTTCAAGTGTATAGAACATGATTTCTAGAAACAAATGTTGCAATTATAAAAATGTAAACAATTGTGTAAATTAAGCTAGAAACTTTATGGGGAATATTAGTTTGTTTTAAAAAAAATCGGATAATTAAATAAATAGAAAATATGCGTTTTCATTTTTAATGTTAAAAACACCCTATTTTTCAAGTTTATAGAACACGATTTCTAGAAACAAATGTTGCAATTATAAAAATATAAATAATTTTGTTAATTAAGCTAGAAACGTTTTGGGAAAAAATTCATTATTTTCAAAAAAAATCAAATAATTTAATAAATTTAAAATATATGTTTTCATTTTTTTAATAAAAAACACCCTATTTTTCAAGTGTATAGTACACGATTTCTAGAAACAAATGTTGCAATTAGAAAAATATAAAAAATTGTGTAAATTAAGCTAGAAACTTCATGGTGAACAATACATTGTTGTCAACAAAATTAAATAATTTAATAAATTTGAAATATGCGTTTTAGTTTTTAAAGTAAAAGACACCCTATTTTTCAAGTGTATAGAACACGATTTCTAGAAACAAATGTTGCAATTTTAAAAATATAAATCAAATAGTGCAAGTTAATCTAGAAACTTAATTGTGAACAATTCAATGTTGAAAAAAAAATCAAATAATTTAATAAATTTAAAATATGTGTTTTCATTTTTTTAATAAAAAACACCCTATTTTTCAAGTGCATATTAATAAATTCAATTGTAAACACGGTTTTCAGAAACAAATGTTGATATTTTAAAAATATTAAATATAGTGTAAATTAAGCTAAAAACTTAATGGTGAAAAATACATTGTTGTCAAAAAAATTAAATGTAACTTCCCAAAAATCCATCAAGGAGACTTAGGACTTAAGGGATTGATTACAATCTACAAAGAGAAACAAAGATAAAGTGAATATTTGAATATGAACTGTTATATTTGAATAATATTCGAATATGCCTTGTCATATTCGAATAATATTCGAATATGACTTGTCATATTCGAATAGTATTTGAATATGCAAGCTCATATTCGAATATGCAGGTGAGGAACTGAAAACAGGAGCCCTATATTCGAATATGTATTCGAATATGGACCCCAAAATCTATAAATAGGAGTGCCTTGACTCCAAAGGGGCTGTTCTTCAGATTTCCTCGCTTCTCACACCAAAAACCTCTGTTCCCAAACCAACTACGTCATAACTCTTCGACCCTAAGGCTTCCGTCTCAAAAGACTAAGGTTCCAAATGGTTGATTCAAATTCAGAGGAAACTACAGCAAAGGAACCGGAGTAGGAAATTGGATCTGGAAGCTAAAGGATAAAAGATTCAGGGAGTTCCAGGTAACCCTGAAAACCCCAAATCCTTAAATACTTGGAATTTAGGAACATGTGACTAGGGAATATTAGGAATATGTTGTTAGGGAAATTAAACCAACATGTTGTGTTCAAAGTTGGATGTATGATTGAATTATGAAATACTATGTTTGAGATATGCATGATATGGTTGATAATGTATGATTTTGATAGACTTTGTGTTGATGAATGAGGTATGTGATGTTGTGAAACATGTTAAAGGTATAAATAAGGTTTTCCAAAACTGAATGTGACACTACCTGGGAATCTGATATTGGAATGATTTCAAATTGGTTTGAAAAGGATTGAGTCCCAGTATTAGTATATTCAAATATGTGTTTGAATATGGTATGCCATGTTCAAATAGATATATGAATATGACACGTCTGTCACATAGAATCCGAGTAAATAAGGGTTGATAATCGGATAAGAGGATACTGGAAACCCTTGTCTGTACGCTATGTTCTTAATATGAATGTGTGATGCATTAGAATTGAAAATGGAAATGTTAAAAGAGGCTCTTCCCACTCAATAGATATTGAGCAAGAGGGTTAAGTTCCACCGGAAGTAGACCGGGTAAGAGGACAGAGCCAAAAATGGAAAAGATGAGAATGTAGGGTTATCCCAAAAAGGGGAAAATAACCTGAAGTACTGGGCTATCTTCACGAGGTAGGTAGTCTAAGTACAAAGGATACTATCTTCACGAGGTAGATGGTTCCCTGGGCTAGCTCGAGAGAGAGTTAGTAGCCCGGCAGGAGGATCCTTGGGGGGACGCTCGCCAGGACCGTGATGATGATGAGCTCAATACGCGTTACTGCCACGTGTTTTGGTGGATTCCCGGTGCACAGGGTTTCCCGTTAAGAGAGGAAAGAAATGACAATGGAAAATGATCATGCATACATATCTATGTGATTGAGATTGTACTTGTTGTGTGTATGTTTGCTATGATTGGATTTGGGACAGTTTTCCAGTTAGACTGACTGTAAAACTGTATAAAATTGTTTTTATTGCCAACGGGTTACTCAGTTATATGTCGAGCATATAACTGACGGTTACAGTATTGCAGGTGGCTCGGACTCGGAGGGTGTCAGTGCGTGAGAAGTTTTGCAGCCCTTTTCTGATACTTAGGTAGTCATTTGAATCTTTGTATGGCTACCTTAGCTGGACATTGTAGATTCTCTGGACTGTAGACAAACACTCGTATTTTGATACATGTATATATTTAATTAAATTCCGCTGTGTTCTATTTTGTTAAAAAAAAAAAGAAGAAAAAAACTACCCTAAAAATCTAGGCGTTACATTAAAAAATTAATAAATTTAAAATATGCGTTTGCATTTTTAAAGTAAAAAATACCCTATTTTACAAGTGTATAATACGCGATTTCTAGAAACAAATGTTGCAATTATAAAAATATAAAAAATTGTGTAAATTAAGCTAGAAACTTTATTGGTATCAATACATTGTTTTCAAAATATTAATTATATTATTAAATTTAAAATATGCGTTTTATTTTTTAAAGTAGAAAACACCCTAATTTTCAAGTGTATAGTACACGATTTCTAAAAAAAATGTTGCGATTTTAAAAATATAAAAAAATTTATAAATTAACCTAGAAATTTTGTGGGGAACAATACATTGATTTCAAAAAAATTAAATAATTTAATAAAATTAAAAATTTACGTTTTCATTTTTAAAGTAAAAAACACCCTATTTTTCAAGTCTATAGTACACGATTTCTAGAAACAACTGTTGCAATTTAAAAATATAAACAATTGTGTAAATTAAGCTAGAAACTTTATTGGGAACAAAAAATTATGGTAAAAAAACATCAAATAATTTAATAAATTTAAAATATGTGTTTTCATCGTTTTAGTAAAAAACACCATATTTTTAAAGTGTATAGTACACGATTTATAGAAACAAATGTTGATATTTTAAAAATATAAAAAAAAGTGTAAATTAAGCTAGAAACTTCATGGTGAACAATACAATGTTGTCATAAAAATCAAATAATTTAATAAATTTAAAATATGCGTTTTCATTTTTAAAGTAAAAAACACCCTACATTTCATTTCTATAGTGTAACATCCCGAAAATCTTAGCCAACACAATTAAAATAACTGGAATGGTTAAATTAATCCTTGGTAGGTGTAGGAAATAAAAGGGACTAAAACTTAGGATTTAGTAAGTGTAGAGTAAAAAAAAAAAAAGGGGCAAGGATGGAATTGGGGGCTTATTGGAGGGGTAATATGGTCTTTGTGTACACAAGATCACTTTACTCTCCTTCCCTCTCCCTCTCACACGACACTCACACACACACTTCACACTCTCATCTTCTTCTCACCAAAGAAACAAAGAACCCTAAGCTCTCTCTCTCAATCTCACCCAAAATCCCACTCAAACTCCAAATTTAGGACAAGATCATGCATGCCATGAGGAACCAAATCACTTGAGCTCACAAATTCTTTCCTCTATTTCCTTGATGCAAGTGGGAGCCTTTAGTGTTGAAGAAGTGAAGGATTCTAGGGCTTGAGCCTTGTAAGGAATTTGGAGCAAGGAAAGCTTGGAGTGAGGTAACCCACAACTCAAAACCCCAAGTCCTAAACCTCTTTAGATTGAGTCTAGAATTGGAAATTTTTTTTCTGAGGTTCCACTTGAGGTATGGGCTTGAAATTTGGTATGGTGAAACTTCAGTATGTGTAGGGTTTCAGAACTAAATTTCATGATTTTAGGAGTTTTACCCGATTTTTGGTGAATTTTTGAATGAACACTGTTTATGCTGTTTATGCTGCAGAATTTCTGAATTTGAAAATAAATTGGGATTTTCCCAAATTTTCTGCAATTTATGTGATTGGATTTTTGGTGTGAAATTTTGTATGATGATACTGGAGTATGTGATATACCTTGTGGCAAAATTTTATAATTTTTGGATTTATTTCTGATTTAATACAAATTTTGGAATTGGTGGTACTAAATGTTGGACAGATGCTGAAATTCTGCAGTAGTAAGTGAATTACGTGAATTACTGTGATTTTTTTACTTTGTATTTTAACGTGAGAATTTTTATGATGAATCCTTGGTGTGTTGGTCATGTCCTGTAAAACTTTTATGATTTTTGGACAAGTAGTTTATCGGATAAAAATTCTTCAATACAAGCTGTCTAGATTGGAGTTTATCTGGGTCTGATGGATTTCAATGAAGTTAGATCCCCAGAATTTGATTGATTTAAATCTGGAACTCTGAATGAAAATGGTAGATAGTCTTGTAAGCTTTTATTTTCCACTGGTTTCACTCAATTTGGATACCTATAGCTCTAGTTATTATCCATTGTGTAAACTAGTATCATGCTGAAATGACATGGCAGAACATCTGACTTCAAAAGGGCATAACTAGGCCTAGGAAAATCCGTTTTAGGTGAAACTTGTGGCTGTGGAAAGATAATTAAATCTATTTTATTACCATGAATTTTCGTAATTTTTCAATGTATAAATTAATTGCAGTTTTGAAAATAGTACAGCATGTTTGGCTAAAATTTTGTTTGGTGATAACTAAATTGGTGGGTTGTGATGTAGTTCACTAAGTGTGCCATTGGTATGTATGGCGTAATGTTGTAAATCCTTCGTTATTGAGGCAAAATGCATAAATTCCTTGTCATTGAGGTGTGTAAATGAAAAGTCCTCTTTTGGGTGGAGCGGAAACTCCACAAGTAAAGAGGTGGCATTGGCCTCAGGATGGGGGCACCTGTCCTGAGGGGTTTGAGCTCATGGCGCCTTGATGCAGCGCGTGGTGGTGCCCCGTGCACGGGGATTACCCTTTAAAAAGAAAAATACTCAATGTGGTAAAGTAAATCGAGTAGGGTGCGTGTTATTCGCATGTGTGTCATTTATGATTGTGTGCGTGTTATTCGCTTGTGTAAATGACGATTGAGGCTTGTTATTAGCTGAGATGTTAATGATGCATGAGACATGTAAATGTTTGCTTAATTGCTTGATAGTATTAAGTGATTGTGGGGATTTTCCAGTTAGTACTGGCTGCAGTACTTGAAAACAATTTGTTTACAACCGGGGGTTACTCGGTTACATGTAATCTTGTAACTGACGGTTATAGTGTTGTAGGTACCGGAGGCGATAAGGACTAGCTTGTCTTGAGCACGTGGCTGGAGATTTAGTGTTTTGATTTTAGGTAGCACATTCATTTTGTTGTACAAATTGTAATATATAGCTACCTAGTTATGGCTTCTCTCTCTTAGACTCGCAATATACTTAATTATGTATAACTGGTATTTTGGATTTGATGATGTACTACACACTTATTCATCATTACTCGTTGAACTTCAAATGATGGTTATGTTAAAAAAAAAAAATATATTCTTGAAAATATTAGGTGTTACATTTATGGTATCAGAGCGGTTCGATTCTATTCGGACTGTGGTAGCATAATGACACTTGTTATAGATGAGAGAGTTGTCCAGTCCTTTCCTGTTATTTACTTTGTATATGATGCACTTGGATTGAGCCTGATCAACTCAATGTGGGTGTGATGTATGCAGGATAATATGGCAGAGGGACCGGCTGATTATCTGAGACAAATAGCTCAATCTATGAATCAGATTGTGCAGAATCAGGGATGAGAGGACAAATTCCGTGCTTTCAAGACTCATGACCCTCCCACCTTCATTGGAGGGCAAGACCCTTTGGTGGCGGAGTCTTGGATGAGTAGGATGGAGGAAATCTTCCGTGTCATGCAGTGTAGTGATGTGGAGAAGGTGACTTTGGCTGCTTCCAAGTTTGATAAGGAAGCCGCTCAATGGTGGTTATGATATCGTGATAACATGGAGGCTAACCAAAGACAAATTACATGGGTGGAGTTCAAGAAGCTATTCTTGGACAAGTACTTTCCAAGCACCTTGAGGGACCAAAAAGAGGTGGAGTTCCTTAGCTTGCAACAAGGAGACATGACACTAGCGGAGTATGTGAGTAAGTTTGAGAGCTTGGCTAGGTTTTCCACCACTTTGATGAGCCAACCCAATGATGAGTGGAAGTCCAAGAGGTTTGAACAAGGATTAAGGCCTGAGTTGAGGAAACTTGTGACGGGACACCGAATTGTCAATTTCCAACAACTTTTGGATGTTTGCCAACTTACCGAAAACTCTATAGCTTCCGAATTAGCGGAGAAACAAGCTAATTGGAAGTGAAAGAGGGAAGGTGAGGGTTCCAAAGGCAACAAAGACAAGGGTGGTGACTCAAAAGGAAAGAAAGTGGCTAGACAAAATGAGAAGACCGCTCCAAAGTGTGCTACATGTGGGACGAACCACTATGGGAAATGTTGGGGTAAGAAAGGTGTGATTTGCTTCCGATGTCACAAGCTGGGACACATGAAGGACCAATGCTCGGAAAATGAGAAAGACAAGGCGAAGGATGCACTGGCACCAATGAGAGGCCGAGTCTACACACTAGATGCGGAGGTTGCTGACAAGTCCAAGGACTTGGTTCAAGGTACGGGTCAAATACACCATGAGAGTGTTAATGTTTTATTTGATTCAGGTGCTACGCATTCTTTTATCTCCTTGGGCTGTGCGCAACGGGTGAGGATTCCTACCAAGGAACTTCCTTATGAGGTGTTGGTTACTACCTCATCTGAGGGGAGACTTTGTACTACTATGTTGTGTTCTCCGGAATTCTTGCAATACCAAGGAAAAACTTTCTGTTTGAGCCTGTATTGCTTGCCTATGAAGGGGATTGATGTGATATTGGGTATGGATTGGTTGAAGGCTCATAAAGTCATCATTGATTGCGCTAGTCAAACTGTTCATGTGCTGGATCGTGGATATGAGGTATACTACACTCATAATCCTACTCTTGACTTTAATAATTTGTCGGTGTTTGATGATGGCCCGAGATATATAATCTTATGCATCTCTGAAGCAACTTTCAACTCAAAGATTGAGTCGATTCCAATAGTCCGGGATTTCCCCGAAGTGTTTCATGATGATGTGGATTCTTTACCACCTGAAAGGGAGGTTGAGTTTTCTATAGAGTTGATTCCAGGTGCTGGACCTGTTTCTAAGGCACCGTATCACATGTCCCCTCTTGAATTGGCGGAGGTTAAGAAACAAGTAGAAGAGTTGTTGCAGAAACAATTTATTCGCCCAAGTGCTTCACCATGGGGAGCTCCTGTACTTTTAGTGAAGAAGAAAGATGGTAAACTACGGTTATGCGTTGATTACCGTCAATTGAACAAGTTAACGATGAAGAATAAATATCCTCTCCCACGGATTGATGATTTACTAGACCAACTTGGTGGAGCCAAGGTGTTTTCGAAGATTGATCTTCTGTCTGGTTATCACCAAATCTGCATTCGACCTGAGGATATTCCAAAGACGGCATTTAGGACCCGTTATGGCCACTATGAGTACTTGGTGGTGCCATTCGGGCTAACTAATGCTCCCGCTATCTTCATGGATTACATGAACCGTATCTTCCGTCCGTACTTAGATAAATTTGTGGTGGTCTTCATTGACGACATCCTAATTTATTCTAAGACGCTGGAGGAACATGAAGAACATTTGAAGATAGTGTTGGAGATTCTCAAGGAGAAGCGGTTGTATGCAAAGATTGAGAAATGTGAGTTCTGGTTAGAGGAAGTGCAGTTCCTAGGTCATGTGATCAATAAAGATGGAGTGGCAGTTGATCCGAGCAAAGTAGAGGCTGTGTTGAGTTGGGAAAGACCCACAAATGTGACCGAGATTCGGAGTTTCCTTGGATTGGCAGGATACTACCGAAGATTCATCAAGGGGTTTTCTCAAATTGCCATTCCATTGAGTAAATTGACTCGCAAGGGAGTTCCATTTGTGTGGGACTCTAAGTGTGAGGAAAGCTTTCAAACCTTGAAGACAAAGTTGACCACAACACCTGTGTTAATCATCCCTGATGTGTCAAAGAACTTTCAGGTGTACTGTGATGCCTCTAGACAAGGTTTAGGGTGTGTACTTATGCAAGAGGGACGAGTGGTTGCATATGCATCTAGGCAGCTTAGACCGCATGAAGGTAACTACCCTACGCATGACTTAGAGCTTGCTGCAGTGGTGTTTGCATTGAAAATATGGAGGCATTACCTCTATGGTGCAACCTTTGAGGTATTTAGTGATCATAAGAGTCTTAAATACTTGTTTGATCAAAAGGAGTTGAATATGAGACAACGGAGATGGATGGAGTTCTTAAAAGACTATGATTTTGAGTTGAGATACCATCCTGGCAAGGCAAATGTGGTTGCTGACGCGTTGAGTCGAAAATCTTTGCATATTTCTTACATGATGGTGCATGAATTGGCACTCTTGGAGAAATTTAGAGATTTGAAGGTGAACGTGGCTTGTTTTAACACTAGTCTGGCAGTGAGTAGAGTTGATGTGAAGAATCTACTCCGAGAGCGAATCCGGGAAGCACAAGAGCATGATCCTGAGCTTCAGAAATTTAAGGAGCAACCTGAATTTTCTGTGTCTAATGATGGCATGGTCTTGTTTAGAGACCGGGTGTGCATTCCTAATGATGACGAGATTAAGAAGATGGTGTTGGAGGAAAGTCATACTAGCAAGTACTCTGTGCATCCAGGTGCTACAAAGATGTATCAGGATATGCGGAAGTCCTTTTGGTGGCCTGGCATGAAGCGTGATATCGCTGATTTTGTGACTAGGTGCTTAACTTGTCAAAAGGTTAAAGTGGAACATCAAAAGCCTTCTGGACCACTTCAACCTTTAGATATTCCAGAGTGGAAGTGGGAGTCTATTGCCATGGATTTTGTTGTGGGTTTACCAAGGACCCAGGTGGGTTATGATTCGATATGGGTAATTGTTGATAGATTGACTAAATCTGCTCACTTTCTACCCGTAAAATCTAATTACCCTGTGGAGAAGTATGCCAAAGTGTACATTGAGGAGATTGTTAGATTGCATGGTGCACCTACTAGCATCATATCGGATCGAGATCCAAAGTTCACTTCGAGATTTTGGGGAGCATTGCAAAATGCTTTTGGCACCAAATTGAGGTTGAGTACCTCAAACCATCCTCAAACGGATGGGCAATCAGAGAGGACGATTCAGACATTGGAGGATATGCTCTGAGCTTGTATTTTAGATGAGGGAGGTGATTGGGCTAGATATCTACCCTTGGTTGAGTTCGCATATAATAACAGTTACCATTCAAGCATCGGGATGGCACCTTTCGAGGTTTTGTATGGTAGGAAGTGTGGGTCTCCCGCTTGTTGGTATGAAACCGGGGAGAAACTTGTTTTGGGACCGGAGTTGGTCCAAGATACCACCGATAAGATCAAGCGGATTCAAGAAAAGTTGAAGGTTGCTCAAGATCGACAAAGGAGCTACGCGGACAAAAGAAGGAAACCATTAGAGTTTGAGGAGGGTGATCATGTATTCCTCAAGGTTTCTTCCACTACGGCGGTGGGAAGAGCCATGAAAGTTAAAAAGCTTCAACCACGTTTTGTGGGGCCTTTTCAAATATTGAAAAGAGTGGGACCGGTGGCATACCGATTGGCTTTGCCTCCAAACCTCTCCAATCTACATGATGTGTTCCATGTGTCGCACCTTCGAAAATATGTTCCGGATCCATCCTATGTTTTGAGGCCGGATGAGGTGGAATTAAAGTCTAATGCAACTTATGAAGCACAACCGGTGAAGATCCTGGATTATGGGCAAAAGACTCTACGAAACAAGGTGATTCCATTGGTGAA
The DNA here is from genome assembly GCA_037177725.1 of Cyamopsis tetragonoloba. Classification (NCBI taxonomy): domain Eukaryota; kingdom Viridiplantae; phylum Streptophyta; class Magnoliopsida; order Fabales; family Fabaceae; genus Cyamopsis; species Cyamopsis tetragonoloba. The sequence continues at coordinate 60,689,803 of CM074122.1, read as the reverse complement.
GGTGCTATGGAAGAGCATTGATTCCTCTGAAATTACATGGGAGAAGGAGCAGGACATTAGAGACTCGTATCCAGAGTTGTTTTTGTGACACAGGTAATTTCGAATTTTGAGGACAAAATTCTTTTAACAGGGGTGGAATTGTAACATCCCGAAAATCTTAGCCAACACAATTAAAATAACTGGAATGGTTAAATTAATCCTTGGTAGGTGTAGGAAATAAAAGGGAGAAATAGAGGGATTAAAATCTCTAATTGAGATTAATGTTAGAGATGAGGGACTAAAACTTAGGATTTAGTAAGTGTAGAGTAAAAAAAAAAAAGGGCAAGGATGGAATTGGGGGCTTATTGGAGGGGTAATATGGTCTTTGTGTACACAAGATTACTTTACTCTCCTTCCCTCTCCCTCTCACACGACACTCACACACACACTTCACACTCTCATCTTCTTCTCACCAAAGAAACAAAGAACCCTAAGCTCTCTCTCTCAATCTCACCCAAAATCCCACTCAAACTCCAAATTTAGGACAAGATCATGCATGCCATGAGGAACCAAGTCACTTGAGCTCACAAATTCTTTCCTCTATTTCCTTGATGCAAGTGGGAGCCTTTAGTGTTGAAGAAGTGAAGGATTCTAGGGCTTGAGCCTTGTAAGGAATTTGCAGCAAGGAAAGCTTGGAGTGAGGTAACCCACAACTCAAAACCCCAAGTCCTAAACCTCTTTAGATTGAGTCTAGAATTGGAAATTTTGTTTCTGAGGTTCCACTTGAGGTATGGGTTTGAAATTTGGTATGGTGAAACTTCAGTATGTGTAGGGTTTCAGAACTAAATTTCATGATTTTAGGAGTTTTACCCGATTTTTGGTGAATTTTTGAATGAACACTGTTTATGCTGTTTATGCTGCAGAATTTCTGAATTTGAAAATAAATTGGGATTTTCCCAAATTTTCTGCAATTTATGTGATTGGATTTTTGGTGTGAAATTTTGTATGATGATACCGGAGTATGTGATATACCTTGTGGCAAAATTTTATAATTTTTGGATTTATTTCTGATTTAATACAAATTTTGGAATTGGTGGTACTAAATGTTGGACAGATGCTGAAATTCTGCAGTAGTAAGTGAATTACGTGAATTACTGTGATTTTTGTACTTTTTATTTTAACGTGAGAATTTTTATGATGAATCCTTGGTGTGTTGGTCATGTCCTGTAAAACTTTTATGATTTTTGGACAAGTAGTTTATCGGATAAAAATTCTTCAATACAAGCTGTCTAGATTGGAGTTTATCTGGGTCTGATGGATTTCAATGAAGTTAGATCCCTAGAATTTGATTGATTTAAATCCGGAACTCTGAATGAAAATGGTAGATAGTCTTGTAAGCTTTTATTTTCCACTGGTTTCACTCAATTTGGATACCTATAGCTCTAGTTATTATCCATTGTGTAAACTAGTATCATGCTGAAATGACATGGCAGAACATCTGACTTCAAAAGGGCATAACTAGGCCTAGGAAACTCCGTTTTAGGTGAAACTTATGGCTGTGGAAAGATAATTAAATCTATTTTATTACCATGAATTTTTGTAATTTTTCAATGTATAGATTAATTGCAGTTTTGAAAATAGTACAGCATGTTTGGCTAAAATTTTGTTTGGTGATAACTAAATTGGTGGGTTGTGATGTAGTTCACTAAGTGTGCCATTGGTATGTATGGCGTAATGTTGTAAATCCTTCGTTATTGAGGCAAAATGCATAAATTCCTTGTCATTGAGGTGTGTAAATGAAAAGTCCTCTTTTGGGTGGAGCGGAAACTCCACAAGTAAAGAGGTGGCATTGGCCTCAAGATGGGGGCACCTGTCCTGAGGGGTTTGAGCTCATGGCGCCTTGATGCAGCGCGTGGTGGTGCCCCGTGCACGGGGATTACCCTTTAAAAAGAAAAATACTCAATGTGGTAAAGTAAATCGAGTAGGGTGCGTGTTATTCGCATGTGTGTCATTTATGATTGTGTGCGTGTTATTCGCTTGTGTAAATGACGATTGAGGCTTGTTATTAGCTGAGATGTTAATGATGCATGAGACATGTAAATGTTTGCTTAATTGCATGATAGTATTAAGTGATTGTGGGGATTTTCCAGTTAGTACTGGCTGCAGTACTTGAAAACTATTTGTTTACAACCGGGGGTTACTCGGTTACATGTAATCTTGTAACTGACGGTTATAGTGTTGTAGGTACCGGAGGCGATAAGGACTAGCTTGTCTTGAGCACGTGGCTGGAGATTTAGTGTTTTGATTTTAGGTAGCACATTCATTTTGTTGTACAAATTGTAATATATAGCTACCTAGTTATGGCTTCTCTCTCTTAGACTCGCAATATACTTAATTATGTATAACTGGTATTTTGGATTTGATGATGTACTACACACTTATTCATCATTACTCGTTGAACTTCAAATGATGGTTATGTTAAAAAAAAATATATATATATATTCTTGAAAATATTAGGTGTTACATATAGTACACGATTTCTAGAAACAAATGTTACTATTTTAAAAATATAAAAAATAGTGTATATTAAGCTAGAAACTTCTTGGTGAACAATACATTGTTGTCAAAAAATTAAATAATTTAATAAATTTAAAATATGCGTTTTCATTTTTAAAGTAAAAAACACCCTATTTTTCAAGTGTATAGTACACGATTTCTAGAAACAAATGTTGATATTTTAAAAATATAAAAAAATAGTGTAAATTAAGCTAGAAACTTCATGGTGAACAATACATTGTTGTCAAAAAAATTAAATAATTTAATAAATTTCAAATATGTGTTTCCAGTTTTAAAGTAATAAACACCCTATATTTCAAGTCTATAGTACACATTTTTTAGAAAAAAATATTGCAATTTAGAAAATATAAAAAATTGTGTAAAGTAAGCTAGAAACTTTATTGGGAACAATACATTGTATTCAAAAAAATTAAATATATTAATAAATTTAATATATGAGTTTTAATATTCAAAGTAAAAAACATCATATTTTTCAAGTGTATATTACGCGATTTGTAGAAATAAATGTTTAAATTTTAAAAATATAAAAAATTGTAAATATTAAGCTAGAAACAAATGTTGCTATTAGAAAAATATAAAAAATTTGTAAATTAAACTAGAAACTTCATAGTGAACAATACACTATTTTAAAAAAAATAAATAATTTAATAAATTTAAAATATGCCTTTTTATTTTATTTGTAAAAAAACCCTATTTTTCAAGTGTATAGTACACGATTTCTAGAAACAAATGTTGATATTTTAAAAATATAAAAAGATAGTGTAAATTAAGAAAGAAACTTCATGGTGAACAATACATTGTTTTCTAAAAAATCAAATTATTTAATAAATTTAAAATATGCGTTTTTATTTTTTTAGTAAAAAACACCATAATTTTCAAGTGTATAGTATGCGATTTCTAAAAATAAATGTTTAAATTTTAAAAATATAAAAAAATGTAAAAATTTAGCTAGAAACTTTATGGGTAACAATACTTTGTTTTCAAAAAAAATCAAATAATTTAATAAATTTAAAATATGCACTTTCATTTTTAAAGTAAAAAACACCCTATTTTTCAAGTGTATAGTACATGATTTCTACAAATAAATGTTGATATTTTAAAAATATAAAAAAATAGTTTAAATTAAGAAAGAAACTTCATGGTGAACAATACATTATTGTCAAAAAAATCAAATTATTTAATACAGTGTACATAGGCGTAGTCTGTACATTATGTGACTCTAGTTCGTGGAACTACTAAACTAATACATATTACACATATAGTGAGAGTCACATATAATCTACTTGGCTTAAGTTTATACAACCGAGTCTAACAAAATAAAATTGGAAGATCCATCATAACAAAATATTACAATGAGGTTTATCAAAACAAAAGCCACATATCTTCTTGAAACATTTCTTCTACTTCCTCGCTCTTACTTCTGTGTCTCCAGAATCACCTGCAACACTGTAACCGTGAGATACATGCTTTGACATATATCTCAATAACCCCCGGTTGTCTAAAAGATGTTCAAACAGTGTCACATGCAACAAGTTGCAAACCCTTCCCAATTCTATAGCTAAGCAACTATAACATTCAAGCATCTAATTTACCATTACAATGCACTTTCAAAAGGCAATCATTCATACTCAACATCATACAATCACATGTTTCTTTGAATGGTTCTAAAGCATTGTGGCCTAATTCCATCTATTCCAACCTTAGAACATGTCCATGGAGGGGTTCAATGCATTTGAAAGCTAAAACAGGTCAGGAAGGTAGAGGGCTCTGGCGCTTGAGCGCCCATTCTGGCGCTTGAGCGCCCATTCTGGCGCTTGAGCACCAGTCACTGACAGCCAAATTCGAGTTTTTATTAAAACTGCATCCTCTTGGTACTTTGGGCATAAATAGAGTTGTGGACCTCCAAATTGAGTTAAACCAAGTGAGTTTGAAATCTAAGAGGAGTACAACTCTTATGAAGACCAAAAAATCCAGTTCTAAACATTTGATTTCCAAAAAAACCATCTTTGACAGGGAAACACATTTAACAAAACAGATACGTCATAATTGACCCTGTCTCACTCATTGGGTCATAACAAGAGTTGTAGACCTTCGAATTGAGTGAAACCAAAAGCATTGGAAATATAAGAGGATTGTCTACAACTCTTATGAAGACCATGATGACCAATTCTTAATAAGAATAGTTCTAATTTCAGTTCAAAGTCACGGCATTACTACTCAGAATTTCCTCAAAATCATGCCCTGTTTCTAACCAACCTAAACCTTTAACCCAATTCAACTTCCAAAACCATAAACCCATCTATGTGAGCCATTTCATCAAACATCAAATGTGCATTCAAACATTACAATCACAATTACAAGCAACATACTAACATAGCAACAAAACAACCAATTTCATCAATCATCAAGACAATTTACATGATTTCAAACCAAAATCACAATTTGCATCACACAATTCATCCTACCATTCACAATTTCCAGCTAGCTATACTATTAGGTTTTTGGGGTTACCTTTCAAAACTCCTCTTGCCCTTGCTCTTGAAGTTCTCCTCTAAGGTTTGGAACTCAAATCAGACACCTCTTTTCCCTTTCCTTTAGCTTGCTCCTTGGGTTCCTTTGGTGTTCCTAAGTAGTATTGATCACACACCCAAATGAGTAGAGGAGAAAGAAACCATGAATTGGAAGAGTTGAAGAGGAATTGCTTACCAATACTTGAAATTCAAAGGAAGATTAAGCCTAAGAACTCAAAAATTCCCACATGCAAGGCCATAGATGGAGACGGTGGGTGGAAGGTTTCTAGAGAGAAGGAGGAGAATATGAGATATTAGAGAGAGGGAGAGAGAGTTGGCGTATGTTAGGGAAGAAGGGGGAAAATGAAATTCCTCTCTAGTGGTTCCCTACTAAATTAAGTGGGAGGGGCTATTTAGCAAAATTTTAAAATATTGCAAGTAGGTCCCTCCTTATATTTTTTCCTAATACTTAGTACTCAATCTAAGCATGTACCATTTAATTAATTGGGATGTTAAAAAAATCAAATAATTTTAATAAATTTAAAATATGCATTTTCATTTTTAAATTAAAAAACATCCTATATTTCAAGTCTATAGTACACGATTTCTACAAACAAATGTTGTAATTTTAAAAATATAAAAAATTATGTAAATTAAGCTAGAAACTTCATGGTGAACAAAACATTGTTGTCGAAAAAATCAAATAATTTAATAAATTTAAAATATGCGTTTTCATTTTTAAAGTAAAAAACACACTATATTTCAAGTCTATAGTACACGATTTCTACAAACAAATGTTACAATTTTAGAAATATAAAAAATTGTGTAAATTAGGCTAGAAACTTCATGGTAAACAATACATTGATTTCAAAAAAAATTAAATAATTTAATAAATTTTAAATATGCGTTTTAAATTTTTTAGTAAAAAACACCATTTTTTTCAAGTGTATAGTACACAATTTCTAGAAACAAATGTTGATATTTTAAAAATATTAAAAATAGTGTAAATTAAGCTAGAAACTTCATGATGAAAAATACATTGTTGTCGAAAAAATCAAATAATTTAATAAATTTAAAATATGCATTTTCATTTTTAAAGTAAAAAAGCCATATATTTCAAGTCTATAGTACACGATTTCTACAAACAAATGTTGCAATTTTAAAAATATAAAAAATTGTGCAAACTAAGATAGAAACTTCATGGTAAATAATACATTGTTGTTAAAAAAATCAAATAATTTAACAAATTAAAAATGTGTGTTTTCATTTTTTAAGTTAAAAACACACTATTTTGAAAGTGTATAGTACACGATTTCTAGAAACAAATGTTGATATTTTAAAAATATAAAAAAATATTGTAAATTAAGCTAGAAACTTCATGGTGAAAAATACATTGTTGACAAAAAAAATAAAACACCATATATTTCAAGTCTATAGTACACGATTTCTACAAACAAATGTTGCAATTTTAAAAATATAAAAAATTGTGTAAATTAAGCTAGAAACTTCATGGTAAACACACTAATTTAATAACTTAAAAATATACGTTTTCATTTTTTTAGTAAAAAACACACTATTTTTCAAGTGTGTAGTACACGATTTCTATAATTAAGCTAGAAACTTCATGGTGAACAATACAATGTTGTGAAAAAAATAAAATAATTTAATAAATTTTAAATATGCGTTTTCAATTTTAAAGTAAAAAACACCCTATATTTCAAGTCTATAGTACACGATTTCTACAAACAAATGTTGCAATTTTTAAAATATAAAAAATTGTGTAAATTAAGCTAGACATTTCATGGTAAAAAATACAATGAATTACAAAACAATTAAATAATTTAGTAAATTTTAAAAATGTATTTTCATTTATTTAGTAAAAAACACCCTTTTCTTCAACTGTATAGTACACGATTTCTAGAAACAAATATTGATATTTTGCAAAATATAAAAAAATAGTGTAAATTAAGCTAGAAACTTCATGATTAAAGATACATTGTTGTAAAAAAAACAAATAATTGAATAAATTTAAAATATGTGTTTTCTATAGTACACGATTTCATGGTAAACAAATAATGTTGCAATTTAAAAAATATAAAAAAATTTGCAAATTAAGTTAGAAACTTTATTGTAAACAATACATTATTCTTAAAAAAATAAAATAATTTAATAAATTAAAAATATGCGTTTTCATTTTTTTAGTAAAAACACCCTATTTTTCAAGTGTATGGTACACGATTTCTAGAAACAAATGTTGATATTTTAAAAATATGAAAAAATAGTGTAAATTAAGCTAAAAACTTCATGGTGAACAACACATTATTTTAAAAAAAATCAAATAATTTAATAAATTAAAAATATGCTTTTTTATTTTTAAAGTAAAAAACACCATATATTTCAAAGTACACGATTTCTACAAACAAATGTTGCAATTTTAAAAATATAAAAAATTATGTAAATTAAGCTAGAAACTTCATGGTGAACAATACATTGTTGTCAAAAAAATCAGATAATTTAATAAATTTCAAATATGCGTTTTCATTTTTAAAGTGAAAAACACCCTATATTTCAAGTCTATAGTACACGATTTCTACAAACAAATGTTGCAATTTTAAAAATATAAAAAATTGTGTAAATTAAGCTTGAAAATTCATGGTAAAAAATAAATTGATTTTAAAAAAAATTAAATAATTTAATAAATTTTAAAAGTGTTTTCATTTTTTTAGTAAAAAACACTCTTTTTTTCAAGTGTATAGTACACGATTTCTAGAAACAAATGTCGATATTTTATAAATATAAAAAAAATAGTGTAAATTAAGATAGAAATTTCATGGTGAACAATACATTGTTGAAAAAAAAATCAAAAAATTTAATAAATTGAAAATATCTAGTTTCATTTTTAAAGTAAAAAACACCCTATATTTCAAGTCTATAAAGTACACGATTTCTACAAACAAATGTTGCAATTATAAAAAAAAGAAAGAATAGTGTAAATTAAGCTAGAAACTTCATGTTGAAAAATACATTGTTGTCAAAAAAATCAAATAATTTAATAAATTTAAAATATGCGTTTTCATTTTTAAAGTAAAAAACACCCTAAATTTAAAATATTTGTTTTCATTTTTTTAAGTAAAAAACACTATTTTTCAAGTTTATAGTACACGATTTCTAGAATTAAGCTAGAAACTTCGTGGAGAACAATACATTGTTCTTAAAAAAATCAAATAATTTAATAAATTTAAAATATGCGTTTTCATTTTTAAAGTAAAAAACACCATATATTTCAAGTCTATAGTACCCGATTTCTACAAACAAATGTTGCAACTATAAAAATATAAAAAATTGTGTAAATTAAGCTAGAAACTTCATGCTAAACAATACATTGATTTCAAAAAAAATTAAATAATTTAATAAATTTTAAATATGCGTTTTAATTTTTTTAGTAAAAAACACCCTATTTTTCAAGTGTGTAGTACACGATTTCTTGAAACAAATGTTGATAATTTAAAAATATAAAAAATAGTGTAAATTAAGCTAGAAACTTCTTGGTCAACAATACATTGGTCTCAAAAAAATCAAATAATTTATTAAATTTAAAATATGCGTTTTGATTTTTAAAGTAAAAAAGACCCTATTTTTCAAGTGTATAGTACACGATTTCTAGAAACAAATGTTGTGATTTTAAAAATATAAAAAAAATAGTGTAAATTAAGCTAGAATCTTCATGGTGAAAAATACATTGTTGTAAAAAAAATCAAATAATTAAATAAATTTAAAATATGCAGTTTCATTTTTAAAGTAAAAAAGCCCTATATTTCAAGTTTATAGAACACGATATCTACAAACAAATGATGCAATTTTAAAAATATAAAAAAATAAGTAAATTAAGATAGAAACTTCATGGTAAAAAATATATTGATTTTAAAGTAAAAATACTACACGATTTATACATAAAAATGTTGCAATCTTAAAAATATAAAAAATTGTTTAAATTAAGCTAGAAACTTCATGGAAAACAATACATTGATTTAAAAAAAATAATTTAAAAAATTTAAAGTATGTGTTTTCATTTTTTTTCGTAAAAAACACACTATTTTTCAAGTGTATAGTACACGATTTCAAGAATTAAGCTAGAAACTTCATGGTGAACAATACATTATTGTTAAAAAAATCAAATAATTTAAAAAATTTAAAATATGCTGTTTCATTTTTAATGTAAAAAACACCATATATTTCAAGTCTATAATACACGATTTCTACAATAGAAGGTTGCAGTTTTAAAAATATAAAAAATTGTGCAAATTAAGCTAGAAACTTCATGGTAAACAATACATTGTTGTTAAAAAAATCAAATAATTTAATAAATTTAAAATATGTGTTTTCATTTTTTTATAAAAAACACACTATTTTTCAAGTGTATAGTACAAGATTTCAAGAATTAAGCTTGAAACTTCATGGTGAACAATACATTGTTGTTAAAAAAAATCAAATATTTAAAAAATATAAAATATGTGTTTTCATTTTTAAAGTAAAAAACACCATATATTTCAAGTCTATAGTACACGATTTATACAAACAAATGTTAATTTTTTTAAAAATATAAAAAATAGTGTAAATAAGGCTAGAAAATTCATGGTTCACAATACATTTTTGACAAAAAATAAAATAATTTAATAAATTTAAAATATGTGTTTTCATTTTTTTAGTTAAAAACACCCTATTTTTACGGTGTATAGTACACGATTTCTAGAAACATATGTTGATATTTTAAAATTATAAAAAAGTGCAAATTAAGCTAACAAATTCTTGGAGAACAATACATTGTTGTCAAAAAAATCAAATATTTTAATAAATTTAAAATATGCATTTGATTTTTAAAGTAAAAAACACCTTATTTTTCAAGTGTATAATACACGATTTCTACAAACAAATGTTGCAATTTTAAAAATAAAAAAAATTATGTAAATTAAGCTAGAAACTACGTGGGAAAAAATACATTACTTTAAAAAAAATTAAATAATTTAATAAATTTAAAATATGCGTTTTCATTTTTAAAGTAAAATATTCCCTATATTTCAAGTCTATAGTACACGATTTCTACAAACAAATGTTGCAATTTTAAAAATATAAAAAAAAGTGTAAATTAAGCTAGAAAATTCATGGTGAACAATACGTTGTTTTCAAAAAAATCATATAATTTAAGAAATTTATAATATGCGTTTTCATTTTTAAAGTAAAAAACACCCTATATTTCAAGTTTATAGTAGACGATTTCTACAAACAAATGTTGATATTTTAATAATATAAATAAAAGTTTAAATTAAGCTAGAAAATTCATGGAGAACAATACATTGTTGTCAAGAGAGTAAAAAGATTTAATAAATTTAAAATATGCGTTTTCATTTTTTTAGTAAAAAACACCCTATATTTCAAGTGTATAAATCACGCTTTCTAGAAACAAATGTTGATATTTTAAAAATATAAAAAATAGTGTAAATTAAGCTAGAAACTTCATGGTGAACAATACATTTTTGTCAAAAAAATTGAATAATTTAATAAATTTAAAATATGCGTTTTTATTTTTAAAGTAAAAAACACCGTATATTTCAAGTCTATAGTACACAATTTCTACAAACAAATGTTACAACTTTAAAAATACAAAAAATTGTGTAAATTAAGCAAGAAACTTCATGGTGAACAGTAAATTTATTTCAAAAAAAAATTAAATAATTTATTTAATTTTAAATATGCATTTTCATTTTTTTAGTAAAAAACACCCTATTTTTCAAGTGTATGGTACACGATTTCTGCAAAAAAAATGTTGATACTTTAAGAATATAAAAAGTGTAAATTAAGCTAGAAACTTCATGGATAACAATATATTGTTTTCAAGAAAATCAAAAAATTCAATAAATTGAAAATATGCGTTTTCATTTTTTTAGTAAAAAACACCTTATTTTTCAAGTGTATAAATCACGATTTCTAGAAACAAATGTTGATATTTTAAAAATTTAAATGATAGTGTAAATTAAGCTAGAAACTTCATGGTGAACAATACATTGTTGTCCAAAAAATCAAAAAAATTAATAAATTTAAAATATGCAATTTCATTTTTTTAGTAAAAATACCGTATTTTTTCAAGTATATAGTACACGATTTCTAGAAACAAATGTTGATATTTTAAAAATATAAAAAAATAGTGTAAATTAAGCTAGAAACTTATTGGTGAACAATACATTGTTGTCAAAAAAATTAAATAATTTAATAAATTTAAAATATGCGTTTTGATTTTTAAAGTAAAAAACACTCAATTTTTCAAGTGTATAGTACTCGATTTCTAGAAATAAATGTTTCAATTTAAAAATAAATAAAATTGTAAAAATTAAACTAGAAACTTCATGGTTAACAATACATTGTTTTCAAAAAAATCAAAAAAATTAATAAATTTAAAATATGCGTTTTCATTTTTAAAGTAATGAACACCCAATTTGTCAAGTGTATGGAACACGATTTCTAGAAACAAATGTTGCAATTTTTAAAATATAAATCAAATAGTGTAAATTAAGCTAGAAACTTTATTGTAAACAGTACATCGTTGTTAAAAAAATCAAATAATTTAATAAATTTAAAATTTGTTTTCAATTTTTTAGTAAAAAACACTATTTTTCAAGTGCTTAGTACACTATTTCTAGAAACAAATGTTCATATTTTAAAAATATTAAATATAGTGTTAATTAGGCTAGGAACTTCATGGTGAACAATACATTATTTTAAAATAAACAAATAATTTAATAATTTTAAAATATGCATTTTCATTTTTTTAGTAAAAAACATCCTATTTTTCAAGTGTATAGTACAAGATTTATAGAAACAAATGTTGATATATTAAAATATAAAAAGATAGTGTAAATTAAGCAAGAAACTTCATGGTGAACAATACAATGTTGTCAATAAAATCAAATAATTTAAAATACACGTTATCATTTTTATAGTAAAAAACACCCTTTTTTTTCAAGAGTATAGTACAGGATTTCTAGACACAAATGTTGATATTTTAAAAATATAAAAAAATAGTTTAAATTAAGCTAGAAACTTCATGGTGAACAATACATTGTTGTCAAAAAAATCAAATAATTTAATAAATTTAAAATATGCGTTTTCATTTTTTTAGTAAAAAATACAGTACATTTCATTTCTATAGTACACGATTTCTAGAAACAAATGTTACTATTTTAAAAATATAATGTAAAAACTTATTTTTGAGCCCTTTTTTTTATCGAAACACTAACAGAGGCTAATTACAACCCTTTCAATTTATACGGATTCCTATAATTACAACCCTTTCATTTTTAACGTAAAAAACATCCTATTTTTCAAGTGTATAGAACACAATTTCTAGAAACAAATGTTGCAATTATAGAAATATAAACAATTGTGTAAATTAAGCTAGAAACTTCAAGGGGAAAATTACATTATTTCAATTTTTAAAAATGAAAATGGATATTTCAATTTTTAAAATATGATAAAAATTGTAAATATTCAACTAGAAACTTTAAGGGGAACAATAGAATGTTTTCAAAAAAATCAAATAATTAAAAAAAAATTAAAATATGCATTTTAATTTTTCTAGTAAACAACACCCTATTTTTCAAGTGTATAGTACACGATTTCTAGAAACAAATGTTGCTATTTTAAAGATATAAAACATAGTGTAAATTAAGCTAGAAACGTCTTGGTGAAAAATACTTTGTTGTCAAAAAATCAAATAATTATATAAATTTAAAATATGCGTTTTCATTTTTTTAGTTAAAAACACCCTATTTTTCACGTATATAGTACACGATTTCTAGAAACAAACGATGATATTTTAAAAATATAAAAAATAGTGTAAATTAAGATAGAAACTTCTTGGTGAAAAATACATTGTTGTCAAAAAAAATAATTTAATAAATTTAAAATATGCATTCTAATTTTTAAAGTAAAAAACACACTATTTTTCAAGTGTATAGTACATGATTTCTAGAAACAAATGTTGATATATTAAAAATGTAAAAAGATATTGTAAATTAAGCAAGAAACTTCATGGTGAACAATACATTGTTGTCAATAAAATCAAATAATTTAATAAATTTAAAATATGCGTTTTCATTTTTATAGTAAAAAAAAACCTTATTTTTCAAGTGTATAGTACAGGATTTCTAGAAACAAATGTAGATATTTTAAAATTATAAAAAATAGTGTAAATTAAGCTAGAAACTTCATGGTGAACAATACATTGTTGTCAAAAAAATCAAATAATTTAATAAATTTAAAATATGCGTTTTCATTTTTAAAGTTAAAAACACCCTATATTTGAAGTCTATAGTACGCGATTTCTACAAACAAATGTTGATTTTTTAAAAAATATAAAAAATAGTGTAAATAAGACTAGAAAATTCATGGTTAACAATACATTTTTAACAAAAAAAAAAAATTGAATAAATTTAAAATATGTGTTTTCATTTTTTTAGTTAAAAACACCCTATTTTTACCGTGTATAGTACATGATTTCTAGAAATATATGTTGATATTTTTTAATTATAAAAAATAGTGTAAATTAAGCTAAAAACTTCTTGGAGAAGAATACGTTGTTGTCAAAAAAATCAAATATTTTAATAAATTTAAAATATGCGTTTTCATTTTTAAAGTAAAAAACACCCTATATTTCAAGTTTATAGTACACGATTTCTACAAACAAATGTTGATATTTTAAAAATGTAAAAAAACATTGTAAATTAAGCTAGAAAATTCATGGTGAACAATACATTGTGGTCAAAAAAATCAAATAATTTAATAAATTTAAAATATGCGTTTTCATTTTTAAAGTAAAAAACACCCTATTTTTCAAGTGTATAGTACACGATTTCTTGAAACAAATGCTGATATTTTAAAAGTATAAAAAAATAGTGTAAATTAAGCAAGAAACTTCATGATAAACAACACATTATTTTCAAAAAAATCAAAGAACTTAATAAATTAAATCACGCGTTTTCATTTTTTTAGTAAAAACACCCTATTTTTCAAGTGTATACTACACGATTTCTAGAACCAAAAGTTGATATTTTAAAAATATAAAAAAAAAATTCAATTAAGCTAGAAACTTCAAGTTGAAATATACATTGTTGTCAAAAAAATCAAATAATTTAACAAATATAAAAAATGCATTTTTCATTTTTTAACTAATAAACACACTACATTTCATGTCTACAGTACATGATTTCTAGAAACAAATGTTACTATTTTAAAAATACAAAAAATAGTGTAAATTAAGCTTGAATCTTCTTGGTGAAAAATACATTGTTGTCAAAAAAATCAAATAATTTAATAAATTAAAATTCTGCATTTTCATTTTTAAAATAAAAAACACTCTATATTTCAAGTCTATAGTACATGATTTTTACAAACAAATGTTGCAATTTTAAAAAAATGAAAAATTGTGTAAATTAACCTAGAAACTTCTTGGTGAATAAAACATTGATTTCAAAAAAATTTAAAGAATTTAATAAATTTAAAATATGCGTTTTCATTTTTTTTAGTAAAAACCACCTTGTTTTTCAAGTGTATAGTACACGAGTTCTAGAAAAAAATGTTGACATTTAAAGAATATAAATAAAAGGGTAAATTAAGCTAGAAAATACATGGAGAATAATACATTGTTGTCAAGAAAATAAAAAAATTTAATAAATTTAAAATATGCATTTTCATTTTTTTAGTAAAAAACACCCTATTTTTCAAGTGTATAAATCACGCTTTCTAGAAACAAATGTTGATATTTTAAAAATATAAAAAATAGTGTAAATTAAGCTAGAAACTTCATGGTGAACAATATATTTTTGTCAAAAAAATCGAATAATTTAATAAATTTAAAATATGCGTTTTCATTTTTAAAGTAAAAAACACCCTATATTTCAAGTCTATAGTACATGATTTCTACAAACAAATGTTGCAACTTTAAAAATACAAAAAATTGTTTAAATTAAGCTAGAAACTTCATGGTGAACAGTAAATTGATTTTAAAAAAATTAAATAATTTATTAAATTTAAAAAATGCATTTTCATTTTTTTAGTAAAATACACCCTATTTTTCAAGTGTATAAATCACGATTTCTAGAAACAAATATTGATATTTTAAAAATTTAAATAATAGTGTAAATTAAGCTAGAAACTTCATGGTGAACAATATATTGTTGTAAAAAAAAACAAAAAAATTAATAAATTTAAAATATGCGATTTCATTTTTTTAGTAAAAAACACCGTATTTTTTCAAGTATATAGTACACGATTTCTAGAAACAAATGTTGATATTTTAAAAATATAAAAAAAGTGTAAATTAAGCTAGAAACTTATTGGTGAACAATACATTGTTGTCAAACAAATTAAATAATTTAATAAATTTAAAATATTGGTTTTGATTTTTAAAGTAAAAAACACTCTATTTTTCAAGTGTATAGTACTCGATTTCTAGAAATAAATGTTTCAATTTTAAAAATAAATAAAATTGTAAAAATTAAACTAGAAACTTCATGGTTAACAATACATTGTTGTGAAAAAAATCAAGTATTTTAATAAATTTAAAATATGCGTTTTCATTTTTAAAGTAAAAAACACCCTATATTTCAAGTTTATAGTACACGATTTCTACAAACAAATGTTGATATTTTAAAAATGTAAAAAAACATTGTAACTTAAGCTAGAAAATTCATGGTGAACAATACATTGTGGTCAAAAAAATCAAATAATTTAATAAATTTAAAATATGCGTTTTCATTTTTAAAGTAAAAAACACCCTATTTTTCAAGAGTATAATACACGATTTCTTGAAACAAATGTTGATATTTTACAAGTATAAAAAAATAGTGTAAATTAAGCAAGAAACTTCATGATAAACAACACATTATTTTCAAAAAACTCAAAGAACTTAATAAATTAAATAATGCGTTTTCATTTTTTTTGGTAAAAACACCCTATTTTTCAAGTGTATACTACACGATTTCTAGAACCAAAAGTTGATATTTTAAAAATATAAAAATTTTGTCAATTAAGCTAGAAACGTCAAGGTGAACAATACATTGTTGTCAAAAAAAATAAAACATCATATATTTCAAGTCTATGGTACACGATTTCTACAAACAAATGTTGCAATTTTAAAAATATACAAAATAGTGTAAATTAAGATAGAAAGTTCATGATAAAAAAAACATTGTTGTTGAAAAAATCAAATAATTTAATAAATTTAAAATATGCATTTTCATTTTTAAAGTAAAACACACACTATATTTCAAGTCTATAGTACACGATTTCTTCAAACAAATGTTGCAATTTTAAAAATATAAATAATTATGTAAATTAAGCTAGAAACTTCATGGGGAACAATACATTGTTCTCAAATAACTCAAATAATTTAATAAATTTCAAATATGCGTTTTCATTTTTAAAGTAAAAAACACTCTATATTTCAACTCAGTACACGATTTCTACAAACAATATTGCAATTTTAAAAATAAAAAAATTGTGCAAACTAAGATAGAAACTACATGGTAAATAATACATTGTTTTTAAAAAATCAAATAATTTAAATAATTAAAAATATGCGTTTTCATTTATTAAGTTAAAAACACACTATTTTTAAAGTGTATAGTACACGATTTCTAGAAACAAATGTTGATATTTTAATAATATAAAAAAATAGAGTAAATTAAGCTAGAAACTTCATGGTGAAAAATACATTGTTGACAAAAAAATAAAACACCATATATTTCAAGTCTATAGTACACGATTTCTACAAACTAATGTTGCAATTTTAAAAATAGAAAAAATTATTTAAATTAAGCTAGAAACTTCATGGTAAAAAATACATTGATATAAAAAAATCAAATAATTTAATAAATTTAAAATATGCATTTTAATTTTTAATGTAAAAAACACTCCATATTTCAAGTCTATAGTACACGATTTCCACAAACAAATGTTGCAATTTTAAAAATATAAAAAATTATGTAAATTAAGCTAGAAACTTCATGGGGAACAATACATTGTTCTCAAATAACTCAAATAATGTAATAAATTTAAAATATGCGTTTTCATTTTTAAAGTAAAAAACACGCTATATTTCAAGTCTATAGTACACGATTTCTACAAACAAATGTTGCAATTTTAAAAATATATAAAATTTTGTAAATTAAGCTAGAAACTTCATGGTAAACAATACATTGATTTCAAAAAAAGTTACATAATTTATTAAATTTTAAATATGCGTTTTATTTTTTTAGTAAAAAGCACCCTTTTTTTCGAGTGTATAGTACACAATTTCTAAAAACAAATGTTATATTTTACAAATATTAAAAATAGTGTAAATTAAGCTAGAAACTTTATGGTGAAAACTACATTGTTGTCGAAAAAATCAAATAATTTATTAAATTTAAAATATGCATTTTCATTTTTTTAGTAAAAAACATCCTATATTTCAAGTCTATAGTACACGATTTCTACAAACAAATGTTGCAATTTTAAAAATATAAAAATTTATGTAAATTAAGCTAGAAACTACACGGTGAACAATACATTGTTCTCAAAAAAATCAAATAATTAAATAAATTTCAAATATGCGTTTTCATTTTTAAAGTAAAAAACACCCTATATTACAAGTCTATAGTACACGATTTCTACAAACAAATGTTGCAATTTAAAAATATAAAAAATTGTGTAAATTAAGCTAGAAACTTCATGGTAAAAAACACTGTGATTTCAAAAAAATTTAAATAATTTAATAAATTTAAAATATGAGTTTTATTTTTTTAATAAAAAACACCCTTTTTTTTAAGTGTATACTACTCGATTTCTAAAAGCAAATGTTGATATTTTAAAAATATAAAAAATAGTGTAAATTAAGCTAGAAACTTCATGATAAAAAAAAAAATTTGTCAAAAAATCAAATAATTTAATAAATTTAAAATATGCATTTTAATTTTTAAAGTAAAAAACGTCATATATTTCAAGTCTATAGTACACGATTTCTACAAATAAATGTTGCAATTTTAAAAATATAAAAAATAGTGCAAACTAAGATAGAAACTTCATCGTAAAGAATACATTATTGTTAAAAAAGTCAAATAATTTAACAAATCAAAAATATGCATTTTCATTTTTCAAGTAAAAAACACCCTATATTTCAAGTCTATAATACACGATTTCTACAAACAAATGTTGATATTTTAAAAATATAAAAAACTATTTAAATTAAGCTAGAAAACACATGGTTAACAATACATTAATTTCAAAAAAAATATAAATAATTTAATAAATTTTAAATATGTTTTTTTATATTTTTAGTAAAAAACACCCTTTTTTTCAAGTGTATAGTACACGATTTCTAGAAACAAATGTTTATATTTTAAAAATATAAAAAAATAGTGTAAATTAAGATAGAAAGTTCATGGTGAACAATACATTGTTGAAAAAAAATCAAATAATTTAATAAATTTAAAATATGCGATTTAATTTTTAACTTAAAAAACACCCTATATTTCAAGTCTATATAGTACACGATTTCTACAAACAAATGTTGTAATTTTAAAAATATGAAAAAATAGTGTAAATTAAGCTAGAAACTTCATGATGAAAAATACATTGTTTTAAAAAAATCAAATAATTTAATAAATTTAAAATATGCGTTTTAATTTTTAAAGTAAAAAACACCCTAAATTTAAAATATTTGTTTTCATTTTTTTAAGTAAAAAACACACTATTTTTCAAGTGTATATTACACGATTTCTAGAATTAAACTAGAAACTTAATGGTGAACAATACATTGTTGTTAAAAAAATCAAAGAATTTAATAAATTTAAAATATGCGATTTCATTTTTAAAGTAAAAAACACCATATATTTCAAGTCTATAGTACCCGATTTCTACAAACAAATGTTGCAATTTAAAAATATAAAAAATTGTGTAAATTAAGCTAGAAACTTCATGGTAAACAACACTGTGATTTCAAAAAAATTTAAATAATTTAATAAATTTAAAATATGATTTTTATTTTTTTAATAAAAAACACCATTTTTTTAAGTGTATACTACTCGATTTCTAAAAGCAAATGTTGATATTTTAAAAATATAAAAAATAGTGTAAATTAAGCTAGAAACGTCATGATAAAAAAAAAATTTTGTCAAAAAATCAAATAATTTAATAAATTTAAAATATGCATTTTCATTTTTAAAGTAAAAAACGTCATATATTTCAAGTCTATAGTACACGATTTCTACAAATAAATGTTGCAATTTTAAAAATATAAAAAATTGTGCAAACTAAGATAGAAACTTCATCGTAAAGAATACATTATTGTTAAAAAAATCAAATAATTTAACAAATAAAAAATATGCGTTTTCATTTTTCAAGTAAAAAACACCTTATATTTCAAGTCTAGAATACACGATTTCTACAAACAAATATTGAGATTTTAAAAATATAAAAAAATATTTAAATTAAGCTAGAAAACACATGGTTAACAATACATTAATTTCAAAAAAAAATTAAATAATTTAATAAATTTTAAATATGTTTTTTTATTTTTTTAGTAAAAAACACCCTTTTTTTCAAGTGTATAGTACACGATTTCTAGAAACAAATGTTTATATTTTAAAAATATAAAAAAATAGTGTAAATTAAGATAGAAAGTTCATGGTGAATAATACATTGTTGAAAAAAAATCAAATAATTTAATAAATTTAAAATATGCGGTTTCATTTTTAACGTAAAAAACACCCTATATTTCAAGTCTATATAGTACACGATTTCTACAAACAAATGTTGTAATTTTAAAAATATGAAAAAATAGTGTAAATTAAGCTAGAAACTTCATGATGAAAAATACATTGTTTTAAAAAAATCAAATAATTTAATAAATTTAAAATATGTGTTTTAATTTTTAAAGTAAAAAACACCCTAAATTTAAAATATTTGTTTTCATTTTTTTAAGTAAAAAACACACTATTTTTCAAGTGTATATTACACGATTTCTAGAATTAAACTAGAAACTAAATGGTGAACAATACATTGTTGTTAACAAAATCAAAGAATTTAATAAATTTAAAATATGCGATTTCATTTTTAAAGTAAAAAACACCATATATTTCAAGTCTATAGTACCCGATTTCTACAAACAAATGTTGCAACTTTAAAAATATAAAAAATTGTGTAAATTAAACTAGAAACTTCATGGTAAACAATACATTGATTTAAAGAAAAATTAAAAATTTAATAAATTTTAAATATGCGTTTTCATTTTTTAGTAAATAACACCCTATTTTTCAAGTGCATAGTACACAATTTCTAGAAACAAATGTTGATATTTTAAAAATATTCAATATAGTGTTAATTAAGCAAGGAACTTCATGGTGAACAATACATTGTTTTACAAAAAACAAATAATTTAATAAATTTAAAATATGCGTTTTGATTTTCAAAGTAAAAAACACCCTATTTTTCAAGTGTATAAGTACACGATTTCTAGAAACAAATGTTGATATTTTAAAAATATAAAAAAATAGTGTAAATTAAGCTAGAAACTTCATGGTGAACAATACATTGTTGTGAAAAAATCAAATAATTTAATAAATTTAAAATATGCGTTTTTATTTTTAAAGTTAAAAACACCCTATATTTCAAGTCTATAATTCATGATTTCTACAAACTAATGTTGCAATTTTTAAAATATAAAAAATTATATAAATTAAGGTAGAAACATCCTGGTAAATGATACATTGAAAAAAAAAATTTAATAAATTTAAAATACGCGTTTTAATTTTTAAAGTAAAAAATACCTTATATTTCAAGTCTATAGTACACGATTTCTACAAACTATTGTTGTAATTTTAAAAATATAAAAAAATAGTTTAAATTAAGCTAGAACATTCATGGCGAACAATAAATAGTTGTCAAAAAAATCATATAATTTAATAATTTAAAAATATGTGTTTTCATTTTTTTAGTTAAAAACGCCCTATTTTTCAAGTGTATAGTACACGATTTCTAGAAACAAATGTTGATAATTTAACAATATAAAAAATATTGTAAATTAAGCTAGAAACATCTTGATGAACAATACATTGTTCTCAAAAAATTCAGATAATTTATTAAATTTAAAATATGTGTTTTGATTTTTAAAGTAAAAACGACCCTATTTTTCAAGTGTATAGTACACGATTTCTAGAAACAAATGTTGTGATTTTAAAAATATCAAAAAATAGTGTAAATTAAGCTATAATCTTCATGGTGAACAATACATTTTTGTCAAAAAAATCAAATAATTAAATAAATTTAAAATATCGGTTTTCGTTTTTAGAGTAAAAAAACCCTATATGTCAAGTCTATAATCAACGATTTCTACCAACAAATGTTGCAATTTTAAAAATATAAAAAAATATGTAAATTAAGCTAGAAACTTCATGGTAAAAATATATTGATTTAAAAAAATTAAATAATTTAATAAATTTAAAATATGCGTTTTCATTTTTTAAGTAAAAATAGAACATGATTTCTACATAAAAATGTTAAAATTTTAAAAATATAAAAAATTGTGTAAATTAAGCTAGAAACTTCATGGTAAACAATACATTGATTTAAAAAAAATAAATAATTTAATAAATTTAAAATATGTGTTTTCATTTTTTAGTAGAACACACACTATTTTTCAAGTGTATAGTACACGATTTCAAGAATTAAGCTAGAAACTTCATGGTGAACAATACATTGTGGTTAAAAAAAATCAAATAATTTAAAAATTTTAAAATATGGGTTTTCATTTTTAAAGTAAAAAACACCATATATTTCAAGTATAATACACGATTTCTACAAAAGAAAGTTGCAGTTTTAAAAATACAAAAAATTGTGCAAATTAAGCTAGAAACTTCATGGTAAAAATTACATTGTGGTTAAAAAAATCAAATAATTTAATAAATTTAAAATATGTGTTTTCATTTTTTTAGTAAAAAACACACTATTTTTCAAGTGTAAAGTACACGATTTCAACAAACAAATGTTGCAATTTTAAAAATATAAATTTTTTTGTAAATTAAGCTAGAAACTTCATGGTAAACGATACATTGATTTGAAAAAATTAAATAATTTAATAAATATAAAATATGCGTTTTAATTTTTAAAGTAAAAAACACCATATATTTCAAATCTATAATACACGATTTCTACAAAAGAAGGTTGCAGTTTTAAAAATATAACAAATTATGCAAATTAAGCTAGAAACTTTATGGTGAACAATACATTGTTGTCAAAAAAATCAAATAATTTAATAAATTTAAAATATGTGTTTTCATTTTTTTAGTAAAAAACACACTATTTTTCAAGTTTATAGTGCACGATTTCAAGAATTAAGCTAGAAACTTCATGGTGAACAATACGTTGTTGTTAAAAAAAATCAGATAATTTAAGAAATTTAAAACATGCGTTTTCATTTTTAAAGTAAAAAACACCATATATTTCAAGTCTATAATACACGATTTCTACAAACAAATGTTGATTTTTTTAAAAATATAAAAAATAGTGTAAATAAGGCTAGAAAATTCATGGTTAACAATACATTGTTGACAAAAAAATAAAATAGTTTAATAAATTTAAAATAAGTGTTTTCTAGAAATTTATGTTGATATTTTAAAATTATAAAAAATAGTTTAAATTAAGCTAAAAACTTGTTGGAGAACAATACATTGTTGTCCAAAAAATCAAATATTTTAAAAAATTTAAACTATACATATTGATATTTAAAGTAAAAAACACCTTATTTTTCAAGTGTATAATACACGATTTCTACAAACAAATGTTGCAATTTTAAAAATATAAAAAATTATGTAAATTAAGCTAGAAACTTAATGGTAAACAATATATTGATTTAAAAAAAAATAATTTAATAAATTTAAAATATGTATTTTCATTTTTAATGTAAAAAATTCCCTATATTTCAAGTCTATAGTACACGATTTCTACAAACAAATGTTGCAATTTTAAAAATATAAAACATAGTGTAAGTTAACCTAGAAAATTCATGATGAACAATACGTTGTTGTCAAAAAAATCATATAATTTAACAAATTTAAAATATGCGTTTTCATTTTTAAAGTAAATAACACTTTATATTTCAAGTTTATAGTACACGATTTCTACAAACAAATGTTGATATCTTAAAAATGTAAAAAACCATCGTAAATTAAGCTAGAAAATTCATGGTGAACAATATATTGTGGTCAAAAAATCAAATAATTTAATAAATTAAAAATATGGGTTTTCATTTTTAAAGTAAAAAACGCCCTATTTTTCAAGTGTATAGTACATGATTTCTTGAAA
Source organism: Cyamopsis tetragonoloba (assembly GCA_037177725.1). Lineage (NCBI taxonomy): Eukaryota > Viridiplantae > Streptophyta > Magnoliopsida > Fabales > Fabaceae > Cyamopsis > Cyamopsis tetragonoloba. Next base: position 60,666,347 of record CM074122.1, on the reverse strand, counting down.
CAAATGCTGATATTTTAAAAGTATAAAAAAATAGTGTAAATTAAGCAAGAAACTTCATGGTAAACAATACATTATTTTAAAAAATATCAAATAACTTAATAAATTAAATCATGCGTTTTCAATTTTTTTGTAAAAACACCCTATTTTTCAAGTGTATACTACACGATTTCTAGAACAAAAGTTGATATTTTAAAAATATAAAAATTTTGTCAATTAAGCTAAAAACTTTAAGGTGAACAAGACATTGTTGTCAAAAAAATCAAATAATTTAAGAAATTTAAAAAATGCCTTTTTCATTTTTAAACTAATAAACACACTACATTTCATGTCTATAGTACATGATTTCTAGAAACAAATGTTACTATTTTAAAAATACAAAAAATATTGTAAATTAAGCTTGATTCTTCTTGGTGAAAAATACCTTGTTGTCAAAAAAATCAAATAATTTAATAAATTAAAAATATGCATTTTCATTTTTAAAGTAAAAAACACTCTATATTTCAAGTCTATAATACACTATTTTTACAAACAAATGTTGAAATTTTAAAAATATGAAAAATTGTGTAAATTAACGTAGAAACTTCATGGTGAACAATACATTGATTTCAAAAAATTTAAATAATTTAATAAATTTAAAATATGCGTTTTTATTTTTTTAGTAAAAACCATCCTGTTTTTCAAGTGTATAGTACACGAGTTCTAGAAAAAAAATGTTGATATTTTAAGAATATAAATAAAAGGGTAAATTAAGCTAGAAACTTCATGGAGAACAATACATTGTTGTCAAGAAATTAAAAAAATTTAACAAATTTAAAATATGCGTTTTCATTTTTATAGAAAAAAACACTCTATTTTTCAAGTGTATAAATCACGATTTCTAGAAACAAATGTTGATATTTTAAAAATATAAAAAATAGTGTAAATTAAGCAAGAAACATCATGGGGAACAATACATTTTTGTCAAAAACATCAAATAATTTATTAAATTTAAAATATGCGTTTTTATTTTTAAAGTAATCAACACCCTACATTTCATGTCTATAGAACACGATTTCGAGAAACAAATGTTGATATTTTAAATATAAAAAATAGTGTAAATTAAGCTAGAAACTTCATGGTGAACAATTCATTGTTGTCAAAAAAGTCAAAAAATTTAATAAACTTAAAATATGGGTTTTAATTTTTAAAGTAAAAAACACCCTATATTTCAAGTGTATAGAATACAATTTCTAGAAACAAATGTTGATATTTTAAAAATATAAAAAATAGTGTAAATTAAGCTAGAAACTTATTGGTGAACAATACATTGTTGTCAAAAAAAATTAAATAATTTAATAAACTTAAAATATGCGTTTTGATTTTTAAAGTAAAAACACTCTATTTTTAAAGTGTATAGTACTCGATTTCTAGAAATAAATGTTTCAATTTTAAAAATATATAAAATAGTAAAAATTAAACTATAAACTTCATGGTTAACAATCCATTGTTTTAAAAAAAATCAAAAAAACTAATAAATTTAAAATATGCGTTTTCATTTTAAAGTAAAAAACACCCTATATTTCAAGTCTATACACGATTTCTACAAACAAATGTTTCAACTTTAAAAATACGAAAATTTGTGTCAATTAAGCTAGAAACTTCATGGTGAACAGTAGATGGATTTCAAAAAAAACTAAATAATTTATTAAATTTAAAATATGCGTTTTCATTTTTAAAGTAACAAACACCCTATTTTTCAAGTGTATGGTACACGATTTCTGGAAAAAAAAATGTTGATACCTTAAGAATATAAAAAGTGTAAATTAAGCTAGAAACTTCATGGATAACAATAAATATAGTACTCGATTTCTAGAAATAAATATTTCAATTTTAAAAATATATAAAATTGTAAAAATTACACTAGAAACTTCATTGTTTAACAATACATTGTTTTCAAAATAATCAAAATAATTAATAAATTTAAAATATGCGTTTTCATTTTTAAAGTAAAAAACACCCTATTTTTCAAGTGTATGGAACACGATTTCTAAAAACAAATGTTGCAATTTTTAAAATATAAATCAAATAGTGTTAATTAAGCTAGAAACTTTATTGTAAACCGTACATGGATGTAAAAAAAATCAAATAATTTAATAAATTGAAAATATGTTTTCAATTTTTTAGTAAAAAACACTCTATTTTTCAAGTGCATAGTACACTATTTCTAGAAACAAATGTTGATATTTTAAAAATATTAAATATAGTGTTAATTAAGCTAGGAACTTCATGGTGAACAACACATTGTTTTAAAAAAAAACAAATAATTTAATAATTTTAAAATACGCATTTTCATTTTTTTAATAAAAAACACCCTATTTTTCAAGTGTATAGTACAATATTTCTAGAAACAAATATTGATATATTAATAATATAAAAAGATAGTGTAAATTAAGCAAGTAACTTTATGGTGAACAATACATTGTTGTCAATAAAATAAAATAATTTAATAAATTGAAAATATACGTTTTCATTTTTATAGTTAAAAACCCCTTTTTTTTCAAGAGTATAGTACAGGATTTCTAGACACAAATGTTGATATTTTAAAAATATAAAAAATAGTTTAAATTAAGCTAGAAACTTCATGGTGAACAATACATTGTTGTCAAAAAAATCAAATAATTTAAAAAATTCAAAATATGCGTTTTCATTTTTAAAGTAAAAAACACCCTATTTTTCAAGTGTATAGAACACAATTTCTAGAAACAAATATTGCAATTATCGAAATATAAACAATTGTGTAAATTAGGCCAGAAACTTCAAGGGGAAAATTACATTATTTCAATTTTTAAAAATGAAAATGAATCTTTCAATTTATAAAATATGATAATAATTGTAAAAATTCAGCTAGAAACTTTATGGGGAACAATAGAATGTTTTCAAAAAAGATCAAATAATTAAAGAAAATTAAAATATGCATTTTAATTTTTCTAGTAAACAACACCCTATTTTTCAAGTGTATCGAACATGATTTCTAGAAACAAATGTTGCAATTTTTAAAATATAAATCAAATAGTGTTAATTAAGCTAGAAACTTTACTGTAAACCGTACATGGTTGTAAAATAAATCAAATAATTTAATAAATTGAAAATATGTTTTCAATTTTTTAGTAAAAAACACTCTATTTTTCAAGTGCATAGTACACTATTTCTAGAAACAAATGTTGATATTTTAAAAATATTTAATATAGTGTTAATTAAGCTAGTAACTTCATGGTGAACAATACATTGTTTTAAAAAAAAAACAAATAATTTAATAATTTTAAAATACGCATTTTCATTTTTTTAGTAAAAAACACCCTATTTTTCAAGTGTATAGTACAATGTTTCTAGAAACAAATATTGATATATTAATAATATAAAAAGATAGTGTAAATTAAGCAAGTAACTTTATGGTGAACAATACATTGTTGTCAATAAAATAAAACAATTTAATAAATTGAAAATATACGTTTTCATTTTTATAGTTAAAAACCCCCCTTTTTTTTCAAGAGTATAGTACCGGATTTCTAGACACAAATGTTGATATTTTAAAAATATAAAAAATAGTTTACATTAAGCTAGAAACTTCATGGTGAACAATACATTGTTGTCAAAAAAATCAAATAATTTAATAAATTCAAAATATGCGTTTTCATTTTTAAAGTAAAAAACACCCTATTTTTCAAGTGTATAGAACACAATTTCTAGAAACAAATGTTGCAATTATAGAAATATAAACAATTGTGTAAATTAGGCCAGAAACTTCAAGGGGAAAATTACATTATTTCAATTTTTAAAAATGAAAATGAATCTTTCAATTTTTAAAATATGATAATAATTGTAAAAATTCAGCTAGAAACTTTATGGGGAACAATAGAATGTTTTCAAAAAAAATTAAAATATGCATTTTAATTTTTCTAGTAAACAACACCCTATTTTTCAAGTGTATGGAACACGATTTCTAGAAACAAATGTTGCAATTTTTAAAATATAAATCAAATAGTGTTAATTAAGCTAGAAACTTTACTGTAAACCGTACATGGTTGTAAAATAAAACAAATAATTTAATAAATTGAAAATATGTTTTCAATTTTTTAGTAAAAAACACTCTATTTTTCAAGTGCATAGTACACTATTTCTAGAAACAAATGTTGATATTTTAAAAATATTAAATATAGTGTTTATTAAGCTAGGAACTTCATGGTGAACAATACATTGTTTTAAAAAAAAACAAATAATTTAATAATTTTAAAATACGCATTTTAATTTTTTTAGTAAAAAACACCTTATTTTTCAAGTGTATAGTACAATATTTCTAGAAACAAATGTTGCAATTATAGAAATATAAACAATTGTGTTAATTAAGCTAGAAACTTCAAGGGGAAAATTACATTATTTCAATTTTTAAAAATGAAAATGAATCTTTCAATTTTTAAAATATGATAAAAATTGTAAAAATTCAGCTAGAAACTTTATGAGGAACAATAGAATGTTTTCAAAAAAAATAAAATAATTAAAAAAAATTAAAATATGCATTTTAATTTTTCTAGTAAACAACACCCTATTTTTCAAGTGTATAGTACACGATTTCTAGAAACAAATGTTGCTATTTTAAAAATATAAAACATAGTGTAAATTAAGCTAGAAACGTCTTGGTGAACAATACTTTGTTGTCAAAAATAAAAATAATTATATAAATTTAAAATATGAGTTTTCATTTTTTTAGTTAAAAACACCCTATTTTTAACGTATATAGTACACAATTTATAGAAACAAATGTTGATATTTTAAAAATAAAAAAAAAGTGTAAATTAAGATAGAAACTTCTTGGTGAAAAATACATTGTTGTCAAAAAAATAATTTAATATATTTAAAATATGCATTCCAATTTTTAAAGTAAAAAACACCCTTTTTTTAAAGTGTATAGTACACGATTTCTAGAAACAAATGTTGATATATTAAAAATATAAAAAGATATTGTCAATTAAGCAAGAAACTTCATGGTGAACAATACATTATTGTCAAAAATCAAATAATTAAATAAATTTAAAATATGCATTTTTATTTTTATAGTAAAAAATACCTTATTTTTCAAGTGTATAGTACAGGATTTCTAGAAACAAATGTTGATATTTTAAAAATATAAAAAATAGTGTAAATTAAGCTAGAAACTTCATGGTGAACAATACATTGTTGTCAAAAAATTCAAATAATTTAATAAATTTAAAATATGCATTTTCATTTTTAAAGTTAAAAACACCCTATATTTCAAGTGATAGTACGCGATTTCTAGAAATGAATCTTCCGATTTTTAAAATATAAAAAATTGTAAAAATTAAGCTAGAAACCTTATGAGGAACAATAGATGGTTTTCAAAAAAATCAAATAATTAAAAAAAATAAAATATGTATTTTCATTTTTAAAGTAAAAAACACCCTATTTTTCAAGTGTATAGTACACGATTTCTAGACACAAATGTTTATATTTTAAAAATATAAAAAATAGTGTAAATTAAGCTAGAAACTTCTTGGTGAACAGTATATTAATGTAAAAAAAATCAAATAATTATATAAATTTAAAATATGCGTTTTCACTTTTTTAGTTAAAAGGACCCTATTTTTCAAGTGTATAGTACACGATTTATAGAAACAAATGTTGATATTTTAAAAATATAAAAAATAGTGTAAATTAAGCTAGAAACTTCTTGGTGAACATTACATTGTTTTCAAATAAATAAAATAATTTAATAAATTTAAAATATGCGTTTTGATTTTTAAAGTAAAAAACACCGTATTTTTCAAGTGTATAGTACGCAATATCTTGAAATAAATGTTTTAATTTTAAAAATATATTAAATTGTAAAAATTAAGCTAGAAACTTTATGGGGAACAATAGATTGTTTTCTAAAAAATCAAATAATTTAATAAATTTAAAATATGCATTCTAATTTTTAAAGTAAAAAACACCCTTTTTTTCAAGTCAACGATTTCTAGAAACAAATGTTAATATATTAAAAATATAAAAAGATAGTGTAAATTAAGCAATAAACTTCATGGTGAACAATACATTGTTTTCAATTAAATCAAAAAAATTAATAAATCTAAAATATGCGTTTTCATGTTTTTAGTAAAAAAACACCATATTTTTCAAGTGTATAAATCACGATTTCTAGAAACAAATGTTGCAATTTTAAAACTATAATTAATTGTGTAAATTAAGCTAGAAACTTCATGGTGAAAAATACATTGTTGTCAAAAAAATCAAATAATTTAATAAATCTAAAATATGCGTTTTCATTTTTAAAGTAATAAACACCCTACATTTCATGTCTATAGTACACGATTTTTAGAAACAAATGTTGATATTTTAAATATAAAAAAAAGTGTAAATTAAGCAAGAAACTTCATGGTGAACAATTCATTGTTGTCAAAAAAAAATCAAACAACTTAATAAACTTAAAATACGCGTTTTAATTTTTAAAGTAAAAAACACCCTATTTTTCAAGTGTATAGAACACGATTTACAGAAACAAATGTTGATATTTTAAAAATATAAAAAAATAGTGTAAATTAAGCTAGAAACTCCATGGTGAACAATACATTGTTGTCTAAAAAATCAAAAAATTTAAAATTAAAACAAAACAAATAAATACTCATTATTAAACAAAGAATATTGAAATCTGCAATTTCTAAAAAAAAAAAAAAAATCAAAAATTAAAACTTCAAGTTAAGGTTAATAAAAGCCTAAATAGCATTTTGAAAACAAATAGCATATAAATTAAAAAAGGAAAACAAGTTAAGGTTAATAAAAAACAAAGTGAAAACAGATATAAATTAAAAAAGGAAAACAACTCCCCTATCATCATTCGTAAACTAAACTTCCCAAATAGCATTTTGAAGGCGCCATTAGTAGTGTTCTCTCGAAATCCACTTCTCCATCATCAGATAAAAGTTATATTTAATCCAACAAGTGACTGAAAACTAAAATAAACCATAAAAAATAAAAATTCAGAAGTTTCTTTTTACATTCACTTCTAAATAGTTAGAAGAAGTACATGATACCTTGGGAATGAGCTTCTTAGATGCTATCCATAATATTTTTGGCATCCCATAATTCATTCTTGTGATATTAAGATCGTCACACCTAGCGTGGAAACCGCCATGCCTAGGCGGCCGCCAAATCTACCGAACAAAACAAAATGAGACAAAATTAACCAAAATAATATAAATACAAAAAGATAAAATTAAAACATAAAACCTACTACACAAAAATAAAAACAAATAAAAAAACAGATATAAATTAATAAGGAAAACAACTCCCCTAACATAATTGGAGAACTAGACTTCCCTCATAGTATTTAGAAGGCGCCATCAATGGTGTTCTCTCAAAATCCATGGCTCTATCATCAGATGAAAGTCTTATTTAATCCAACCAAGTGACTGAAAACTAAAATAAACCAGAAACTAAAAAAGCTAATAATAAAAATATTAGACGCAAAGACAAATAAAAAAATTAAGAACTTTCTTTATATATTCACTTCTAAAGTGTTAGAAAAAGATAACTGTTTAACTTGCAAAAAAATGTACATGAACCCTTTGGAATGAGCTTCTTAGATGCTATCCATAATATTTTTGGCATCCCATAATTTATTCTTGTGATATTAAGATTGTCACACCTAGGCGTGGAAACCGCCACGCCTAGGCGGCCGCTAAATCTACCAAAAAAAACAAAATGAGACAAAATAAACCAAAACACAATAAATTCAAAAAGATAAAACAAATAAAATCAAAACCAAAAATTAATAAAAATAAAAACAAAACAACTAACAAAAAAAAACTAAAAAATGACTTAAAAACAAGAGTTATCAAACCTCATACTTAGGTATTTACTTGGGGCCCCAAGTAAACAAAACTAAGACAAACTTTAAAAAAAATGACAAGGCACAAACAAAGAACAAAATAAGAAAAATAAAATAAAAACACCAAAATTTCAAGTTAACATTAATAAAAGCCTAAAACCTACTAAACAAAAAAAAGATATAAATTAGAAAGAAAACAACTCCCCTATCATCGTTCGTGACCTAGACTTCCCTCATAACATTTTGAAGGCGCCATCAGTAGTGTCCTCTTGAAATCCACTGCTCCATCATCAGATGAAAGTCATATATAATTCAACCAAATGATTGAAAACTAAGATAAACCAGAAACAAAAAAAGATAACAAGAAAAATATTAAAAAAAAGACAAATAAAAAAATTTCAGAAATTTCTTCCTACATTCACTTCTAAATTGTTAGAAGATAACCGCTTATCTTACAAAAAAAAAGTACAAGATACCGTGGGAATAAGCTTCTTAGATGTTATCCATAATATTTTTGGCATCCCATAATTCATTCTTGTGATATTAAAATCGTCAAAACCTAGAAGTGGAAACTGCCACACCTAGACGGCCGCCAAATCTACTAAAAAACCAAAATGAGGCAAAATAAAAAAAAACAAAATAAATACAAAAAGATAAAACAAATAAAATTAAAACCTACAATTAATAAAAATTAAAAAAAAATAACTAACAAAAACAAACCAAAAGCTTACTTAAAAACTATAGTGATCACACCCCATACTTAGTTGTTTACTTGGGGCCCCAAGTAAATTAAACTAAGACAAGCTCAAAATTAATGAAAAGGCACAAACAGTGAACAAAATGAGAAAAAAAAACAATAAAATTTCAAGTTAAAGTTAACAAAACCCTAAAACCTACTACAAAAATAAAAAAACAGGTATAAACTCCCCTATCATCAATTGTAAACTAGACTTCCCAAGTAGCAGTTTTAAGGCGCCATCAGTAGTGTCCTCTCGAAATCCCCTTCACCATCAACAGATAAAAGTTATATTTAATCCAACCAAGTGATTTAAAACTAAAATAAACCATAAAAAAGAAAAGCTAATGAGAAAAATATTAAACAAAAAAACAAATAAAAAAAATTCAGAAGTTTCTTTTTACATTCAGTTCTAAATTGTTAGAAGAAGTAGCTTGCAAGAAAAAGTACATGATACTTTCGGAATGAGCTTCTTAGATGCTATCCATAATATTTTTGGCATCCCATAATTCATTCTTATGATATTAAGATCGTCAAACCTAGACGTGGAAACCGCCACGCCTAGTCGGCCGCCAAATCTACCAAACAAAACAAAATGAGACAAAATAAACCAAAACAATATAAATACAAAAAGATAAAACAAATAAAATTAAAACCTACAATAAATAAAAAAAATAAAAAATAAAAACAACTAACAAAAACAAACCGAAAAATGACTTAGAAACTAGAGTTATCACACCCCATACTTAGTTGTTTACTTGGGGTTCCAAGTAAACAAAACTAAGACAAACTCAAAATTAATGACAAGGCACAAATAGAGAACAAAATGAAAAAAAAAAACAAAAATTTCAAGTTAAGGTTCATAAAAACCTAAAACCTACTACACAAAAATAATCACAAATAAAAAAACAGATGCAAATTAAAAACGAAAACAACTCCTCTATTATCATTCGTGAAATATACTTCCCTCACAGCAATTTGAAGGCGCCATTAGTAGAGTCCTATCCAAATCCACTGCTCCATCATCAGATGAAAGTCTTGTTTAATCCAACCAAGTGACTGAAAACTAAAATAAACAAGAAACTAAAAAAGCTAATAAGAAAAATATTAAACAAAAAAACAAATAAAAAAATTCAGAAACTTCTTTTTACATTCACTTCTAAATTGTTAGAATAAGATAATAGTTTATCTTGCAAAAAAAAGTATATGATACCTTGGGAATGAGCTTCTTCGATGCTATCCATAACATTTTTGGCATCCCATAATTCATTCTTGTGATATTAAAATCGTCAAACCTAGGCTTGGAAATCGCCATGCCTAGACGGCCGCCAAAATCTACTAAAAAGATGAGGCAAAATAAACAAAAACAAAAAACAAAAAGATAAAACAAATAAAATTAAAACCTACAATTAAAAAAAATAAAAACAAAATAACTAACAAAAACAAACCGAAAAATGACTTAAAAACTAGAGTTATCGCACCCCACACTTAGTTGTTTACTTGGGGCCCCAAGTAAACAAAACTAAGATAAACTCAAAATGAAATGACCATGAGAAAAAAAAAAACATCATAATTTTAAGTTAGGGTTAATAAAAGCCTAAAACCTACTACAAAAAAATAAAAACAAATAATAAAACAGATATAAATTAATAACGAAAACAGCTCCCCTATCATAAATTGTGAACTAGACTTCCCTTAAAACATTTAGAAGGCGCAATCAGTAGTGTTCTCTCAAAATTCACTGCTCTATCATCAAATGAAAGTCTTATTTAATCCAACCAGATATAAATTAGAAAGGAAAACAACTCCCCTATCATCGTTCGTGAACTAGACTTCCCTCATAGCATTTTGAAGGAGCCATCAGTAGTGTCCTCTTGAAATCCACTGCTCCATCATCACATGAAAGTCATATTTAATCAAACCAAATGATTGAAAACTAAAATAAACCAGAAACAAAAAAAGATAATAAGAAAAATATTAAAACAAACACAAATAAAAAAATTTCAGAAATTTCTTTCTACATTCACTTCTAAATTGTTAGAAGAAGATAACCGCTTATCTTGCAAAAAAAAAAGTACAAGATACCGTGGGAGTGAGCTTCTTAGATGCTATCTATAATATTTTTGGAATCCCATAATTTATTCTTGTGATATTAAAATCGTCAAAACCTAGGTGTGGAAACCGCCAAATCTACTAAAAAAACAAAATGAGGCAAAATAAAACAAAAACAAAAAAAATACAAAAAGATAAAACAAATAAAATTAAAACAATTAATAAAAATTAAAAAAAATAAGTAACAAAAACAAACCGAAAAATGACTTAAAAACTAGACACATCACTCCCCATACTTAGTTGTTTACTTGGGGACCCAAATAAACTAAACTAAGACAAACTCAAAATTAATGAAAAGGCACAAACAGTGAACAAAATGAGAAAAATAAAAAAAAACACCAAAATTTCAAGTTAAGGTTAATAAAACCCTAAAACCTACTACACAAATAAAAAAAGCTGGTATAGATTAAAAAAAGGGGAATAAATTAAAAAAGGAAAATAACTCCCCTATCATCATTTGTAAACTAGACTTCCCAAATAGCATTTTGAATGCGCCATCAGTAGTGTCCTCTCAAAATCCACTTCTCCATCATTAGATAAAACTCGTATTTAATCCAACCAAGTGACTGAAAACTAAAATAAACCATAAAAAAGAAAAGATAATAAGAAAAATATTAAATCAAAAAACAAATTAAAAAAATTCAGAAGTTTCTTTTTACATTCAGGTCTAAATTGTTAGAAGAAGATAATCGTTTAGCTTGCAAAAAAAAAAAAATACATGTTACCTTGGGAATGAGCTTCTTAGATGCTATCAATAATATTTTTGGCATCCCATGATTCATTCTTGTGATATTAAGATCGTGACACCTAGGCGTGGAAACTGCCACGCCTAGGCGGCCGCAAAATCTACCAAACAAAACAAAATGAGACAAAATAAACCAAAACAATATAAATACAAAAAGATAAAACAAATAAAATTAAAACCTATAGTAAATAAAAAAAACAAAACAACTAACAAAAACAAATTGAAAAATGACTTAGATACTAGAGTTATCACACCTTGTACTTAGTTGTTTACTTGGGCCCCAAGTAAACAAAACTAAGACAAACTCAAAATTAGTGACAAGGCACAAACAGAGAACAAAATAAGAAAAAAAAAACACAAAAATTTTAATTTAGGTTAATAAAAGCCTAAAACCTACTACACAAAAATAAATACAAATAAAAAAACTAATGTAAATTAAAAACGAAAACAACCGCCCTATCATCATTCGTGAACTATACTTCACTCATAGAAATTTGAATGTGACATCATTAGCCCTATCCAAATCCACTGCTCCATCATTAGATGAAAGTCATATTTAACCCAACCAAGTGACTGAAAACTAAAATAAAACAAAAACTAAAAATGCTAATAAGAAAAATATTAAACAAAATTCAGAAACTTCTTTTTACATTAACCTCTAAATTTTTAGAATAAGATAATAGTTTATCATGCATAAAAAGTACATGATACTTTGGGAATGAGCTTCTTCGATGCTATCCATAATATTTTTGGCATCCCATAATTCATTCTAGTGATATTAAGATCTTCACACCTAGGCGTGGAAACCGCCATGCCTAAGCGGCCGCCAAATCTACCAAAAAAAACAAAATGAGACAACATAAACCAAAACAATATAACTACAAAAAGATTAAACAAATAAAATTAAATACTACAATAAATAAAAATAAAAAAAACAACAAACAAAAACAAACCGAAAAATGACTTAGAAACTAGAGTTGTCGCACCCAATACTTAGTTGTTTTCTTGGGTCCCCAAGTAAACAAAACAAGACAAACTCAAAATTAATGACAAGGGGCAAACAAAGAACAAAATGAGAAAAAAAAACACCAAAATTTCAAGTTAAGGTTAATAAAAGCCTAAAACCTACTACACAAATAAAAAAAACAGATATAAATTAGAGAGGAAAACAACTCCCTTATCATCGTTCGTGAACTAGACTTCTCTCATAGCATTTTGAATGCGCCATCAGTAGTGTCCTCTTGAAATCCACTGCTCCATCATCAGATGAAAGTCATATTTAAACCAACCAAATGATTGAAAACTAAAATAAACCAGAAACAAAAAAGATAACAAGAAAAATATTAAAACAAAGACAAATAAAATTTTTTTAGAAATTTGTTACTACATTCACTTCTAAATTGTTAGAAGAAGATAACCGCTTATCTTGCAAAAAAAAGTACATGATACCGTGGGAATGAGCTTCTTAGATGCTATCCATAATATTTTTGGCATCCCATAGTTCATTCTTGTGATATTAAAATCATCACACCTACGCGTGGAAACCGCCACGCCTAGGTGGCCACCAAATCTACCAAAAAAAAACAAAATGAGACAAAATAAACCAAAACAATATAAGTACAAAAAGATTAAACAAATAAAATTAAATCCTACAATAAATAAAAATAAAAAAAAACAACTAACAAAAACAAACCAAAAAATGACTTAAAAACTAGAGTTATCACACCCCATACTTAGTTGTTTACTTGGGGCCCCAAGTAAACTAAACTAAGACAAACTCAAAATTAATGAAAAGGCACAAACAGTGAACAAAATGAGAAAAATAAAAAACAACACCAAAATTTCAAGTTAAGGTTAACAAAACCTAAAACCTACTACACAAATAAAAGGAAAACAACTCCCCTATCATCAATTGTAAACTAGGCTTCGCAAATAGCATTATGAAGGCGCCATCAGTAGTGTCCTCTCGAAATCCACTTCTCCATCATCAGTCAAATTTTATTTTATAATTTTATCAAATCTTTTTGAATTTTCAAAGTTATTTTTTGGACACGGTTAAAAAATGGTTTATTATTATAGTCAAAATTTAGTTTTAAAAATGTTATTTTGGTATATTTTTATAACTTAAAAAATTGTATATATTTATAAATATAAATAGTTTAATTTTTTTAATTTTTATGTAAATAATTTTATAATAAACTTAAATAAATATTTCATTATAATTTTTAAATAAAAATTATAAATTTTTAGAGTTTGTCATAATTTCTTTTTTACGAAGGAATTGCGAGCCATCATTCCTTCACAACATAATAAAATTATAACAAATTCTGATTGTGACGACATTGCGAGGGATAGATGCGTAGCAAAATTTCAATTTATTTTTAGTCTCCATAGCGAGGGAATTTTTTCCCTCGCTAATTAATTAAATTATTATAAATTAATTTTGCGACGGAATTGTGAGAGGTTGATATGTAGCCAAACTTCAATTTATTCTTTTGTAGCGTTTGTGAGGGAATTGTGAGGAATAAATCACTTGTTAACTGTCTATTGAATTTTTTTAGAAAAAATCGCAAGGGATTAGTGAGGGTTTAAATTCGCTCGCAAAATTTCGCCCCTAACTCCTTGCTATTCCCTCACTAGTATCATTCAAAATTTCGCTTCAGTGGTTTTCTAAGAAATAGCGATATATAGAACTTACATTCCTCACAAATGTCTCGGTATATAGCGGGGGATTGGCGAGGGATTTTTCTGTCGCGAAATTCCCTGGCTATCCCGCAAATTCTTGTAGTGCCAAAACCCATAAAACACTAAAAAAACCCAAACCCCCAAGTAAAAATAATTCTCCATGAAACCAAAGAGAACAGGCCAAAACCCATTAAAAACCTTGAAAAGCCCCTACAAATCTCAATAATACTCTAAAACCCCAAATCAAACCCTAAAAATCCCATGAGAAGCCTAAAAAACCATCAAAATGCCCTAAACCCTAGAAAACCCCCAACATAACACCTCCTACAATCCAAGAAACCCATAAAATCCTATAAACCCGCTAACACCCTAAAAACAATATAATACTCTCTCAATCCATAGGAAACGGGCCAAAACCCGTCAAAAACCTTGGAAGACACCTAAAATTCCTAGAAAAGCACTAAAATTCCCTAAAAATCCTAGTAATACACTAAAAGCCCTTTATCAATCCCCAAAAGTCCCATGAAAACCCTATAAACTCACTAACATCCTAAAAACAACCCAAAACTCAAATAAACCCTTAAAACACTAGAAAAACACCCAAACCCCCCAAAACCCAAGAAACACAAAAGAAAACACAATGTATAATTAGTCTGATATATATAGGTATTAATTTCAAGTAAACTATTTTTGTCATAATCATAAAGACATGAACAATCACAATGAAACTTATTACTTGCTCTCTATATACTTATTTTCCTTTTACATCGAAAGCATACATTTGATTTGTGTCAGAGAGAAATGTTAAACTATAGTATTAAATTAGGAGCAATCATACACGCCCATGCAAATGATGTTGTCTAATGACATGTTTTGAACAATTAACAATTAATTAATTTGTGCAAAGAACATATCCCATAAGAAAGTCAGTACCCATTATGTCATACAAAGAAGCTGTAATTTCCGTCTAGATAGGTCACAAAAGCAAACAAGCTAATATTTTGGAAAAAAGAAAAAGAAAGAAAGCAAATGAACATATCTAAAGAAAGAAAGCAAGAAAAAGAAAGGAAGGTAACTTTCAGAAGATCATAGCATGAGTCACGAGTAAACATTGATTACACAAAAACAAATCACAGAAATTTCCCCTAAATTAGAAATACAAAAATACAATGTTTATCATATTCTTCAAGTGTATAGCATACAATCTTTAAAAAAATTTATGCAATTCAAAAATACAAAAAAAAAAAAACTACATTGTTTTCAAAAAAAATTCAAATGATTAAAGTAATTGAAAAACCAATTTTTTGTTTTCAAATCGAAGAATACCGTATTCTTCAACAAAAATTAAAAATATAAAAAAATTATCTAGAACTTTGAAAGTGAATAACAAATTGTTTTAAAAAAGAATCAACTAATTTAATTAATTTAAAAAAAGTTTTCATATTTAAATCGAAAAATGTCATATTCTTTAATTGTATAGTACACGATCTCTAAAATAATTGTTCTAATCTTTAAAATATAAAAAATTAAGTAAGTTGAGCTAGAAACTTTAAAGTGAATAACACATTGTTTTCATAATACTTCAAAATAATTTAGGTAATTTAAAAATGCGTTTTATTTTTTAATTGAAAAACAAGTATTCTTCAAAGTTAATAACACATTGTTTTTATAATAGTTTAAATAAATTAAGTAATTTAAAACATGTGTTTTGATTTTTAAATAAAAGGTGTCATATTTTCAAGCATATAGTACACGATCTTTAAAAAAATTGTTGCAATTTTAAAATATAAAAAAAATAATGCAAATTGAGGTAGAAGCTTCAAAGCGATTGTTTTCAATAAACTTCAAATAATTTAAGTAATTTAAAAATAATTTTTTATTTGCAAATCGAAAAATATCATATTCTTTAAGTGTATAGTACACGGTCTTTAAAAAAATTGATGCAATTTAAAAATATAAAAAATTATGTAAATTTTGCTAAACGCTTTATAAAGTGAATAACACATTGTTTTTCAAAAACCTTCAAATGATTAAAGTAATTTAAAGATGCATTATACTTTTAAATTTAAAAACACCATATTCTTCAAGTAGTACACGATCTCTAAAAAATTGTTACAATTTTAAAAAAAATAATTATGTAAATTGAGATAAAACCTTTAGAGTGAATAACTCATTGTTTTAAAAAAACTTTAAATAATTTAAGTAATTTAAAAAACGCATTTTGAATTTTAAATTGAAAAATACTGTATTATTCAAGTGTATAGTAAAGGATCTCTAAAAAATTTGATGCAATTTAAAAAAATATATGAAAATTATGTAAATTGAGCTTGAACCTTCAAATTGAATAATACATTATTTTTTAAAACCTTCAATTTTTTAAGTAATTTAATAATGTGTTTTTATTTTAAAATCAACAAATGCCGAATTTTTCAAGTGTTATAGTATACTATGTCTAAAACAGTTGTTGCAATTTTAAAAATATAAAAAATTATATAAATTGAGTTATAACCTTTAAAGTGAATAACTTATTATTTTAAAAAAAATTTAAAAAATTCAAAGAATGTGTTTTGATTTTTGAATCGAAAAAATGCCATATGCTTAGTACACGATGTCTAGTTTTTTTTTTTGTAATTTTAAAAAAATTAAAATTGTGTACATTGAGTTCAAAACTTCAAAGTTGATAATACATTATTTTAAAAAAACTTCAAAATAATTTAAATAATGTAAAAATCGTGTTTTGATTTTTAAATCAAAATGTACCATACCATTCTTTAAGTGTATAATATACTATCTCTAAAAAGTTGTTATAATCTTTAGTTTATAAAAAATTATATTATTTGAACTAAAAGCTTCAAAGCGAATAACACATTATTTTTTAAAAACTTAAAATAATTTAAGTAACTTAAAAAATGTGTTTTGATTTATAAATTGCAAAACATAGTATTATTCAAGTGTATAGTACAAGATTTCTAAATTTTTTTTATAATTTTAAAAATATAAAAAAATATGTATATTGTGCTAGAACCTTTAGAGAGAATAACACATTGTTTTAAAAAAAAACTTCAAATAATTTAAGTAATTTTAAAACACGTTTTTTATTTTTAAATAAAAAAATGCCAGAATCTTCCATTGTATGTATAGTACACAATCTCTAAAAAAATTGTTGCAATTTTTAAAATATATAAATTATATAAATTGAGTTAAAACCTTCAAATTAAACAATAAATTATTTTTAAAAAACTTCAAATATTTTACGTAATTTAAAAAACGTGTTTCGATTTTTAAATCGAAAAATGTCATATTTTTCAAGTGTTATATAGTACGTAATCTTTAAAAAATTATTGTAATTTTGAAAATATAAGAAAAATGTGTAAATTGAGTTAGAACCTTCAAAGTGAATAACATATAGTTTTCAAAAAACATCAAATAGTTTAAGAAACTAAAAAATGCATTTTTATTTTAAATTGAAAAATGACATATTTTTCAAGTGTATATTACACTAACTCTAAAAAAATTGTTGCAATTTAAAAAATATAAAAAGTTATGTAAATTGAGTTAAAACCTTCAAAGTGAATAATGCATTATTTTGAAAAAACTTCAAGTGATTTAAGTAATTTTAAAAACGAATTTTGATATTTAAATCAATTAATACTGTATTCTTTAAGTGTATAATTCACTATCTCTAAAAAATTTGTTATAATTTTAAAACTATAAAAAAATTATGTAAAATGGGCTAGAAGCTTCAAAGTGAATAACACATTCTTTTAAAAAATCTTCAAATAATTTAATTAATTTAAAAATAAAAAAAGTTTTGATTTTTAAATCCAAAACATAGTATTCTTAAGTGTATAGTGCAACAGCTCTAAAAAAATTGTTGCAATCTTAAAAATATTAAAAATTATCTAAATTGAACTAGAACCTTCGAAGTGAATAACTCACCTTGTTTTAAAAAAAATTAAATAATTTATGTAATTTAAAAAACGTGTATTGATTTTTAAATCGAAAAATGTTGTATTCCTCGAGTGTATAGTACAACATCTCTAAAAAAATTGTAGCAATTTTAAAAATACAAAAAATTATGTAAATTGAGCTAGAAGCTTCAAAATGAATAACACATTATTTTCAAAAACTTCAAATAATTTAAATAGTTTAAAAAATGTGTTTTGATTTTGGAATCATAAAATGTCATATTCTTCAAGTAAAGTAAGAATATAAAAAAATTATATAAATTGATCTATAAGCTTCAAAGTGAATAATATAATGCCCTTATTTTAAATAACCATAATTATTGCCTTTGCTGAAATAATATTGCAGAAACGTAGCATTTTTTTCGTATTCTTGTACATACATATTTAAAAATAAAAATTTTAAGACTCTAATCAGCCAAACCTTTCGGTAACCTAAATAAATACATAGGAAAAACATTATGTTGAATTTTTCTACGAATCAAAATATAGTTATGCCCTAAAAGACATTAGACGTGAGATCTTCCTGGATGCTAAATCTAAGTCTTCATAATACTTGAAAATGCTGCAACCGTGAGATATACATGACATATATCTCAAACCAATCGAAGGGAAAATCAGTATTCTCAACCACCGAATTGAAAAACCATTATTAAATGAAAAAATCACATACAATTGTCATTCTCAATTGAAGTTTTCAATTTAAAACATATCAATGCACACAGTCGACCAAAATGAATGACCTGGCAATGCAATGCAATGAAGGATTGAGCTTATCTTGAACATGGAAGCGTCCCTCCATAAACCTCATTACCATATAAACCCTCAACCCTACAAGTTATATGGTGAAGATGCCCCTATCACCCTTGTAAGTTTATCTTACAAAAGGTCTAACAAACAACATGACCCATAGTATCCTCATCCTTGAAGTTATCTGATCAAGGCTAAACAAAAGCATACATCAATTACTTATGTCACACATAAACCCTCGCCCCTACAAGTTATCTGGTGAAGGTGCCCTATCACATTTGCATATTTATGTGACGAAAAGGTTTAACAAACAACATGTCACATTGAATCCTCACCCTTGCAAGTTTATCTGATGGAGGTGCCTCGTCCACTCTTCCAAGTTATCCAATGAAGGCTCAACAAAACCATGTATCAATTACTTAAGTCACATTCATTCACAATCATATAAGCCTCATTCACAATCATACATACTTCATGTAGAGTATCATTCAATTCAAGTTATTTAATGATTCAAAAGTTTAAGAAATTACAATTTGTATATTCTTTTCATGACCACAGTACAATATTTTTAGTCAATTGGAAGGTATCCTCATCCAATTAGGGTGATTCTTATCTTGTAGAAAATTGTGTTATCTTGTCGGAAAGTTAACACAATTTCCTACAACTTCTATAAAGAAGTCGGGAGCTAATGCAAGCCTCTTCTAAGTATGATTAGTGTTAGAAACCAACCGTATCACACATCAACAACATTTGACATCATCTCCGTAAAGGATTCAAATCGTGTGTCCCCAAATCGTATCCCCAATCATGTCCCACCAATAGAATATCGATACGTCATTGAAAATATTTTCTTTAATTTTAATTTTCAATTTCCTAATAAATTTTTTTAATGACGTGGCAATATTCTATTGGTGGCACATGATTGGGGACATAATTTGGGGACATATGATTTGAATCCCTCCGTAAAATGGTTATAACTAGAGTTATATATATCCAACTAGAGTAAAACTAAGGACATTTAAAATATAAGAATATTATCTACAACTCATATGAAGATCATAAAACCCAATTTAACAAATTATATATAAAAAAATTATATAAATTAAGCTAGAAACTTCAAGGTGAATAATACATTATTTTTTCAAAAAAATGAAATAATTTAAGAAATTTAAAAGACACTTTTTAATTTTTAAATTAAAAAAATCCAAATTTTCAAGTGTATAGTACACGATTTCTAGAAAAAATGTTGCAATTTAAGAAACTTGAAAAACACATTGTTTTCCTAGGAAAAATTGAAAGTTTTAATACATTGTTTTCAAGGTGAATAATACATTTTTTTCAAAAAAATAAACAATTTAAGAAATTTGAAAAACACATTTTCATTTTTATATTGAAAAACACTCAATTTTTTAAGTTTATAGTACACGATTTATAGAAAAAATATTGCAATTTTAAAAATATAAAAATAATTTAAATTACTCTAGTCACTTCAAGGTGAGTAATACATTATTTCCAAAAAAAATAAACTATTTAAGAAATTAAAAAAAAATTCATGGTTAAATTAAAAAACACTCAATTTTTCAAGTGTATAGTACACGATTTCATGAAAATTTGTTGCGATTTTAAAAAGTAAAAAAATTATTTAAATTAGGATAGACACATGATGGTGAATAATACGTTGTTTTCAAAAAAATTAAACAATTTAAGATATTTAAAAAAACATTTTTATTTTTAAATTAAAAAACATTCAATTTTTCAAGTGTCTAGTATACGATTTTAAGAAAATTTGTTGCAATTTTAAAAATATAATAAAATTATGTAAATTAGGCTAGATACTTCAAGGTAAATAATACATTTTTTCAAAAGAAAATCAAATAAATTAAGTAATTTAAAAGACATTTTTTCTTTTTTTAAGTAAAAAATACCCAACTTTTCAAGTGTATACACGATTTCTACAAAAAATGTTGCAATTTTAAAAAAAAATATTTAAATTAGGCTAGAAACACCATGGTGAATAATACATTGTTTTAAAAAATTAAGCAATTTAGGAAATTTAAAAAAAAATATTTTTATTTTTAAATTAATAAACACCCATTATTTTCAAGTGTTATAGTACATGATTTTAAGAAAATTTGTTGTAATTTTAAAAATATAATAAAATTATGTAAATTAGTTGAGATACTTCAAGGTAGATAATACATTTTTTCAAAAGAAAATCAAATAATTTAAGTAATTTAAAAGATATTTTTTCATTTTTTAACTAAAAAACACCCACCTTTTCAAGTGTATAGAACATGATTTCCAAAAAAATTGGTTGCAATTTTAAAAATAAAAAAATTATGTAAATTAGGCTAGAAACTCCAAGGTGAATAATGCATTGTTTTCAAAAAAATAAACAATTTAAGAAATTTAAAAAAAAAACACATTTTTATTTTTAAATTAAAACACACTCAACTTTTTATTTTGGTTACAAAAAGTTTAGTTAAGGGGCAGGCCTACCCCATCCAAGGCTAGGGCATACCACCAACCTCAGCGAGGATTTATAGTAAAATTTACAGATCGCCTACCAACAAGAGCTAAATTCAACGAGATGGGACTTGTATCCCGGTTCTCACACCTGGGCTCCCAAAGGGCCCAATGGCCAAATAGGCCCACACTGCCAGTCCACACCAACAAAAATAACGTCTGCCCGAAAGGTATAAATACCAGATAATACGGTAAACCTAGGTATGACAATCTAACCCTAATACTCTACACTCTCAGATCTATCACTGACTTGAGCGTCGGAGTCTTTGCAGGTACCACCTGCTCCACGGCGGAGCACCTCGGAGTATCCTCAGATCCTCGGATCATCGTTCTCGTATCTTGAATCCAGGTACGCATCAGTGGCTCCGTCTGTGGGGAAGCGAACCAAAAGCAACGTTCTCCTCTTAGTTCGAGATGGTCAGTACACGTCAGAAGACGTATGACGACAACAACCGTAGTGTTCACAACGATCCTCGTCCGGCGGATCCAGGCGCTTCGCACCCTCCTCGCCCTCATGGGCAGCGAGCATCGGTACTTGTAGAAGATGTCCTAGAACCACAGGTGATCCAACCAGTTCTACAACCAATATTGGATCCCGATGAAATCCGGCGAATGGCACGTCTCATAGAAGAGCAAGCCAAAGTCATAGAAGAATTGCGAGAAGAGAGACGCCGGGCAGAGGCTGACAGGCGCGCAGAAGCCAAACGGGCTAATCAATTGCAGCCCATGAATCCACAACCTCCACCGATCAGAAATCCGGTCAGGCAGCCCCCGACGTCTTAGAACGAAACACACGCCCTACGCTAGGGATCCCGCCACAAAACCCTATGCCGGAGGCGCGACCTGCCTTGCGAATAGGAGGACAGGTGTACAGGAACCCGGCGATGGCGACTGAGAGGCGCCGTGAGGCCGCAGTTAATCCCCAGTTCCTCAACGAAGTGGTGGCAGATAATGACCTAATATCGGGATATTGTAGAAATCCCTTCACCCCGGATATCATGGCGCAGGAGCTTCCCGTTGGTTTTCAATTTGCCAAAAAACTGGATGACTATGATGGGACGAAGGACCCCCACCAGCACGTTCAAAATTTTGAAAGGATAGTGACCTTCCAAGGCATTCGCGAGCCACTGGCATGTCAGGCGTTCTTGTTAACGCTCACCGAGACAGCAGGCAGATGGTTAAATGAATTGCCATCCAATTCAATTGAAAGCTGGCAAATGTTTAAAGATAAGTTCCTCCGACATTTCACTAGTAGTAAAAGACAATTCGAGTCTGAATACCATCTGAAAAGCATAATGTAGGGCGACAAAGAGCCCCTGCGAGATTTTATTATTCGCTTCAATAAAGAAGCTTTAGAAGTCAAAGATGTAGCGCCTAACATGATTTTGTTCTTTTTGATGGAAGGCTTAAAGCTCGGTTTCTTTAAACAGGAGCTCACCGGAAATAAGCCTTTGAATATGGGGGAACTTAAAGACTGTGCTGAGTTCTGAATCCGGATTGAAGAACAATCCAAGGCCAGCGGAGATCCAATTCCTTCGCAAGGCAAAGCTGAGGACAAGTTGACAATTAAGGGTTCAAACCCAAGAAATTCGTTCGACACCAGATCAAAGGATAAAGGGCCCCGAGGGACTTTCAACAGTTATACTCCTTTGTTAACTACACCCGCCCGGCTCTACAAGGAGGTGATGAACACCGAGTTGACCGAACGTCCTCCCGTGATGAGAAGTCAATCCTGGGATAGGAAAAAGTGGTGCGCGTATCACCGGGAACATGGACACTACACCAATGAGTGTATCCAGCTTGCAATCGAAAGACTGATACGACAGGGTAAGCTGAAGGAATTCGTTCAACCTCGGCGGGAATCCCGCAACCGACACCGAAGTAATTCGCCCCAAAACACCGGTCGAGATAGCCGGGCACAATCTCCCCGACGGAGGACTAATGAGGTCGGCCAAAGAGCAAACAGATCCCAGTCTCCACCCCCCAGTCCGGTTCTCAACCACGGGGCGTGATCAAATGTCATAGCCAGGGGCATCGCGACCAAATCCAAACGCTCGAGGAATGAGAGGGAATTCTGCGCCCAGGTAACTCCTATGCCCGATGTGGTTTTATCATTTACCAAGGCTGATCTACCTGTAGGGAAAATACACGAGAATGAGCCGCTAGTGATTACTGCCATGATCGATGGGTTCGAGGTGCATCGGATTTTCGTGGATCAGGGTAGCTCGGCGGATATCATCTTTTGGAGCCTGTTCGAAAAGATGGGACTGGGAACCAAGGATCTGATTCCCCATCCCAGGAGTTTAATCGGCTTCACATGAGATACTATTCTTCCCAAAGGCTATGTGGAATTGGCGTGCGCCTTCGGCGATGGACCGATACGTCAATCCGTCCCAGTGAAGTTTCTAGTGGTGGACTGTCCTTTCGCCTACAACGCGATCTTGGGACGCCCAACCTTAAATGCCTTAGGTGCGGCTGTATCAACTTTGCACCTGGCAATGAAATTTCCAGGAGATCAGGGGGAGGTTATCACGATACGCGGCAACAAGGATGAAGCTAGAGAATGTTATAAAGAAAGTTTGAAAATTTCCAAAACGCCGAGTGAGGAAAGCTTACCATCAACAAATAGATCTTTTCAACGGAGGGATCCACCGAAAGAGTCCGGGGTCCTCATGCTCAACTTAGATCCCAGATCCGACTTTGAATACCAAAGGCCCCAACCGGAAGGAGACTTGATCTCGGTTCAGATCGGCAACGAACCGTCTAAAATGATGAAATTGGGGGCAACCTTACCCCATGATCTCCGAAATAGATTCATCAAACTCCTAGAAAGGAATATCGACTTGTTTGCCTAGTCCCCATCTGATATGCCGGGCATAGATCCCAACATCTGTTGCCACAAGCTGGCGTTGCAAATGGGCGCCATCCCGGTAGCTCAGAAGAAGAGGCGTATGGGCCCTGAAAGGGCGGAAGCAATAGAAAAACAGGTGAAAGAACTTTTAGAGGTAGGTTTCATCAGGGAAGTTCGATACTCAGAATGGGTCTCTAATGTGGTCATGGTTAAAAAGGCAAATGGTAAATGGCGGATGTGCACAGATTATACAGACCTGAATAAGGCCTGTCCAAAGGATCCTTTTCCCTTACCCTGCATAAACAAATTGGTGGATAATTCTGCGGGATACAAATACTTGTCTTTCATTGACGCGTACTCCGGCTACAATGAGATTCCAATGTATCCACAGGACCAAGAGAAAACAGCCTTCATTACTGATTTCGGCATATACTGTTACAACATAATGCCCTTTGGGTTAAAAAATGCAGGGGCCACCTATCAGCGAATGATGAACCTCATTTTCTCTGAACAGATAGGGCGCGTACTAGAGGTGTACATAGACGACATTATAGTCAAGACCGGTGAACTAGAAGACCCGATAGCTGATCTTGAAGAAGTCTTCCGGCAATTGAGAAAATTTAACTTTCGACTCAATCCAGACAAATGCACCTTCGGTGTTGAGGCAGGTAAATTCCTTGGGTTTTTATTAACTAGCAGGGGCACAGAGGCCAACCCAGACAAGTGTAAAGTAGTTCTAGAAATGGTGAGCCCAAGAAGCATACGCGAAGTCCAGCAGTTGACCGGGAGAGTGGCAGCACTATCCCGGTGTTGATTACATCCCGGCGGCTGAGGCCATACTTCTAGTGCAACTCGATTACTGTGCGCACAGACCAGCCAATCCGACAAGTATTGCACAAGCCTGACCTAGCTGGGAGAATGATGAGCTGGGCGATAGAACTTACTCAATATGATATCTCCTATGAGCCCCGGCAGGCAATTAAGGCCCAAGCCTTAGCAGATTTCGTGGCAGAAATGACGCACCCCGGTCCGTCAATCCCGGGTGCCTGGATAGTCCATGTGGACGAATCCTCTAATGAAAAGGGAAGCGGAGCCGGGGTGATCATCGAAAACGACGACGGGATAGCAGTCGAGTATTCATTGAGATTTGCATTCCGGACGTCTAACAACCAAGCAGAGTACGAAGCTTGTTTAGCGAGGATTAGGATGGCAAAAGAACTGGGGGCCAGCGTCATCACAATCCGCTCAGATTCCCAGTTAATGGTGTCACAAATAAAAGGGGACTATATGGCTAAAGAACCTATTCTACAAAATTACCTGGCTAAGGTAAAAGAAAGCCTGCAGGGTTTATCTGACTTCGAAATACAACACATTCCCAGGGAACAGAATCATCGAGCCAACATACTGTCGAAACTGGCAAGTACAAAGAATGTCAGCAACGCAAGGTCGGTTATTGAGGAAACCTTGCAAAATCTATGCATCGTTCTCCAAGTAGAGGCAAATGATTGGCGAAAGCCGATTCAACATTATATTTCTCAAGGATAGCTTCCAACAAACCCTGATGAATCAAGGAAGGTAATCAAGAGAGAAGCCCAATTCTGCCTAGTACAGGGACATTTGTATCGAAGAGGCACCTCTGTCCCACTGCTGAAGTGTATTGGCCCAACAAAGGTTTGGTACATACTAGTCGAGATCCATGAAGGAAGTTGCGGCCTTCATGGCGGCGGCAAATCTTTAGCCCGAAAAGCCTTGAGGGCGGGATATTACTGGCCGACCATGAACGCCGACGCTGCAGCACATGTGAAAACTTGCGATGTTTGCTAGTTACACGCCCCTCTTGGACACTTGCCAACAGCAGACCTTCACTCTATGTCATCTCCATGGCCTTTTCATACTTGGGGTCTGGACTTGCTGGGACCTTTTGATGCAGCTCCGGGCCAGTTGAAGCACCTATTAGTAGCAGTAGACTACTTTACTAAGTGGATCGAAGCTGAGCCGTCTTCCACAATAACCTCTGCCAGGGCGCAAAACTTTGTCTTCAGAACCATTCTCTGTCGCTTTGGCATCCCGGCAGCCATGGTGACCGACAATGGAACCCAATTCATAGACAAGGGATTCCGCGAAATGCTAGCTGGTCTTCAGATAAAACATCACTTCGCCAGTGTGGCTCACCCGCAGAGCAACGGGCAGGCAGAGGCTGCCAATAAAGTGATAGTAGAAGGATTACGCAAACGGTGCAAGATGCCAGGCTGTAACTGGGTCGAGAATCTGTACCAAGTACTATGGGCCCATCGAACGACTACCCAAATCTCTACAGGAGAAACTCCTTTCAAACTGGTCTACGGGACCGACGCCGTAATCCCAGTAGAAATAGGAAACCCGACTTGGAGGGTCACCTTTCCTATCCCGGATAATAACCAACGACTTCTAGAAGAGCTGGATGTAATTGATGAAGTAAGAGAGCTTGCCAGACTTAAAGAACTCTCAAGGAAACAACAAGTCGCCCAACGTTACAACATGAAGGTCCACAAAAGGAGTTTTCAGGTCGATGACTTAGTACTCAGACGGGCAAGCATCAGGAACAAGAATGAAAGCGAAGGGAAGCTAGCCGCGAACTGGGAAGGACCTTATCGAATCAGGATAGCTATGGATGTCGGAGCCTATGCGTTGGAATCTCTTACCGGGAAGGAAATCCCGCGTACCTTCAATATCGCAGACCTTCGGCGGTATTACAGTTAAGTTTGTAACATTCGAATAAATGATTGTAAACAGGGGGTACTCTTTTTCCTGTGGCAGGTTTTATCCCTAAGGAGGGTTTTACTGTTACAGGTTTTAACGAGGCCCCAGTTATCTGATTTAATAAGAAATCTTGTTTATGCATCTTATTTATGAATGATTTCGTTATATTATCGACTACTCAATGACGAGATACTAAATATCATACGACTGATATCAGTTTTGAAATTCCTCCCGGCATAGGGCACTCACCCCACCAGGACTTAAAACCTGGAAGGGATCCGTCCCCCATAAAGGCAACTTAACACCGGCATAGGGCACTCGCCCCACCAGGACTTAAAACCTGGAAGGAATCCGTCACCCATAAAGGCAACTTAACACCGGCATAGGGCACTCGCTCCACCAGGACTTAAAACCTAGAAGGGATCCGTCCCCCATAAAAACAACTTAACACCAGAATAGGGCATTTGCCCCACCAGGACTTAAAACCTGGAAGGGATCCGTCCCCCAGCTGTATCAACTTAACACCGGATTAGGGCACTTGCCCCACCAGGACTTAAGTCCTGCCAGGGATCCGTCCCCCATAAAAATGACTAACACCGGGATAGAACAAGTCGTCCCCTACAAACTATGTCGCATAAGAAACACGTTATCTAGAAGAGCAAGACCGATGATAAATAACCATTTCCATTCAATTAAAGAGAAGTACAGGACAAAATGGTAATGACCACACAAATAAAGAGAATAAAAAAGTAAAGTCACGGGTCGGGAGATGGTTGCACTGCCCCGGCCTCAACCCCGCCGGCTGCAGTATCGCAAGCCGGCACGGTTGCCCCGGTATCGGCTACACTTCCCGATGCCTCTACGCCTTCATCACGAACATCACTTTCAGTTTCTTCTGAATCAGCAGCGACGAACGACACCCAAGGGTCGAAAACCTTCAGATCCGGCCTGGACAAATCAAATGGGCGAGGATCACTAGGTTGGCAGATGTCGGTCAAGACGCCTTCCGCAACCACGTGGTCCACACTTAGACCCCGAAGATTCAGCTGCACCCCTGGGTTCAGCAGTAAAACTTGTTGGAGGCAATTACAGAAGGCGTCATAATTAACACCATCGAAATCCTCCCTCAAAGAATCCGCTTCCTTCTGGGCCTCCTCAACAATCCAAGATTGAGACTTTAAGCATCTCGGTCAAACACAGAGGCTTATACCAAATTTCGCAAGTTAAAGTATTGTATATTTACCTTGAAGGTCTCAGAGGATGTGTTGAAGAAGAAATCAGGAGGATGCATGAAGCTAACTCGTGGAGTGACCATCCCCTCGAAGATGCCATGCCACTTACCACGCCACTTAGGCTCGAAAGGTCGCCCCTCCGGGACTTCAGCATCCTCAACAGCTGCGACACATAAATACGACATTAAAGAACATCGGGACAACAATATGCGTAAAGCCACGAAAATAAAAAAATAAAAAAATTGTCAACAACCGGGATGGGCACAGGCGAAGGGGATCTCAAAGGTTCAGAATCCGGAACTTCTTCAGTAACCGGCTCAGAAGGTGGTGGTACTTCCACGGGCTTCTCCACCGACTTCTTTGGCACTTTGGGGCCAACACGAGAACTACCACCTTTCTTGGACTTGCCCTTAAAACGCTCATAACGGGCGGAATAGGCATTCATGATCTTGGCTGCAAGAAGTGATGTATGTCAGTAAACAAAATATAGAAATGAAACATCAAAATCGGTCACTCACCCAAACAACGTTTCCGTTGGTCACAAAATTTGGCATGGACCACGTCCTTGCAATGAATAGGGAAGTCACGTTCCCCAACGAAGGCACAGAGTTTCCGATATGTAGAGTGGTCTTTTTCCTCTAAGAACCCCAACAAACTGGACTCAGAAAGCTGTGGAAGGTTATAATGAGATTCACTCCAATATAGCGGAAACAAATCCCTCCCCTTGTTATCCCACCAGAAAGATACCTCACCATGAGGGGTTATCTTGGCGTAGCCGTGTTTCCAATCTTTCAAAGACTCCTCGTAGCAGGTAAACAAGGAGGGGTTATCACTCTAACGAAGCGAAATCCACTCCTTTTTCTTCTTATCCTTCCGATATGGTTGGAACAACACACGGAACAAGGAGGAGGAGTAATGCCACTCCTGAGCCCAGCAAAACGTCTCAAAAGCTTGAATGAAGCCCCACCCATTGAGATGAAGTTGAGTAGGGGCCACTTGCAAATAATTTAGAACTTCCATTTGGAAGATGGAAAAGGGAAAACGAACGCGAATCCGGCTAAAAAGACCGTGGTACACCATGATGTAAGGCTTCTCGTGCTCAGTGGCGGGACAGCACACGCGTTCGTTCGCATCTACCGGGATCATCTGGTAAGTGTCGGCAGGATTTACATCCTTTTCTGTCACGATCCTACCCCCGGCACGAGTATGAGAAGGATAGACACCGAAGCAGGAGCACCAATCATTTTCAATAATTTTAAGATCTTCCTTATCTTCTACACTAGAAGGAATATCCAGGACTCCTTCATCAACCCAGCGGAAATTTTGGATACATTTAATGTCCAACCATTTTTCAGGAACAGCAGGTGGAGAGGCACTAGAAGATCTAACAACAGTTTTTCCTTTGTCCTTTGGGAAATTTTTGAACTTAAAGCGGGAGGAGGAGACATATTTCCCGGGCTACAGAAAAGAAAAGAGGAAATAAGAGACTACACACTAGAAATTGAAGGAAGTGAAAGTGAAGAACAAAAAGAACAGTGAAAGCATCCAAGAAAAAAGGCATCCCCTTTCGGCCTCCCACGACCCCAACACCCTAACTTGATCCAACAAAACTAACGAGAATTGTACAAGGGACATCCGTAGCGTAATCCCCTTGAAATCAGGCAAGATACGACCCTCCACGGCCGCAGCATTGCAGAGAAGGGGCAAAAACCCCCAAACCAAAAATAAACGAGGGTGCCCTAGGAGCGAGAAAGAAGAGGGAAGTGCAGAGATAGATTAAATCACATAAAGTAAAGAGGAGGTGACAGTTACCTGGCTGGAAGTAGAATAAATTGCGGAAGATCCTGGAGATTCCGACGGTTATTGACGATAAAGAGAGGGAAACCTCAAACCAAAAAGCAGAGAAAGCAGATGAGTGGAAAGAAAGCATAAGAACGGCAGAAGAGAAGAAGAAACGCACTATTATAGGGAAACTGAAAGGACGCGACCTTTGAAACGACCGTTCCCCTCCCTACAATGATAGCGCGTCAAAAACGAGGGGCTCAGACCCGTTAGGATTGGGACACGTGTCAGGAAAATTCAAAATAAAAACTGAACTTTAAGAGTATCAGTAAGTTCCAACATCTAAGTCAAACGCCAGGAAAACCCGGCATAACACGGTAGGAGCCGACCTGAAGCCTAGGAAACCGACATTCTTCAATTGCAGGCTTGGGGGCAACTGTTGTGGACCTGTATCCCAGTTCTCACACCCGGGCTCCCAAAGGGCCCAATGGCCAAATAGGCCCACACCGCCAGTCCACACCAACAAAAATAATGTCTACCCAAAAGGTATAAATACCAGATAATACGGTAAACCTAGGTATGACAATCTAACCCTAATACTCTACACTCTCAGATCTATCACTGACTTGAGCGTTGGAGTCTTTGTAGGTACCACCTGCTCCACGGCAGAGCACCTCGGAGTATCCTCAGATCCCCGGACCATCGTTCTCGTATCTTGAATCCAGGTATGCATCAGGACTCAAACCCATGACCTCAAAGTCATGGGCCTAAGCACATACCATCTGGGTCAACCCCCGTTGGCAAACACACTCAACTTTCATGTGTATAGTACACAATTTTCATAAAATTTGTTGCAATTTTCAAAATATAATAAAACTATGTAAATTAGGCTATTAACTTCAAGGTAAATAATACATTTTTTCCAAAAAATCAAATAATTTAAGTAATTTAAAAGACTCTTTTTCGTTTTTTAATTAAAAAACACCCAACTTTTCAAGTGAATAGAACATGATTTCCAAAAAATTGGTTGCAATTTTAAAAATATAAAAAAATCATATAAATTAAGCTAGAAACTTAGAGTTGAATAATACATTTTTTTTCAAAAAAAATAATTAAAGTAATTTAAAAGACACTTTTAATTTTTAAATTAAAAAAGAATAAAATTTTCAAGTGTATAGTACACGATTTTCATAAAACTTGTTGCAAATTTAAAAATATAAAAAAATTATGTAAATTCTAGAAACTTCAACTTAAATAATACATTATTTTCAAAAAATACACAATTTAAAAAATTACAAAAAAACATATTTTAATTTTTAAATTAAAAAACACCCAATCTTTCATGTGTATAGTACATGATTTTTAGAAAATTTGTTGCAATTTTAAAAATATAAAAAAATTATGTAAATTAGGGTAGAAACTTCAAGTTGAATAATACATTGTTTTCAAAAAAATAAACAATTTAAGATATTTAAAAAACACATTTATATTTTTAAATTAAAAAACACTCAATCTTTCACATGTATAGTACATGATTTTCAGAAAATTTGTTGCAATTTTCAAAATATAAAAAACTATGTAAATTAGGCTAGAAACTTCAAGGTAAATAATACATTTTTTTTTGTAAAATAACAAATAATTTAAGTAATTTAAAATACACGTTTTGATTTTTAACTAACAATCACCTAACTTTTCAAGTGTATAGAACACGATTTCCAAAAAATTGGTTGCAATTTAAAAAATATAAAAAAATCATATAAATTAAGCTAGAAACCTCAAGGTGAATAATAAATTTCTTTAAAAAAATGTCAAATAATTTAAGTAATTTAAAAGATTGTGAAGCGGGGCATCAGATCGCAGGTATTAGAAGATTGTGAAGCGAAAGCTACAGATGGGATGAGCTGTGGGCTTTTCTTAAGTGTAACCACACATGGTGAACCCAAGTCTCAAGTTCATATATTTATTTGTTCAGCTGTATAGGAATTCCTATAAATTGAAAGGGTTGTAATTATTATTATTATTATTATTATTATTATTATTATTTTTATTAATTGTTGTAAATTAGAATTTAGCTTCCACTAGTGTTTTGGAAAAAAAAACGGACTCAAAAATTAAGGTGTTATATATAGTACACGATTTCCATAAAATTTGTTGCAATTTTAAAAATATAAAAAAAATTATTTAAATTAGGCTAGAAACTTCATTGTGAATAATACATTATTTTAAAAAAAATTAACAACTTAATGAAATTTAAAAAACACATGTTTCATTTTTAAATTAAAAAACACTCAATTTTTCAAGTATATAGTACACGTTTACAAGAAAATTTGTTGCAATTTTAAAAATATAAACTAATTATGTAAATTAAGGTAGAAACTTCATGGTGAATAATAGATTGTTTTAAAAAAAAAAACAATTTAATAAATTTAAAAAAGACATTTTTACTTTTAAATTAAATAACACTCAATTTTTCAAGTGTATAGTACACGATTTTCAGATAATTTATTTCAATTTTTAAAATATAAAAAAATTATGTAAATTAGGCTAGAAACTTCATGGTAAATAATATATTTTTTAAAAAGAAAGTCAAATACTTTAAGTAATTTAAAAGACACTTTTTAATTTTTAAATTCAAAAACTCCATAATTTTCATGTGTATAGTACACGATTTATACAAAAAATTTGCAATTTTAAAATTATAAAATTTTTGTTAATTACTTCAAAATTTTCAAGGTGAATAATACATTGTTTTAAAAAAATAAACAATTTAAGAAATTAAAAATGACACACTTTTATTTTTAAATTGAAAAGCACTCAATCTTTCATGCATATAGTACACGATTTTCAGAAATTTTGTTACAATTTTCAAAATATAATAAAATTGTGTAAATTAGGCTAGAAACTTCAACGTAAATAATATATATTTTCAAAAAAATCAAATAATTTAAGTAAATTAGAAGGCACTTTTTCGTTTTTTAACTAAAATACACCTAACTTTTCAAGTGTATAGTACATGATTTCTAAAAAAAATTCTTACAGTTTTAAATATATAAAAAAATTAAGTAAATTGAGCTAAAAACTTCAAGATGAAAGATTATTTTTTTCAAAAATATAAATTAATTTAAGTAATTCAAAAGACACTTTTTCATTTTTAAATTAAAAAACACCCAAATTTTCATGTGTATAGTACACGATTTCTAGAAAAAATGTTGCAATTTTAAAAATATAAAAATTATATTAATTACTCTATAAACTTCAAGCTGAATAATACATTGTTTTCAAATAAATAAACAATTTAAGAAATTCGAAAAACACATTTTCATTTTTCAATTAAAAAACACTTAATTTTTCAAGTGTATAGTACATGATTTTCCGAAATTTTTTTACAATTTTAAAAATATAAAAAAAATTATGTAAATTAGGCTAGAAACTTCAAGGTGAATAATATATTGTATTAAAAAAATAAACAATTTAAGGAATTTAAAAAACATATTTTTATTTTTAAATTAAAAAATACTCAATTTTTCAAGATTATACTACACGATTTTCATAAAATTTGTTGCAATTTTAAAAATAAAATAAAATTATGTAAATTGGGAGTGGTTCTTAGGAATTCATGACTATAGCCCTTTGGTCATGGGTTCGAACCACGGAAGGTCCCCAAATCATGGAATAAAGGTAGATTTATTTGCATGGGGATAGGCCACTTATAGGGGTGATTAAGCTCATAGAAACACCGCCGAGGATAGTGGTTAGCGTCCCGCCCGAGGTGTTACACGATTTTAAAAACATTTGTTACAATTTTAAAAATATAACAAAATTAAGTAAATTAAGCTAGAAATTAAACTTCAAGGTTAATAATAAGTTTTTTTCAAAAAAATAAAATAATTTAAGTAATTTTAAAAACACTTTTTCATTTTTAAATTTAAAAGCACCCAAATTTTTAACTGTACAATACACGATTTCTAGAAAAAATATTGCAATTTTAAAAATATAAAAGTTATGTTAATTACTCTAGAAACTTCAAGGTGAATATTACATTATTTTCAAAAAAAATAAACAATTTAAGAAATTTAAAAAACACATTTTCATTTTTCAATTAAAAAACACTCAATTTTTTAAGTATAGTATACGATTTCCAGAAAATTTGTTCTAAATTTAAAAATATAAAAGCAATTATGTAAATTAAGCTAGAAACTTCAATGTGAATTATACCATTTTTTTCAAGAAAAACAAATGATTTAAGAAATTTAAAAGACACTTTTACATTTTTAAATATCACTCAAATTTTCAAGTGTATAATACACGATTTCTAGAAAAAACGTTGCAATTTTAAAAATATAAAAATTATGTAAATTACTCTAGAAACTTCAAAGTGAATAATACTTTGAATTCAAAAAAATCCAACAATTTAAGAAATTTAAAAAACATTTTAATTTTTAAATAAAAAATACTCAATTTTTCAAGTGTATAGTATACGATTTCCAGAAAATTTGTTACAATTTTAAAAAGATAAAAAAATTATGTAAATTAAGATAGAAACTTAGATTAATAATAAATTTTTTAAAAAAAATCAAATATTTTACGTAATTTAAAAGACACTTTTTAATTTTTAAATTAATACCCAAATTTTCAAGTGTATTGTACACGATTTCTAGAAAAAATATTGCAATTTCAAAAATATAAAAATTATTTAAATTACTCTAGAAACTTTTAGGTGAATAATACATTATTTTAAAAAATCAAACAATTTAAGAAATTTAAAAAATACATTTTTATTTTTAAATTAAAAAACACTCAATTTTTGAAGTGTATAGTACACGATTTTCAGAAAATATGTTGCAATTTTTGAAATATAAAAATTATTTAAATTAAGCTAGAAATTTCAAGGTAAATAATACATTTTTTTTAAAAAGAATCAAATAATTTAAGTAATTTAAAAGATATTTTTTCTTATTTTAACTAAAAAATTACCAAATTTTTCAAGTGTATTGTACACGATTTTTAGAAAAAATGTTGGAATTTTAAACATATAAAATAATTATGTAAATTAGGCTAGAAACTTCAAGATGATTAATATATTGTTTTTAAAAAAATCAAATAATTTAAGTAATTTAAAAAACACTTTTTTATTTTTAAATTCAAAAAAGCACTCATTTTTTCAAGTGATAGTACAAGATTTTCAGAAAATTTATTGCAATTTTAAAAATATAAAAAAATTATGTAAATTAAGCTAGAAACTTTAAGGTGAATAATACATTTTTTTCAAAAAAATCAAATAATTTAATTAATTTAAAAGACACTTTTTCATTTTTAAATTAAAAAAACACCTAAATTTTCAAATGTATGGTACACGATTTCTGGAAAAAATGTTGCAATTTTTAAAATATAAAAAATATGTTAATTACTTTAGAAACTTCAAGGTGGATAATACACTGTTTTAACAAAAATCAAGTAATTTAGGAAATTTAAAAAACACATTTTCCTTTTAAAATTAAAAAACACTCAATTTTTCAAATGTATAGCACACGGTTTCTAGAAAATTTGTTAAAATTTTAAAAATATAAGAAAATTAAGTAAATTATGCAAGAAACTTGAAGGTAAATAATACATTTTTTAAAAAAACAAATAATTTAAGTAAATTACAAGACACTTTTTCATTTTATAACTAAAAACCCCCCAACTTTTCAAGTGCACACGATTTTCAGGAAATTTGTTGCAATTTTAAAAATATATAAATTTATGTAAATTAGTCCAGAAATTTCAGGGTTAATAATACATTTTTTAAAAAAATAATCAAATAATTTAAGTAATTTAAAATACACTTTTTAATTTTTCAATTTAAGAACACCCAAATTTTCAAGTGTATAGTACACCAATTCTAAAAAAAATGTTGCAATTTTAAAAATATAAAAATTATGTTAATTTCTCTAGAAACTTCAAGGTGAATAATATATTATTTTTAAAAAATAAACAATTTAAGAAATTTAAAAACCCATTTTTATTTTTAAATTAAAAAACTCTCAATTTTTCAAGTGTATAGTACACGATTTTCAGAAAATTTGTTGCAATTTTAAAAAAAAATATATGTAAATTAAGCTTGAAACTTCAATGTAAATAATAAATTTTTTTAAAAGAAATCAAGTAATTTAAGTAATTTAAAAGACAATTTTTCATTTTTAAATTAAAAAAGTCTCAATTTTTCAAGTGTATAGTACACGATTTTCAGAAAATTTGTTGCAATTTTAAAAATAAAAAATATTTAAATTAAGCTAGAAACTTCAATGTAAATAATACATTTTTCAAAATAAATCAAATAATTTAAGTAATTTAAAAATGTGCAATTTTAAAAATATAAAAATTATGTTAATTACTCTAGAAACTTCAAGGTGAATAATACATTATTTTTAAAAAATAAACAATGTAAGAAATTTAAAAAACCCATTTTCATTTTTAAATTAAAAAACTCTCATTTTTTCAAATGTATAGTATACGATTTCTAGAAAAAATGTTACAATTTTAAAAATATAAAAAATATGTTAATTCTCTCTTGTTAGTTAGTATTTTAATGTGAAAATTTGTATCATTATTCATCCATATGTCTATTAGCTCATGGTAAAATTTTATGATTTTTGGATATGTTTGTGATTTTATAAAAATACTACATTGAAACATGTCTCTTGCTATGAAAAATAAATAACTAGGATTTATACATTTATTTCATAAATTAATATCTCTGTAGTTACTTAGTATTTTAAAGTGAAAATTTGTATGGTTACTCCTCCACATGTATTTTAGATTCTAGTGAAACTTTATAATTTTTAGATATGTGGGTGATTTTATAAAATTCTCACAATGAGACATGCCACATGCTGTAAAAACTAAGTAACGAAAGTTATACGGTTATTTAGAAAATTCAATTCTCTCA
Organism: Cyamopsis tetragonoloba; assembly: GCA_037177725.1. Taxonomy (NCBI): domain Eukaryota; kingdom Viridiplantae; phylum Streptophyta; class Magnoliopsida; order Fabales; family Fabaceae; genus Cyamopsis; species Cyamopsis tetragonoloba. The sequence goes on along the minus strand of CM074122.1, from coordinate 60,629,420 downwards.
AATTACTTGGTATTTTACAAGTGAGAATATAACCATTAAATGTAGGAATACATTAGTACTATGAAAAGAATAATTCATGTATAGCACAAGATCTAGAAAAAAATTATTGCAAATATAAAAATATGAAAAATTGTGTATACTGAGCTCAGACTCCAAAGTGAATAATACATTCTTTTCAAAATACTTCAAATAATTTAAGTAATTTAAAAAAGCGTTTCAATTTTTAAATGGAAAAACACTGTTTTTTCAAGTGTGTAATATATGATCTCTAAAAACATTATTACAATTTAAAAAATGTAACAAGTTATGTAGATTGAACTCGAAACTTACAGAGTATAATACATTGTTTTAAAAAAACTTCAAAGTATTTAAGTAATTTAAAAAATACGTTTTGATTTTTAAATAAAAAAATATCGAATTCTTCAAGTGCATATAGTACACGATCTCTAACGAAATTGTTACAATTTTAAAAATTTTAAAAATTATGTAGATTGAGCTCGAAACTTCAAAGTGAATAATACATTGCTTTCAAAAACCTTCAAATAATTTGACTAATTTTAAAAAAGTGTTTTGATTTATAAATAAAAAAAATATTGAATTCTTGAAGTGTGTAGTATACAATCTCTAAAAAAATTGTTGTAGTTTTCAAAATATAAAAAATTATGTGGATTGAGCTCGAAACTTTAAAGTAAATAATACATTATTTTCAAAAAAATCAAATAACTTAATTAATTTTTTTTAGATACAAAAGGAATGAAAAATAACTTAATTAATTTAAAACACTCATTTTGATTTTTGAATAGAAAACACCATAATTTTCGAGGATACAATACACAATCTCTAATAAAAATGTTATAGTTTTAAAAATATAAAAAATTATGTAGATTGAGCTCAAAACTTCAAAGTGAATAATACATTGTGTTCAAAAAACTTCAAATAATTTAGAAAATTTAAAAAATGGAATTTTATTTTTATTTCAAAAAACACCATATTCTTTAAGTGTTTACACAATCTCTAAAAAAAACTTATTCAAATATAAAAGTATGAAAAATTATGTAGATAGAGCTAAAACTTGAAATTGAATAATATATATTGTTTTCAAAATACTTCAAGTAATTTTTAAAAAAATGAGTTTTAATTTTTAAATGAAAATGCACCATATTCTTGAAGTGTATAGTACACTATCTCTAAAAAAGTTATTGCAGTTTTAAAAATATGAAAAACTATGTAAATTGAGCTCGAAACTTCAAAGTGAATAAAACATTATTTTTAAAAAAACTTCAAATAATGTATGTAATTTAAAAAATATATTTTGATTTTTAAATAAAAACACCAAATTACTCATTTGTATAGTACACGATCTCTAAGGGTCTGTTTGGTTGGGGAAATGGAGGGGTTTTATAATCCCTTCAAATGTAGGGTGATTAACACTTAAAATCCCTCCCCTTCGCTCCAACCAAACACAAAAACACTACTTTCCCTTCCTTTCCTCCCCTCCCCTCCATTTGAACCAAACACATTGCAAAAAATTTTATTTTTCCTCCCCTCTGTTGAACCAAACAGGCCCTAATGAAATTGTTGCAGTTTTAAAAATATAAAAAACTATGATGATTGAACTCGAAATTTCAAAGAAAATAATACACTATTTTTAAAAACTTGAAATAATTTAAGTACTTTAAAAAGTGTGTTTTGAAATTAAATCGAAAAATATCGTATTCTTCAGATGTATAGTACATGATCGCTAAAAAATGTTAAATTTTAAAATATAAAATATTATGTAGATTGAGCTTGAAACTTCAAAGTGAATGACACATTGCTTTAAAAAAACTTCAAACAATTTAGGTAATTTAAAAAATATGTTTTAATTTTAAATGGAAAACACACTATATTCTTCAAGTGTATATATAGCACACGATCTCTAAAATATTGCTCTAGTTTTAAAAATATAAAAAATTATGTAGATTGAGCTTGAAACTTCAAAGTGAATATAAAATCAAATAATTTATGTAATTTAAAAATGCATTTTATTTTTAAATAAAAAAACACTAAATTCCTCAAGTGTATAGTACACGATCTCTAATGAAATTGTTGTAGTTTTTGAAATATAAAAAGTTATGACGATTGAGCATGAAATTTAAAAGTGAATAATACATTGTCTTCGAAAATCTTCAAATAATTTAAGTATTTTAAAAAGTACATTTTGATATTAAATCGAAAGACACTGTATTCTTCATATGTATAGTACATGATCTCTAAAAAATGGTTAAAGATTGAAAAATATAAAAAATTATTTAGATTGAGCTCGAAACTTCAAAGTGAATGATATAATATTTTTAAAAGAACTTTAAATTATTTAAGTAATTTCAAAAATGCGTTTTGATTTTGAAATTGAAAAACACCATATTGTTTAAGTGTATAACACACATCTCAAAAAAATTGTTACAATATAAAATTACGAAAAATTATGTAGAATGAGCTCAAACTTAAAAGTGAAGAATATATTGTTTTAAAAAAGCTTCAAATAATTTAAGTAATTTATAAAATTGTTTTGATTTTTAAATAGAAAAATATTAGCGTATTCTTCAAGTGTACAATACACTAATCATGGTTATATACTTCTTTCTAATCATGGTTATATACCTAATTCCATTATGTGATGATACAACTAATATTTTCAAATTACTCTATAAAATTTTATACATATTTTTGAGTTAATTAATATTTTTTTCTTGATAGTTTGGTTAAAATGATTTATATATAGGACAGAAGAGAGTATGTTTTTTAAAAAAAAAATTCAAAGTTTTTCACTTTTATTTAACCTTAGCCTCTTACGAGTATTTATGACTTCATTACTCCAAACTCCCAGAATTTGACCTACGATACGTTTCCACGATCATAGATTCACACTATTAAAAACTAACAATAAAAACTAAACAATGCTTTAAAGGTACTACCTCTATTCCAAAACTATAGTCCCTTTAGGCTTAAAATCTTGTTCTAAAACAATTGTCATTTTAAGATTCAAAGATGCAATAAATTGCATATTTTAATATTTCTCTCTCATCACCTCATTTATTCACCAATCAACATCTCTCTTTTTAATTCTTTTGTCTACCACTTTAGCTTCTAATTGGACACCTTAGTCCACTCATATTAAAACTTATCAATATTAATGATTTCTTAATATGTGTTAAAAAACCTAAAATGACTATAGTTTAGGAATGGAGGGAGTATTTATTAAAATTATTAGAAGTGGAAAGATAGTCATCATTGCACATCAATCCATCTCTTGAAAATGTAAAAGACTACATTTTCCAATAATTTTTTACTACATTTAGTCACTTAAAAGGTAAATTTTATTGAAAGTAAATAAAAATGAAATTTCGATGACTTTTGAGTCTTTACTGTAATAAAAGGAGGATATAGCAAAACTCTATTATCGGGCCGACAATCAAAAAGTATGTTGAAGAAACAAATTAAAAGTTTTTAATTGTGAAATTTAATCAATGTTGTGAAATTATAGCTACAAAGTTACATTATAATATTAATTAATAATATTAATTTAGAACTATTTATCAAAACAAGCTTTATAATTAATTAAACTATGTTAAATGAAAAAAAAAAGATATATAACATTATTAGTAGGGTAATGGTAGGATCATTTGTGATTTTTAAAAATTAATATAGGTTATTTAGGAAGTAAATTATTGATAACCATCTTTTGAAAGTCAAAAACTATCTTAAATAGCTTTCTAAAAGTTAATTATAAAATTTAAAATTTTAAAGTTAAAAGGTCTATAGTATATTTGGATTGATTTTTGTCACCTCAAACTATGGTTTTTCTTAGGACATAATTGATTTTGGTCTAAAAGTTATGTTGACAACTTGGTGTCAGAATTGTCTATGAATACAAAACTTAGGTTTTGTGAGAAACAACTTTTTGTTGCTTCTACTTTTTCATAATCAATTAAACATTATATTTACACTACAAAATTTAAATTTTAACGTAAATATTCAAATATCAGTATCTCTTAGAATCAATTTTTTAATCTTGATTTTCCAAACATAAATCAATTATACTCAAAATTAGTTATGCTTAAAATTAATTTTGCTTAGAAATAATTCTATTTCCGTGAATCCAAACATACACAATTTTGTAGTTACCAAACTTTTTTACAATATTTTCAAAAGCTATAATCCCCCAAGAAAATTACAATCTTGTGTTACCAAACATATTAAAAAACTAACTTCTTTTACTATTAAAATAGTACCACCTCTGAACTCAAATATAAGAAAAAAAATTCACTTGTTTTTTGGTCTAAAATATAAGCAAATTTCAACTACTTCTCTCATATTTAATGCTATTATTCCTAATCTATCATTCATGTAATGTTATTACTTCTACCTTGCAATAAATATGATGGAGGTCATTTTAGTAATTGGAGTTTATCTTTTACATGAAATCCAGAAAATTAAATGCAACTAATTTATTTTCTTAATATGCGTAAGTTAGTTAATTTTTGCTTATATATAAGTTCGGAGGAAGTACAATCTTTTTTAATAAAACTTTTTTCCCTTAATTAAGATTTGTTCTTTAATCAATATTCTTAAAAGAAATCCCGCTACTACTTTCCTATATAAAAATGGCAAATGATATTTAGTACTCTAAGAGCACTATTTAAGAACCAAAATGTAGTAAAAATATATTAGAATGTGTAGTTTTTTGTATTTCTCGAGAGACGGAACAATATGTTCTTGTGATTATTTTTCTAGAGTTAACTATCAATTTGGTCCTCCAAAGATTATCATGTCACCAATTTGGTCCTCCTTAGAATTTTGCCACCAAATTAGTCCTCCAAAGATCACCTTGTCACTAATTTGATCCCCTAAAGAACTTTGCCACCAAATTAGTCCTCCAAAGATTTAAAAGTCTACCAAATTAGTCCTCCATCATGGACCAATTTGATATATTTAAATTTTTGAAGGACTAATTTGGTATACTTACACATCTTTGGAGGACTAATTTGGTGACAAAATTCTTTGGTAGACCAAATTGGTGACAAAGATGATCTTTAGAGGACATAATTTTGCGCGTTGCTGCCATGCGTCTAGGGAGAAGTCTTGTGCACGAGGCTTCCGTAAAAGACTAAAGAAAAGAAATGAAACAAGTATGATAATGAAAGATCCCTACATTTATAGTTGTCATTGCATGCATTATGTTTGAATATGTTGCATTGGATTGAATTGTGTGTTAGGTATTATATGGGGTGTTTTCTAGTTAGAATGACTGTGATATGGTATAAAAATGTTTTCAAAAATGCCGGGGGTTACTCAGTTATATGTTTACATATAACTGACGGTTACCATATCCCAGGTATTAGAAGATTATGAAGCGAAAGCCACATATAGGACGAATTGTGGGCTTTTCTTAGGTATAGCCACACATAGTGAACCTAAGTCTCAAGTTCATATGTTAATTTGTTCAGCTGTATAGGAATCCATATAAATTGAAAGGATTGTAATTATTATCATTAATTGTTGTAAATTAGAATTTAGTTTCCATTAGTGTTTTTAAAAGAAAAATGGACTAAAAAATTAAGGTGTTGCAAAATCAAACAATTGAAGAAATTTTCAAAACACAATTTTATTTTTAAATTGAAAAGCACTCAATTTTCTAGTGTCTAGTACTTGATTTCCAGAAAATTTGTAGCAATTTTAAAAATATAAAAAACAATGTAAATTAGGCTAGAAACTTCAAGGTGAATAATACATTATTTTCAAAAAATAAACAATTTGAGAAATTTAAAAAACACATTTTCATTTTTAAATTAGAAAACACTCAATTTTACAATTGTATGATACGTGATTTTTAGAAAATTTATTGCAATTGATAAATTTTAAAAATATTATGTAAATTAGGCTAGAAACTTAAGGTAAATAATCATTTTTTGAAAAAAAAATTAAATAACTTAAGTAATTTAAAAGACACTTTTACATTTTTTAACTAAAAAACAGTCAAGTTTTCAATTGCATAGTACACGATTTTTAAAAAATTTGTTGCAATTTTAAAAAGATAAAATAATTATGTAAATTAAGCTAGAAACATCAAGGTGAATAATACATTTTTTTTTCAAAAAAATCAAACACATTAAGTAATTTAAAAGACACTATTTTTAATTTAAATTAAAAACCACCCTAATTTTCAAGTGTATAGTACACGATTTCTAGAAAAAATGTTCCAATTTTAAAAATATAAAAAGTATGTTAATTACTCTATAAACTTCAAGATGAATAAAACATTATTTTCAAAAAATGAAACAATATAAGAAATTTAAAAAACTGATCTTCATTTTTTATATTAAAAAACACTCAATTTTTTAAGTAGTACATAATTTGAACAAAAAATGTTGCAATTTTAAAAATATAAAAATAATTTAAATTACTCTAGAATCTTCAAGATGAATAATACATTATATTCAAAAAAATCAAAAAATTTTAAAAATTTTAAAAACTAATTTTTATTTTTAAATTAAAAAACACTCAAATCTTACCATGTATAGTACACGATTTCCAGTAATTCTGTTGCAATTTTAAAAATATAAAAAATTATGTATATTAGGCTAGAAACTTCAAGGTGAATAATACATTATTTTCAAAAAAATAAAAAATTTAAGGAATTTAATAAAACACATTTTGATTTTTAAATTAAAAATATCAATTTTTCAAGTGTATAGTACACGATTTTTAGAAAATTTGTTTCAATTTTAAAAATGTAATAAAATTATGTAAATTTGGCTAGAAACTTCAAGGTAAAAAATACATTTTTTCAAAAAAAAATCAAATAATTTAAGTAGTTTAAAAGACACTATTTCATTTTTTAACTAAAAACACCAAACTTTTCAAGTGTAAAATACACGATTTCCAAAAAATTGGTTGCAATTTTAAAAATATAAAAAAGTTATATAAATTAAGTTAGAAGCTTCAAGGTGAATAATACATTTTTTTCAATAAAATAAAAAATTTTAAGTAATTTAAGAGACCTTTTTTAATTTTTAAATTAAAAAACACCCAAATTTTAAGTGTATAGAACACGATTTCTAGAAAAAGATTTGCAATTTTAAAAATATAAAAAATATGTTAATTACTCTAGAAACTTCAAAGTGAATAACACATTGTTTTCAAAAAAATAAACAATTTAAGAAATATAAAAAACACATTTTCATTTTTAAATTAAAAAACAGTCAATTTTTCAAGTGTATAGTATATGATTTCCCGAAATTTGTTACAATTTTAAAAACTATAAAAAAATATGTAAATTAGGCTAGAAACATTAAGGTGAATAAAACATTGTTTTCAAAAAGATAAAAAATTTAAGAAATTTAAAAAAACACATTTTTATTTTAAATTAAAAAAACTCAATTTTTCAAGTGTGTAGTACACGATTTTCACAAATTTTTTTGCAATTTTAAAAATATGATAAAATTATATAAATTATGCTAGAAACTTAAAGATAAATAATACATTTTTTTCAAAAAAAATCAAATAATTTAAGTAATTTAAAAGACACTTTTTTGTTTTTAACTAAAAAGCACCCAACTTTTCAAGTGTATAGAACACGATTTCCAAAAAATAGGTTGAAATTTTCAAAATATAATGTAAATGCAAATGCTCTAAGTTTGGAGTTTCGATGATTCCACAACAAACCAAGAACCAAAAGGATAAATCACGCGAACAAGCGCAGTAAACAGATGCGCAACAACAAAGGGTATATAGGTTTTAAATTATAAATGAATGTAAGTTTGATTAAGGCTCTTTGGAATTGAAACAAACATTTTTCTAAAAAGGATTTTTAGAAAAATATTAAGAATTAAGATAAAATCATTTTCAAAGAAAAGACCCTCCTAGAAAATTTCAAAGAAAATATCTAAAAATTGATTTTTACTCGAAAAAGTCAAAATTTGGTGTATATTCGAATATGAAGGTTCTAGAAATCAAATTCAAGTTTTCTGACCAGTATATTCGAATATATATTTGAATATGACTTGCCATATTCGAATACATATTTGAATATGACTTTTTATCTTGGCCAAATAAATTTTTCAGAAACTGTCTATTCAAATATATATTCGAATATGGCTTGCCATATTCGAATACATATTCGAATATAGCAAAGAACCTTGGCCTTGTCACCTTACAGAAGTATTATATTCGAATACATATTTGAATATGGAACCTCCATATTTGAATATATATTCGAATATGAAGCCTACAGGAATCAAATTTTGAATGCAGAAACACTATATTCGAATACATATTCGAATATGGAAGTGTCATATTCGAATATGAAAGTACCATATTTGAATATGTAAGTGCTATATTCGAATAGCATATTCGAATATGAAAATGAAATATGTTGTTTCTGCCATCTATAAAAAGGGCTTCTGACTTAGAATATAAAATACCCTTGTGAGCTTAACATTTGATTGAAAAATTACTTCCTATCATCAATCTCTCTAAATCAAGGGTCTTGTGCTTTTGTCTAAGGCTTACTTTGTTTTTCCCTATTCTATTTCTTTCATCAAAACAAAGAGCCTTAAATCAAATATATTAAAGCTTCAAGTTGTATCATTTACTCTTTTGAGAGTTTCATTGTGGTGAGCTAATTTTGTGTGAAGTGTGGTATCCTTCTATATTGTTTGAAGGTGGGGTATCCTTCAAGGTGTTCTTAGGATGAGGTATCCCTAGATTGAGGCCTTTAAAATTGGTGGGGTATCCAATTGAGAAAGGTGCTCTTAGGTTGTAATTGTTGAAAAGGAATATAAGAAATCTCGCGTGGCGGAGATTCGTAGACTGGAAGTAGGTCACAAGTGGTGTGTGACTGAATCAGTATAAAACTCGGTGCTATTCTCTCTATCCCTAAAACTCATATCTGTTTAAGTTTATTTAATCTTCATTTCTGTTTTTCATTATATTTCAATTCCATACGTCAACTAATATATATCTTGTTCAAGTTGTGTTATAATTTTAAACGAATTTTTGGAAAAATTTTTAAGCTCAATTCACCCCCCCTCTTGAGCATAGAGGCCACTTGGTTAACATATAAAATATCATATAAATTAGGTGAATAATATATTTTTTCAAAAAAATTCAAATAATTTAAGTAATTTAAAATACACTTCCAAATTTTAAGTTAAAAACACCCAAATTTCAAGTGTATAGTAAATGATTTCTGTAACACCTAAATTTCTGAGTCCGTTTTTTTTTCAAAACACTAGTGGAAGCTGAATTCTAATTTACAACCATTAATAATAATAATAATAATTATAATTACAACTCTTTCTATTTTTTACGGATTCCTATACAGTTGAACAAATTAACATATGAACTTGAGACTTAGGTTCACCACGTGTGGCTATACCTAAGAAAAGTCCACAACTCATCCCATCTGTGGCTTTCATTTCACAATCTTCCGATACCTGCAATATGGTAACCATCAGTTATATGTAAACATATAACTGAGTAACCCCCGACATTATTGAAAACAGTTTTATACCATATTACAACCAGTCTAACTGAAAAACACCCCATTTAATCCCTAACATACAATTCAATCCACAATCAATGCAACAACTCATACATAATGCATGCTATGACAATTATGGATGTATGCATGCCATGACATTTCATTAACATACTTAATTCTTTTCTTTTCTTGAATCTTTTATGGAAGCTTCATGCAGTAGACTTCCCCTAGCGCGTGGTAGTAACGCGAGGTTGAGCTAAAAACTAGGACCACGACAAGCGTCCCTTCCGTGATCAAACTGGCTGCCGGGCTATCTTACCCCAATCACTGGGATAGCCCAGGACTATCTTACCCCATTCATCGGGATAGTCCTTTCTTTCGAGCCATCTTCCCGGTCACCGGACAACCCTACTAGTTCAGGTCATCTTACCTCGTTCATTGGGAGACCCTACATTCTCAACCTTTTCATGCTTGTCCGCTTACCTGGTGTCTGACTAGTGGGATTCAACCCACTTACTCAACATCCGTTGATGGGGGAAAGCTTAAACTTGTCTTTAAATTTCATTTTCATTTCACATAAAATATTATGATGCATTTGACATTCAACTCATATCATTTGCATATAACATTCATCATTCATCATTTATGACATTACGATTTCATTAATCATTAATTAAATCACTTTCCATCCATGTCATAACACTATACTTATCATAATCATTTCATGACCCTAATACAAGTTGCTAAGTCATATGGACCTATTTACATTGATTCTAACCCTTTAAATAGTCTATTAGGGTCCACAATGCATTTTGGAAGTTAAAACAGATCAAGGAGGTACAGAGTACTGGCGCTTAAGCGCCCACCCTGGCGCTTGAGCGCCAGACATCCATTTGGCACTGCCAGGAATTTTATCCTGGCACTCGAGCCCCCATCCTGGCGCTTGAGCGCCAGACATCCATTTGCCACTGCCAAGAATTTTGTCCTGGCGCTCAAGCCCCAATCCTGGCGCTCGAGCCCCCGCCACAGATGACAGCTTTTGCGAATTTAACCAAAATCTCAATTTGTTTCCTTTTAACCTCCTTTCTTGACCCCATTCTAACTTCCAAAACACTACCCACATCATGGCACAACAACTTCACACATATACAATCAAATTGTCACAAATCAAGTGCACATTAGCATGATTCAAACACAAATGCTTCATTCATTCAATCTCACATCAAAATCACAAGACACAATTTCAACACATACACACATTGTTTCTCAATTCACACTACTACATCAAAATATGTCAACAAGGAAGACTCTCACGCTTCACTTTCATTGCCACAATAGTTTCCAAAATAACCTACATGCATCAAACTAAATCATCCCACTTAACAAGTCTAATCCTAATCATCATACATTCCACAATTCATTTACCATTATGATTTCAAACACATTCCTATCATATATTTCATATTAGCTCAAAATCAAGTCATATATCATTTTCTATTCCTTATCTTGCCTAAGTTTGGGATTTAGTGGGGTTACCTTCAAACTTTGAGTCCCTAAGCACTCTCCACCAAATCCTTCAATCTCCACTACTAGACTTGGGAATCCCTAAATACCCCCAAATAAGAGTCATTAGCACCCTTAGGAACTCATTTTAGCGTTTTCATGTTAGAGAAGAGGATCAAAAGCCCATTTGCCCCAAAATGGAGCTTTATCAAAGAGTGGGAGATGAGGGTGCATGCCTTACCTAAGTAGCTTGTTGGTGTCCCAAAGCTTGAAAATGCCCTTTCAAAAGCTTCAATGTTGGAGATTGATGAATGAACCTTGATGTTTTGGGCTTGAAGGTCAAACCCTAGGAGAGCAAGTGTGAAAATGAGAAGTGAAGAGAGTAAGGAAGGGAGAAAGGGGCGAGTAAGGGGCTTGCATGTTCAATTAAAGAGAAGAATTACCTTCCTTGTGGTTTGGTGATGATGATTTCTTAAGGAAACAACATGGAATTGAGCTTCTATGGTGAGATTGATCAAGGAATTAGGAGAGGGTTTGAGCAGGGGATGAAGAACTAGAGAGAAAGAGTATGGTCTTTGTGTGGGCTGAAATGAGAGGAGGAGAAGGGGAAGTGAGGGTTTTGCCTCACTTAACTAGTTTCTAAATCTTGCTAAGTGGTCCCTCATGGCACTTTATAAAATTGCAACCTAGTCCTTCCCTCTAATTTCTTAAGGATTGCAACCAAATCCCTAAATTCTCATTTTGTTATAAAAGAACCAATAGCTCTTTTCTAGCAAATTTATGGGATGTTACAATTTCTAGAAAAAATATTGCAATTTTTAAAAAATAAAAATTATGTTAATTACTCTAGAAACTTTAAGGAGAATAATACATTGTTTTAGAAAAAATAAACAATTTAAGAAATTTAAAAAACACTTTCATTTTTAAATTAAAAAACACTCAATTTTTCAAGTGTAGTACATGATTTCTAGAAAATTTGTTGCAATTTTAAAAATATAAAAAAAAATTATGTGAATTAGGCTAGAAACTTCATGGTGAATAATACATTGTTTTCAAAAAATAAACAACTTAAGAAATTTAAAGAAACACATTTTTATTTTTAAATTAAACAAAACTCAATTTTTCAAGTGTATAGTATAGGATTTTCAAAAAATTGTAGCAATTTTAAAAATATAATAAAATTATGTAATTTAGGCTAGAAACTTCAACACAAATAATACATTTTTTAAAAAAAATCAAATAATTTAAGTAATTTAAAAGACACTTTTTTTTGTTTTTTAACATAAAAACTCTCAACTTTTCAAGTGGATAGTATATGATTTCTAAAAAATTAATTGCAATTTTAAAGAGTATAAAAAAATAATACAAATTAAGCTAGAAACTTCAAGGTGAATTATACATTTTTTTTAAAAAAAATCAAATAATTTAAGTAATTTAAAAGACACTTTTTTATTTTTAAATTAAAAAACTCAATTTTTCAAGTGTATAATACACAATTTTCAGAAAATTTGTTGCAATTTTTGAAATATAATAAAATTATGTAAATTAGGCTACAAACATCAAGGCAAATACTACATTTTTTTCAAATAAATCAAATAATTTAATTAATTTAAAATACACTTTTTTTGTTTTTAACTGTATAGTACACAATTTAAAAAAGATCGGTTGCAATTTGAAAAACATAAAAAAATCATGAAAATTAAGCTAGAAATATCAAGGTGAATAATTCATTTTTTTTCAAAAAAATCAAATAGTTTAAGTAATTTAAAAGACACTTTTTAATTTTTAAATTAAAAAAACACCCAAATTTTCAAGTGTATAGTACATGATTTCTAGAAAAAATGTTGCAAGTTTAAAAATATAAAAATTATGTTAATTACTCTAGAAACTTCAAGGTGAATAATACATTGTTTTCAAAGAAATAAACAATTTAATAAATTTAAAAAACACATTTTCATTTTTATGTTAAAAAACACTCAATTTTTTAAGTTTATAGTACACGATTTGTAGAAAAAATGTTACAATTTTAAAAATAAAAGAATAACTTAAATTACTCTAGAAACTTAAAAGTGAATAATACATTATTTTAAAGAAAATCAAACAATTTAAGAAATTTAAAAAACACATTTTAATTTTTAAATTAAATAACACTCAATTTTTCAAGTGTATAGTATATGATTTCTAGAAAATTATTTGCAATTTTAAAAATATAAAAAAATTATGTAAATTAGGCTAGAAACTTCAAAGTGAATAATACATTGTTTTGAAAAAACTAAACATTTTACGGAATTTTAAAAAAAAACTATTTTTAAATTAAAAAACACTCAATTTTTCAATGTATAGTACACGATTTCTAGAAAAAAAATGTTACAATGTTAAAAATAGAAAAATTATGTTAATTACTCTTGAAAGTTTAAGGTGAATAATGCATTGTTTTCAAAAAAAAAAATTTAAGAAATTTAAAAAACACATTTTCAATTTTATATTAAAAAGCACTCAATTTTTAAAGTTTATAGTACAAGATTTGTAGAAAAAATGTTGCAATATTAAAAATAACTAAAATTGTGTAAATTAGGCTAGAAACTTTATTGTGTATCAAACGTTGTTTTCAAAAAAAAATTGAGAAATTTAATAAAACACATTTTTATTTTTAAATTAAAATACACCCATTTTTAAAGTGTATATAGTACACGATTTTTAGAAAAAATGATGTAATTTCAAAAATATAAAATTTATGTTAATTACTCTAAAAACTTTAAGGTGAATAATACATTGTTTTCAAAAAAATAAACAATTTAAGAAATTTAAAAAACACATTTTCATTTTTATATTAAAAAAACTCAAATTTTCAAGTGTTTAGTACACGATTTCCGCAAAACTTGTTGCAATTTTTAAAATATAAAAATTTATGTAAATTATATTAGAAACTTCAAGCTGAATAATATATTGTTTCCAAAAAATTAAACAATTTAAAAAATTTTAAAAAACACATTTTTATTTTTAAATTAAAAAACACTCAATCTTTCAAGTGTATAGTATACGATTTTTAGAAAATTTGTTGCAATTTTAAAAATATAATAAAATGATGTAAATTTGGCAAGAAACTTAAATGTAAATAAAAAAATCAGATAAAATCAAATAATTTAAGTAATTTAAAAGACATTTTTTTCGTTTTTTAACTAAAAAACACCCAATTTGTCAAGTGTATAGAACACGATTTCCAAAAAGATGATTGCAATTTTTAAAATTAGTCCTTCAAAGATTTAAAAATATCAAATTGGTTCATGATGGAGGACTAATTTGAAGACTAATTTGGTAGACTTTTAAATCTTTAGAAGACTAATTTGGTGACAAACTTCTTTGGGGGATCAAATTGGTGACAAGGTAATCTTTGGAGGACTAATTTGGTGGCAACATTCTTTGGAGGACAAAATTGGTGACATGATAATCTTTGGAGGACTAAATTGATAGTTAACTCTTTTAAAAATATAAAATATTCATATAAATAAAGCTAGAAACTTCAAGGTGAATAATACATCTTTTTTAAAAAACAAAAATTTAAGTAATTTAAAAGACACTTTAACACCCAAATTTTCAAGTGTATAGTACATGATTTCTAGAAGAAATGTTCCAATTTTAAAAATATAAAAATTATGTTATTCACTCTAGAAATTTTATGGTGAATAATACATTGTTTTCAAAAAAATAAAAAATTTAAGAATTTTGAAAAACACATTTTCATTTTTAATTTAAAAAACACCCAATTTTTCAAGTGTTATAGTACACGATTTCCAGAAAATTTGTTGCAATTTTTAAAATATAAAAAATTTGTGTAAATTAAGTTAGAAACTTCAAGGTGACTAATAAATTATTTTCTACAAATAACCAGTTTAAGCAATTTAAAAAACAAATTTTTATTTTTAAATTAAAAAACACTCAATCTTTCAAGTGTATAGTATACGATATTCAGAAAATTTGTTGCAATTTTAAAAATATAAAAACTTATATAAATTAGGCTAGAAACTTCAAGAAGAATAATACATTGTTTTAAAAAAAATAAGGAATTTAAAAAAACACATTCTATTTTTAAATTAAAAAACACTCAATATTTAAAGTGTATAGTACATGATATTTAGAAAATCTGTTGCAATTTTAAAAATATAATAAAACTATGTAAATTTGGCTATAAACTTCAAGGTAAACAATAAATTTTTTCAAAAAAAATCAAATAATTTAAGTAATTTAGAAGACACTTTTTCGTTTTTGAACTAAAAAACACAAAACTTTTCAAGTTTAAAGTACAGAATTTCCAAAAAATAGGTTACAATTTTAAAAGTACAAAAAAATATAAATTAAGCAAGAAACTTCAAGGTGAACAATACATTTTTTCAAAAAATAATTAATTTAAGTAATTTAAAAGAAATATTTTAATTTTTAAATTAAAAAACTCCCAAATTTTCAAGTGTATAGATATGATTTCTAGAAAAAAATGTTGCAATTTTAAAAATATAAAAATCATGTTAATTCCTCTAGAAACTTGAATATGAATAATAAATTGTTTAAAAAAAAAATAAACAATTTAAGATATTTAAAAAAGACATTATCATTTTTTTATTAAAAAACACTCAATTTTTAAAGTTTATAGTACACGATTTGCAGAAAAAATGTTGCAATATTAAAAATAAAAAATTGTGTAAATTAGGCTAGAAAATTCATGGTGAATCATATGTATTTTTAAAAAAAACAAATTGAGAAATTTAATAAAACACATTTTTATTTTTAAATTAAAAAACACCCATTTTTCAAGTGTATAGTACACGATTTTTAGAAAAAATGTTGCAATTTCAAAAATATAAATTTTATGTTAATTAATCTAAAAACTTCAAGGTGAATAATACATTGTTTTCAAAAAAAATAAACAATTTAAGAAATTTAAAAAACACGATTTCATTTTAATATTAAAAAACACTCAATTTTTCAAGAGTTTAGTACATGATTACCGCAAAACTTGTTGCAAATTTTAAAATATCAAAAATTTATGTAAATTATATTAGAAACTTCAAGCTGAATAATACATTATTTCCAAAACAATAAATAATTTAAGAAATTTTAAAAAACACATTTTAATTTTTAAATTAAAAAACACTCAATCTTTGAAGTGTCGATTTTCGGAAAATTTGTTGCACTTTTAAAAATATAATAAAATGATGTAAATTAGGCTAGAAACTTCAATGTAAATAAAAAAAATTCAGAAAAAATCCAATAATTTAAGTAATTTAAAAGACGCTTTTTCGTTTTTTAACTAAAAAACTCCCAATTTTCAAGTGTATGGAACACAATTTCCAAAAAGATGATTGCAATTTTAAAAATTAGTCCTTCATTGATTTAAAAATATCAATTTAGTTCATGATGGAGGACTAATTTGAGGACTAATTTGGTAGACTTTTAAATCTTTAGAAGACTAATTTGGTGACAAACTTGTTTGGGGGATCAAATTGGTGACAAGGTAATCTTTGGAGGACTAATTTAGTGGCAACATTCTTTGGAGGACAAAATTGATGACATGATAATCTTTGGAGGACTAAATTTATTGTTAACTCTTTTAAAAATATAAAATATTCATATAAATAAAGCTAGAAACTTCAAGGTGAATAATACATCTTTTTTAAAAATCAAAAATTTAAGTAATTTAAAAGACACTTTTAAATTTTTAAATTAAAAAATACCCAAATTTTCTTGTGTATAGTACATGATTTCTAGTAGAAATGTTCCAATTTTAAAAATATAAAAATTATGTTATTCACTCTAGAAATTTCATGGTGAATAATACATTGTTTTCAAAAAAATAAAAAACGCATTTTTTTTAAATTAAAAAACACTCAATTTTTCAAGTGTTATAGTACATGATTTTAAGAAAATTTAATGCAATTTTTAAAAAATAAAAAATTTTTGTAAATTAAGTTAGAAACTTCAAGGTGACTAAAACATTATTTTCTAAAAATAAACAGTTTAAGAAATTTAAAAAACACATTTTTATTTTTAAGTTAAAAAACACTCAATCTTTCAAGTGTAAAGTATACGATTTTCAGAAAATTTGTTGCAATTTTAAAAATATAATAAAATGATGTAAATTATGCTAGAAACTTCAATGTAAATAAAAAAAATCAGAAAAAATCAAATAATTTAAGTAATTTAAAAGACACTTTTTTCATTTTTTAACTAAAAAACATCCAAATTTTCAAGTGTATAGAACACGATTTCCAAAAAGATGATTGCAATTTTAAAAATTAGTCCTTCAAAGATTTAAAAATATCAAATTGGTTCATATGGAGGACTAATTTGGTACTTTTAAATTTTTAGAAGACTAATTTGGTGACAAACTTCTTTGGGGGATCAAATTGGTGACAAGGTAATCTTTGGAGGACTAATTTGGTGGCAACATTCTTTGGTGGACCAAATTGGTGACGTGATAATCTTTGAAGGACCAAATTGATAGTTAACTCTTTTAAAAATATAAAATATTCATATAAATAAAGCTAGAAACTTCAAGGTGAATAATACATCTTTTTTAAAAATAAAAAATTGAAGTAATTTAAAAGACACTTTTAAATTTTTAAATTAAAAAATACCTAAATTTTCATGTGTATAGTACACGATTTCTAGTAGAAATGTTCCAATTTTAAAAATATAAAAATTATGTTATTCACTCTAGAAATTTCATGGTGAATAATACATTATTTTCAAAAAAATAAAAAACACAGTTTTTTAAATTAAAAAACACTCAATTTTTCAAGTGTATTGTACATGATTTTAAGAAAATTTAATGCAATTTTTAAAAATTAAAAAAAAATTTTAACTTCAAGGTGACTAAAACATTATTTTCTAAAAATAAACAGTTTAAGAAATTTAAAAACACATTTTTATTTTTAAGTTAAAAAACACTCAATCTTTCAAGTGTAAAGTATACGATTTTCAGAAAATTTGTTGCAATTTTAAAAATATAATAAAATGATGTAAATTATGCTAGAAACTTCAATGTAAATAAAAAAAATCAGAAAAAATCAAATAATTTAAGTAATTTAAAAGACACTTTTTTCATTTTTTAACAAAAAAACATCCAAATTTTCAAGTGTATAGAACACGATTTCCAAAAAGATGATTGCAATTTTAAAAATTAGTCCTTCAAAGATTTAAAAATATCAAATTGGTTCATGATGGAGGACTAATTTGGTAGACTTTTAAATCTTTAGAAGACTAATTTGGTGACAAACTTCTTTGGGGGATCAAATTGGTGACAAGGTAATCTTTGAAGGACAAATTTGGTGGCAACATTCTTTGGTGGACCAAATTGGTGACGTGATAATCTTTGAAAGACCAAATTTATAGTTAACTCTTTTAAAAATATAAAATATTCATATAAATAAAGCTAGAAACTTCAAGGTGAATAATACATCTTTTTTAAAAAAGAAAAATTTAAGTAATTTAAAAGACACTTTTTAATTTTTAAATTAAAAAACACCCAAATTTTCAAGTGTATAGTACACGATTTCTAGAAGAAATGTTCCAATTTTAAAAATATAAAAACTATGTTATTCACTCTAGAAATTTCATGGTGAATAATACATTGTTTTCCAAAAAATAAAATATTTAAGAAATTTAAATAACACATTTTCATTTTTAAATTAAAAAACACCCAATTTTTCAAGGGTTATAGTACACAATTTTCAAAAAAAAATTTGCAAATTTTAAAATATAAAAAATTTGTGTAAACTAAGTTAGAAACTTTAAGGTGACTAATACATTATTTTCTAAAAATAAACAGTTTAAGCAATTTAAAAAACACATATTTATTTTTAAATTAAAAAACACTCAATCTTTCAAGTGTATATTATACAATATTAAGAAAATTTGTTGAAGTCTTAAAAATATAAAAAAATTATATAAATTAGGCTAGAAACTTCAAAGTGAATAATACATTATTTTCAAAAAAAAATAAGGAATTTAAAACAACACATTTGTCTTTTTAAATTAAAAAACACTCAATATTTAAAGTATATAGTACATGATATTCAGAAAATTTGTTGCAATTTTAAAAATATCATAAAATTATGTAAATTAGGCTATAAACTTCAAGGTAAACAATAAATTTTTTCAAAGAAATCAAATAATTTAATAAATTTAAAAGACATTTTTTTAACTAAAAAACACAAAAATTTTCAAGTTTAAAGTACACGATTTTGAAAAAATTGGTTGCAATTTTCAAAATATAAAAATATATAAATTAAGCTAGAAACTTCAAGGTGAATAATGCATTTTTTTCCAAAAAAATCAAATAATTTAAGTAATTTGAAAGAAATATTTTAATTTTTAAATTTAAAAACACCCAAATTTTCAAGTGTATAGTATACGATTTCTAGAAAAAAATGTTGCAATTTTAAAAATATAAAAATCATGCTAATTACTCTAGAAATTTTAAGATGAATAATACATTGTTTTCAAAAAATTAAAAAATTTAAGATATTTAAAAAAATTATTTTTATATTAAAAAACACTCAATTTTTCAAGTTTATAGTACACGATTTTTAGAAAATTTGTTGACATTTTAAAAATATAAAAATTGTGTAAATAAGGCTAGAAAGCTCATGGTGAATCATACATTATTTTCAAAATAAAACAATTTAAGAAATTTAATAAAACACATTTATATTTTTAAATTAAAAAACATTCAATTTTTCAAGTCTCTAGTACTCGATTTCCAGAAAATTTGTTGCAATTTTAAAAATATAAAAAAATTATGTAAATTAGGCTAGTAAATTCAAAGTTAATAATACATTGTTTTTAAAAATATAAACAATTTGAGAAATTTTATAAAAGACATTTTTTTAAAATTAAAAAAAAAAACCCATTTTTTCAAGTTTAAAGTACATGATTTCTGGAAAAAATGTTTCAATTTCAAAAATATAATAATTATGTTAATTACTCTAGAAACTTCAAGGTGAATAATACATTTTTTTCGAAAAAATAAACAACTTAAGAAATTTAAAAAACACATTTTCATTTTTATATTAAAAAACACTCAATTTTTCAAGGGTTTAGTACACGATTTCTGCAAAATTTGTTACAATTTTAAAAATATAAAAAAATTATATTAGAAACTTAAAGTTGAATAATACTTTGTTTTCAAAAAAATAAACAAATTAAGAAATTTTATAAAACACATTTTTATTTTTAAATTAAAAAATACTCAATCTTTCAAGTATATAGTATACGATTTTCAGAAAAGTTGTTGCGATTTTAATAAATATAATAAAATTATGTAAATTAGGCTAGAAACTTCAAGGTAAATAATTCGTTTTTTCAAAAAAAATCAAATAATTTAAGTAATTTAAAAGACACTTTTTAGTTTTTTAACTAAAAAACACCCAATTTTTCAAGTGTATAGAACATTATTTCAAAAAATATGATTGCAATTTTAAAAATATAAAAAATTCATATAAAGTAAGCTAGAAACTTCAAGGTGAATAATACATTTTTTTAAAAAAAAACAAAAAAACTAGTAATTTAAAAGACACTATTTAATTTTTAAATTAATAAACACCAAAATTTTAAAGTGTATAGTACACGACTTCTAAAAGAAATGTTGCAATTTTTAAAAATATAAAAAATTATGTTAATTACTCTAGACACTTCAAGATGAATAATACATTGTTTTCAAAAAAAATAAACAATTTAAGAAATTTAATAAAACACTCTTTTATTTTTAAATTAAAAACACCCAACTTTTCAAGTGTATAGTACACAATTACCAGAAAATTTGTTGCAATTTTAAAAATATAAACAAATTATGTAAATTAAGCTAAAAACATCATGATGAATAATACATTGTTTTAAAAAAAATAAACAATTTAATAAATTTTAAAAAAACAATTTTTTTTTAAATTAAAAAATACTCATTTTTTCATGTGTATCGTACAAGATTTTTAGAAAATTTGTTGCAATTTTAAAAATATAATAAAATTATGTAAATTAGGCTAGATACTTCAAGGAACATAATACATTTTTTCAAAAAATAAATCAATAATTTTAGTAATTTAAAAGACACTTTTTTGTTTTTAACTAAAAAACACCCAACCTTTTAAGTGTATTATAGTACACGATTTCCAAAAAATTGGTTGCAATTTTAAAAATATATAAAAATTATGAAAATAAAGCTAGAAAATTCAAGGTGAATAATCAATTTTTTTCAAAAAAATTAAATAATTTAAGTAATTTAAAAGAAACTTTTTAATTTTTAAATTAAAAAATAGCCAAATTTTCAAGTGTACACGATTTCGAGAAAAAATGTTGAAATTTTAAAAATATAAAAATTATGTTAATTAATCTATAAACTTCAAGGTGAATAATAAATTGTTTTCAAAAAATTAAACAAATTTAAGAAATTTAAAAAAAAACATTTTCATTTTTATATTAAAAAATACTCAATTTTTTAAGTTTATAGTACACGATTTGTTCAAAAAATGTTGGAATTTTAAAAATATAAAAATAATTTAAATTACTCTATAAACTTCATTATTTTCAAAAAAATCAAACAATTTAAGAAATTTAAGAAACACATTTTCATTTTTAAATTAAAAAACACTCAATTTTTAAGGTTTATAGTACACGATTTCCAGTAATTTTGTTGCAATTTTAAAAATATAAAAAAAAATATGTAAAGGCTAGAAACTTCAAGGTGAATAATACATTGTTTTCAAAAAAATAAACAATTTAAGGAATTTAAAAAAAATATTTTTATTTTTAAATTATAAAAGACCCATTTTTTATTGTGTATAGTACACGATTTCTAGAAAAAATGTTACAATTTTAAAAATATAAAAATAATGTTAATTACTCTAGAAACTTCAAGGTGAATAATATATTTCTTTTTCAAAAAAATAAACAATTTAAGAAATTTAAAAACAAATTTTCATTTTATATTAAAAAACACTCAATTTTTCAAGGGTTTAGTACACGATTTCCAGAAAATTTGTTGCAATTTTAAAAATATAAAAAATTTATTTGAATTAGCCTAGAAACTTCAAGGTGAATAATACATTGTTTTCAACAAAAAAAAAATTTAAGAAATTTAAAAAAACACATTTTTATTTTGAAATTAAAAAACACTCCATCTTTCAAGTGTATAGTATACGATTATCAGAAAATTTGTTGCAATTTTAAAAATATAATAAAATTATATAAATTAAGTTAGAAACTTTGTAACATCTCATATATTCCCAAAAAAGAATTAGTGGTTCTTTAGGAAGAAAATGAGAATTTGAGGATTTAGATGCAATTATTAAGGGATTAGGAGGAGGGACTAAATTGAAGTTTCTCAAAACATGGAAGAAGGGCTTAATAGCAATTCTTATTAGTTGCTAAGGTTTCACAAAGACCCTCTTCTCCCTCCACCCATTCCCACACCTCACTCTTCCTCTCTCACACTCTTACATTCTTATTTTTCATTTCCTTCTACTTGCTCTCCTAGGGCACACCTTATCTCTCCCAAATCCAAGCATTTGATCCTCAATCTCTTCACTCTAAGGCTCAAATGATCTTCCTCAAGCTCTTGAGCTTCCAAGGGAACCAAGGTAAGCCACATGCAAACCATTTTCCCTCTCCTCTCTTCACTCACTTCTCTATGTAGAAAATGAAACCCAACCCCTCTAATCTCACATACAACTCAAGATTTTGAGTTAGGTGAGGTTGTGTTCTAATTTGGTAGTTGGGATTGTAGGATTCAAGTGCTAGATTAAATGTTTTGAAGGTTTGAAGATTTGGGGTAAAAGTGGAAATTAGAACTTGAAAACAAAGGTAACCCCACTAAACCCCAAACTAGACTAGTTAAGGAATAGAAGTGGTGTGAAATGTGATTTTGAGATATGGTGCAAGGTAGGATAGAAATAGATTTAGACTCGTGAAATTTGTTGAGTTGGGTTTGATGAATGTGGTTGTTATTGAGCTTTTGAGAATGTATGTTAAAACAGGGTGGTCATGTGTATATTAGATGGTTGATAAATTGACTCGATGCATGTGGTTTGGTTGAGATGATCATGTGTGTATGTTTGGATTATTGTATTGCATGTGTGATGATTGGTAAAAGCTTGTTTGGTTTCCTTGTTTTTCGAAGTTGAATGTGAGTGAAGAAGGTGCATGTTTGGGGTATATGGATTGGGTTTAGCATGATGTCATTTTGATTTGGGGAATTGAGATGGGAATTAAAGGAATTGCTTTTGAATGTGAAGGTAAGATGTAAACAAAAGCTTAATTCCTTGTTTTCATGAATTTTGACATAGTTTGGGATGGATATTCGACCTACTTACAATTGGATTCTGATTTCGTGGCCTCTCACAAGGTTTTAGAAAATTTTATCTTTCCAATGCCACAAATTTCATGAGAATCCAATTTGTATAGCTTGAGTTATAGACAAAACACTTAGAGCTGCCAAAATTGGGATTTTAACATGGACAGATAGAATCAACCGAAATTATCTACTTAAAAAATTGATTTAGATCTTGAGCTCTAAATAAAGGTTGTATATAATTTCGTTAGCTTTCATTTGCCACTGATTTAACCCAATTTGGAGCTCTACAACTCAAGTTAGACAAAAATATCAAACTGTGCCAGAACCCTTCAAATTGGCAGTGTTGTACCTGTGACTGGCGCCCAGGCGCCAGGATTGGCGCCCAAGTGCCAAAGCCCTGTAATTTGGCAGTTTTGCACCCAGTCGCAGTGCCCAGGTGCTAGAATGGTGGCCCGAGCGACAAGACTCTATTGCTTGGTAGTTTGTAACACGTTTCTGGCGCCCAGGTGCCAGAATGTTGGCCCGGGCGATAGTGTTTTGTACCTTCTTGACCTATTTTTGCTTCTAAAATGATTTGTAGGCCTATTTAACTTAATTTTATGGTAGGAATGTAAGGAAATAGGCTTATGGGACTTAATAACATGCATTAGGATTATGAATTGAGATGGCAAGTTCTTTGATTTTGAATTGTGAATTTGTCATGTGATGAATGTTGGATGAAAATGCATGATAATTTGAAAATGAAATGAAATGATAAGATAAGCTTTCCCCCTTCAACGGAAGTTGAGTTAGTGGGTTGAGTTCCACTGGTTACACACCAGGTAAGCGGACAAGAATGAAAAGATTGAGAATGTAGGGTCTCCCAATGAACGGGGTAAGATGGCTAGAACTATTAGGGTTGCCCTGTGACATGGCAAATGACAAAAAAAAAAGGACTATTCCAATGAATGAGTAAGGAAGTCCTGGGCTATTCCCAATGAACGGGATCAAGATAGCCCGACAGTTGATCACGGTAGGGACGCTTGCCGTGGTCCAATGATTGAGCTCAAATGTGTGTTTCTGCCATGCGCCTAGGGAGAATTCTCGTGCACGAGGCTTCCGTAAAAGACTAAAGAAAAGAAATGAAACAAGTATGATAATGAAAGATCATGGCATGCATACATCCATAATTGTCATTGCATGCATTATGTTTGAATATGTTGCATTGGATTGATTGTGTGATAGGAATTAAATGGGGTGTTTTCCAGTTGGACTAGCTGCATATAGTATAAAAATGTTTTCAAAATGCCGAGGGTTACTCAGTTATATGTTTACATATAACATATAACTGACGGTTACCAAATCGCATGTATTAGAAGATTGTGAAGAGAAAGCCACAGATGGGATGAGCTGTGGGCTTTTCGTAGGTATAGCCACACATGGTGAACCTAAGTCTCAAGTTCATATATTAATTTGTTCAGCTGTATAGTAATTCGTATAAATTGAAAGGGTTGTAATAATTATTATTATTATTATTAATTGTTGTAAATTAGAATTTAGCTTCCACTAGTGTTTTGGAACAAAAAAAAAGAGACTAAAAAATTAAGGTGTTACAAACTTCAAGGTAAATAATATATTTTTTCAAAAAAATCAAATAATTTAAGTAATTTAAAAGATATTTTTTCATTTTTTAACTAAAAAACACCCAACTTTTCAAGTGTATAGAACACGATTTCCAAAAAGATGATTGCAATTGTAAAAATATAAAAAATTGATATAAATTAAGCTAGAAACTTCTAGGTGAATAATACATCTTTTGTTAAAAAAATAAAAAATTTAACTAATTTAAAAGACACTTTCTAATTTTTAAATTAAAAAACACCCAAATTTTCAAGTGTATAGTGCACGATTTCTAGAAAAAATGTTGCAATTTTTAAAATATAAAAATTATGTTAAATACTCTAAAAACTTCAAGATGAATAATACATTATTTTAAAAAAAGTAAAAAAATTTTATTTTTAAATTAAAAAACACCCAAATTTTCAAGTGTATAGTACAAGATTTCAAGAAAATTTGTTGCAATTTTAAAAATATAAAAAAATTATGTAAATTACGCTATAAACATCATGGTGAATAATACATTGTTTTCAAAAAAATAAACAATTTACGATTTTTTTTAAAATTATTTTTAAATTAAAAAACACCAAATTTTTCAAGTATATCGTACTCAATTTTTAGAAAATTTGTTGCAATTTTAAAAATATAATAAAATTATGTAAATTAGGCTAGATACTTCAAGGTACATAATACATTTTAAAAAAAAATCAAATAATTTGAATACTTTAAAAGACAGTTTTTCATTTTTAACTAATAAACACCCAACTTTTCAAGTGCATGGTACACGATTTCCAAATAATTGGTTGCAATATTAAAAATATAAAAAAATTATGAAAATTAAGCTAGAAAATTCAAGGTGAATAATTCAATTTTTTCAAAAAAATAAAACAATTTAAGTAATTTAAAAGACACTTTTTAATTTTTAAATTAAAAAACACCCAAATTTTCAAGTGTATAGTACACGATTTCTAGAAACTTCAAGGTGAATAATACATTGTTTTCAAAAAAATAAAGAATTTAAGAAATTCAAAAAACACATTTTCATTTTTATATTAAAAAACACTCAATCTTTTAAGTTTATACTTCACGACTTGTATAAAAAATGTTGTAATTTTTAAAATATAAATTAATTTAAATTACTCTAGAAACTTCAAGGTGAATAATACATTATTTTCAAAAAAATCAAACAATTTAAGAAATTTAAAAAACACATTTTCATTTTTATATTAAAAAACAATCAATCTTTTAAGTTTATACTTCACGACTTGTATAAAAAATGTTAGAATTTTAAAAATATAAAATAATAAATTACTCTAGAAACTTCAAGGTGAATAATACATTATTTTCAAAAAAAATCAAATAATTTCAGAAATTTAAAAAACACATTTTCATTTTTAAATTAAAAAACACTCAATTTTTAAAGTGTATAGTACACGACTTCCACTAAATTTGTTGCAATTTTAAAAATATAAAAAAAATTATGTAAAGGCTAGAAACTTAAAGGTGAATAATAAATTGTTTTCAAAAAAATAAAAATTTTAAGGAATTTTAAAAAACACATTTTTATTTTTAAAGTAAAAAAATCTCAAATTTTCAAGTGTATAGTACACGATTTTCACAAAATTTGTTGCAATTTAAAAAATATAATAAAATTGTAACATCACATAAATCCTCAAATAGGAATTAGTGGTTCTTTAGAAGAAATTGAGAATTTAAGGGTTGTAGAAATTCTAACAAGTGAAAGGAGAAGGACTAGGGTGCAAAATGTTAAAATGGAGGGGCCTTTTTGTAAAAACTTAAGAGATATCAAAATTTGACAAAAACCCCCCATTTCCCCATTTCCCCTCTTCCCTCTCATTCTCGCCCTCACTCTCTCTCACACTCAACTCCATTTCTCATTTTCCTCCCTCCCTTCTCAAGCTCTCCTAGGGTTGGGTCTCCAAGCTCCCAAATCAAGAGTCCCTTCATCAATCTTGTTCATTGAAGCTTGGAGGAGCTATTGGAATCCTTAGGTAAGCCATGCATATCTTCTCCTTCACCCTCTTGGTTAAGCTCCATTTTTGGGATAAATGGGTTTAATCTTCACCTTCCACATGCAATCTCTTGAATGGATCCTAATGGGTGTGGATGACTCACATTTGTGAACAATAGGGGATCATCTAGCCTAAGTGGGAGGATTGAAGAGTTTGGGGAAAAGAACTTGAAGCAAGAAGTGCTTAGGAACTTGAAGGTTTAAGGTAACCCCACTATACCCCAACTTAGACTAATTAGAGAATAGAAACTTGTAGGAGGTGTGGTCTTGCACTAGTATGGAAAATGTGATAGAAATAGGCTTTTATATTTATTGAAGTAGGTGATTTGGGTTTTGACACTTGTGTCTTGATTTTGAGATATGATGAGTTATGGGTGTATGTTGAAACTTGTAAATTAAATGAATTGATTTGATGCATGTGGTTGATTATTGAGTTTGAGAAATGTATGCTAAAAAAAGTTGTTCTTGTGCATATTAAGGTGATTTGATGTTTTTGGTTTGATGCATGTAGTTTGATTTGGAAGTATTAGAGAAAAGTACGGCAATATGTGTAATTGGATGAAATTGATGAAATTGAACCTTGATTTATGATGGAATTGTGCTGCTGATCCTGGAAATAAGTTAATTGATGTATGTTGTGGCTTGGAAAGGTTTTTGATGGAAATTGGAGGATTTTTGCAAAACAAGGCAGGTTGATTCTGTATCAAATTCGCGGCAGCAAATTTTCTTGCGGCCGCAAATCTGAACCTGAACAGGGACCTGATTTCCCACCTCCAAATGACAAAGCACCCTCAATTAACCTATTTCTAGGATTAAAACCAATGTAAATAAGCTTATGGGACTTAGTGACATGCCTTAAGATTAGGAAATGGTATGGAGATCTCTTTGATTTTGAATTGTGAAATTGTCACATGACAAATGACAAATGATGAATGTTGAATGCATGATATTATTTGATATGAAATGAATCTGAAAACTAAAGACAAGTTTAAGCTTTCCCTCATCAGTGGATGTTGAGTAAGCGGGTTGATTCCCACCGGTTGCACATGGGTAAGCAGACAAGCATGAAAAGATTGAGAATGTAGGGTCTCCCAATGAACGGGGTAAGATGGCCTGAACTAGTAGGGTTTCCCGGTGACCGGGAAGATGGCCTGAAAGAAAGGAATATCCCGATGAATGGGGTAAGATAGTCTTAGGCTATCCCAGTGATTAGGGTAAGATAGCCTGGCAGTTGATCACTGTAGGGACACTTGTCGTGGTCCCATGATTGAGGTCAAGCGCGCGTTACTGCCATGCGCCTAGGGAGGAGTCTTGTGCACGAGGCTTCTGTAAAAGACTAAAGAAAAGAAATGAATTAATTACAATAATGAAAGATCATGACATGCATACATTTATACTTGTCATTGCATGCATTGAGTGTGAATATGTCGCAATGGATTGATTGTGTGTGATAGGAACCAAATGGGGTGTTTTCCCGTTAGACTAGCTGTAATATGGTATAAAAGTATTTTCAAAATGCCGGGGGTTACTCAATTATATGTTTACATATAGCTGACGATTATCATATTACAACAGACTCGGAAGATGAAGACTTTAGTGCTTGAAGACCTATTCCATTAGCCATGTAGTATTTTGGATATTTTGATATGTATTTTGGGGTAGCCAACCCTTCCCTGTAGCACGCTCATTGGCTACCGTTGTTGGACATATTTCTCTGGCATGTAGTAAATATTTAAACTTACTATCTTTCCCTATAGACTTATGTATTTTGATAGGGCATATGATAGTCCACCCTAAAATTAAGTAGTGTATGTGCTAATATAGGAGAGTTTCCTTTGCTAGTTATCAAATATTTTGAAAAAAAAAGAAAAAGAAAACTTAACCATTAATTCGGTTAGGTGTTACATAAATTATGTAAATTAAGCTAGAAACTTCAAGGTGAATAATACAACGTTTTCAAAAAAAATTAATAAATTTTAAAAAAAACACATATTCATTTTTAAATTAAAAAACACTCAATTTTTCAAGTGTATAGTACACGATTTTCATTTTTAAATCGAAAAACACTCAATTTTTCAAGTGTATAGTAGACAATTTTCAAAAAATTTGTTGCAATTTTAAAAATATAATAAAAGTATGTAAATTAGACTAGAAACTTCAAGGTAAATAATACGTTTTAAAAAAAATCAAATAATTTAAGTAATTAAAGAGACTTTTTGTTTTTTAATAGAAATACACCCAACTATTCAAGTGTAAAGTACACGATTTCAAAAAAATTGGTTACAATTCTAAAATGATAAAAAAATTAAGTAAATTAAGCTAGAAACTTCAAGGTAAATAATTAATTTTTTTCAGAAAAATCAAATAATTTAACTAATTTAAAACACACTTTTAAATTTTAAAATAAAAAGCGCCCAAATTTTAAAGTCTATAGTACACGATTTCTAGAAGAAATGTTTAAATTTTAAAAATATAAAAATTAATTTAATTACTCTAGAAAATTCAAGGTGAATAATACATTGTTTTCAAAAAAATAATAAATTTAATAAATTTAAAAAATAAATTTTCATTTGTTAATTAAAATACACACAATTTTTCTAGTGTAATTACGATTTCAAGAAAATTTTTTGCAATTTTTTAAATATAAAAACAATTATGTAAATTGGGCTACAAACGTCATGGTGAATAATACATTGTTTTAAAAAAAATAATTTAAGAAATTTTAAAAACACATTTTTATTTTTAAATTAAAAACCACCCAAATTTTCAAGTGTATAGTACACGATTTCTAGAAAAAATGTTGCAATATAAACAATATAAAAATTATGTTAATTACTCTAGAAATTTCAAAGTGAACAATACATTGTTTTTTAAAAAATAAACAATTTAAGAAATTCAAAAAACACATTTTCATTTTTAAATTAATAAAACACACAATTTTTCAAGTGCATAGTACACGATTTCAAAAAAATTTGTTACAATGTTAAAAATATAAAAAATTATGCAAATTAAGCAAGAAAATTCATTGTAAATAATACATTGTTTTTAAAAAATAAAAAATTTAAGAATATAAAAAAAACACATTTTCAAGTGCATAGTACATAATTTCTAGAAAAAATGTTGCAATTTTAAGAATATAAAATTTATGTTAATTACTCTAGAAACTTCAAGGTGAATAATACATTGTTTTCAAAAAACTAAACAATTTAAGAAATTTACAAAACACATTTTCATTTTTTAATTAAAAAACACTCAATTTTTCAAGTGTATAATACACGATTTTCAGAAAATTTGTTGCAATTTAAAAATATAATAAAATTATATAAAAAAAGCCCGAAACTTCAAGGTGAATAATACATTGTTTTAAATTTTTTTACTAATTTAACAAATTTAAAAAAAAAACATTTTTATTTTTAAATTAAAGAACACTAAATTTTTCAAGTGTATACAATACACGATTTTAAGAAAATTCGTTGCAATTTTAAAAATATAATGATAAGATGTAAATTTGATGAGAAACTTCAAGGTAAATAATACATTTTTTATTAAAAAAATATAATTTAAGTAATTTAACAGAAACTTTTTCGTTTTTTAACTGAAAAACACTAAACTTTTCAAGTGTAAAGTACACGATTTCAAAAAAATTTGTTGCAATTTTAAAAATATAAAAAAATTATATAAATTAAGCTAGAAACTTAAAGGTGAATAATACATTTTTTACTAAAAAACCAAATAATTTTAGTAATTTAAAATACACTTTTTAATTTTTAAATTAAAAAACAACCAAATTTTCAAGTGTATAGTACACGATTTCTAAAACAAAAATGTTGCAATTTTAAAAATATAAAAATAATGTTAATTACTCTAGAACTTTAATATGAATAATACATTGTTTTCAAAAAATAAACAATTTAAGAAATTTTAAAAACACATTTTCATTTTTAAATTAAAAAACACTCAATTTTTCAAGTGTATAGTACACGATTTCCAGAAAATTTGTTGCAATTTTAAAAATATAAAAAAAAAATTTAAATTTGGCTAGAAACTTCATGGTTAATAATACATTGTTTTAAAAAAAACCAATTTAAGAGATTAAAAAAAAATTATTTTTAAATTAAAAAACACCCAATGATTCAAGTGAAAGTACACGATTTCTAGAAAAAAATTTTCAATTTCAAAAATTTAAAAATTTTGTTAATTACTCTAGAAATTTCAAGGTGAACAATACATTGTTTTTTAAAAAATAAACAATTTAAGAAATTTAAAAAACACATTTTCAATTTTAAATTAATAAAACACTTAATTTTCAAGTGTATAGTACACGATTTCAAAAACTTTTATTGCAATGTTAAAAGTATAAAAAAAAAATTATGCTAATTAAGCAAGAAATTTCATGGTAAATAATACATTGTTTTTAAAAATAAAAAATTTAAGAATATAAAAAAAACATATTTTTATTTTTAAATTAAAAAACACTGAAATTTTCAAGTGTATAGTTCACAATTTCTAGAAAAAATGTTGGAATTTTAACAATTTAAAAATTATGTTAATTACTCTAGAAACTTTGAGGTAAATAATACATTGTTTTCAAAAAAATAAACAATTTAAGAAATTTACAAAACACATTTTCATTTTTTAGTTAAAAAACACTCAATTTTTCAAGTGTATAACACACGATTTTCAGAAAATTTGTTGCAATTTAAAAAAATAATAAAATATATAAATTAAGCTCGAAACTTCAAGGTGAATAATGCATTGTTTTAAAAAAAACAAATTTAACAAATTTTAAAAAAACATTTTTATTTTTAAATTAAAGAAGACTAAATTTTTCAAGTGTACAGTACACGATTTTAAAAAAATTTGTTGAAATTTTAAAAATATAATGATAGGATGTAAATTCGGCAAGAAACTTCAAGGTAAATAATACATTTTTTATTAAAAAATAATATAATTTAAGTAATTTAAAGACACTTTTTCATTTTTAACTGAAAAATACCCAACTTTTCAAGTGTAAAGTAAACGATTTCAAAAACATTGGTTTCAATTTTAAAAATATAAAAAAATTATATAAATTAAGCAAGAAACTTAAAGGTGAATAATACATTTTTAACAAAAAAAAAACCAAATAATTTAAGTAATTTAAAAGAGACTTTTTAATTTTTAAATTAAAACAACCAAATTTTCAAGTGTATAGTACACGATTTCTAGAAAAAATATTGCAATTTTAAAAATATAAAAATTAATGTTAATTACTCTAGAACGTTAACGTGAATAATACATTGTTTCAAAAACATAAACAATTTAAGAAATTTAAAAAACACATTTTCATTTTTAAATTAAAAAACACTCAATTTTTCAAGTGTATAATATACGATTTCCAGAAAATTTGTATCAATTTTAAAAATATAAAAAAAATTTAAATTAGGCTAGAAACTTCATAGTTAATACATTGTTTTCAAAAAAATAACCAATTCAAGAGATTAAAAAAGAACACATTTTTATTTTTAAATTAAAAAACACCCAATGATTCAAGTGAAAGTACACGGTTTCTAGAAAAAATGTTTCAATTTTAAAAATATAAAATTTTTGTTAATTACTCTAGAAACTTCAAGGTGAAGAATACATTGTTTTTAAGAAAATAAACAATTTAAGAAATTTAAAAAACACATTTTCATTTTTAAATTAATAAAAGTCTCAATTTTTTAAGTGTATAGTACACGATTTCAAAAACGTTTTTGCAATGTTAAAAATATAAAACAATTATGCAAATTAAGCAAGAAATTTCATGGTAAATAATAAATTTTTTTTAAAAAAATAAAAATTGTAGAATATAAAAAAAACACATTTTTATTTTTAAATTCATAAACACCGAAATTTTCAAGTGTATAGTACAAAATTTCTAGAAAAAATGTTGCAATTTTAACAATATAAAAATTATGTTAAATACCCTAGAAACTTCAAGGTGAATAATACATTGTTTTCAAAAAATTTAAACGATTTAAGAAATTTACAAAACACATTTTCATTTTTTAATTAAAAAACACTCAATTTTTCAAGTGTATAATACATTGTTAGAGACAGAACAGTTTTTGGGACTTTTGGGCGCGATTTTCTCTCATTTTCTCACCTTTTCTCCTCATCTTTGTGGATGAACTTGGAAGATCCTTGGAGTTCTTGGTGATTCTTAGTTTCTTCATGAGGATTTCCTTCATATCCTCTTCCATTTCTTCTTCTCTCTCCACTAGTTTCTAGGTTAGGAGATTGCGGATTTTGATCCCAAACCTAATATAATCTGAATTCTTGTGGTTAATTCTTGTTCTTATGATTCTAATTGAGTAATTGCTTCTTTGCTTAATGCTCTTTCTCTATTGATTATGCTCAATTGTTGATTTGCTTCCGATGTTGAATGCTCACTTGAAATTGATCAATGATAATCTGATTTTGATGCAATTGAGAAATGGAAAATTGATAGTTGTGTTAGAATTGAAGTAGATTACCATAATCTTGCCTGTGCTTAGGGATAAGACTTGTAGATTATGAGGTCTTGATGAATTTACTCTTTCTCTTGTTTCTGTTGGAATTGTTCTAAGGGATTAGGGAATTTGAGTAGAAGCAAAGTGATTAATGATCTAGGAATAGACTTAATCTATGGTTTGGTAAATTCTACCTTCAATTAGGATTTGTGAACTTGAATTGACCTTAGAATTAGGATGCATAAGGGAAGGATCAAATGAACCAAATCTCCTAGCTCTCTTCTCAATTGGTTGCGCCACTTTCTTAGCTAGTTCTTGTAATTTCTCTGTTTTTGTGTAAAATTCTGCTAGGATACACTATTCTCTATGCATTATGATTGTCCGAATTGCAAAAGTCTTGGGAATTCGATAGTCTATTGCATAGTCCCTGTGGATATGACAACCCATATTCTCCCTATTCTATCTAAACTCGACTAGTGCACTTGCTAATGTGGCAATCAAGCTATCAAGTTTATGGCGCCGTTGCCGGGGACTATTGATTAGATATCAATAGTTCCCAAGGCAATTGCTAATTTGGACACTTCACTTCATTGTCTATACTCATTTTTTTTTGTATTTTTCTTTTCCATCTTTCATTATTATCATATATTGCCCTGTTTTTGTGTGCACTAACCTTTGTGTGAGGCTTGCATGCGCAACAAGAGGATAGAATTTGAGCTTGACTTGGAATTATAAAGAACAATACGGAAGAACCGGAAGCAAACTAAGGCCAATAAAGACAAGTTCAAGGCACATAGAAAGAAGGCAACTCAAGAGCAAGCCACTACTTCTCAACTAGCAAGGGTTGTGGAAGAGCAACCGACTCTAGAACAAGAGCAAGTGGTTTTGACTCAAGAAGCAAAGATGGAGAATAGACCACCTCAAAGGGGGATGACTTTGGAAGATCTCACCGCTCCTCACCTTGATGGATGCGGTTCTTGCATAAATCCTCCTACTATAGCCGCAAATAGCTTTGAGGTCAAATCGGCACTCACACAACTAGTAAGGGGAGACCAATTTGGAGGGAGAAAAGAGGAGGATCCAAATCTCCACATATACAAATTCCTCCAAATTTGTGGCACCATCAAGATAAATGGAGTGACCGATGCGGCGATCCGTTTGAGACTCTTTCCATTTTCATTGAAGGATGAAGCTCTTAATTGGCTCCAAAGCCAACCAATCTGGAGCATTACCACATGGGAAGATCTAGTCTCCAAGTTCTTGGCTCAATTCTTTTCCCCATCAAAGTATGACCAATATAGAGCGGAGATATCTTGCTTCAAGCAAAGAGATGGTGAATCTTTTTCTACCGCTTGGAAGAAATTCAAGGCACTCCTTCGAAAGTGCCCACACCATGGATTCACCGGTCTCCAACAAATCCACATCTTCTATAATGGGCTGAACCGAAATGTGAGAAGTTTGTTAAATGCATCCGCCGGTGGATCAATTAGAAAGAAGGAAGCGGAAGAAGCAAGAGAATTGATAAAGATTATGGCACATGAGGATGAGGCATCGAATAATGTGTTTGTCGGAAGAGGAAGAATTGTGGAGCTTGGGGTGCATGATGCAACCTTAGCTCAAAACAAGTTACTTACTCAACAAATTGAAGCTCTCACAAAGCAACTCCAAAAAGTGCAAGTTGGAGCCATTCAAGCCCCCCAACTCCAATGTGACTTTTGTGGTGGTAACCACCAAAATGGTCATTGTGCTACTAATAGAGGTGGGAGTGGAGAGCAAGTGAACTACATGGGTAATGGCCAAAAGAACCTCCCATTTCCTCAACAAAACACATACTATCCCAACTTAAGAAATCATCCAAATTTGTCATACAAAAGCAATAACTATCTCCAACCCAACCAACCCACCTATAACCAACAATTCACCCAATCCTCTTCCTCCCAAAAACCACCATTCAACACATCTTCCTCATACAACCAAACCACCTCTACCCAACCTCCCAATGCTCAAGGAACCACTCAAACCTCCCAAGGTGTCTCTCCTAATCTTGAGAATGTCTTGTTGGCTTTCATGCAAAGAACATATACTTATATGCAAGAGACTTCTTCCACATTGAAGAATCATGATGCTTCCATTAGGAATTTGGAAACCCAAATGGGCCAAATTTCTAAGCAATTAACCGAGAGGCCAAAAGGGACATTCCCAAGTGACACTATAGTGAATCCAATGGAGCAATGCAATGCTATATCACTAAGGAGTGGAAAAGTGGTATCACCTCCTTCTCCCCCAAAAACTTCTAAATTTGAAAAGGAGGATGAGCCACAAATGGAGTCTAGAGTGCATGATGGCAAGGAAGATACTTCTAATGGGGTGCATAATGATGAAGGGGAACCCAAACACAAACCAAGTGACATTGAGATTTTGAAGTGGGATCCCAAGAATAGTCCCCCAAAGAAGACAAGAAAACAAATCCTAGAAGAAGGGGTCAAGCATGAAAATCTCACTCCCTATGAGATTTCAAGACTTCCATTTCCACAAAGGGTGCAAAGGCAAGATAAGGAGAAGCAATTTTCTAAGTTCCTAGATGTGTTTAGGAGCTTGAGGATCAATATACCTTTTGCGGAAGCCCTTGAACAAATGCCTCTCTACACCAAATTCATAAAAGAGCTCCTTTCAAAAAAGAGGAAGCTCAACTATGATGAAACGGTTGCACTAACCGAATAATGTAGTGCCATCATCCAAAGGAAACTTCCTCAAAAATTGAAGGATCCAGGATCCTTTACCATTCCTT
The DNA here is from genome assembly GCA_037177725.1 of Cyamopsis tetragonoloba. NCBI lineage: Eukaryota > Viridiplantae > Streptophyta > Magnoliopsida > Fabales > Fabaceae > Cyamopsis > Cyamopsis tetragonoloba. The sequence goes on along the minus strand of CM074122.1, from coordinate 60,593,165 downwards.
GCGAGATTGGAGGTGTGGATGTTGGGAGAGCTCTATGTGACTTAGGGGCAAGCATCAACTTGATGCCCCTATCCTTGTTAAAGAAGCTAGGAGTGAACGAAGTCAAGCCCACCATGTTGTCCTTGCAATCGGCGGATAGTTCTATCAAGTATCCCTATGGGATAGTTGAAGATTTGTTGGTCAAAGTTGGAAAATTCATATTTCCCGCCGACTTCGTGGTGCTTGACATTGATATCAAGGCATGTGAGAAGGTGCCTATCATCCTCTGGAGACCTTTCTTAGCCACCGGGCGTGCACTAATTGATGTTGCACAAGGTGAGCTAATGCTAAGTATGCAAGATGTCAATGTAATCTTCAATGTCTTTGAATCTTTTAAGAACCCTAGCGATAGCAAAACATGCATGAATATAGATGTAGTGGATACTCCATTGGCACATACTTGCGAAATTCAAGATGCTTTTGTAAAGAGATTGTGTTGCCAATGAGATATCCAACTCATCTATTGCTTCCATGATTCCACAAAAGGAATTCTCAAAAGTGGATGAGAAGATAGTTGAAGATTCTAAGTTTGAGCTTGAAAAACTTCCTTTTGATTGCCACTACATTTCTCTTGATGGGAAGCACACATTTTCGGTGATTTTTCATGACTCGATGGATGGTAGTGCAAAAGAGAAGTTGCTCAAGGTTGTGAAAGAAAATATGTTGGTTAAGGGAGGAAAACCACTGATTTTGAAGGTGGATAAACTTGATTTGGATTTGAATGACAAAAAGTGTGGAAAAGGGGATGAACCGGTTCTTGGAACCCAAGATATGTGGGAACCATGGAATCCGGGTAAAAATGTTTTTGAGCCAAAGTTGGCGCTTAAGGGGAAACAAGTGCAAAATATTTTGAAAAAGGAGGAATCACTTGTTTCCAACTTCAAGCCTCCATGATGTGGTCACACGTCAAGCTAAGTGACGTTAAACAAAGCGCTTTCGGGAGGCAACCCGCATTTGATTGATTGGTTTGTTTTTTTCATAGGATATATTCATATAAAAAAATAGAGTATAAAAAAAGTATAAAAAAAAAGAAAAAGAAAAAAATATACTTGTGTAGTTTTGCACGTGTTTGCTTTTTGTAGGCTTAATAAGCTTTGGAGCATTGATTTGTGGTGATTGTTGAACCTCAAGAGCATTGGTGGTCTTCAAAGGGGAGTTCTTCTTAACCCTTCTTTTCTAGTTTTGATTAGATTGGTTACTTGATTAGTTCCCTAGGTTTGTTGATTGCTTTTGTGATTTGTTAATGACATGACATTGATATTTGGTTCTAGTAGAAAGGATTCTTGTTTCTTAGACAATTAGGATTGATACTTGTGTTCCATTGTGAAGTTTACATGCTCTTGATTGTTTGATAGGTACTTGTTGACATATGTGTGCATTAGTAAAAAATATTAGGCTTGTGGCATGCTTTATGTGATTTAGCAATGTGTAGCTATCATGCAACCTAGGTGAGGATTTGCGCCTCCAACATGTTCCTTGTCATGAGTGTTCATTGTGTGAGGTGTGCTCTTAAATTTGGTTTTTCCCTTGGTTGAAATTGCTAATCACATGCTAGGATTGATATGATATAGGCAATTTCCTTGTTGTGAGCCTTGAGCAAAAATTAAACCTTGTCCCTTAAATTATCCATTGCTAGCCCCTTTGAGCCTTAATTTACCCTTCATTTCTTGATAATATAGCTCATTACAAGCCAAACAAGTGTAAAACCAATTGTCCCTACCATGTACACACATAGAGCTTTGGTTATGCACTTGGGTATAAAGTTTTCTTCTAAGTTTGGGGTAGTTTTTGCTTAGGGAACCCGCGCAATTCCCTAAGTTTGGGGTTCCGGTTGTTTTTTTCTTAGAAGTTGATTCTATAAGTTTTAGTTTGGGGTGCATTGTGAGCATGACTTGAGGACAAGTTATAATTCTAAGTTTGGGGTAGGCAACACATTGTGTTGATGTTTGTTTTGGGTAGTACTTGGGGTAGAGACCATCACTCATGCATTGCATTCATTTTGGCATATTTCCACTTTTCATTGTATGTTATGATTGAGATTTTGGGATACCAACTCGTGAAAAAGCAAGCAAATCATATACGAAAAAATAGCTACAAAATTGAAAAAAATAGAAAAGAAAGAAACAAGATTGTGAAAGAAAAGTATAAAAAAGAAGAAAAACAAGTTGAAAAAGATTGAGAAGAAAGAATAAAGAAGAGTTGGTACTCTCAAGTTTTGTGATAATTCATTGTTTGTGTTCATTTTTGCTCTTTTTCCATCATCTTTTGCATTTTCATCAATTTTTGCATGTAGGTGTCTAGGATTTCATGCACTCCATTGTCCTTGTGTGATACATGGTTTAGCTAGTTTTCCTTCACATTTATCCACCCTACCTAAGCCCCATTACAACCTTTAAAGACCTCTTGATCTTTCCTAGACTTGTGATTTTTAGTGGTGGAGACTTAGAGGGCAATCTCAAATTTAGGATCCCACATCTCACATGATTGATTTGAGTGCACTAAATCTAGCCCAAACACTTGAGTGATGAGTGACATACACTTTATCCTTGTGAGGATTGTTGTACATTGCTTGGTTACATGATCTATGCCACTTGCCTAGTTGGTTACATTGCTCATATTGTGTAAATTTGTGCTTTGATGACTTGATGGAGTGTGTAACTTCCAATGGTAATACTTGCATAATTCTAAGGTGTTTAGGTGCTTGATGAATTTTGAATGAACTCTAGGATTGATGCCATGCCATGTTGTTTTGTTCCCCTTGGTTTGGATTTTGTGTTTGCTTGGGGAAGAGCAAGATTTTAAGTTTGGGGTTGTGATAAGTGTCCACTTATCTATGTTCTAAGGTCTATTTTAGTCTCTTTTTATTAGTATTGTAGTATGTTTGTGGCCTTTTATCACTTAGAAATGAATCAAATAAAGTGCTTTCTTGCATAGTTAGTTGTAGTTTCTTGGAAATTAATGAATTTTGATGTAGTTTTGATGATCTTTGATCGATTTTTGTTTGATTATGTTGATGTAGAAATAAATCATGGAGAAGTTTTGTTTTTAGAAGATTGGACTTGAAGAATGAAGAAAAGAATGAAGAAAGTTGAAGAAAGGGGATTAGAAAACACTAAGAAGCTGTCAAATGCTGTGAAGGCCCATGCTGTGCGCACACCCTCTCAACCCGTGCGCACCTTAATTGGTCCTGGAAGGTGCTGCCTCATCTTGTGCGCACACCTCCAGGACATGTGCGCACAAGATCTGTGTAGGGGCAGTTTTAAGTAGTGCGAAACAGAACAGTTTTGGGGACTTTTGGGCGCAATTTTCTCTCATTTTCTCACCTTTTCTCCTCATCTTTGTGGATGAACTGGAAGATCCTTGGAGTTCTTGGTGATTCTTAGTTTCTTCATGAGGATTTCCTTCATATCCTCTTCCATTTCTTTTTCTCTCTCCATGTTTGGCTAGTTTCTAGGTTAGGAGATTGGGGATTTTGATCCCAAACCTGATGTAATCTAAATTCTTGTGGTTAATTCTTGTTCTTATGATTCTAATTGAGTAATTGCTTCTTTGCTTAATTCTCTTTCTCTATTGATCAATTGTTGAATTGCTTCCGATGTTGAATGTTCACTTGAAATTGATCAATGAGAATCTGATTTTGATGCAATTGTGAATTGGAAAATTGATAGTTGTGTTAGAATTGAAGTAGATTACCATAATCTTGCATGTGCTTAGGGATAAGACTTGTAGATTATAAGGTCTTGATGAATTTACTCTTTCTCTTGTTTCTATTGGAATTGTTCTAAGGGATTAGGGAATTTGAGTAGAAGCAAAGTGATTAATGATCTAGGAATAGACTTAATCTATGGTTTGGTAAATTCTACCTTCAATTATGATTTGTGAACTTGAATTGACCTTAGAATTAGGATGCATACGGGAAGGATCAAATGAACCAAATCTCCTAGCTCTCTTCTCAATTGGTTGCGCCACTTTCTTAGCTAGTTCTTGTAATTTCTTTGTTTTTGTGTAAAATTCTACTAGGATACACTATTCTCTATGCATTATGTTTGTCCAAATAGCAAAAGTCTTAGGAATTCGATAGTCTATTGCATAGTCCCTGTGGATACGACAACTCCTATTCTCCCTATTCTATCTAAACTCGACTAGCGCACTTGCTAATGTGGCAATCAAGCTATCACTTGGTTAGATGACATGAATTTAGTTTGTATGCATATTGGTGTTAAATTAACATGACATGTTTCTTGTGTTCTTGAAGTGTGAAGTTGATCTTGGTTGAATTGGTTCTATATGTGTGGGATTGATGCATTTATGTTGATTCTTTGTTTGGATATTGGATTGTGAATGTGAATGTATGAGAATGATCTTGATGATGATGTGAATTTGATGAAATTGGACTTTGGTCATCCTTGTGAATTGATCTTTGAGTTATTTATATTGAATTAGATGAAGTTAATATGATTTTGAGGAATTGAGATGGAAGGGAGGATTGAAACTTGTGAAAAGTTGATCAATACCATTTTCCCCTGTTTTGGCACAATTTGAACTGGATTTATGAATTTGTTTTAATTGGAATTTGACTTTGTGGTCTTAATAAGAGTTGTATATAATCCTCTTAGCTTTCAAATTCTTTTGGTTTCATTCAATTTGGAGGTCTACAACTCTAGTTATGACCAAATTATTGAGACAGTGTCTATATGAAAGTATCTATTTTGTTGATTGCACATACCTGTCAAAGATGAATGTTTATGACAATTAAATTTTTAGAACTGGGTATTTTGGTCCTCATAAGAGTTGTAGAGAATCCTCTTAGCTTTCAAATGATTTCGGTTTCACTCAATTTGGAGGTCTACAACTCAAGTTATGGCTAAAATATGAACAGCGGTGCGCACACCCTGGGCTGTGCGCACAAGATTGGGCAGCAGCTCCAAGGGTGAATTAAGGTGCGAACACCTTCCTTGGCTGTGCGCACAAGATTGTGTTTGACAGCTTCTAAGTGTTTTCTACATCTTTTCTTCAACTTTCTTCATTCTTTCCTTCATTATTCAAGTCCAATCCTCTAAAATCAACACTTCTCCATGCTTTATTTCTACATGAACATAATCAAACAAAATGCAATGTAAACATAATGAATCCATTTCTAGGATATGAATGAATAAAAATAGGTATATATGACTTATAAACATGCCATAGGATCATGGAGATGTTGTGGTATGTGTTATGACATGTATGATGAATGTTTAATGCATGATAATTTGATAAGTAAATGAAATGATAGATAAGCTTTCCCCCTTCAACGGAAGTTGAGTAAGTGGGTTGAGTTCCACCGGTTACACACCGGGTAAGCGCACAAGCATGAAAAGATTGAGAATGTAGGGTCTCCCAATGAACGGGGTAAGATGGCCTGAACTAGTAGGGTTGCCCTGTGACTAGGCAGATGACCCGAAAGAAAGGACTATTCCAATGAACAGGTAAGGAAGTCCTGGGCTATTCCCAATGAACGGGGTCAAGATAGCCCGGCAGTTGATCACGGTAGGGACGCTTGCCGTGGTTCGATGATTGAGCTCAAATGCGTGTTGCTGCCATGCGCCTATGGTGAAGTCTAGTGCACGAGGCTTCCGTAAAAGACTAAAGAAAAGAAATGAATCAAGTATGATGATGAAAGATCATAGCATGCATACATTTATACTTGTCATTACATGCATTGAGTGTGAATATGTTGCATTGGATTGATTGTATGTGATAGGAACCAAATGGGGTGTTTTTCCAGTTAGACTGGTTGTGATATGGTATAAAAGTGTTTTTAAAATGCCGGGGGTTACTCAGTTATATGTATACATATAACTGACGGTTACCATATAGCAGGTATCAGAAGGTTGTGAAGCGAAAGCCACAAATGGGATGAGCTATGGACTTTTCTTAGGTATACCACACATGGTGAACCAAAGTCTCAAGTTCATATATTAATTTGTTCAGCTGTATAGGAATCCGTATAAATTGAAAGGGTTGTAATTATTATTATCTTTAATTGTTGTAAATTAGAATTTAGCTTCCACTAGTGTTAAAAAAGAACTTCGCCTTAAATTTTGTTAGGTGTTACAATTGTTTATAATTTTAAAATTACAACATTTGTTTCTAGAAATCATGTACTATATACACTTGAAAAATATGGTGTTTTTTACTTTAAAATTGAAAATTCATATTTTAAATTTATTAAATTATTTGATTTTTTTGAAAATAATCTATTGTTCCTCATAAAGATTCTAACTTCATTTTTACATTTTTTTATCTTTATAAAATTGAAACATTTATTTCTAGAAATCGCGTACTATACACTTGAACAATAGGGTGTTTTTTACTTTAAAAATGAAAACGCATATTTTAAATTTATTAAATTATTTGATTTTTTTTATAACAATGTATTGTTCACCATGAAGTTTTAATCTTAATTTACACTATTTTTAATATTTTTAAAATAGTAACATTTGTTTCTAGAAATCATGTACTATAGACATGAAATGTAGGGTGTTTATTACTTTAAAAATGAAAACGCATCTTTTAAATTTATTAAATTATTTGTTTTTTTGACAACAATGTATTGTTTCCTATGAAGTTTCTAGTTTAATTTATGTAACGCCCCAATTTATACTAAACGGAATGAGTTATTCAATTAAAGTTATTAAGGCTAATTCATCATACTTGTATCGAGAGGTTAAATTTCGAGTTAAATTTTTCGAAACTTAATAGTTGTATATTCGAAACGGTAATGAGACCTAGTCGAATGAAAGTTTAGATTTGGTAACTAACACACATACGATAAGCTAATATAACATAGATATATTAATTAGTCAGATAACAAACATAAATTACTGGGAATCCTAGACGACATGACAAAAAAATACTCTACCACTCGAAGAGTAGAAGATGTCGCACATAGGAAATGCACTGATCAAATATTACAGTCACCCAAAATGTCTTAACGAAAATATAACTAAATAAAGAACGCTGCACTCTCCATCCCAGTATCTTCACTCGGATCATTCTCAGGAGAGCTCTCCCTAGGCGAGTTGAAGAACCAACTCTGGCCACCAGAGTACTGCTCCTCAAGAGACGGAGTGAAATAAGAAAGATGAGAAGCGGGTCGAAACGCTGCGGGTACAGGCATGAGACCAGGGGGTGTCCGAATAACCAACGTCAAGGTTGCTCCAATGTAAGTGGGCCGGAGCATCGGTAGTGACGGATGAGATATCCAGAAGGATACTTTTCCTACAAAAGTGGACGTCCCACGAGACACATTATGCTCCCAGTAGCCAAATTCAATCGGACAGTTGATTTCCAAGAGGGTCTCTCGAGCCGCCATCTATTGTATCGCATAATAGATATATACATAGACAGATAAATACAACACAAAACAGAGGAGTGAGATACAGCAAAGTTTGGTAGAAGTAGAGTCAGGATATTTAGATTTTTAAACAGAAAATCCATAATAGCTTACAATTGATATTCTTACTCGTAACATCACACAACATGCACATTCAAGGATACCATAACGCATGAGACTCCAAAAAAGGAAAAAAAAACGACATCATCGCTAGCGACTCTTTCTATTAAGGAGGTGACCGGGAGTCATACTTCGTTCGTACAAGTCCATGTACCTCAGTACTCTCCACCGATCCAGAATATACTTAAACGTGTCGAGGTAACCGAGCTTTTTTAGTGAGTAGCCCGACATCGGGGAGCTACCACCGAGTCCCCTAGGCATCTCACACTCTGGTTAAAGCCCCCAAAGGCCGAAACCCACTCCCTAGAGTATAACGTTATTGTGCCAACGCACCACTTTTTCCTTTTATTCCTCCTTAATAGAAGTTTTCGAAAATACTATTTTCAAAACATACAATCTCAAGGTGTTTTAGTACTTTTAAGCATAGTTTATCACAAGGATTCAACCAAGTTCACATCCCATCCATACAACTAGGCTCAAATAACATTTTGCAAAAAAATTACTAATCACACCACCTTGTCAAATCCTTTACCACAGATTTCAGTTTAATTCCCAAAAACAAAGCAATTATCATGGTATTCATATAATACTCCTAATAGGGAGAATACACCTTTAAAAGTCATATATTCAATTTTCACATTTTCTATATTCATCTTTTGGCACTTAGGCCTTTATTAACTTCTACTATTAACACCATTGTTTGAAATTTACTTTAGTCCTTCTAGACATATTATCATTTAAACCATATCCAAAAATTATAGGAATTTATAAATAAGTCCAAAACAACCATTTAGCCTTGGAAACATCATTAACATCTTAAAAATGATTTATTTGGTATTAAAAAGCTTATAAATTTCGAATATTCAAAAGTTGAAGGAAAAGTGGTTTTTCCTTTGTTTCAGTGACTCTTCAGCATGATGTCCTTTCTTGAAAAGGGGTAAAATAAATATTAAACGATTTTATTTGGTCCCCAATTAATTTATATAGTTACTTCACAGTGTTAGGGTCAAAATAAAATTTTTCCAGAATTTTTTTAAAATACTTAAGATGGCCCGAAAAATCCTTCTTTCAAACTGTACAGAATCTGTCAGTAGCTAGTCTAAAAAGTATAATAAATTCATACGTGCCCAGAAAAATATGAATTTTTGATATGATATAGTAGATATATTAACACACAACATATAAAGCTTTCAAGAATTTTTGAGTAGTAATACAGTGCAAAATATTTTCTCAAAGTTACAACTTTTTCCAGCAAAACAGAAAACTACAGTAACAGGATCTTCATCTTCAACGATTTTTATAAAATCACTCAGTTACTAAAAATTTATGAAACCAACCTAGAAATGATCCACTTTGAGTCTAGTTTTTTATAAAAATTTTCCTAAGTTAAATCTGTTTCCCAAATGGTGCAGAAAAACCAAAACGTTCTGACTGTTCTAGAAATGACCTTGTGTCACTCAAAAATCCATATAAAATCAAACACAAGATCAAAAATTACAAATGATACTAATCTGGAAATCTAACACACAGATCTATCATCATACAAATTTTCGTACACATCTAAATAGAATAAGAGCTTTAATGATACGCACAAAGTAACTCCAGTAGCATGAACTCACCAGAAAGAATAGAGCAATAATGTTTCAAGAATCAAAATAAGGTCTTAACATCATCCAAAAATTATGAAACTTTACCAGTAGTTAAAACACATCTTAAAATGATTTTTAAGCATAGAGCTGAATTATCCAATGATCAATTCCCAAAATATGGGCTCTAAATCAACAGGCATAAGACAGAACCAGCTTTGAAAGTTAATGAATGAAGAGGGTCTAGGGCCAACCCTCACCCAAATACCCAACTAAATTCTACACTAAGCTATTCTCACTTCCCCTTACCAAGGTTATCTTAAAGGATTGAAGGGGTTGATGAAGGGTAGAGCTTCCAAAGTTATCACTACAAGCAACACCAATTTTGGACTCAAGAAAATTTTAGAGAGAAAGGAGAAGAGAAGCTTGTGCTTTGGTGTGTTTGGAAGTGAAGTAGAGTCCCCTATTTATAGAGGAAGTGGGCCGAGTTTTTGAGGAGTCTTGGAGTGTTTGGAGAGCTTTGTTGAATAGTTGAGGGGTACATGAAGGCATGGTGTGAATAGTTGGAGTGGTTGAAGCAAATCAAGTTCGCTATGTCTAGGGTATGGTTTGACCACATGGAGAGTATGGAGTGTTAGAGGGATTTGTCTTTTATTGATTAATACTCTAGAATGTAGATATGTTTGGAATAACTGGTATATTTCAATCGTTATGCATGCACTATAAAATTAAAAACGCAACGAAAAATTCTAGAATTAAAATATATCGTTCTCCAATATTTTCTAATCATATAATCGGAATCGAAATATTTTTCTAGCGGAATAATTTCCTATTTAGTAATTAATTAGCAAAATTGAGAGTGTTACAATTTACACATTTTTTTATATTTTTAAAATTGCAACATTTGTTTGTAGAAATCGTGTACTATAGAATTGAAATATAGAGTGTTTTTTTCTTTAAAAATGAAAACGCATATTTTTTATTTATTAAATTATTTGATTTTTTTTTACAAATTTATTGTTCACCAAGAATACTCTAGCTTAATTTACTCTATTTTTTATATTTTTAAAATAGTAACATTTGTTTATAGAAATCATGTACTATAGACATGAAATGTAGGGTGTTTATTACTTTAAAAATGAAAATGCATATTTTAAATTTATTAAATTATTTAAATTTTTTGACAATAATGTATTGTTCACCCTGAAGTTTCTTGCTTAATTTACACTATTTTTTATATTTTTAAAGTATCAACTTTTTTTTCTAGAAATTGTGTATACACTTGAAAAATACGGTGTTTTTTACTAAAAAAATGAAAACGCATGATTTATTTTAGTAAATTATTTGATTTTTTTTAATACAATGTATTGTGTACAATGAAGTTTATTGCTTAATTTACACTATTTTTTATATTTTTAATATATCAGCATTTGTTTCTAGAAATCGTGTACTATACGCTTAAAAAATAGGGTGTTTTTTACTTTATAAATGAAAGCGAAAATTTTAAAAATATTAAATTATTTGATTTTTTTGAAAAACATGTATTGTTCACCATGAAGTTTCTAGTTTAATTTACAAAATGTTTTATATTTTTATAATTGCAACATACACTTTAAAATAGGATGTTTTTTACTTGAAAAATAAAACGCATATTTTAGATTTATTAATATATTTAATTTTTTTTTGAAAACAATGTATTGTTCCCAATAAGGTTTCTAGCTTAATTTACACAATTTTTTATTTTTTTAAATTTGCAACATTTGTTTCTAAAAAATGTGTACTATAGACTTGAAATATAGGTGTTTTTTACTTTAAAAATGAAAACACATATTTTAAGTTTTTTAAAATATTTGATTTTTTTGAAAATAATGTATTGTTCCCCATAAAGATTCTAGCTTAATATTTACAATTTTTTATATTATTAAAATTGAAACATTTGTTTCTAGAAATCCCGTACTATACACTTGAAAAATAGGGTGTTTTTTACTTTAAAAATGAAAACGCATATTTTTTATTTATTAAATTATTTGATTTTTTTTTACAATAATGTGTTGTTCATCAAGAGGTTTCTAGCTTAATTTACACTAATTTTTATATTTTTAAAATATCAACATTTGTTTCAGAAAATCGTGTATACACTTGAAAAATAGGGTGTTTTTTACTAAAAAATGAAAACGCATATTTTAAAATTATTAATTTTTAAAATTTTTTTGTCAACAATGTATTGTTCACCATGAAGTTTCTAGCTTAATTTACACTATTTTTTATATTTTTAAAATATCAACATTTGTTTCTAGAAATCGTGTACTATACACTTGAAAAATAGGGTGTTTTTTACTAAAAAAATGAAAATGCATATTTTAAATTATTAATTTATATGATTTTTTTGACAACAATGTATTTTGCACCATGAATTTTCTAGCTTAATTTACACTATTTTTTTTATATTTTTAAAATTGCAACATTTGTTTGTAGAAATCGTGTACTATAGACTTGAAATATAGGGTGTTTTTCACTTTAAAAATGAAAATACATATTTTAAATTTACTAAAATATTTAATTTTTTTTAAAATCAATTTGTTGTTTAACTTGAAGTTTCTAGCATAATTTACATAATTTTATATATTTTTAAAATTGCAACATTTGTTTGTAGAAATCGTGTACTATACACTTGAAAAATAAGATGTTTTTTAGTTTAAAAATGAAAACGCATATTTTAAATTTATTAAATTATTTGATTTTTTTCACAAGAATGTATTGTTCACCAAGAAGATTCTAGCTTAATTTACACAATTTTTTATAATTTTAAAATTGTAACATTTGTTTCTAGAAATCATGTACTAGAGACATGAAATGTAGGGTGTTTATTACTTTTAAAAGGAAAACGCATATTTTAAATTTATTAAATTATTTAATTTTTTTTACAACAATGTATTGTTTAACATGAAGTTTCCAGCTTAATTTACACTAATTTTTATATTTTTAAAATATCAACATTTGTTTGTAGAAATCGTGTACTATACACTTTAAAAATAGGGTGTTTTTTACTAAAAAATGAAAATGCATATTTTAAATTTATTAATTTTTTTTATTTTTTTGACAACAATTTATTGTTCACAAGGAATTTTCTAGCTTAATTTACACTATTCTTTTATATTTTAAAAATATCCACATTTGTTTCTAGCAATCGTGTATGGTGTTTTTTACTTTAAAAATTAAAGTGAATATTTTAAAAATTTGAAATTATTTGATTTTTTTGAAAACAATGTATTGTTCACCATGAAATTTCTAGCTTAATTTACACTTTTATTTATATTTTTAAAATATCAACATTTTTTTTCTAGAAATCGTGTACAATACTAATAAAATGAAAACACATATTTTAAAATTATTAAATTATTTATGTGTTTTTAGATCAATGTATTGTTTACCAGGAAGTTTCTAGCTTAATTTACACTATTTTTTATATTTTTAAATTTGCAACATTTGTTGCTAGAAATCGTGTACTATACACTTGAACTATAGGGTGTTTTTTACTTTAAAAATGAAAATGCATATTTTAATTTTATTCAATTATTTGATTTTTTTGACAATAATGTGTTGTTCACCATCAATTTTCTAGCTTAATTTAACCTATTTATTGATATTTTGAAAATTGCAACATTTGTGTGTAGAAATCGTGTACTATAGACATGAAATATAAGGTGTTTCTTACTTTAAAAATGAAAACTCATATTTTAAATTTAATAAATTATTTAATATTTTTTGAAATCATTGTATTGTTTACCATGAAGTTTCTAGCTTAATTTACACAATTTGTTATATTTTTAAAATTGCAACATTTGTTTGTAGAAATCGTGTACTATAGACTTGAAATATAAAGTATTTTTTACTTTAAAAATAAAAACGCATATTTTAAATTTATTAATTTATTAGTTTTTTTTACAACAATGTATTTTTCACCATTAAGTTTCTAGCTTAATTTACACTATTTTTTATATTTTTAAAATATCAACATTTGCATCTAGAAATCGTGTACTATACAGTTGAAAAATAAGATGTTTTATACTAAAATAATGAAAACGCATATTCTAAATTTTTTAAATAATGAAATCAATGTATTGTTTACCAAAAGATTTCTGGCTTAATTTACACAATTTTTATATTTTTAAATTGCAACATTTATTTGTAGAAATCGTATATTATAGACTTGAAATATAGGTTGTTTTTTACTTTAGAAATGAAAACGCATATTTTAAATTTATTAAATTATTTATTTTTTTTAAACCAATGTATTGTTCCCCATAAAGTTTCTAGTTTAATTTGTACAATAGTTTATATTTTTAAAATTGAAAGAATTGTTTCTAGAAATCGTGTACTATACACTTGAAAAATAGGGTGTTTTTTACTTTAAAAATAAAAACGCATATTTTAAATTTATTAAATTATTTGTTTTTTCAAACAATGTATTGTTCACAATGAAGTGTCTAGCTTAATTTACATAATTTTTTATATTTTATAAATTGCAACATTTGTTTGTAGAAATCATGTACTATACACTTGAAAAATAGCGTGTTTTTTGCTTTAAAAATGAAAACGCATATTTTAAATTTATTAAATTATTTATTTTTTTAAAATCAAGGTATTGTTTACCATGAAGTTTCTAGCTTAATTTACATAATTTTTTATATTTTTAAAATTGCAACATTTGTTTTTCAGAAATCGTGTACTATATATACTTGAAAAATATGGTGTTTTTTAGTTTAAAAATGAAAATGCGTATTTTAAATTTATTAAATTATTTGTTTTATTTGACAACAATGTATTGTTCACCAAGAAGATTCTAGCTTAATTTACAATATTTTTTATATTTTTAAAATAATAACATTTGTTTCTAGAAATCATGTACTATAGACATGAAATGTAGGGTGTTTATTACTTTAAAAATGAAAACGCATATTTTAAATTTATTAAAAAATTGAATTTTTTTGACAACAATGTATTGTTCACCAGGAATTTTCTAGCTTAATTTAAACTATTTTTTTTATATTTTTAAAATGTCAACATTTGTTTCTAGAAATGGTGTACTATACACTTGAAAAATAGGGTGTTTCTAACTTTGAAAATGAAAACGCATAAATTAAATTTATTAAATTTTTTGATTTTTTTAAAAACAATGTTTTGTTCACCATGAAGTTTCTAGCTTAATTTGCATAATTTTTTATATTTTTAAAATTGCAACATTTGTTTGTAGAAATCGTGTACTATAGATTAGAAATATAGGTTGTTTTTTACTTTAAAAATGAAAACGCATATTTTAAATTTATTAATTTATTTGTTTTTTTTACAACAATGTATTTTTTACCAATACGTTTCTAACTTAATTTACACTATTTTTTATATTTTTAAAATATCAACATTTGCATCTAGAAATCGTGTACTATACAGTTGAAAAATAAGGTGTTTTATACTAAAATAATGAAAAAGCATATTTTAAATTTTTTAAACTTGTTTTTTGAAATCAATGTATTGTTTACCAAAAGGTTTCTAGCTTAATTTACACAATTTTTTATATTTTTAAATTGTAACATTTGTTTGTAGAAATCGTGTATTATAGACTTGAAATATAGGGTGTTTTTAACTTTAAAAATAAAAATGCATATTTTAAATTTATTAAATTATTTGTTTTTTAAAACAATGTAATGTTCACAATGAAGTTTCTAGCTTAATTTACATAATTTTTTATATTTTTAAAATTGCAACATTTGTTTGTAGAAATCGTGTACTATACACTTAAAAAATAGGGTGTTTTTTAGTTTAAAAATGAAAATGCGTATTTTAAATTTTATAAATTATTTGATTTATTTGACAACAATGTATTGTTCACCAAGAAGATTCTAGCTTAATTTACACTATTTTTTATATTTTTCAAATAATAACATTTGTTTCTCGAAATCATGTATTATAGACATGAAATGTAGGGTGTTTATTACTTTAAAAATGAAAACGCATATTTTAAATTTATTAAATAATTGAATTTTTTTGACAACAATGTATTGTTCACCAGGAATTTTCTAGTTTAATTTACACTATTTTTTAATATTTATAGAATATCAACATTTATTTCTAGAAATGGTGTACTATATACTTGAAAAATAGCGTGTTTCTAACTTTAAAAATGAAAACGCATAAATTTAATTTATTAAATTTTTTGATTTTTTTTAAAACAATGTTTTGTTCACCATGAAGTTTGTAGCTTAATTTACATAATTTTTTATATTTTTAAAATTGCAACATTTGTTTGTAGAAATCGTGTACTATAGATTAGAAATATAGGTTGTTTTTTACTTTAAAAATGAAAACGCATATTTTAAATTTTTTAATTTATTTGATTTTTTTGACAACAATGTATTGTTCACCAATATGTTTCTAGCTTAATTTATACTATTTTTTATATTTTTAAAATATCAACATTTGCATCTAGAAATCGTGTAAAATACAATTGAAAAATAAGGTGTTTTTTACTAAAATAACGAAAACACATATTTTAAATTTATTAAATTTTATTTTGAAATCAATGTATTGTTTACCATGAAGTTTCTATCTTAATTTACACAATTTTTTATAGTTTTAAAATTGCAACAATTGTTTGTAGAAATCGTGTACTATAGACTTGAAATATAGGATCTTTTTTACTTTAAAAATGAAAATGCATCTTTTAAATTTATTAAATTATTGGATTTTTTGACAAAAATGTATTGTTTACCAAGAAGTTTCTAGCTTAATATACACTATTTTTTATATTTTTAAAATAGTAAGTTTTGTTTCTAGAAATCAAGTACTATCACTTGAAAAATATGGTGTTTTTTAATCTAAAAATGAAAATGCATATTTTATATTTATTAAATTATTAGATATTTTTACAAAAATGTATTGATCACCATGAATTTTCCAGCTTAATTTACACTATTTTTTTATATTTTTAAAATATCAAATTTTGTTTAGAGAAATCGTGCACTATACACTTGAAAAATAGGGTGGTTTTTACTAAAAAAATGAAAACGTATATTTTAAATTTATTAAATTATTTGATTTTTTTGACAACAATGTATTATTGACCATGAAGTTTCTAGCTTAATTTACATTATTTTTTTATATTTTTAAAATATCAACATTTGTTTCTAGACATAGTGTACTATACACTTGAAAAATAGGGTGTTTTTTACTTTAAAAATGAAAGTGAATATTTTAAAAATATTAAATTATTTGATTTTTTTGAAAACAATGTATTGTTCAGCATGAAATTTCTAGCTTAATTTAAACTTTTATTTATACTTTTAAAATATCAACATTTTTTTCTAGAAATCGTGTACCATACTAATAAAATGAAAACACATATTTTAAAATTATTAAATTTTTTTTTTAAATCAATGTATTGTTTAGTAGGAAGTTTCTAACTTAATTTACACTATTTTATTATTTTTAAAATTGCAACATTTGTTTGTAGAAATCATGTATTATAGACTTGAATTATAGGGTGTTTTTTTACTTTAAAAATAAAAATGTATATTTTAAATTTATTAAATTATTATATTTTTTTTACTACAATGTATTGTTCATCAAAAAGTTTCTAGCTTAATATACACAATTTTTTAATTTTTTTTAAATATCAACATTTGTTGCTAGAAATCGTGTACTATACAGTTGAAAAATAAGGTGTTTTTTACTAAAAAAATGAAAATGCATATTTTAATTTTATTAAATTATTTGATTTTTTTGACAACAACATATTGTTATCCATGAATTTTCTAGCTTAATTTACACTATTTTTTTATATTTTTAAAATTGCAACATTTGTTTGTAGAAATCGTGTACTATAGACATGAAATATAGGGTGTTTTTTACTTTAAAAATGAAAACACAATTTTTTTGAAAATAATGTATTGTTCATTATGAAGTTTCAGTTTAATTTACAAAAAATTTTATATTTTTATAGTTGCAGCATTTGTTTATATAAATCATGTACTATACACTTGAAAAATAAGATGTTTTTTACTTTAAAAACTGAAACACATATTTTAAATTTATTAATATATTTAATTATTTTGCAAACTATGTATTGTTTCCAATAAAGTTTCCAGCTTAATTTACACAATTTTTATAATTTTAAAATTGCAACATTTGTTTGTAGAAATCGTGTACTATAGACATGAAATATAGGGTGTTTTTTACTTTAAAAATGAAAACACAATTTTTTTGAAAATAATGTATTGTTCATTATGAAGTTTCAGTTTAATTTACAAAAAATTTTATATTTTTATAGTTGCAGCATTTGTTTATATAAATCATGTACTATACACTTGAAAAATAAGATGTTTTTTACTTTAAAAACTGAAACACATATTTTAAATTTATTAATATATTTAATTATTTTGCAAACTATGTATTGTTTCCAATAAAGTTTCCAGCTTAATTTACACAATTTTTATAATTTTAAAATTGCAACATTTGTTTCTAAAAATTGTGTACTATAGACTTGAAATATAGGGTGTTTTTTACTTTAAAAATGAAAACGCATATTTTAAATTTATTAAATTATTTGATTTTTTTGAAAACAATGTATTGTTCCCCTTAAAGTTTCTAGCTTAATTTACACAAATGTTTATTGTAACACCTTAATTTTTGAGTCGGTTTTTTTTTTCTTTTTCAAAACACTAGTGGAAGCTAAATTCTAATTTTCAAAAATTAATAATAATAATAATAATTACACCCCTTTCAAATTTTACAAATTCCTATACAAGTGAAGAAATTAACATATGAACTTGAGACTTAGGTTCACCATGTGTGGCTATGCCTAAGAAAAGCCCACAGCTCATCTCATGTGTGGCTTTCGCTTCACAATCTTCTAATACCTGCGATATGGTAACCGTCAGTAATATGTAAATATATAACTGAGTAACCTTTAGCATTTTTTAAAACAGTTTTATACCATATCGCAATCAGTCTAACTCGAAAACACCCCATTTAATCCCTAACACACAATTCAATCCATAATCAATGCAACAACTCATACATAATGCATGCTATGACAATTATGGATGTATGCATGCCATGATCTTTCATTAACATACTTAATTCTTTTCTTCTCTTGAATCTTTTATGGAAGCCTCGTGCACTAGACTTCCCCTAGCGCGTGGCAGTAACGCGATGTTGAGCTCAAAACTAGGACCACGGCAAGCGTCCCTACCGTGATCAAACTAGCTGCCAGGCTATCTTTCCCCAATCACTAGGATAGCTGAGGACTATCTTACCCCATTCATCGAGATAGTCCTTTCTTTCGGGCCATCTTCCCGGTCACCGGGCAACCCTACTAATTCAGGTCATCTTACCTTGTTCATTGGGAGACCCTACACTCTCAATCTTTTCATGCTTGTCCACTTACCCGGTGTCTGACCGGTGGGATTCAACCCGCTTACTCAACATCCGTTGATGGGGAAAGCTTAAACTTGTCTTTAAATTTCATTTTCATTTCACATAAAATATTATCATGCATTTCACATTCAACTCATATCATTTGCATACAACATTCATCATTCATCATTAATATTTCATTAATCATTCATTTAAGCACTTGCCACCCATGTAATAACACTATACTTATCATAATCATTTCATAACCCTAATACATGTTACTAAGTCATATGGACCTATTTACATTGATTCTAACCCTAGAAATAGTCTATTAGGGTCCACAATGCATTTTGGAAGTTAAAACAGGTCAAGGAGGTACAGAGCACTGGCGCTTGAGCGCCCATTCTGGCGCTTGAGTGTCAGGCAACATTTTTACTCTGCTAGGAATTTCATCCTGGCGCTCGAGCCCCAATCCTAGTGCTTGAGCGCCAGACATCCATTTGCCACTGCCAGGAATTTTGTCCTGGCGCTCGAGCCCCAGTCACAGATGACAGCTTTTGCGAATTTCACCAAAAATTCAGTTTCTTTCCTTTCAACCTCTTTCCTTGACCTCATTCTAACTTCCAAAACACTACCCACATCATGGCACAACAAATTCACACATATACAATCAAATTGTCACAAATCAAGTGTACATTAGCATGATTCAAACACAAATGCTTCATTCATTCAATCTCACATCAAAATCAGAAGACACAATTTCAACACATATACACATTTTTCTCAATTCACACTACTACATCAAAATATGACAACAAGGAAAACTCTCACACTTCACTTTCATTGCCACACTAGTTTCCAAAATAACCTACATGCACCAAACTAAATCATCCCACTTAACAAGTCTAATCCTAATCATCACATAGTTCACAATTTGACAATAGTCAATCCACATGCATCAAAACCCAATTCATTTAACATTATAAGTTCAAACCAATTCCTATCATATATTTCATAATAGCTCAAAATCAAGTCATATATCTTTTCCATTCCTTATCTTGCCTAAGTTTTGGGGTTAAGTGGGGATTACTAGATCTTGTTTCGCACTACTTAAAACTGTGTAAATTAAGTTAGAAACTTCATGGTGAACAATACATTGTTGTCAAAAATATCAAAAAGATTAATAAATTTAAAATATATGTTTTCATTTTTAAACTAAAAAACACCCTATTTTTAAAGTGGATATATAAAACACGATTTCTAGAAACAAATGTTGCAATTTTAAAAATATAAATCAAATAGTGTGAAATATGCTAGAAACTTTATGGTGAACAATACATGGTTGTCAAAAAAATCAAATAATTTAATAAATTTAAAATATGTGTATTCATTTTTTTAGTAAAAAACACCCTATGATTCAAGTGCATAGTACTCGATTTCTAGAAACAAATGTTGATATTTTAAAAATATAAAATATAGTGTAAATTAAACTAGAAACTTCATTGTGAACAATACATTGTTTTAAAAAAAATGAATAATTTAATAAATTTAAAATATGCGTTTTTATTTTTAAAGTAAAATACACCCTATTTTTCAAGTGTATAGTACATGATTTCTACAAACAAATGTTTCAATTTTAAAAATATAAACAATTGTATAAATTAAGCTAGAAACTTTATGGGGAACAATACATTGTTTTCAAAAAAATAAAATAATTTAATAAATTTAAATATTGCTCTTTCATTTTTAAAGTAAAAAACACCCTATTTTTCAAGTGTATAGTACATGATTTGTAGAAACAAATGCTGATATTTTAAAAATAAAAAAAAATAGTGCAAATTCAGCTAGAAACTTCTTTGTGAACAATACATTGTTGTCAAAAAAATAAAATAATTTAAAAATTTAAAATATGCGTTTTCATTTTTTAAGTAAAAAACACCCTAATTTTAAAGTGTATAGTACACGATTTCTAGAAACAAATGTTGCAATTTTAAAAATATTAAAAAATTTATAAATTAACCTAGAAACTTTATGGGGAACAATATATTGTTTTCAAAAAAATCAAATAATTTAATAACTTTAAAATATGCGTTCTCATTTTTAAAGTAAAAAACACCCTATTTTTCAAGTGTAAAAAACACCCGATTTCTAGAAATAAATGTTGATATTTTAAAAGTATAAAAAAGTAGAGTAAATTAAGCAAGAAACTTCAACGTGAACAATACATTGTTGTCAAAAAAATCAAATAAATTAATAAATTTAAAATATGTGTTTTCGTTTTTTTTATTAAAAAACACCCTATTTTTCAAGTGTATAGTACACGATTTCTACAAAAAAAATGTTGATATTTTAAAAATATAAAAAATAGTGAAAATTAAGCTAGAAAATTCATGGTGAACAATACATTGTTATCAAAAAAATCAAATAATTTAATAAATTTAAAATATGCGTTTTCATTTTTAAAGTAAAAAAACACCCTAATTTTCAAGTGTATAGTACACGATTTCTAGAAATAAATGTTGATAAATTAAAAATATAAAAAAATAGTGTAAATTAAAGTAGAAAATTCATGGTGAACAATACATTGTTGTCAAAAAAATTAAATAATTTAATAAATTTAAAATATATGTTTTCATTTTTAAAGGAAAAAACACCCTACCTTTCATGTCTATAGTACACGATTTCTAGAAAAAAATTTTGATATTTTAAAAGTATAAAAAATAGTGTAAATTAAGCTAGAAACTTTTTGGGGAACAATACATTGTTGTGAAAAAAATCAAATAATTTAATAAATTTAAAATATGCTTTTTTCATTTTTAAAGTAAAAAACACCCTACCTTTCATGTCTATAGTACACGATTTCTAGAAAAAAATGTTGATATTTTTAAAATATAAAAAATAGTGTAAATTAAGGTAGAAAATTCGTGGTCAACAATACATTGTTTTCAAAAAAATCTAATAATTTATAAAATTTAAAATATTTGTTTTCATTTTTAAAGTAAAAAACACCCTATATTTCAAGTCTATAGTACACGATTTTTAGAAACAAATGTTGCAATTTTAAAAATATAAAAAAAAACAGTGTAAATTAAGCTAGAAACTTCATGGTTAACAATACATTGTTGTCAAAAAAATAAAATAATTTAATAAATTTAAAATATCCGTTTTCATTTTTAATCTAAAAAACACCCTATTTTTGAAGTGTATATATAGAACACGATTTCAAGAAATAAATGTTGCAATTTTAAAAATATAAATCAAATACTGAAAAATATGCTAGAAATTTTATGGTGAACAATACATGGTTGTCAAAAAAATTAAATAATTTAATAAATTTAAAAGATGTATATTCATTTTTTTAGTAAAAAACACCCTATGATTCAAGTGCATAGTACACGATTTCTAGAAACAAATGTTGATATTTTAAAAATATAAAATATAGTTTAAATTAAGCTAGAAACTTCATTGTGAACAATACATTGTTTTAAAAAAAATAATTTAATAACATTAAAATATGTATTTTCATTTTTAAAGTAAAAAACACTCTATTTTTCAAGTGTATAGTACACGATTTCTAGAAACAAATGTTGATATTTTAAAAATATAAAAAAATAGTGTAAATTAAGCTAGAAACTTCATGGTGAACAATACATTGTTGTCAAAACATCAAATAATT
This sequence comes from Cyamopsis tetragonoloba, assembly GCA_037177725.1. Taxonomy (NCBI): domain Eukaryota; kingdom Viridiplantae; phylum Streptophyta; class Magnoliopsida; order Fabales; family Fabaceae; genus Cyamopsis; species Cyamopsis tetragonoloba. Next base: position 60,570,955 of record CM074122.1, on the reverse strand, counting down.
TAATAAATTTAAAATATGTGTTTTAAGTTTTAAAGTAAAAAAAGCCCGATATTTCAAGTCTATAGTACACTATTTTTGGAAATAAATGTTTCAATTTTAAAAATATAAAAAAACCGTGTAAATTAAGTTATAAACTTCATGGTGAACAATACATTATTTTCAAAAATATCAAAAAATTTACTAAATCTAAAATATGCGTTTTCATTTTTAAACTAAAAAACACCTTATTTTTAATGTGTATATATAGAACACGATTTCTAGAAATAAATGTTGCAATTTTAAAAATATAAATCAAATAGTGTAAAGTATGCTACAAAATTTATGGTGAACAATACATGGTTGTCAAAAAAGTCAAATAATTTTCTAAATTTAAAATATGTGTATTCATTTTTTTAGTAAAAAACACCCTATGATTCAAGTGCATAGTACACGATTTCTAAAAATAAATGTTGATATTTTAAAAATATAAATATTGTGTAAATTAAGCTAGAAGCTTCATTGTGAACAATACATTGTTTTAAAAAAACAAATAATTTAATAAATTTAAAATATGTGTTTTTATTTTTAAAGTAAAAAACACCCTATTTTTCAAGTGTATAGTACACGATTTCTAGAAACAAATGTTCCAATTTTAAAAATATTAAAAATTTTATAAATTAACCGAGAAACTTTATGGGAAACAATATATTGTTTTCAAAATAATCAAATAATTTAATAACTTTAAAATATGCGTTTTTATTTTTAAAGTAAAAAACACCTTATTTTTCAAGTGTAAAGTACACAATTTGTAGAAACAAATGTTGATATTTTAAAAATAAAAAAAATAGTGTAAATTAAGCTAGAAACTTCTTGGTGGAAATAATATTGTTGTCAAAAAAATAAAATCATTTAAAAAATTTAAAATATGCGTTTTCATTTTTAAAGTAAAAAACACCCTATATTTCAAGTCTATAGTACACGATTTTTAGAAACAAATGTTGCAATTTTAAAAATATAAAAAAATAGTGTAAATTAAGCTAGAAACTTATTGGTGAACAATACATTTTTGTCAAAAAAATAAAATAATTTAATAAATTTAAAATATCCGTTTTCATTTTTAATCTAAAAAACACCCTATTTTTGAAGTATATAGAACACGATTTCAGAAATAAATGTTGCAATTTTAAAATTATAAACAATTGTTTAAATAAAGATAGAAACTTTATGGCGAACAACAAAATAATTTAATAAATTTAAAATATGCTTTTTCATTTTTAAAGTAAAAAACACCCTATATTTGAAGTGTATATATATGGTGTTTTTTACTTTAAAAATGAAAAAGCATATTTTAAATTTATTAAATTATTTTATTTTTTTGAAAACAATGTATTGTTCCCCATAAAGTTTCTATCTTAATTTAAACAATTGTTTATATTTTTAAAATTGCAACATTTGTTTCTAGAAATCGTGTACTATACACTTGAAAAATAGGGTGTTTTTAACTTTAAAAATGAAAATTCATATTTTAAATTTAATAAATTATTTGATTTTTTTCAAAACAATCTATTGTTCCTTTTAAAGGTTCTAACTTAATTTTTACAATTTTATATATTTTTAAAATATCAACAGTTGTTTCAAAAAATCATGTACTATACACTTGAAAAATAGAGTGTTTTTTACTAAAAAAATGAAAACGCATATTTTAAATTTATTAAATTATTTGATTTTTTTGACAACAATGTATTGTTCACGAAGAAGTTTCTAGCTTAATTTACTCTATTTTTTATATTTTTAAAATATCAACATTTGTTTATAGAAATCGTGTACTATACACTTGAAAAATAGGGTGATGTTTACTAAAAAAATGAAAACACATATTTTAAATTTATAAAATTAATTTATTTTTTTTGACAAAAATGTATTGTTCACCATGAAGATTCTAGGTTAATTTAAACTATATATAAAACCCTAATTTTTGAAAAGAGTAGTTACTGAAAAATGTTAACTTTGAAAACCTGATACTTAAATTTTTTTCTTGAAAATACAACTCTGGTTACTTGGTTTTATTTAAAATACAGCGGAAAAATTTTCTTTATTTATATGATAATTCCCTATACAACTGAACCACATAATCTCTGAACAACCGGCTTAGGTTCACCAAGTGTGGTTTTACCTAAGCAAAGCCTAACGCTTTGTCTTATCCATTGCTTTAGCTCCACAGTCTTCCAATACCTGCAATACTGCGACCGTCAGTTATATGTAAAACATAACCGAGTAAGCCTCGGTCTAACTAAAAACATTTTACAGTATTGCAGCATGTGTAACTGGAAAATTGCCCCAAATCACATTCTTAGCAAACACACATCATTCACATAACACTTACACATAAAAATTCACACATTCATATACAATGCATGCAATAATATTATGTATGTATGCATGCCATGATCATTTTCCATTTTCCATTCTTTCCTCTTTTATCGAGAAACCCGGTCCACGCGGGAATCCACCATTGTGCGTGGCAATAGCACTATAGAGCTCTCTGCAAACTCTGGTAAGCGTCCTTAGCCAGAGTCCATGCCTCAGCTCCAATAGAGGTCTGCAAGAACTATTATCCCTTCTGATAATAGCCCCCAATTGTTTCTCTTTCTCAGAGTCATCACCCATTACAGGTCTGCAAGAACTATACCCCTTTCGGTAATAGCCCCCAAATCATTTCTCTTTCTATGCTTGTCCACTTACCCGGTCTACTTCAGGTGGAACTCAACCCTCTTACTCAACCAATGTTGATGGGGTAAGCATTTCCATATTTCTTTTCTCTTTGATTTCACATTTATAGGTTCTAATGCATCAAACATCACATTCATATCACAACTAATCAAACAAGAGTTCCAGTAGCATAATATTCGAACACAAGCATCCTATGTTTGAATATTATGTATCATAAGTTCCACACTCAAATATCTATTCAAATATGGCCTGCCATATTTGAGTACATATTAGAGTTCATACAGACTGTAGACTTATCCATTCAAAAACAGTTTGAAAATCTATCCAGAGTCCTATTCTCAATTTCATCATATTATAATCTGGAATCTCTTGTCTGTTAAATACACTTTATCATTTTCATACATCATTCACAATCTCTGAACATGCAATGTCTCCTTGCACATTTGATCACATAGCATCATACAGACATATCAAGCATCATATTCATTCATATTCTCAATTCCATTCATGCAACATCGTTTAGCATGTTAACAGAACATCATACAGGCATATGAAACATCATATTCATTCATATCTCCCATTCCATTCATGCAACTTCGGTTTGCATGTTAACATCACGCAAACATAACAAATAATATCAGACAATTCCTAATTCAGCCAATTCCTAACACATTATCTATAGTTCCTAATCACATGTTCCTAACATTTCATAATGTTCTCGATTTGGGGTTTTAGGGTTACCTTGGGATCCCATAATCTTTTATCCTTCAACTCCAATCCAGTTTCCAATTCCCTTCTTCATCATTCTTTATCTCTGAGTTGGAATCTCAATTCTTAGAATCCTACTGTGAGAAGGAAACCTTAAGATGAATGAGTTGTGGCATGTGATTGATTAGTGGCAGAGGTCTATCAAAGAATTGAAAGAGCGTAGAGCGAGGAAGAGAGAAACAGTGAGTTTTGAATGTGAAACACCCTATTTATAGGCTTTGGGGTCCATATTCGAATATATATTCGAATATAAGGTTGCTGTTTTCAATTCCAAACTTCCATATTCAAATATTGACATGCATATTCGAATACTATTCGAATATGACAATTCATATTCGAATACTATTCGAATATGACAATTCATATTCGAATATTCATGTTATTTTTATCCCTCCTTTGACCTCTCTACTTACAACCAATCCTCCTCTTTCTTTTCTTTATAAATTGTAATCAAATCCCTTAAATCCTAAGTTTCCTTTATGAATTTTCGAGATGTTACAATTCTACCCCTCTTTTAAAAAACTGTGTCCTCACAATTTATTTTGATTCCTGGACCAAAGGAATATTCATATCTGAAGTATCTTGAGGGATTTATAGATAACTTTGTCAAATATAGTGCAACTTTTGTAAGGTCAGTACGTCATATAATTGTAGAAAGATTTGATAGAGTGAATACTTACACTATTTGGGAAAAAATGGTTTTAGGACTGTGATTCCCATAATCATAGGTTTGAAAGGGGTTTAGATAAAAGTGATATTTGGATTTCTAGTTCATTTTGAGAAATCAGGGTCTACCCTTGAAACTTGCCCTGCATTTCACTTAGATATAAGTCAATGAGATATTGAAAAATTTGGGTAACTCTGAGTATGATCGTTAAGTATTTAATAGGATCCTATAGACTTAGTGAACATAAGTAGAAGATCTTACAAAGTTAACACGAAGGTTATCTTTGCAACTTGTGAAAACTTGAATTAGGTAGGAAATAACCCTAGGTGGCTATTAGTTTGAAATTAAAACTCAATGGAATAAGAGGCGTCATCACGTCTTGATTTAGTCTCTTGCTAATATTTAGAAATCTTTGAAGAAAGTTTTTAGGTGGTCCATCAAGACATTAGTTTTAGGATAGGGTTAAAATTCACAATTCTTGATCTTTTGAGTACAAGTTGGTTCTCATCAGTATTTCCTGTTATATTTTTGTTGAAAGGCGGAATGATATTGATTGCAAATCACAGGGTTCTTAGGCGAGTCGTAAAAGACTATTTGGAGTAAGGTGTCTCCTTATTCCTACTTACTTCTAGGATGATTGAATTGTTCCAAGTGGTTAGAGTGGATTAGAATGCGTTCTGCACGTGGCTCTTAACATCTGTAGTTTATTTTATTGACACGCTATAAAGAGATTGGCTGAAATAATAGTTTAGTTGTTTCCTTTAAGTAAGAACTCGGGTGGAGAAAATTGAGGATCGATTCGAATGTCAACATCTTTGTTTTTAGTGGGAACATTATAGTGGATGACTAATGACATCGTATTATGTCAAGGAAATTCTCATAAACTTACAAGGATTTAATTTGGAGACTTAATATAAGATTAGACTTATCTTTAGCTGATATCCTGGATAAGTACAGTAAATAAATTTACCAGGTGGTCAAAGTGCTTAGCCGGAATTCGAAACTGTATGGAAACTAGATTTTGTTCTAGTCTCTAAGAATTTCTGAGGAAAAGCTTGAATTTAGATAATTTGATAGAAGTATTTGGAGTTGTATAGGTTTCATAGGTATTGGAACCAAGGAGAGGAATTTTCTTAATAATCAATAGAAATCTTTTAGCGCTAAGACGTATAGATAAAAACTTATATGGGTTCTAACTTTTGGAGAGGTTCAAATGAAAGATTTATAGAATTCCTCTAACGCTATCGTTAGGTTGCTCTAGTTGAATCATCTTTCGAGGTAACTCAAATCTGATATTTGAAATTCGAATATCAAGAAAGATAATTTGATAACCATCAAGATGGTGTTATGAGCTAAGATTGCCAAAGAAATCTTTTAACGGTGATGTTGTACTAATGCTTGGAAGAATTTCATATATTGACTAAAACTAACTTAAACGAAATTTGGGATCATGAGAAGTACGGTTCTGAAAACGGGAAATTCATGGTAGGTATGATGAAAATAAACTTATCTTCCATTTGATTATTGACTCGGTAACATACTTTCTTAGATAACAAACGAGTGTAACAAACTTAGTTAAGGTTCAAGAGTGGTTTCTAGTCTTTGTAGAGTACCTAAAAATGTTTGATGGATCTATGTCTTACGGAATCCTTTGTATAGGAGTGTCTAAGGGTGTGTTTTAAAATACCAGTAGTTTATAATGGAGATCGATTTCCAGAACTTCCATAGTTAGCATCAGAAGGAACAACATTGTTTAGATCCTATAAGGAGGTTTAGACCAAGATTAAATGAATACTCGGATAAAGGTGTCTTATTTTGAGAATGGAATTTAGATATAATTTAGTGACAGTTGCCGTTTAGGAGTTCTTGATATTGGCAGAGAAAGTTTATGTGTCTGGATTTATATATGGAAAGAAAACAAGAGTTTTCGTTGGTATCCTGAATTAGCTCTAAGTGGTGGTAAAATATTTAAACAAATTTTTGCTTTGTTTCCACTATATGAATTGAAGTCCAAATCGGATATGCTTACCCTCTAACTTATCAGTTTTGAGTAAGGATATACTTAGTGTCTAAAGTGTTCCGAAACAATTAATTCTTAAGATTGATGATAAGGTAAGGAACTGTATGCTAAGATTTTCATGATTAACTTAAGGAAAGAAAGGTTTATTTCTAAAGTCATTATGCGTAATATTATCTGAATCCCATGATTAGATTTAGACTAGGATTATATGAATATTGAAATAGAGTGCTTACAAATAATTGATTGGGATTGAGTAAGATGTGGGACATGAGTCTCTCTAAGATTAAGTCCATGAAACTAACTTATTAAATCCTCAAGCAGAAAGAATTTCTAAAGATTGACCCTAACGAGACAAATTTCTCGATACAATATTACGCTATCATTATGAAAAGGAAAAAGGTTACTATACGATATTAGTTCTTGAACTTTTCTAAGAATACATGATCGTTCAATTAGAGTTGATTCTTAAATCCTTCCAATAAAGGTTCTTCAGTCACAGCGTCTACTTGAATTTAGGCTTGGTGACTTTTCGAAAGAATTTGATTTCTAGGATTCACATGGATAGTTTATCAATCATAAAAGAACTAGAGTTTTATGAAATTTAAGTCCTAGAGAAAACTTAAATGAAACTAGAATAGAGTTCCTTAAGCATGATTGCATGATCTATTCCTATACTTACCCAATTTCCAACCGAGAATATCTACATAGCCCCCCTTAGTTGTTGTTGTGAGATTATCACTACCCGACTCTCTAGGTTCTTCCTGCCTCTTGGCTTTCTTACCAATTCGGCTATAATTTGTCTTTGAGAAATCCAACTTCGCCTATGCTTTATACTAATTTCCCACTATCTATATTCCATAGGGCTAACCACATTTATCCTTAAAATATTCTACCTGGTATTCAGTCTAGGCTAGTGACTTGAATCCATTTGTCATAAATGCGTCGGTGCCGTGAGTAAGGTACTGAACTGGCCAGACTCAATATCTTATAGTCACATACATCTGTATCCCAATGCCTCATCCTATTTTCAAGGAAACTTTCTAAAAGAAGAACGATCCTTTTAAAGATCATTCCTATCCATTAGCATTCATAACTTCTACTCTCATGTGCCAATACTCAGTTGATCAGACCAAATATTAGCCGCATGTTCCTTCGAAGCTTATGACGTGCCTAACAGATATGTTCAGAATATTATTCGTTCAGCTGACTATCAACTCATCACAGTCTGAAGGATCAAACAGCTCTGATACCATATTATAACAACCTAATTTTTTAAAAGAGTAGTTACTGAAAAATGTTAACTTTGAAAACCTGATACTTAAATTTTTTTCTTAAAAATAAAACTCTGGTTACTTGGTTTTATTTAAAATACAGCGGAAAACTTTTCTTTATTTATATGATAATTCCCTATACAGCTGAACCACATAATTTCTGAACAACAAGCTTAGGTTCACCAAGTGTGGTTTTACCTAAGAAAAGCCTAACGCTTTGTCTTATCCATTGCTTTAGCTCCACAGTCTTCCAATACCTGCAATACTGCAACCATCAGTTATATGTAAAACATACAACCGAGTAAGCCTCGGTCTAACTAAAAACATTTTACAGTATTGCAGCATGTGTAACTGGAAAATTGCCCCAAATCACATTCCTAGCAAACACACATCATTCACATAACACTTACACATACAAATTCACACATTCATATACAATGCATGCAATAATATTATGTATGTATGCATGCCATGATCATTTTCCATTTTCCATTCTTTCCTCTTTTATCGAGAAACCCGGTCCACGCGGGAATCCACCATTGTGCGTGGCAATAGCACTATAGAGCTCTCTGCAAACTCTGGTAAGCGTCCTTAGCTAGAGTCCATGCCTCAGCTCCAATAGAGGTCTGCAAGAACTATTATCCCTTCTGATAATAGCCCCCAATTGTTTCTCTTTCTCAGAGTCATCACCCATTATAGGTCTGCAAGAACTATACCCCTTTCGGTAATAGCCCCCAAATCATTTCTCTTTCTATGCTTGTCCACTTACCCGGTCTACTTCTGACGGAACTCAACCCTCTTACTCAACCAATGTTGATGGGGGAAGCATTTCCATATTTCTTTTCTATTTGATTTCACATTTATAGGTTCTAATGCATCAAACATCACATTCATATCACAATCAATCAAACAAGAGTTCCAGTAGCATAATATTCGAACACAAGCATCCTATGTTTGAATATTATGTATCATAAGTTCTACACTCAAATATCTATTCAAATATGGCCTGCCATATTTGAGTACATATTAGAGTTCATACTGACTCTAGACTTATCCATTCAAAAATAGTTTGAAAATCTATCAAGAGTCCTATGCTTAATTAAGTTCAAGGAGCATGATGACTTCTCTTTAACTAGTGATGGAATGATCTTATTCAGAGACAAAGTGTGTATCCCAAATAATGCAGAGGTCAAGCAGATAGTGCTTGAAGAGAGTTACAGTAGCCAATACTCGGTACATCCTGGAGCTACAAAAATGTTTCAAGACATGAAGAAGCTATTCTGGTGGCCTGGAATGAAGAAGGACATTGCAGAATTCGTTTCCAAATGCCTTACCTATCAAAATATCAAAGTTGAACATCAAAAACCCTCTGGACCACTTCATCCATTGGACATTCCAGAGTGGAAATGGGAGTCTATAGGCATGGACTTTGTAGTTGGATTACCCAGAACGCCAGCGGGACACGACTCAATCTGGGTTATCATTGACAGATTGACTAAGACTGTTCACTTCTTGCCCGTCAAGGCCACTTATTCCGTAGAGAAGTATGCTAAGTTATATATCACAGAAATAATCTGACTACATAGGGCACTGACCAGTATTATCTCAAACAGAGACCCTAAGTTTAATTCTCGCTTCTGGGGAGCGTTGCAGAAAGCTTTTGGGGCCCGATTACATCTGAGTACCTCTCATCATCCCCAAACCGACGGACAGTCCGAAAGAACAATACAAACTTTGGAAGATATGTTGCGGGCTTGTGTACTAGAAGAGGGCGGAGACTGGGGAAAGTATTTGCCGTTAGTAGAGTTTGCCTACAACAACAGCTTTCATTCAAGTATAGGCATGGCGCCCTATGAAGCACTCTACGGGAGAAAATGCCGGTCGCCAGTATGTTGGTTTGAAACAGAAGAAAAATTGCTATTGGGGCTGGATTTGGTGCAAGAAACAACAAAAAAGATTAGGCGTATCAAGGAAAAGTTAAAGAGAGCCCAAGACCGCTAGAAGAGTTATGCAGATCAACGGAGAAAGCCTCTGGAATTTGAAGAAGGAGATCATGTGTTTTTGAAGGTTACACCCTACACGCTGTTGGCAGAGCGATGAAAACATCGAAGTTGCAACCTCGATTCATTGGTCCTTATCAGATTCTCCGGAAAGTAGGACTTGTTGCTTATCAACTTGCTTTGCCGCCTCATCTTTCGAACCTTCATGACGTTTTTCACGTATCCCAACTCCGGAAGTACGTGTCTGATCCCTCACACATTTTGGAAGTTGATGACATTCTGTTGAAGCCCAACATCTCATATCAATTAAAGCCTATGAAGATCTTAGACCGAGGAGAAAAGACTTTAAGAAAAAAAATGATCCCATTAGTGAAGGTCCTATGGGAGAACATTGATTCCTCAGAAATAACTTGGGAGAAGGAACAAGATATGATGAGCACATATCCAGAGTTATTTACATAGTTAAGGTAATTACTAATTTTGAGGGCAAAATTATTTTAAAGGGGGTATAATTGTAACATCCCGAAAATCCATCAAAGAGGCTTAGGACTTAAGGGATTGATTACAATTTACAAAGAAAAGGAATAAGGATTAGTTGCAAGTAAAAAGAAACAAAGATAACATGAATATTTGAATATGAACTGTCATATTTGAATATGAGCTATCAATATTCGAATAGTATTCGAATATGCAAGTGAAGAACTGAATACAGAAGCCTTATATTCGAATATATATTTGAATATGGACCCCAAAGTCCATAAATAGGGGTGCCTTGTCTCCAAACTGGTTGTTCTTCAGTTTCCTCACTTCTCACATTCCTAAAACCTCTGTTCCCAAACCAACTATGTTACAACTCTTTCACCCTAAGGCTTCTATCTCATAAAACTAAGGTTCCAAACGGTTTGAATCAGATTCAGAGGCATTACGATAAAGGAACCGGAGTAGGAGATTGGGCTTGGAAGCGAAGGATAAAAGGATTCAGGAAAGTTCCAGGTAACCCTGAAAACCCCAAATCCCTAATACTTGGAATGTAGGAGCATGTGACTAGGGAATGATAGGAACATGCTATTAGGGGAATCAAACTAATATGTTTTGTTTAAAGTTTGCTGAATGATTAAATTATGCTTACTATGTTTGAAATATGCATAAAATGATTGATATGTGTATGAATTTGATAGGCTTTATGTTGATGAATGATGCATGTGATATCGTGAAACATGTTAAAGATATAAATAAGATTTTTCCAGAATTAAATGTGACACTAACTGGGAATTTGATATTGAAATGGTTTTAAAATGGTTTGAAAAGGATTGTGTCCCAGTATTAGTATATTCAAATATGTATTTGAGTATGGAATGCCATGTTCAAATAGATATATGAATATAACACCTCTGTCACATAAAAATCCGAGTGTGGAGTACATGATAATCGGATAAGTGTATACTGGAAACCCTTGTTTGTACGCTATGTGATTGATATGACTGTGTGATGCATTAGAACTGAAAATAGAAATGTTAAAAGAGGCTCTTCCCACTCAATAGAGATTGAGCAAGAGGGTTAAGTCCCACTGGAAGTAGACCGGATAAGAGGACAGAGCAGGAAATGGAAAAGATGAGAATGTAGGGTTATCCCGAAAGGGGTAAAATAACCTGAAGTACTGGGCTATCTTCACGAGGTAGGTAGTTTAAGTACAAAGGGTATTATCTTCACGAGTTAGGTAGTTCCCTGGGCTAGCCTGAGAGAGGGTTGGTAGCCCGGCAGGAGGATCCTAGGGGGACGCTCGCTAGGACCGTGATGATGATGAGCTCAATACGCGTTACTGCCACTTGTTTTGGTGGATTCCGGGTGCACAGGGTTTCCCGTTAAAAGAGGAAAGATATGAAAATGGAAAATGATCATGCATACATATCTATGTGATTGAAATTATACTTGTTGTATGTATGTTTGGTAGGGCTTGGATTTGGGACGGTTTTCCAGTTAGACTGGCTGTAATACTGTATAAAACTATTTCTCTACTGTCGACGGGTTACTAAGTTATATGTCGAAGCATATAACTGACAGTTACAGTATTACAGGTGGCTCGGACTCGGAGGGTGTCAGCGCGTGAGCAGTTTTGCAGCCCTTTTTTGTTACTTAGATAGTCATTTGTATCGTTGTATGGCTACCTTAGCTGGACACATGTATATTCTCTGGACTGTAGACAAACACTGTTGTAAATATTAGTATTTTGATATATGTATATATGTTGTTCAAAATTCCGTTGTGTTTATGTTAAAAAAAAAAAAAAAAAAAACTACCCTAAAAATCTAGGTGTTACATTAACTATTGTGTAAATTAAGCTAGAAACTTCATGGGAAAAATTACATTATTTTTTAAAAAATCAAATAATTCAATAAATTTTAAATATTAGCTTAAATTTTTAAAGTAAAAAACACCCTAATTTTCAAGTGTATAGTACATGATTTCTAGAAACAAATGTTCCAATTTTAAAAATATTAAAAATTTTATAAATTAACCGAGAAACTTTATGGGGAACAATATATTGTTTTCAAAACAATCAAATAATTTAATAACTTTAAAATATGTGTTTTTATTTTTAAAGTAAAAAACACCTTATTTTTCAAGTGTATAGTACACGATTTCTAGAAACAAATGTTGATATTTTAAAAATATAAAAAAATAGTGTAAATTAAGCTAGAAACTTCTTGGTGAACAACACATTGATGTAAAAAAAATCAGTTAATTTAATAAATTTGAAATATGTGTTTTCATTTTAAAATAAAAAACACTCTATTTTTCTAGTGGTATGCGATTTCTAGAAACAAATGTTGCAATTATAAAAATATTAACAATTGTGTAAATTAAGCTAGAAACTTCATGGGGAAAATTACATTAATTTAAAAAAATCAAATAATTTAATAAATTTTAAATATTAGTTTAAATTTTTAAAGTGAAACACACCATAATTTTCAAGTGTATAGTACATGATTTCTAGAATGAAATGTTGCAATTTTAAAAATATTAACAATTTTATAAATTAACCTAGAAAATTTATGGGGAAAAATATATTTTTTTTCAAAAAAATAAAATAATTTAATAACTTTAAAATATGCATTTTCATTTTTAAAGTAAAAAACACCCTAATTTTCAAGTGTATAGCACACGATTTCTAGAAACAAATGTTGCAATTTTTAAAGTATAAACAATTGTGTAAATTAAGCTAGAAACTTTATGGGGAACAATACATTGTTTTCAAAAAAATCAAATAATTTAATAAATTAAAAATATGCATTTTTATTTTTAAAGTAAAAAACACCCTATATTTCAAGCCTATAGTACACAATTTTTAGAAACAAATGTTGCAATTTTAAAAATATCAAAAATTATGTAAATTAAGCTAGAAACTTTATTGGGAACAATAAATTGTTTTAAAAAAATTAAATATTTTAATAAATTTAAATTATGCGTTTTAATTTTTAAAATAAAAAACACCTTATTTTTCAAGTGTATAGTACACGATTTTTAGAAACAAATGTTGCAATTATAAAATTATAAAAAAAATTGTTAATTAAACTACTTCATGGTGAACAATACATTGTTTTCAAAAAAATCAAATAATTTAATAAATTTAAAATATGCATTTTCATTTTTTTAGTAAAAAACACCATATTTTTCAAGTGTATAGTGCACGATTTCTAGAAACAAATGTTGATATTATAAAAGTATAAAAAAATAGTGTAAATTAAGCTAGAAACTTCTTGGTGAACAATATATTGTTGTAAAAAAAAATCAAATAATTTAATAAATTTAAAATATGCTGTTAGTCATGGCAACTATCACCCAAAAGGGGGGTGAATTGGGTTATTTAAAACTTTAAAACACTTTCAAGAAATTTAAACAATTTTGTGCAAATAAAAATTATAATCAGCGGAACAATTTTATAAAGAATTCAATTTGCAAATCAAACTCAAATATAATGAGATTATGAGGAATTAGAGTATGAAGCAAGATGAGCAATAAAAATATAGATCAACAAATATGAGAGTTGAAAGAGTAGGGAAAAGAGAGAATCAAACACAGAGATTTATCTTGGTTCGGTCACTAAACCTCCTTGTGACCTACGTCCAGTCTTCAAAACGGCACCACAGAAATACTTGTATTCAATCTTCAACAAGATTACACACTAAGAGCACTCCCCACCATTGGATACCCCACCAATGTGCAAGAGCCTCAACTAGGGATACCTCACCCTAAAACAACCTTGAAGGATACCCCACCTTCAATCAACTAGAATGATAGCTCACATTCTCTCCACAATTCACTTTAAGGTTTTACAAATAGTGAAGCTCTTAAAAGAGTAGATATTACAACTTGAAGCACAAAGATTTGAGCAAGCCTTTAGCAAGATAGAGCAATTTTGAATAACAAAGCTTTTTGAATGATGAGAATGATTCAAGATGAAAGACCAAGATTAAAGCATTTGATTCATGTTAGAAGAAGCTTAGAAATGAGATAATATGATTCTAGTGTGATACTAGAGATGAAAACCTTGCTTCTTGTACTAGAATGGCCCAAGAACTCATATTTATAGCCCTTCATTCAAATCTAGTCGTTACTAGCCGTTTATAGCTTTGCACAGCCCATATTCGAATATATATATTCCAATATAGAATCTCATATTCGAATATGTATTCGAATATGGCACTTCTGGAAGCAGATTTTTCACATTTTGAAAGCTATATTCGAATATTAAAACCCATATTTGAATATGTATTCGAATATGCACTTACTAGTGCTTAGAAGCAATGTATTCGAATATCAAAAGCCATATTCGAATATGTAATCGAATATGCACTTATTGGTGCTTAGATATTCTAATATGTATTCGGATATGAAATTCCTTACGACAATCTTTAACTTTAAAAATCATAACTCCTTCATTTCTTGTTTGTTTCAAGCAAATGACTAGTTTTTAGAAAGCTATTTGAGTCTAATTTCATATGAAACAAGTTTCAAATCAAAAATCAAAGTGGTTTTAAATATATGATCAAAATAGTGAACAAAGGTAATTTTCCAAAACCTAAAAACAAAGGCTGAATTCAAAAGTTCATAACTTCTTCATTTGTGATCCATTTAGAGCAAAAGACCAGTCATTAGAATTCTTATTGAGTCTAGTTTCAAATGAAATAAGGTTTAGCTCAATACTCAAAATACATGTAATGATATGATCAAAACGGTAAACATATATCAGCTTCCATATAAGACTATTGTTGAAAATATATTTGTTTATGCCTATTAACAAATTCAAACCAAATATTTGAGTACTTTTAAACATCAACTCACTTTTCAAATCCTTATCTAATTGAAAAACAATTCTCATGATAAAACACTTTGTAACCAAGGCTATGGTTTAAAATGATGCTATGAATGCAAGGTGAAAGACAAGCTCTATCAAGTAATGATTTCTCAAATTTACACTTACATAGCCTAGAAAAGAAATATACCAAACTAAGTCCTTAGGCTTCTTGATGCAATCCAAGCTTGTTAGTTTCTCTTCCATACTATCATAAGCGCTTGGCCATCATTGTCACTCTCCTTCTTTGAGTTGAACATAATTGATTTTTCCATTTTTCTTGATCATTGCTTACTCTTAATGCTTGGACTATCTAGGAGACATTTCTCACTTGAAAATCATAGTTAGTCCAAACTTCTAAACTCAAAATCAAATATGCTTGATTTATAAATATATAACTCTAGTTAGTCTATCAAGCATTCATGTACACATTGCATGATTATAAACTTGTATATCACAATATAGAACACATAATCATGCATGGTATAATACACTCCACTAAGCTCATATAGTAGCATGTCCATTCTTAATTTAATCTTACATTTGTCAACATCAAAACATACTACACATAACTTATTGCTATTGTATTTGTCATAATCAAAACATAATCTATTAAACATTTAAGCACACATACTTCTACATATGCGTTTTCATTTTTAAAGTAAAAAACACCTTATTTTTCAAGTGTATAGTACGCGATTTCGAGAAACAAATGTTGATATTTTAAATATAAAAAATAGTGTAAATTAAGCAAGAAACTTCATGGTGAACAATATATTGTTGTCAAAATAATCAAATAATTTAATAAATTTAAAATATGCATTTTCATTTTTAAAGTAAAAAACAACCTATATTTCAAGTCTATAGTACACGATTTCTACAAACAAATGTTCCAAATTTAAAAATATAAAAAATAGTGTAAATTAAGCTAGAAACTTCATAGTAAACAATACATTGATTTTAAAAAAATTAAATAATTTAATAAATTTAAAATATGTGTTTTCATTTTTCTAGTAAAAAACACTCTATTTTTCAAGTGTATATAGTACACGATTTGTAGAAAAAAATGTTGAAATTTTAAAAATATAAAAAAAGTGTAAATTAAGCTAGAAACTTCATGGTGAACAATACATTGTTGTCTAAAAATTTCATAATTTAATAAATTTAAAATATGCGTTTAGTAAAAAACACCATATTTTTCAAGTGTATAGTACACAATTTCTAGAAACAAATGTTGATATTTTAAAAATATAAAAAATAGTGTAAATTAAGCTAGAAACTTCATGGTGAACAATACATTGTTTTCAAAAAAATCAAATAATTTAATGAATTTTAAATATGCGTTTTCATTTTTAAAGTAAAAAACACCCTATTTTTTGTAACACCTTAATTTTAGAGTCCGTTTTTTTTTCTTTCCAAAACACTAATGGAAGCTAAGTTCTAATTTACAACAATTAATAATAATAATTACACCCTTTCAATTTATATGAATTCCTATACAGCTGAACAAAATAATATATGAACTTGAGTCTTAAGTTCACTATGTGTGGTTACTACTAAGAAAATCTTAATCTCATCTCGCTTGTTTATTTTATTCTCCACAATGCCCCGATACCTGTAATATGGTAACCGTCAGTTATATGCAAAACATATAACTGTGTAACCCCCGGCATTTTTTAAAACACTTTTATACCATATCGCAGCCAGTCTAACTGGAAAACACCACATTTAGTCCCTAACACACAATTCAATCCACAATCAATGAAACACTCATACATAATGCATGCTATGACAATTATAAATGTATGCATGCCAAGATCTTTCATTATCATACTTGTTTCATTTTTTTCTTTAGTCTTTTACGGAAGCCCCGTGCACAAGACTTCTCCCTAGGTGCATGGCAGCAACACGTATTTGAGCTCAATCATGGGACCACGACAAATGTCCCTACCGTGATCAATTGTCGGGCTATCTGAACCCTGTTCATTGGGAATAGCCCAGGACTTCCTTACCCGTTCATTGGAATAGTCCTTTCTTTCAGGTCATCTGCCCAGTCACAGGGCAACCCTACTAGTTCAGGCCATCTTACCCCGTTCATTGGGAGACCCTACATTCTCAATCTTTTCATGCTTGTCCGCTTACCCGGTGTGTAACCGGTGAGAATCAACCCGCTTACTGAACATCCGTTGATGGGAGAAAGCTTAAACTTGTCTTTAAATTTAATTTTCATTTCACATCAAGTATTATCATGCATTTCACATTCAACTCATATCACTTGCATTCAACATTCATCATTCATCATTCATCACATGACAATTTCATAATTCAAAATCAAAAAGCTTGTCATATCATTTCATAATCCTAAAGCATGTTACTAAGCCATATAAGCCTATTTCCTTACATTTCTATCATAAAACTAAGTTAAATAGACTTACATGGCATTTTAGAAGCAAAACTAGGTCAAAAAGGTACAGGACACTGTCGCCCAGGCCACCATTCTGGAGCCTGGGCACCAGAAACGTGTCACAAACTGCCAAACAACAGAATCCTGTCGCCCGAGCGCCCATGGCGCTTGGGCAATACTGTGTGTTTTCTGTTTTCCAGCGCCTGGGCGCTCAACACGTGCGTAGTCTTCTATTTTGACCATAACTTGAGTTATAAACCTCCAAATTGGGTGAATTCAGTGGCAAATGAAAGCTAACGAAATCATATACAACTTTCATTCAGAACTTAAGATATAAATCAATTTTTTCAAGTAGATAATTTCGCTTGAATTCACTTGTCCATGTCAAAATCCCAATTTTGGCAGCTCTAAGTGTTTTGTCCATAACTCAAGCTATACAAATTGGATTCTCATGAAATTGTTGGCATTGGAAAGATAATAAAATTTTCTACAACCTTTATTCAGGCCACGAAATTTGGGATGTTACATTTTTCAAGTGTATAGTACGCGATTTCTAGAAACAAATGTTTCAATTTTAAAAATATAAAAAATTGTAAAAATTAAGCTAGAAACTTTATGGGGAACAATAGATTGTTTTCAAAAAAATCAAATAATTAAATAAATTTAAAATATGCATTTTCATTTTTAAAGTAAAAAACAACCTATTTTTCAAGTGTATAGTACACGATTTCTACAAACAAATATTGCAATTTTAAAAATATAAACAATTGTGTAAATTAAACTAGAAACTTTATGCGGAAGAATACATTGTTTTCAAAAAAAATCAAATAATATAATAAATTTAAAATATGCGTTTTTATTTTTAAAGTAAAAAACACCCTATATTTTAAGTATATAGTACACGATTTTTAGAAACAAATGTTCCAACTTTAAAAATATTAAAATTTTTATAAATTATCCTAAATACTTTATAGGGAACAATATATTGTTTTCAAAAAAATAAAATAATTTAATAACTTTAAAATATTCGTTTTCATTTTTAAAGTAAAAAACACCCTATTTTTCAAGTGTATAGTACTGGATTTCTACAAATAAATTTTGCAATTTTAAAAATATAAAAAATTGTGTAAATTAAGCTAGAAAATTCATGGTAAAAAATGCATTGATTTAAAAAAATATTAAATAATTTAATAAATTTAAAACATGTGATTTCATTATTAAAGTAAAAAATACCTTATTTTTCAAGTATATAGTACACGATTTCTAGAAACAAATGTTAATATTTGAAAAATATAAAGAATAGTATAAATTAAGCTAGAAACTTCTTAAGGAACAGTACATTCTTGTCAAAAAAACAAATAATTTAATAAATTTAAAATACGGATTTTCTTTTTTAAAGTAAAAAACACCCTATATTTCAAGTCTATAGTACATGATTTCTACAAACAAATGTTGCAATTTTAAAAATTTTAAAATTTTGTAAATTTAGCTAGAAACTTCATGGTAAACAATACATTGGTTTCATAAAAAAATTTAATAATTTAATAAATTTAAAATATGCGTTTTCAATTTTTTAGTAAAAAACACCTTATTTTTCAAGTGTATAGTACACGATTTTTAGAAACAAATGTTGATATTTTAAAAATATAAAAAATTGTGTAAATTAAGCTAGAAACTTCATGGTGAACAATACATTGTTTTCAAAAAAATCAAATAATCTAATAAATTTAAATCATTCATTTTAACTTTTTTAGTAAAAAACACCCTATTTTTCTAGTGTATAGTACACGATTTATAAAAACAAATGTTGATATTTTAAAAATTAAAAAATAGTATAAATTAAGCTAGAAACTTCATGGTTAACAATACATTGTTGTCAAAAAAATTAAATAATTTAATAAATTTAAAATAAGCTTTTTCATTTTTAAAGTAATAAACACCCTACATTTAATGTCTACAGTACACGATTTCTAGAAACAAATGTTACTATTTTAAAAATATATAAATTAGTGTAAATTAAGCTAGAATATTCTTAGTGAACAATACATTTTTGTCAAAAAAATCAAATAATTTAAGAAATTTAAAATATGTGTTTTCATTTTTAAAGTAAAAAACACTCTATATTTCAAGTCTATAGTACACGATTTCTACAAGCAAATGTTGCAATTTTAAAAATATAAAAAATTGTGTAAAATAAGCTTGAAATTTCATGGTGAAAAATAAATTGATTTAAAAAAATTAAATAATTTAATAAATTTAAAATATGCGTTTTCATTTTATTAGTAAAAAATACCTTATTTTTCAAGTGTATGGTACACGATTTCTAGAAAAAAAATGTTGATATTTTAAAAATATAAATAAAAGTGTAAATTAAGCTCGAAAATTCATGGTGAGCAATACAATGTTGTCAAAAAATAAATTAATTTTATAAATTCAAAATATACATTTTCATTTTTAAAGTAAAAAACAATCTATTTTTCAAGTGATAGTACACGATTTCTAGAAAGAAATGTTGCAATTTTAAAAATATAAACAATTGTGTAAATTAAGCTACAAACTTTATCGAGAACCATACATTGTTTTCAAAAAAATCAAATAAATTAGTAAATTGAAATTATGCGTTTTCATTTTTAAAATAAAAAACGCCCTATATTTCAAGTGTATAATACATGATTTCTAGAAAGAAATGTTGATATTTTAAAATATAAAAAATAGTGTAAATTAAGCTAGAAACTTCTTAGTAAACAATACATTGTTGTAAAAAAATTAAATAATTTAATAAATTTTAAATATGAATTTTCATTTTTTTAGTAAAAAACACCTTATTTTTCCAATGTATAGTACACGATTTCTAGAAAGAAATGTTGATATTTTAAAAATATAAAAAATACTGTAAATTAAGCTAGAAACTTCTTGGTGAACAATAAATTATTTTCAAAAAAATCAAATAATTTATTATATTTAAAATATGCGTTTTATTTTTTTAGTAAAAAAGACCATATTTTTCAAGTGTATAGTACACGATTTCTAGAAACAAATGTTGATATTTTAAAAATATAAAAAATAGTGTATATTAAAGTAGATACTTCTTGGTGAACAATACATATTTGTGAAAAAAATCAAATAAATTAATAAATTTAAAATATGCGTTTTCATTTTTTTTAGCAAAAAACACCTATTTTTCAAGTGTATACAGTATACGATTTCTAGAAACAAATGTTGATATTTTAAAAATATTAAAAATATTGTAAATTAATCTATAAACATCTTCGTGAACAATACATTTTTGTCAAAAAAAAATCAAATAATTTAAAAATTTTAAAATATACGTTTTCATTTTTAAAGAAAAAAACACCCTATATTTCAAGTCTATAGTACACGATTTCTACAAACAAATGTTGCAATTTTAAAAATATAAAAAATTGTGTAAATTAAGCTAGAAACTTCATGGTAAACAATATATTGATTTTAAAAAAATTAAATAATTTAATAAATTTATAATATGCGTTTTGTAACATTGAATGAAATTTAAGGCTAATTTTTTTTTTCTTAAAACACTGTAAATAATATGCATCATAGATGGTTCACCTTCGTAAGTTACATAACATTAGTTTAAGGGACTATCATATGCCCCATCAAAATACACGAGTTCATAGTAATAATAAGTTCCGCTAAATTCTAATTTACCATAATTAATAAAAAATAAATAATAATAATTACAACCCTTTCAATTTATACGGATTCCTATACAACTGAACAAATTAATATATGAACTTGAAACTTAGGTTCACCAAGCGTGGCTTTACCTAAGAAAAGCCCATAGCTCATCCCATCTGTGACTTTTGCTTCACAATCTTTCGATACCTGCGATATGGTAATCGTCAATGTAAACATATAACTGAGTAACACTCGACATTTTTTAAAACAGTTTTATACCATATCGCAGCCAGTCTAACTTGAAAACACCCCATTTAATCCCTAATACACAATTCAATCCACAATCAATGCAACAACTCATACATAATGCATGCTAGGACAGTTATGGATGTATGCATGCCATGATCTTTCATTATCATACTTGTTTCATTTCTTTTCTTTAGTCTTTTACGGAAGCCTCATGCACAAGACTTCTTCCTAGGCGCATGGCAGCAACGTGCATTTGAGTTCAATCATGGACCACGGCAAGCGTCCCTACCGTGATCAACTGCTGGACAATCTTTACCCCGTTCATTGGGAATAGCCCAGGACTTCCTTACCCGTTCATTGGAATAGTCCTTTCTTTCAGGTCATCTACCCAATCACAGGGTAACCCTACTAGTTCAGGCCATCTTACCCCGTTCATTGGGAGACCCTACATTCTCAATCTTTTCATGCTTGTTTGCTTACCCAATGTCTGATCGGTGGAACTTAAACCGCTTACTGAACATCCGTTGATTCGGAAAAGCTTAAACTTGTCTTTAAATTTCATTTTCATTTCACATTCAACTCATATCATTTTCATACAACATTCATCATTCATCATTCATGACATTACAATTTCATTACTCATTAATTAAATCACTTTCTATCCATGTCATAACACTCTACTTATCATAATAATTTCATGACCCTAATACATGTTACTAAGTCCTATAAGCCTATTTCCATTCATTCCTATCTTAGAAATAGGTTACAATGCATTTTAGAAGCTAAAACAGGTTGAGGAGGTACACAGCATTGGCGCTTGAGCGCCAGGCAACATTTTTCCACTGCCAGAAAATCATCCAGGCGCTCGAGCCCCAATCCTGATGCTTGAGCGTCAGACATCCATTTGCCATTGCCAGAAATTTTGTCCTGGCGCTCGAGCCCCAACGACAGATGACAGCTTTTTGCGAATTTCAGTAAAAACTCAGTTTCTTTCCTTTCAACCTCCTTCCTAGACCCCATTTTCACTTCCAAAACACTACCCACATTATGGCACAACAAATTCACACATATGCAATCAAATTATCATAAATCGAGTGCAATTTAGCATGATTCAAATATCAATTGCTTCAAAATTCAACTTCACATTAAGACCACAAAACACACTTTCAACACACTCACCCATTACTTCTCAATTCACACCATCACATAACATTATTCCAACAAGGAAAACTCTCCCATTTCAATTTCATTTCCTCACATGGTCTACAAGCAACATATTTTCATACAACCACAATTCACATTAGCACTTATACACACACAAACAAGCCAAAATCACAATTTATTATACTTATTCACAATGGTCCAACATCAAGCCACATGCATCAAAACTAAATCCTATAGTTTCACAATTTCAAATCTAACCTCATACCATTTTCTATTTCCTAACTAATCTGCTTGGGGTTTAGTGGGGTTACCTCTCAAGTGAGCTCCAAAGCCCTTGTCTCCTCCAAGTGTACCCAAAAACTCTAACTTTCCCAAATGACTTGTTAATCCCTAATATTCACAAATAGAAGATATTAGCACCCCCATTAGGACTCCATTTCAAGCTTGCATGCTAGAGATTTGAGTTGGGAGATCATTTTCCCCAAAATGGGGCTTGACTAAGAATGAGAGTGAGTGGAGATGCATGGCTTACCTAGGCACTTTAGTGGCTTCTCTAAGCTTCCAAATGCCTTCTCCAAGCTCCAATGGTGAAGAATCAAGGAAGGAGAAGCTTCATCTCTCTTGGGCTTGGGCAACCCTAGGAGAGCAAGTGTGAAAATGAGAAGTGAAGAGAGTGAGGAAGGGAGAAAGGGGCGAGAATGAGAGGGGAATTTATGAGCCAAAGTTGGTCAATCATTAATTGCATGTATGAAATGGAAGAGTAAAGTGAGGAAGTTGGTTTATGGTGGTGGGGAAGAAGAGAGCCCTTATGGAAGATGAAGAAGAAGAGGTGATTGTCATTTGGGAGAGTGAAGTGGCGTGAGAGAAGAGGGGAAGAAGTGAAGGGAAGTTGTTTCCCTACTTTGCAATCTAAGCCCCCACTTATGAAACCTTAAAATTGCAACTTAATCCCTTCTCCACAATTCTATAGTTTTTGCAACCAAGTCCCTTGAGCCCACCTTGTTACCCATTTAATCTCTATTTTTATTATAATCTAGTTCTTTCCCCCTAATCTAATTTGCTTTCTAATCTATTCTAGTTTCCCAAATTCCTTATCTTTTCTCAAATAGCCCCTTAAGAGTGAGTTTATGAATGTAAATAATTTACTATAGGAAATTAGAAATTTGGGATGTTACAATTCTACCCCCTTAAAAGAATTGTGTCCTCACAATTCATTTGAATTCGTAGCTCAAGGAACGTTAATAACTGACATACCTTGAGAGAGCTATAGGTTCCAAAACCTAACACATTTTAAACTAGCAAGAGTTTTGACCAAGGTTGAGAGCTTGATGGAGTAAATTTTAACGAAGTGTAGTACGACTAAGTTAGAATTTCAACATAAATGTTATATAATTTTAAGAAGACCCTAATTCGATAGAGTGAACAAATACCTTATTTGGAGAAAATGGCTTTAGGACCTCGTTTTAGAATCGTGATTTCCACAATCATGGACTTGGAATACTTGCTCAATTTAGACTTGATGGTACCAAATATCAAGTACTTAATAGAAGTTTCATAGGCTTATTGAATAAAATAGGCGTAACTGAAGAAGTTGCTATCATAGCTATCCTTCAAATTGAGGGGATTTTGAATTGGTAAGACGTAACTTAAAGTGACTTTAATTTGAGAATTAGGCTTCAAAAGTTACAAGACCTAGAATATGCGTTTTTATTTTTAAAATTTATGGGGAACAATATATTGTTTTCAAAAAAATCAAATAATTTAATAACTTTAAAATATGCGTTTTCATTTTTAAAGTAAAAAGCACTCTATTTTTCAAATGTATAGTACACGATTTCTACAAACAAATGTTGCAATTTTAAAAATATAAAAAATTGTGTAAATTAAGCTAGAAACTTCATGGTAAACAATGCATTGATTTTAAAAAAATTAAATAATTTAATAAATTTAAAATATGCGTTTTCATTTTTTTAGTAAAAAATACCCTATTTTTAAAGTGTATAGTACACGATTTCTATAAACAATGTTGATATTTTAAAAATATAAAAAAATAGTGCAAATTAAGCTAGAAACTTCATGGTGAACAATACATTGTTGTCAAAAAAATCAAATAATTTAATAAATTTAAAATATGCGTTTGCATTATTAAAGTAAAAAACACCCTATTTTTCAAGTGTATAGTACGCGATTTCTAGAAACAAATGTTACTATTTTAAAAATATAAAAAATAGTGTAAATTAAGATAGAAACTTCTTGGTGAACAATACATTGTTGTCAAAAAAATCAAATAATTTAATAAATTTAAAATATGCGTTTTCATTTTTAAAGTAAAAAACACCCTATATTTCAAGTCTATAGTACACGATTTCTACAAACAAATGTTGCAATTTTAAAAACATAAAAAATTGTGTAAATTAAGCTAAAAACTTCATGGTAAAAAATACATTGATTTCAAAAAAAATTAAATAATTTAATAAATTTAAAATATGCGTTTTCATTTTTTTAGTAAAAAACACCTTATTTTATACGATTTCTTGAAACTGTAACGTCCCAAATTTTTAATTTACTAGAGCAAATTATTTAGATTCACTAACTCATTCTTAAGGGGCTATTTTAGAAGAAATAAGGAATTTAGGGAACTAAAATAAATTATAAAGCATATAGGATTAAGGGAAAAGGACTAGGTTATGATATGAATACAACTAGAGATATAAAAATGTAGCAAGGTTGGGTTATGGGATTAAAATATAAAATTAGAAAGTTGTAACTATGTCCTTGTGGTTTTATTTATTCAAATTTTGTTAAGTTGAACTTTTATTAAATTTTATAAAGACAAGGACCTAGATGCAATTTTTAATAAATTAAAATTAAGGACTACGCTCTTACCATGGACTCACCCTCACCTAACCACTACACCCTCACTTATTTCACTCTCACTCACGTACACACACATCACAACACAATAAACAAAACTTGAAAGAAATGAAGAGAGAGGGTGGCGAGAGAGAAAGGAGAAGGTGGTGGTGGCCACCACTTTGAGTGCTTGCATGGCGGCCTTCCGGCCACCGGTTAGTCCAAACACACAAAATCCTAAACTCCTTCAATTATAATCATCTTAAAATTTCTAATAGATCATTGAGAAACTTATTGCCTTAGGAGTAGACAAGAATCGTATAAGATTCAGGTCATAAGTAAATTAGAATTGAGCAACAGGAGTATAAACAAATTCAATCTCATATTTCCATCCAATTCCGTGGAGCCCAAATTTTTCCAAGGTTAAACCACGCTTGCAACCTACCTAAGCATGCTACACCTATTGGTTCTTTAAGAAAGTACGTTACCACGCCGACTTTAAGACTAAGTTAAGCTTGTTTCATTTTATTTATCTCGAATTCCACGGTTTAGAACTTTACTTTTAGTGATTTCAAATTCTGTTTAATTTTGAAGTTCTAATCAGTATAGGAAATTCTTTCAAAACCTTAGTGCACTTTCAAAACCTCATGAAGCCATTTGGACAGTCACCAAGATACCTTTATTTATGTTCAAGTTCCTAATCTTAGATCCTAGTTGCCTTGAAAGACGACCCAATCAGTGTGACACAACTAAAGCGTTAGAGGACTTCATAATAATCCTCCATTTAGATTCTGAAGATTTGGATCTTCTTAAAGTTTGAACCCATATAAGCTTCTATCTATGCGGTTTATCGCTAATAGATTAGTATTGACCATTTAGAGAATTCCTTTTAACTCTCCCTGTCAATCTGAACTTAGATTTCCAAAAATTTAAATCCTATGAGTCTAGACAAGTCCAATTAATCCTAGTAACCATTTGATTTCAAGCATTAGATAATCTTCCTCAGAGATTCCTAGAGACCTAAACAACTCCGGTTGTTATATGATTTTGTATTCCGGCTAAGCACCCCGACTTCCTTGTAAATTCAGTTACTTATTTGAAGTATAAGCTAACGATAAGTTTAGCTTTACTGTAAATCTCTAACTCCAATCCTTGTAGGGTTATAAGAATTTCCTTGACGTGATACACCGTCATTATAGTCATAAACTATAATGCTTCCACCAAAACAAATATGTTGGCACTCAAATCAGTTCCCAACTTTCCAAATCCTGAATTCTTACTTAGGTAAGGAGACAACGAGCTCTTATCATGCTATTATCATTTCAACCATTCTCTTTATATCATGGCAACAAGTTCATGGACGTCCGCCTTTAAAGACATGTGCAAAGACACATTCTGATCCACTCTAACTCACATCAACAACTTGAAATTATTTAATCATCCTATAATTAAAGTGTTACCCCTAAGAAGGAATAAGAATACGCTTTAATTCAAGTAGTCTTTCACCGCACGTTCAAGGAATCTATGCTTCTTACATTGAATTCCTCCCACTATACAACCATGACCTAACAGGTTATACGACCTTGAACTCAGAAACAAATTTCACTAGAAACATCAATGCTTATAAAATCTTGACCTCTGCTTCAAAACTAGAGTCTTAGTAACCCTTTTAAACTTTCTTTTAGAAATTCTAAATCTCGGTGATGAATTAAGCTAAGTTAATTCATTAGTAGGTCTTGTAACTTTTGAAGCCTAATTCATAAATTATACGCACCTTAAGTTAGTTTCCGCCAGTTCAAATTCCCCTCAACATGAAGGATAACCTTAATCGTGACTTATTCAATTACGCCTATTCTATTCACTAAGTCCATGAAATTCCATTAAGTACTTTATATCCAATATTATCAATTTAAATTGTGCAATTCTTATCAACACTTTCCACTAAATTGCAGTGAATACTCTAGCAAAGTGAAGGTCAAATCTCAGGGGTAGACCTTATTTTCGAAAAATATACTTGTGGGCTCATTCCATAATCACCTTATCCTTTCCATACTCATGATTGAGGATACTACAATTCTAGAACGAGATCCTAAAGTCATTTTTCGAAGAATATGTAGGTTCGCTCTATATGATTTAAGGTTTTCCTAAAATCATATGACAATCTTGGGGGAAATTCTAGAAATTTGAACTATCTTTTGTTACAACCTACCTCAAGCAAACTCATGACATCAATCGGAACCCTTGGTAAGTTATAGTGTCTTCAATGAGCTAAGGGTTTAGAATGAATTGTGAAGACACAATTCTTTTAAGAGGGGTAGAATTGTAACATCCCAAATTTTTAATTTCCTAGAGCAAATTATTTAGATTCACAAACTCATTCTTAAGGGGCTATTTTAGAAGAAATAAGGAATTTAGGGAACTAAAATAAATTATAAAGCATATAGGATTAAGGGAAAAGGACTAGGTTATGATATGAATACAACTAGAGATTTAAAAATGTAGCAAGGTTGGGTTAGGGGATTAAAATATAAAATTAGAAAGTTGTAACTATGTCCTTGTGATTTTATTTATTCAAATTTTGTTAAGTTGAACTTTTATTAAATTTTATAAAGACATAGACCTAGATGCAATTTTTAATAAATTAAAACTAAGGACTACACTCTTACCATGAACTCACCCTCACCTAACCACTACACCCTCACTTATTTCACTCTCACTCACGTACACACACATCACAACACAATAAACAAAACTTGAAAGAAATGAAGAGAGAGGGTGGTGAGATAGAAAGGAGAAGGCGGTGGTGTCCACCACTTTGAGTGCTTGCTTGGTGGCCTTCCGGCCACCGGTTGCCGCCGGAGCAGTTGAAGAAAATGATCTACGCGTTGGGAACTCCAATTCTACCGGTTTAGAATCTTCCACGGTAAAATTTAGAGATTGAGTTTAGAGCTCCAATTCTAAGGTAACCCCACTAAACCCCAAACTTAAAACTCCAATTAGGGAAATTAAGAATTTGAGGTTTTATGATGTTAGGTTTTGGACTTGACTTGGTTAGATGACATGGATTTAGCTTGTATGCATATTGGTGTTAAATTAACATGACATGTTTCTTGTGTTCTTAAAGTGTGAGGTTAATCTTGGTTGAATTGGTTCTATATGTGTGGGGTTGATGCATTTATGTTGATTCTTTGTTTGGATATTAGATTGTGAATGTGAATGTATGAGAATGATCTTGATGATGATGTGAATTTGATGAAATTGGACTTTGGTCATCCTTGTGAATTGATCTTTGAGTGATTTATATTGAATTAGATGAAGTTAATATGATTTTGAGGAATTGAGATGGAAGGGAGGATTGAATTTTTTGAAAAGTTGATCAAGACCATTTTTCCCTATTTTGGAACAATTTAAACTGGATTTTTGAATTGGTTTTAATTGGAATTTCACTTCGTGGTCTTCATAATATTTGTAGAGCACCAACTTAGCTTTCAAATGCTTTTGGTTTCACTCAATGTGAAGGTCTAAAACTTTGTTATGACCAAATTACTGAGACAGAGTCTATATGAAAGTATCTGTTTGTTGATTGCACATCCCTGTCAAAGATGACTATTTCTGACAATTAAACGTTTAGAACTAGGTTTTTTGGTACTCATAAGAGTTGTAGATCATCCTCTTAGCTTTCAAATGCTTTTGGTTTCACTCAATTTGGAAGTCTACAACTCAAGTTATGGCCAAAATATGAACATGGGTGCCCACAAGATTAGGCAGTAGCTCCAGGGTGAATTAAGTTGCGCACACCTTCCTGGGCTGTGCGCACAAGATTGTGTTTGACAGCTTCTAAGTGTTTTCTACATCTTTTTTTCAACTTTCTTTATTATTTCCTTCATTATTCAAGTCCAATCCTCTAAAATCAACACTTCTCCATGCTTTATTCCTACATGAACATAATCAAACAAAATGAAATGAAACGATTATGATAAGTATAGTGTTATGACATGGATGGAAAGTGATTTAATTAATGATTAATGAAATCGTAATGTCATCAATGATGAATGATGAATGTTGTATGCAAATGATATGAATTGAATGTGAAATGCATGAAAATATTTTATGTGAAATGAAAATGAAATTTAAAGACAAGTGTAAGCTTTCCTCCATCAACGGATGTTGAGTAAGCGGGTTGATTCCCACCGGTCAGACACCGGGTAAGTGGACAAGCATGAAAAGATTGAGAATATAGGGTCTCCCAATGAACGGGGTAAGATGACCTGAACTAGTACGGTTGCCCGGTGACCGGGAAGATGGCCCAAAAGAAAGGATTATCCCATTGATGTGGGGTTAAGATAGTCCTGGGCTATCCCATTGATATGGGGTCAAGATAGCCCGGTAGCCACCTTGATCACGATAGGGACGCTTGACGTGGTCCTAGTTTTGAGCTCAACCTCGCGTTACTGCCACGTGCTAGGGGAAGTCTAGTGCACGAGGCTTCCATAAAAGACTCAAGAAAAGAAAAGAACTAAGTATGTTAATGAAAGATCATGGCATGCATACATCCATAATTGTCATAGCATGCATTATGTATGAAATTGTTGCATTGAATTGATCGTGTGTTAGGAATTTGAATGGGGTGTTTTCCAGTTAGACTGGCTGTGATATGGTATAAAAATGTTTTCAAAATGCCGGGGGTTACTCAGTTATATGTTTTGCATATAACTATATAACTGACGGTTACCATATCGCTGGTATCAGAAGATTATGAAGCGAAAGCCACAGATAGGACGAGTTGTGGGTTTTTCTTAGGTATAGCCACACATGATGAACCTAAGTCACAAGTTCATATATTAATTTGTTCAGCTGTATAGGAATCCGTATAAATTGAAAGGGTTGTAATTATTATTATTATTATTAATTGTTGTAAATTAGAATTTAGCATATGTTAGTGTGTTGAAAAAATAAATAGACTAAAAAATTAAGGTGTTACAAAAACAGATGTTGATATTTTAAAAATATAAAAAAATTGTGCAAATTAAGCTAGAAACTTCATGGTGAACAATGCATTGTTGTCAAAAAATCAAATAATCTAATAAATTTAAATCATGCATTTTAATTTTTTTAAGTAAAAAACACCCTATTTTTCAAGTGTATAGTACATGATTTCTACAAACAAATGTTGATATTTTAAAAATATAAAAAATAGTATAAATTAAGCTAGAAACTTCATGGTGAACAATACATTGTTGTAAAAAAAATCAAATTATTTAATAAATTTAAAATATGTGTTTTTCATTTTTAAAGTAATAAACACCCTACATTTCATGTCTATAGTACAGGATTTCTAGAAACAAATGTTACTATTTTAAAAATATAAAAAATAGTTAAAATTAAGCTAGAATCTTCTTAGTGAACAATACATTGTTGTAAAAAAAATCAAATACTTTAATAAATTTAAAATATGCAATGTTAATTTTTAAAGTAAAAAACACTCAATATTTCAAGTCTATAGTACCTCATTTCTACAAAAAAAATGTTGCAATTTTAAAAATATAAAAAATTGTGTGAATTAAGCTAGAAACTTCATGGTGAACAATACATTGATTTCAAAAAAATTAAATAATTTAATAATTTTAAAATATGCGTTTTAATTTTATTAGTAAAAAACACTCTATTTTTCAAGTGTATGATACATGATTTCTAGAAAAAAAATGTTGATATTTTAAAAATATAAATAAAAATGTAAATTAAGTTAGAATTTTCATGGTGAACAATACATTGTTGTCAAAAAATCAAGTAATTTAATAAATTTAAAATATGTGTTTTCATTTTTTTAGTAAAACACGCCCTATTTTTCAAGGGTATAGTACACGATTACTAGAAAAAAATGTTGATATTTTAAATATAAAAAATAATGTAAATTAAGCTAGAAACCTCGTGGTGAAAATTACATTTTTGTTAAAAAATCAAATAATTTAAAAATTTTAAAATATAGGTTTTCATTTTTAAAGTAAAAAACACCATATTTTTCAAGTCTATAGTACAAAATTTTTAGAAACAAATGTTTCAATTTTAAAAAAATAAAAAATTGTGTAAATTAAGCTAGAAACTTTATTGGCAACAATACATTGTTTTCAAAAAAATTAAATATATTAATAAATTTAAGATATGCGTTTTAATTTTTAAAGTAAAAAACACCCTGTAACGCCCCAATTTATACTAAGCGGAATGAGCTATTCAATTAAAGTTATTAAGGCTAATTCATCATACTCGTATCGAGAGGTTAAATTTCGAGTAAAATTTTTCGAAACTTAATAGTTGTATATTCGAAACGGTAATGAGACCTAGTTGAATGAAAGTTTAGATTTGGTAACTAACACACATACGATAAGCTAATATAACATAGATATATTAATTAGTCAGATAACAAACATATATTACTGGGAATCCTAGACGACATGACAAAAAAATACTCTACCACTCGAAGAGTAGAAGATGTCGCACATAGGAAATGCACTGATCAAATATTACAGTCACCCAAAATGTCTTAACGAAAATATAACTAAATAAAGAACGCTGCACTCTCCATCCCAGTATCTTCACTCGGATCACTCTCAGGAGAGCTCTCCCTAGGCGAGTTGAAGAACCAACCCTGGCCACCAGAGTACTGCTCCACAAGAGATGGAGTGAAATAAGAAAGATGAGAAGCGGGTCGGAACGCTGCGGGTACAGGCATGAGACCAGGGGGTGTCCGAATAACCAACGTCAAGGTAGCTCCAATGTAAGTGGACCGGAGCATCGGTAGTGACGGATGAGATATCCAGAAGGATACTTCTCCTACAAAAGTGGACGTCCCACGAGATACATCATGCTCCCAGTAGCCAAATTCAATCGGACAGTTGATTTCCAAGAGGGTCTCTCGAGCCGCCATCTATTGTATCGCGTAATAGATATATACATAGACAGATAAATACAACACAAAACAGAGGAGTGAGATACAGCAAAGTTTGGTAGAAGTAGAGTCAGGATATTGAGATTTTTAAACAGAAAATCCATAATAGCTTACAATTGATATTCTCACTCGTAACATCACACAACATGCACATTCAAGGATACCATAATGCATGAGACTCCAAAAAAAAAAAAACGACATCATCGCTAGCGACTCTTCTATTAAGGAGGTGACCGGGAGTCATATTTCGTTCGTACAAGTCCATGTACCTCAGTACTCTCCACCGATCCAGAATATACTTAGAGACGTGTCGAGGTAACCGAGCTTTTTCAGTGAGTAGCCCGACATCGGGGAGCTACCACCGAGTCCCCTAGGCATCTCACACTCTGGTTAAAGCCCCCAAAGGCCGAACCCACTCCCTAGAGTATAACGTTATTGTGCCAACGCACCACTTTTACCTTTTATTCCTCCTTAATAGAAGTTTTCGAAAATACTATTTTCAAAACATACAATCTCAAGGTGTTTTAGTACTTTTAAGCATAGTTTATCACAAGGATTCAACCAGGTTCACATCCCATCCATACAACTAGGCTCAAACAACATTTTGCAAAAAAAATTACTAATCACACCACCTTGTCAAATCCTTTACCACAGATTTCAGTTTAATTCCCAAAAACAAAGCAATTATCATGGTATTCATATAATACTCCTAATAGGGAGAATACACCTTTAAAAGTCATATATTCAATTTTCACATTTTCTATATTCATCTTTTGGCACTTAGGCCTTTATTAACTTCTACTATTAACACCATTGTTTGAAATTTACTTTAGTCCTTCTAGACATATTATCATTTAAACCATATCCAAAAATTATAGGAATTTATAAATAAGTCCAAAACAACCATTTAGCCTTGAAAACATCATTAACATCTTAAAAATGATTTATTTGGTATTAAAAAGCTCATAAATTTCGAATATTCAAAAGTTGAAGGAAAAGTGGTTTTTCCTTTGTTTCAGTGACTCTTCAGCATGGTGTCCTTTCTTTAAAAGGGGTAAAATAAATATTAAACGATTTTATTTGGTCCCCAATTAATTTATACAGTTACTTCACAGGGTTAGGGTCAAAATAGAATTTTTTCCAGAATTTTTTTAAAATGCATAAGATGGCCAGAAAAATCCTTCTTTCAAACTGTACAGGATCTGGCAGTAGCTAGTCTAAAAAGTATAATAAATTCATATGTGCCCAAAAAAATATGTATTTTTGATATGATATAGTAGATATATTAACACACCACATATAAAGTTTTCAAGAATTTTTGAGTAGTAATACAGTGCGAAATAGTTTCTCAAAGTTACAACTTTTTCCCAGCAAAACAGAAAAACTACAGTAACAGGATCTTCATCTTCAACGATTTTTATAAAATCACTCAGTTACTAAAAAGTTATGAAACCAACCCAGAAATGATCCACTTTGAGTCTAGTTTTTCATAAAAATTTTCCTAAGTTAAATCTGTTTCCCAAATGGTGCAGAAAAACCAAAACGTTCTGACTGTTCCAGAAATGACCTTGTGTCACTCAAAAATCCATATAAAATCAAACACAAGATCAAAAATTACAAATGATACTAATCTGGAAAGCTAACACACAGATATATCATCATACAAATTTTCGTATGCATCTAAACAGAATAAGAGCTTTAATGATACGCACAAAGTAACTCCAGTAGCATGAACTCACCAGACAGAATAGAGCAATAATGTTTCAAGAATCAAAATAAGGTCTTAACATCATCCAAAAATTATGAAACTTTACCAGTAGTTAAAAAACATCATAAAATGATTTTTAAGCATTGAGCTGAATTATCCAATGATCAATTCCCAAAATATGGGCTCTAAATCAACAGGCATAAGACAGAACCAGCTTTGAAAGTTAATGAATGAAGAGGGTCTAGGGCCTACCCTCACCCAAATACCCAACTAAATTCTACACTAAGCTATTCTCACTTCCCCTTACCAAGGTTATCTTCAAGGATTGAAGGGGTTGAGGAAGGGTAGAGCTTCCAAAGTTATCACTACAAGCAACACCAATTTTGGACTCAAGAAAATTTTAGAGAGAAAGGAGAAGAGAAGCTTGTGTTTTGGTGTGTTTGGAAGTGAAGTAGAGTCCCCTATTTATAGAGGAAGTGGGCTGAGTTTTTTGAGGGGTCTTGGAGTGTTTGGAGAGCTTTGTTGAATAGTTGAGGGGTACATGAAGGCATGGTGTGAATAGTTGGAGTGGTTGAAGCAAATCAAGTTCCCTATGTCTAGGGTATGGTTTGACCACATGAAGAGTATGGAGTGTTAGAGGGATTTGTCTTTTATTGATTAATACTCTAGAATGTAGATATGTTTGGAATAACTGGTATATTTCGATTGTTATGCGTGCACTATAAAATTAAAAACGCAACCAAAAATTCTAGAATTAAAATATATCGTTCTCCAATATTTTCTAATCATATAATCGGAATCGAAATATTTTTCTAGCGGAATAATTTCCTATTTAGTAATTAATTTGAAAAATTGAGAGTGTTACACACCCTATTTTTCAAGTGTAAAGTACATGATTTTTAGAAACAAATGTTCCAATTATAAAAATATAAAAAATTGTAAAAATTTAGTTAGAAACTTTATGGGGAACAATAGATTGTTTTCAACAAAATCAAATAATTTAATAAATTTAAAATATGCATTTTCATTTTTAAAGTAAAAAACACCCTACTTTTCAAGTGTATAATACACGATTTTTAGAAACAAATTTTGCAATTATAAAAATATAAACAATTTTGTAAATTAAACAAGAAACTTCATGGTGAACAATACATTGTTTTCAAAATAATCAAATAATTTAATATTTTGAAAATATGCACTTTCATTTTTAAAATAAAAAACATCATATTTTTCAAGTGTATAGTACACTATTTCTAGATACAAATGTTGATATTTTAAAAATGTAAAAAAAAGTGTAAATTAAGCAAGAAACTTCATGGTAAACAATACATTGTTGTCAAAAAAATCAAATAATCTAATAAATTTAAATCATGCGTTTTCATTTTTTTTTGTTGTAAAAAACATCCTTTTTTTCAAGTGTATAGTACATGATTTCTAGAAACAAATGTTGATATTTTAAAAATATGAAAAGTAGTGTAAATTAAGCTAGAAACTTCATGGTGAACAATACGTTGTTGTCAAAAAAATCAAATAATTTTATAAATTTAAAATATGCATTTTCGTTTTTAAAGTAATAAACACCCTACATTTCATGTCTATAGTACATGATTTCTAGAAACAAATGTTACTAATTTAAAAATATAAAAAATAGTGTAGATTAAGCTAGAATCTTCTTGGTGAACAATACATTGTTGTCAAAAAAATCGAATAATTTAATAAATTTAAAATATGCATTTCATTTTTAAAGTAAACAACACTTATTATTTCAAGTATAAAACACTTATTATTATTGTCAAAAACTCATGAAGCCATTTTGACAGTCGCCAAAATATCCTCATTTATGTTCAAGTTCCAAATCTTGGATTTGAGTTGCCTTGAAAGATGACCCAATCAGAGTGGCACAACTAAAGCGTTAGAGAACTTCTTAATAATCCTCCTTTCAAATTCTGAATATTTGGATCTTCTTGAAGTTTGAACCCATATAAGCTTCTATCTACACGGTTTATCGCTAATGGATTAGTATAGACCATTTAGAGAATTCCTTTTAACTCTCCCTGTCAATTTGTACTTAGATTTCCAAAATTTAATCTTATGAAATCTAGACAAGTCCAACTACTCCTAGTAACTATTTGATTTCATGTTTTTAGATAATCTCCCTCAAAGATTCCTAGAGACCTAAACAACTCTGGTTGTTATATGATTTTGTTTCCAGCTATGCACCCCGACTTCCTTGTAAATTCAGTTACTTAGTCGAAGTATAAGCTAGAGATAAGTTTAGCTTTGCAGTAAATCTCTAACTCAAATCCTTGTAGGGTTACAAGAATTTCCTTGACGTGATACACCGTCATTATAGTCATAAACTATAATGCTTCCACCTAAACAAATATGTTGGCACTCAACTTTCCAAATCCCGAATTCTTACTTAGGTAAGGAGACAACGAGCTCTTTTCACGCTATTATCATTTCAACCATTCTCTTTATATCGTGCCAACAAGTTCATGGACGTCCGCGTTTAAAGACACGTGCAATGACACATTTTGATCCACTCTAACTCACATCGACAACTTGGAATTATTTAATCATCCTATAATTAAGTGTTATCCCTGAAAAGGAATAGGAAGATGCTTTGATCCAAGTAGTCTTCCACGACACGTTCAAGGAATCTATGCTTCTTAGAATGAATTCCTTCCGCTCTACAACAAAGACATAACAGGTTATATAAATTAGAACTCGGAGGCAACTAGTTCTAGGAAGATCAAGACTTGTAAAATTTTAACCCTTATTCTAAGACAAGTGTCTTAGTGGACCACCTAAACTTCTTCAAAGAATTCTAAATATCGGGAATGGATTATGTTAAGTCAAGACATTTATGTACCTCTTATTTTTCCTAAGGCTAAAGAACACCTAAGATTACTCTCCATCAATTTCTAGTCCTTCAAAAATTTCAAAGGTTATGCATATTCTGCTTATCCAGCCCATGAAACTTATATTAAGTACTTGATACTCGGTATCATTAAGTCTAAATTGAGAAATTCTTCTCAATAGTTCTCAAATAAATTACGACGAATACTTTCGGGAAATAAGGGCCGTATCTCAGGAATAGATCCTTATTCTCTCAATGTACTTGTGACCTAAATGTCAATTTCATCTTGATCTCTTCCAAGTCCATGATTGTGGAAATCACAATTCTAAAACAAGGTCCTAAAGCCATTTTCCAGAATAGGGTATTTTCACTCTATCGAATTAGGGTCTTCCTACAATTATATAACATTCATGTTGAAATTCTAAGTAAGCCGTACTACACTTTGATAAAATTACTCCATGAAGTTCCTGACTTTAGTCGAAACTCTTGCTAGTTTAAAATGCCTTAGGTTTTGAACCTATAAATCTCTCAAGGCATCTCAGTTAGGAACGTTCCATGACCTAGGAATTAAAACGAATTGTGAGGACACAATTCTTTTAAGGGGGTAGAATTGTAACATCCCAAATTTTTAATTTTCGAAAGTAAATTATTTGGATTCACAAATTGATCCATGAGGGGCTATTTTAGAAAAGATAAGGAATTTGGGAAACTAGAATAGATTAGAAAGAAAATTGGATTAAGGGGAAGGAACTAGATTATAATAAAAATAGAGGTTAAATGGGTAACAAGGTGGGATCAAGGGACTTGGTTGCAAAAACTATAAAAATGTGGAGAAGGGATTAAATTGCAATTTTAAGGTTTCATAAGTGGGACTTGGATTGCAAAGTATAGAAACAATTTCCCTTCACTTCTTCCCCTCTTCTCTCAGGCCACTCCACTCTCCCAAATCACAATCACTTTTTCTTCTTCTTCTTCTTCCATAAGGTCTCACTCTTCTTCCCCACCACCATCAACCAACTTTACTTTTCAATTTATGCATGCATTGAATGATTGACAAACCTTGGCTCATCTATTTCCTCCAACCATTCCCACGCCTCACTCTCCCTCTCATTCCACACTTCACAAGTTCATCTTCTTCCCATCTTCTACTCTCCTAGGGTTTGGCCTTCAAGCCCAAATCAAGAGGGTTCCTGCATCAATCTTGTACATTGGAGCTTGGAGAAGCCATTTGTGAGCTTGGAGAAGCTATTGGAGCGCCTAGGTAAGCCATGCATTTCCCTTCTCCCTCACTCTTGGTAAAGCCCTATATTGGGGTAGATGATTTCCCAACTCCAACTTCTAACATGTAAGCTTGAAATTGAGTCCTAATGGGTGCTAATAGCTTGCATTTGCGAATATTAGGGATTTGCAAGTCATTTGGGAAAGTTAGGGTTCTTGGGTGCAATTGGAGAAGGCAGGGATTTTGGAGCTAAGCTTGAAAGGTAACCCCACTAAACCCTACAATAGGTTAACTAGGGAATAGATGATGGTATGAGATAAGGTTTGGACTTGTTAAATTAGATGAGTTAGTTTTGATGTATGTGGCTTAATTTTGAATCATTGTGAAATTGTAGGATAAATTGTGGTTTTGACTTGTTTTGATTGTGTGTGAGTACCAATGTGATTTGTTGTTTGAAAACATGATGTTTGTAGACCATGTGTGGCAATGGCCTTAAAGTAGGGATATATTTCTTTGTTGAAATGATACTATGTGGTAGAGTGAATTGAGAGGTAATGGATGTATGTTTTGATTTTGTGTCTCTTGAATGAGTGGTTGAAATATGCATGATCAAATAGGAAGCTAGGGAAATTGTATTGGTAAGTTGGTTTCTTTGATTTTGGAAGTTTAATGTGGGGAAGGAAGGTGCATAATGGGTGTATGAAATGGGGTTTAGCATGATGTCATTTTGACTTGGAAAATTGAGATGGGAATTGAAGGAATTGCTTTTGAATGTGAAGATAAGATGTAGGCAAAAGCTTCATTCCTTGTAGAAAATTTTATTATCTTTCCAATGCCACTAATTTCATGAGAATCCAAATTGTATAGCTTGAGTTATGGACAAAACACTTAGAGCTGCCAAAATTGGGATTTTAACATGGACAAGTGAAATAAAGCAAAATTATCTAGTAGATAAAAACTGATTTATATTTTAAGTTCTGAATAGAAGATGTAGATAATTTTGTTAGCTTTCATTTTCCACTGATTTCACCTAATTTGGAGGTCTACAACTCAAGTTATGGTCAAAATAGCAGACTACGCCAGTGCCTGGTGCCCAGGCGCTAGAACACAGAAAACACCCAGTTTTACATCTGTGACTGGCGCCCAGGCGACAGGATGGGCGCCCGGGCGACAAAGCCCCGTAATTTGGCAGTTTTGCACCCAGTCGCAGTGCCCAGGCGACAGGACTCTGTTGTCTGGAAGTTTGTGACGCTTTTCTGGCGCCCAGGCGCCAAAATGGTGGCCCGGGCGACAGTGTCCTGTACTTGCTTGACCTATTTTTGCTTCTAAAATGCCATGTAAGCCTATTTAACTTAGTTTTATGATAGGAATGTAAGGAAATAGGCTTATATGACTTAGTAACATGCTTTAGGATTATGAAATGATAGGGTAAGCTCTTGAATTGAATTGTGACATTGTCATGTGATGAATGATGAATGCAAATGATGTGAGTTGAATGTGAAATGCATGATAAAATTTGACATGAAATGAAAATGAAATTTAAAGACAAGTTTAAGCTTTCCCCCATCAATGGATATTGAGTAAGCGGGTTGATTCCCACCGGTTACACACCGGGTAAGCGGACAAGCATGAAAAGATTGAGAATGTAGGGTCTCCCAATGAATGGGGTAAGATGGCCTGAACTAGTAGGGTTGCCCTGTGACTGGGCAGATGACCCGAAAGAAAGGACTATTCCAATGAACGGGTAAGGAAGTCCTGGGCTATTCCCAATGAACGGGGTCAAGATAGCCGGACAGTTGATCACGGTAGAGACGCTTGTTGTGGTCCCATGATTGAGCTCAGATGTGCGTTGCTGCCATGCGCCTATGGTGAAGTCTAGTGCATGAGGCTTCCATAAAAGACTAAAGAAAAGAAATGAAACAAGTATGATAATGAAAGATCATGACATGCATACATTTATAATTGTCATAGCATGCATTATGTATGAGTGATGCATTGATTCTGGATTGAATTGTGTGTTAGGGACTAAATGGGGTGTTTTCCAGTTAGACTGGTTGCGATATGTCGGGGGTTACTCAGTTATATGTTTTGCATATAACTGACGGTTACCATATTGCAGGTATCCAGGCATTGTGGAGAATAAAATAAACAAGCGAGACGAGATTAGGATTTTCTTAGTAGTAACCACACATGGTGAACCTAAGACTCAAATTCATATATTAATTTGTTCAGTTGTATAGGAATCCGTATAAATTGAAAAGGTTGTAATTATTATTATTAATTGTTATATTTAGAATTTAGCTTCCACTAGTGTTTTGAAAAAAAAAACAAACTCAAAAATTAAGGTGTTCCAAAAAACACCCTATTTTTCAAGTGTATATAGTACACGATTTCTAGAAACACATGTTGCAATTTTAAAAATATTAACAATTGTGTAAATTAAGCTACAAATTTTATGGGGAACAATACATTATTTTCAAAAAAATCAAATAATTTAATAAATCGAAAATATAGGTTTTAATTTTTAAAGGAAAAAACACCCTATATTTCAAGTGTATAGTACACGATTTCTAGAAACAAATGTTGATATTTTAAAAATATAAAAAATAGTGTAAATTAAGCTAGAAACTTCTTGGTTAACAATACATTGTTGTGAAAAAAAACAAATAATTTAATAAATATAAAATATGCCTGTTAATTTTTTTAGTAAAAAACACCCTGTTTTTCAAGTGTAGAGTACACGATTTCTAGAAACAAATGTTGATATTTTTAAAATATAAAAAAATAAAGTAAATTAAGCTAAACTTCATGGTGAATAATATTTTGTTGTC
Source organism: Cyamopsis tetragonoloba (assembly GCA_037177725.1). Lineage (NCBI taxonomy): Eukaryota > Viridiplantae > Streptophyta > Magnoliopsida > Fabales > Fabaceae > Cyamopsis > Cyamopsis tetragonoloba. The sequence continues at coordinate 60,530,276 of CM074122.1, read as the reverse complement.
AAAAAAATCAAATAATTTAATAAATTTAAAATATGCGTTTTCATTTTTTTATCAAAAAACACCCTATTTTTCAAGTGTACACTACATGATTTCTACAAACAAATTATGATATTTTAAAAATATAATAAATAGTGTAAATTAAGCTAGAAACTTCTTGGTGAACAATACATTGTTGTCAAAAAAATAAAAAATTTTAAAAAATTTAAAATATGCGTTTTCATTTTTTTATTAAAAAACACCCTATTTTTCAAGTGTATAGTACACGATTTCTTGAAACAAATGTTGATATTTTAAAAAATATATTAATTTGTAAAAATTAAGCTTCAAACTTTATGGGGAACAATAGATTGTTTCAAAAAAATTAAATAATTTAATAAATTTAAAATTTGCATTTTCATTTTTAAAGTAAAAAACACCCTATTTTTCAAGTGTATAGTACACGATTTCTAGAAACAAATGTTGCAATTTTAAAAATATAAACAATTGTGTAAATTAAGCTAGAAAATTTATGGGGAACAATACATTGTTTTCAAAAAATATCAAATAATTTAATAAATTTAAAATATTCTTTTTCATTTTTAAAGTAAAAAAGAGCTTATATTTCAAGTCTATAACACAATTTTTAGAAACAAATGTTGCAATTTTAAAAATTTAAAAAATTGTGTAAATTAAGCTAGAAACTTTATTGGGAAAAATGCATTGTTTTAAAATAAAATAAATTATCTTAATAAATTTAAAATATGCGTTTTAATTTTTAAAGTAAAAAACACCCTATTTTTCAAGTGTATAGTACACGATTTTTAGAAACAAATGTTGCAATTATAAAAATATAAAAATTTTTATAAATTAAACTAGAAACTTCTTGGTAATCAATACCTTATTTTCAAAACAATCAAAAAAATTAATAAATTTAAAATATGTGTTTTCTTTTTTAAAGTAAAAAAACCGTATTTTTCAAGTGTATAGAACACGATTTCTAGAAACAAATGTTGCAATTTTAAAAATATAAATCAAATAGTTTAAATTAAGCTAGAAACTTTATATTAAACAATACATTGTTATAAAAAAAATCAAATAATTTAATAAATTTAAAATATGTGTATACATTTTTTTAGTAAAAAACACCCTATTTTTCAAATGCATAGTACACGATTTCTAGAAACAAATGTTGATATTTTAAAATTATTAAATATAGTGTAAATTAAGCTAGAAACTTCATGGTGAACAATACATTTTTTTAAAAAACAAATAATTTAATAATTTTAAAATATGTGTTTTCATTTTTAAACTAAAAAACCCCCTATTTTTCAAGTGTATATTACGCAATTTTTAGAAACAAATGTTTCAATTTTAAAAATATAAAAATTTGTAAAAATTAAGCTAGAATCTTAATGGGGAACAATAGATTGTTTAAAAAAAATCAAATAATTTAATAAATTTAAAATATGCATTTTCATTTTAAAAGTAAAAAACACCCTATTTTTCAAGTGTATAGTACGTGATTTCTAGAAGTAAATGTTTCAATTTTAAAAATATATAAAATTGTAAAAATTAAGCTAGAAACACTATGGGGAACAATAGATTGTTTTCAAAAAAATCAAATAATTTAATAAATTTAAAATATGCATTTCATTTTTAAAGTAAAAAACACCATTTTTTTCAAGTGTATATAGTACACGATTTCTTGAAACAAATGTTGCAATTTTAAAAACATAAATGTAACATCCTATAAATTTCCTAGAAAAGAGCTATTGGTTCTTTTATAACAAAATGGGGATTTAGGGATTTGGTTGCAATCCTTAAGGATTTGTTTGGTTCAATGGAGGGGAGGGATTTTAATGGAGGGGAGTGGAGGGGAGGGGAGGGTAAATAAAAATTCTGAGAGTGTGTTTGGTCAAATGTAGGGGAGGGGATGGAAAATAATATTTTTGTGTTTGGTTGGAGGGGAGGGGAGGGGAGGGATTTTAAGTGATTTAATATGTTAATTTTGCCCTGCCCTGCCCTCCCTTCCACATCCCTGCACTTTTGGAGGGATTTTAAAATGAACTAAAATCCCTCCCTTCCCCTCCCCTCCCCTCCCCTCCAAAAACCTCCAACCAAACACACCCTAAGAAATTAGAGGGAAGGACTAGGTTGCAATTTTATAAGTGCCATGAGGGACCACTTAGCAAGATTTAGAAATTAGTTAAGTGAGGCAAAACTCTCACTTCCCCTTCTCCCCCTCTCATTTCAGCCCACACAAAGACCATGCTCTTCTCTCTAGTTCTTCATCCCCTCCTCAAACCCTCTCCTAATTCCTTGATCAATCTCACCATAGAAACTCAAATTCCATGTTGTTGCCTTAAGAAATCATCATCACCAAGCCACAAGGAAGGTAATTCTTCTCTTTAATTGAACATGCAAGCCCCTTACTTCCTCCCTCATTCTCGCTCCTTTCTCCCTTCCTCACTCTCTTCACTTCTCATTTTCACACTTGCTCTCCTAGGATTTGACCTTCAAGCCAAAAACATCAAGGTTCATTCATCAATCTCCAACATTGAAGCTTTTGAGAGGACGTTTTCAAGCTTTGGGACACCAACAAGCTACATAGGTAAGGCATGCACCCTCATCTCCCATTCTTTGATAAAGCTCCATTTTGGGGAAAATGGGCTTTTGATCCTCTCCTCTAACATGAAAACCCTAAAATGAGTTCCTAAGGGTGCTAATGACTCTTATTTGGGGGTATTTAGGGATTCCCAAGTCTAGTAGTGGAGATTGAAGGATTTGGTGGAGCTTGAGAACAATAAGTTCTTAGGGACTCAAAGTTTGAAGGTAACCCCACTAAACCCCAAAACTTAGGCAAGATAAGGAATAGAAAAGATATATGACTTGATTTTGAGCTATTATGAAATATATGATAGGAATTGGTTTGAACTTATAATGTTAAATGAATTGGGTTTTGATGCATGTGGATTGACTATTGTCAAATTGTGAAATGTGTGATGATTAGGATTAGACTTGTTAAGTGGGATGATTTAGTTTGATGCATGTAGGTTATTTTGGAAACTAGTGTGGCAATGAAAGTGAAGTGTGAGAGTTTTCCTTGTTGTAATATTTTGATGTAGTAGTGTGAATTGAGAAAAATGTGTATATGTGTTGAAATTGTGTCTTGTGATTTTGATGTGAGATTGAATGAATGAAGCATTTGTGTTTGAATCATGCTAATGTACACTTGATTTGTGACAATTTGATTTTATATGTGTGAATTTGTTGTGCCATGATGTGGGTAGTGTTTTGGAAGTTAGAATGAGGTCAAGGAAAGAGGTTGAAAGGAAAGAAACTGAAGTTTTGGTGAAATTCGCAAAAGTTGTCATCTGTGGCTGGGGCTCGAGCGCCAGGACAAAATTCCTGGCAGTGGCAAATGGATGTTTGGCGCTCAAGCGCCAGGATTGGGGCTCGAGCACCAGGATGAAATTCCTAGCAATGTAAAAATGTTGTCTGACGCTCAAGCACCAGGCTTCCATAAAAGATTCAAGAAAAGAAAAGAATTAAGTATGTTAATGAAAGATCATGGCATGCATACATCCATAATTGTCATAGCATGCATTATGTATGAGTTGTTGCATTGATTGTGGATTGAATTGTGTGTTAGGGATTACATGGGGTGTTTTCAAGTTCATATGTTAATTTGTTCAGCTGTATAGGAATTTGTAAAATTTGAAAGGGCTGTAATAATTATTATTATTATAATTAATAGTTGATGTAAATTAGAATTTAGCTTCCACTAGTGTTTTGAAAAAAAACGGACTCAAAAATTAAGGTGTTACGATAAACAATTGTGTAAAATAAGCTAGAAACTTTAAGGGGAACAAAACATTGTTTTCAAAAAAATAAAATAATTTAATAAATTTAAAATATGTGTTTTAATTTTTAAAGAAAAAACACCCTATATTTCAAGTCTATAGTACACAATTTTTAGAAATAAATGTTGCAATTTTAAAAATATAAAAATTGTGTAAATTAAGCTAGAAACATTCATGGTAAACAAAAAATTGATTTAAAAAAATTAGATAATTTAATAAATTTATAATATGCGTTTTCATTTTTTTAGTAAAAAACTCTCTGTTTTTCAAGTGTGTGGTACACGATTTCTAGAAACAAATGTTGCAATTTCAAAAATATAAAAAATTATGTAAATTAAGCTAGAAACATTCATGGTAAACAATACATTATTGTTGTCAAAAAAATCAAATTATTTAATAAATTTAAAATATGCGTTTTCATTTTTAAAGTAAAAAACACCATATATTTCAAGTCTATAATACACGATTTCTACAAACAAATAATGTATTATTTGTTGGGAACAATACATAGTTTGCAAAAGAATTAAATATATTAATAAATTTAAAAAATGCGTTTTAATTTTTAAAGTAAAAAACACCCATTTTTCAAGTGTATAGTGCATGATTTATATAAAAAAATGCTGCAATTATAAAAATATAAAAAAATTGAAAATTAAACTAAAAAACCTCATTGTGAACAATACATTGTTTTCAAAAAAAATTAAATAATTTAATAAATGTAAAATATACATTTTCATTTTTTTAGTAAAAAACACCATATTTTTCAAGTGTATAGTACACGATTTCAAGAAACAAATGTTGACATTTTAAAAATATAAAAAATAGTGTAAATTAAGCTAGAAACTTCATGGTGAAAAATACAATTTTGTCAAAAAAATCACATAATTGAATAAATTTATAATATGCATTTTCATTTTTAAAGTAAAAAACATCATATATTTCAATTGTATAGTACACGATTTTTACAAACAAATGTTGCAATTTTAAAAATATAAAAAATTATGTAAATTAAGCTAGAAACTTCATGGTAAACAAATCATTGTTGTCAAAAAATCAAATAATTTAATAAATTTAAAATAGGTGTTTTCATTTTTTTAGTAAAAAACACACTTTTTTCAAGTGTATAATACACGATTTCTAGAAACAAATATTGATATTTTAAAAATATAAAAAAATAGGGTAAATTAATATGAAATTTCATTGTGAACAATACATTGTTGTCAATAAAATCAAATAATTTCATAAATTTAAGATATGCGTTTTCAATTTTAAAGTAAAAAACACCGTACATCTCATGTCTATAGTACACGATTTCTACAAACAAATATTGCAATTTAAAAAATATAAAAAAATTGTGTAAATTAAGCTAGAAACTTCATGGTAAACAAAACATTGATTTAAAAAAAATAGATAATTTAATAAATTTATAATATGCGTTTTCATTTTTTTAGTTAAAAACTCTCTGTTTTTCAAGTGTATGGAACACGATTTCTAGAAACAAATGTTGCAATTTTAAAAATATAAAAACTTGTGTAAATTAAGCTAGAAACATTCATGGTAAACAATACATTATTGTTGTCAAAAAAATCAAATAATTTAATAAATTTAAAATATGCGTTTTCATTTTTAAAGTAAAAAACACCCTATATTTCAAGTCTATAATACACGATTTCTACAAACAAATGTTGTAATTTTAAAAATATAAAAAATTGTTTAAATTAAGCTAGAAACATTCATGGTAAACAATACATTATTGTTGTCAAAAAAATCAAATAATTTAATAAATTTAAAATATGCATTTTCATTTTTAAAGTAAAAAACATCATATATTTCATGACTATAGTACACGATTTCTACAAACAAATGTTGCAATTTTAAAAATATAATAAATTTTGTAAATTAAGCTAGAAACATTCATGGTAAACAATACATTGATGTCAAAAAAATAAAATAATTTAATAAATTAAAAATATGGATTTTCATTTTTTTAGTAAAAAACACACTATTTTTCAAGTGTATAGTAAACGATTTCTAGAAACAAATTTTGATATTTTAAAAATATAAAAAAATTGTGTAAATTAAGCTAGAAATTTCATGGTTAAAAATACATTGTTTTCAAAAAAATCTAATAATTGAATAAATTTAAAATATGATTTTTCATTTTTAAAGTAAAAAAACACCCTATATTTCAAGTCTATAGAACACAATTTCTTCAAACAAATGTTGCAATTTTAAAAATATAAAAAAATGTGTAAACTAAGCTAAAAAATTCATGGTAAACTATATATTGTTGTCAAGAAAATATAATAATTTAATAAATTTAAAATATGCGTTTTCGTTTTTTTAGTATAAACACACTATTTTTCATGTGTATATTACACGATTTCTAGAAACAAATGTTGATATTTTAAAAATATAAAAAAATAGTATAAATTAAGCAAGAATTTTCAGGGTGAACAATACATTGTAGTCAAAAAAATCAAATAATTTAATAAATTTAAAATATGCGTTTGACTTTTTAAGCTAAAAAACAACCAATATTTCTAGTCTATAGTACACGATTTCTACAAACAAATGTTGCAATTTTAAAAATATAAAAAATTGTGTAAATTAAGCTAGAAACTTCATGGTAAACAATATACTCATTTAAAAAGTAAATAATTTAATAAATTTAAAATATGCGTTTTCATTTTTTTAGTAAAAAACACCTCATTTTTCAATTGTATAGTAAATGATTTCTAGATGCAAATGTTGATATTTTAAAAATATAAAAAAATTGTGTAAATTAAGCTAAAAAATTTTTAGTGAAAAATACATTGTTGTCAAAAAAAATGAAATAATTTAATAAATTTATAATATGCGTTTTCATTTTTAAAAAAAGCTCCCTATATTACAAGTCATACACAATTTTTAGAAATAAATGTTGTAATTTTAAAAATATAAAAATTGTGTAAATTAAGCTAGAAAATTTATTGGGAACAATACATAGTTTGCAAAAGAATTAAGTATATTAATAAATTTAAAAAATTCATTTTAATTTTTAAAGTAAAAAACACCCTATTTTTCAAGTGTATAGTGCATGATTTATATAAAAAAATGCTGCAATTATAAAAATATAAAAAAAAATTTAAATTTAACTAGAAACCTCATAGTGAACAATACATTGTTTTCAAAAATATTAAATAATTTAATAAATGTAAAATATGCATTTTCATATTTTTAGTAAAAAACACCCTAATTTTCAAGTGTATAGTACACGATTTCTAGAAACAAATGTTGACATTTTAAAAATATAAAAAATAGTGTAAATTAAGCTAGAAACTTCATGGTGAAAAATAAAATGTTGTCAAATAAATCACATAATTGAATTAATTTAAAATATGCATTTTCATTTTTAAAGTAAAAAACACCCTATATTTCAATTGTATAGTACATGATTTCTACAAAAAAATGTTGCAATTTTAAAAATATAAAAAATTGTGTAAATGAAGCTAGAAACTTCATGGTAAACAAATCATTGTAGTAAAAAAAAACAAATAATTTAATAAATTTAAAATAGGCTTTTTTATTTTTTTAGTAAAAAGCACACTTTTTTCAAATTTATAGCACATGATTTCTAGAAACAAATATAGATATTTTAAAAATATAAAAAAATAGTGTAAATTAGGCTAGAAATTTCATGGTGAATAATACATTGTTGTCAATAAAATCAAATATTTTAATAAATTTAAAATATGCGTTTTCATTTTTAAAGTAAAAAACACCCTATATTTCATGTCTATAGTACACGATTTCTACAAACATATATTTGCAATTTTAAAAATATAAAAAATTGTGTAAACTAAGCTAAAAACTTCATGGTAAATAAAACATTAATTTAAAAAAAATTAAATAATTTAATATATTTAAAATATGCGGTTTAATTTTTTTAGTAAAAAACACCCTATTTTTGAAGTGTATGGTACACGATTTCTAGAAACAAATGTTGATATTTTAAAAATATAAAAAATAGTGTAAATTAACCTAGAAACTTCTTGGTGAACAATACATTGTTTTCAAAAAAATCAAATAATTTAATAAATTTAAAATATGCATTTTCATTTTTAAAGTAAAAAACACCCTATATTTCAAATCTATAATACACGATTTCTACAAACAAATGTTGCAATTTTAAAAATATAAAAAATTGTGTAAATTAAGCTAGAAACATTCATGGTAAACAATACATTTTTGTCAAAAAAATCAAATAATTTAATAAACTAACATATGGATTTTCATTTTTTTAGTAAAAAACACACTATTTTTCAAGTGTATAGTAAACGATTTCTAGAAACAAATTTTGATATTTTAAAAATATAAAAAAAGTGTAAATTAAGCTTGAAATTTCATGGTTAAAAATACATTGGTGTAAAAAAAAAGAAATAATTGAATAAATTTAAAATATGCGTTTTCATTTTTAAAATAAAAAAACACCCTATATTTCAAGTCTATAGTACACGATTTCTACAAACAAATGTTGCAATTTTAAAAATGTAAAAAATTGTGTAAACTAAGCTAAAAACTTCATGGTAAACTATACACTGATTTTAAAAAAATAAATAATTTAATAAATTTAAAATATGCGTTTTCATTTTTTTAGTAAAAAACACATTATTTTTCAATTGTATAGTAAACGATTTCTAGATGCAAATGTTGATATTTTAAAAAAATAAAAAAATTGTGTAAATTAAGCTAAAAACTTCTTGGTGAAAAATACATTGTTATCAAAAAAATTAAATAAATTAATAAATTTAAAATATGCGTTTTCATTTTTAAAGTTAAAAACATCCTATATTTCAAGTCTATAGTACAAGATTTGTTCAAACAAATGTTGCAATTTTAAAAATATAAAAAATTGTGTAAATTTAGCTAGAAACATTCATGGTAAATAATACATTGTTGTCAAAAAAATCAAATAATTTAATAAATTAAGAATATGCTCTTTAATTTTTTTAGTAAAAAACACACTATTTTTAAAGTTTAGAGTACACGATTTCTAGAAACAAATTTTGATATTTTAAAAATATAAAAAATAGTGTAAATTAAACTAGAAACTTCATGGTGAAAAATACATTGTTGTCAAGAAAATCAAATAATTGAATAAATTTCAAATATGTGTTTTCATTTTTAAAGTAGAGAACACCCTATATCAAGTCTATAGTACACGATTTCTACAAACAAATGTTGCAATTTTAAAAATATAAAAAATTGTGTAAATTAAGTTAGAAACTTCATGGTAAACTATACATTGTTGTTAAAAAAATATAAAAATTTAATAACATTAAAATATGCGTTTTCATTTTTTTAGTAAAAAACACACTATTTTTCATATGTATAGTACACGATTTCTAGAAACAAATGTTGTTATTTAAAAAAAAAATAGTTTAAATTAAGCTAGAAACATCATGGTGAACAATACATTATAGTCAAAAAAATCAAACAATTTATTAAATTTAAAATGTGCGTTTGACTTTTTAAAGTAAAAAACAACCTATATTTCTAGTCTATACTACACGATTTCTATAAACAAATTTGGCAATTTTAAAAATATAAAAAATTGTGTAAATTAAGCTAGAAACTTCATAGTAAACAATACACTGATTTGAAAATAAATTTAATAAATTTAAAATATATGTTTTCATTTTTTTAGTAAGAAACATCTTATTTTTCAATTGTATAGTAAACGATTTCTAGATGCAAATGTTGATATTTTAAAAATATAAAACAAAATTGTGTAAATTAAGCAGGAAACTTCTTGGTGAACAATACATTGTTGTAAAAAAAATCAAATAAATTAATAAATTTAAAATATGCATTTTCATTTTTAAAGTAAAAAACACCCTATATTTCAAGTCTATAGTACACGATTTCTACAAACAAATGTTGCAATTTTATAAATATAAAAAATAATGTAAATTAAGCTAGAAACTTTATGGTGAACAAAACAATGTTGTCAAAGAAAATCAAAAAATTTAATAAATCTAAAATATGAGAGTTCATTTTTAAAGTAAAAAACACCTTATTTTTCAAGTGTATAGTATACGATTTCTACAAAAATGTTGATATATTAAAAATATAAAAATTAGTGTAAATTAAGCTAGAAATATCTTGGTGAATAATACATTTTTGTAAAAAAAATTAAATAATTTAATATATTTAAAATATTCGTTTACATTAAACTAGAAACAAATGTTGCAATTTTAAAAAACTAAAAAATTGTGTAAATTAAGCTAGAAACTTTTTTGGGAACAATACATTGTTTTCTAAAAAACTAAATATAATAATAAAAATATAAAACATTTTGTAAATTAAACTAGAAACTTGATGGTGAACAATACATTGTCTTCAAAAATATCAAATAATTTAATATTTTTAAAATTTGCACTTTCATTTTTAAAGTAAAAAACACCCTATTTTTAAAGTGTATAGTATACGATTTCTAGAAACAAATATTGATACATTAAAAATTTAAAAAAATAGTGTAAATTAAGCAAGAAACTTCATGAAAAACAATACATTGCTGTCAAAAAAGTTAAATAATTTAAAAAAATTAAATCATGCATTTTCATTTTTTTTAGTAAAAAACACCCTATTTTTCAAGTTTATACTACACGATTTCTAGAAAAAAAAAGTTGATATTTTAAAAATATAAAAATAGTGAAAATTAAGCTAGAAACTTCATGGTGAACAATACATTGTTGTCAAAAAAAAATAATTTAATAAATTTAAAATATGCATTTTAATTTTTAAAGTAATGTAAACTCTACATTTCATGTCTATAGTACATGATTTCTAGAAACAAATTTTACTATTTTAAAAATATAAAAAATAGTGTAAATTAAGCTAGAATCTTCTTGGAGAACAATACATTGTTGTCAAAAAAATCAAATAACTTAATAAATTAAAAATATACGTTTTCATTTTTAAAGTAAAAAACACTCTATATTTCAAGTCTATAGTACACGATTTCTACAAACAAATATAGCAATTTTAAAAATATAAAATCTGTGTAACTATAGCTAGAAACTTCATGGTGAACAATACATTGATTTCAAAATAATTTAATAAATTTAAAATATGCGTTTTCATTTTTTTAGTAAAAAACACCCCATTTTTCAAGTGTAAGGTACACGATTTCTAGAAAAATATGTTGATTTTTTAAAAATATAAATAAAAGTGTAAATTAAGCAAGAAACTTCATGGTGAAAAATACATTGTTGTCAAGAAAATAAAAAACTTTAATAAATTCAAAATATCCGTTTTCATTTTTTTAGTAAAAATCACTCTATTTTTCAATTGTATAGTACACGATTTCTAGAAACAAATGTTGATACTTTAAAAATAGTGTAAATTAAGATAGAAACTTCATGGTGATAAATACATTTTTGTCAAAAAATAAAATAAATTTACTAAATTTAAAATATGCAATTTCATTTTTAAAGTAATAAACACCCTACATTTCATGTCTATAGTACATGATTTTTAGAAACAAATATTGATATTTTAAATATAAAAAATAGTGTAAATTAAGCTAGAAACTTCATGGTGAACAATAAATTGTTGTAAAAAAAAATCAAATAATTTAATAAATTAAAAATATACATTTTCATTTTTTAAGTAAAAAACACTCTATATTTCAAGTCTATAGTACACGATTTTTACAAACAAATGTTGAAATTTTAAAAATATAAAAAATTGTGTAAATTTAGCTAGAAACTTCATGGTGAACAATACATTGATTTCAAAAAAAAATAAATAATTTAATAAAAATAAAATTTGCGTTTTCATTTTTTTTTAGTAAAAAACACCCTACATTTCATTTCTATAGTAAAAAAGACCCTACATTTCATTTCATTTTTATATTTCAAGTGTATGGTACATAATTTCTAGAAAAATATGTTAATATTTTAAAAATATAAATAAAAGTTTAAATTAAGCAAGAAACTTCATGGTGAACAATACATTGTTGTCAAGAACATCAAAAAATTTAATGAATTTAAAATATGTGTTTTCATTTTTTTAGTAAAAAACACCCTATTTTTAAAGTGTATAGTACACGATTTCAAGAAACAAATGTTGATATTTTAAAAATATAAAAAATAGTGTAAATTGAGCTAGAAACTTCATGGTGAACAATACATTGTTGTCAAAAAAATCTATTAATTTACTAAATTTAAAATATGCATTTCATTTTTAAAGTAATAAACACCCTACATTTCATGTCTATAGTACACGATTTCTAGAAACAAATGTTGTTATTTTAAATATAGAAAATAATGTATATTAATCTAGAAACTTCATGGTAAACAATACACTGTTGTTAAAAAAATCAAATAATATAATAAATTTAAAATATGTGTTTTCATTTTTAAAGTAAAAAACACCCTATTTTTCAAGTGTATATAGTATGCGATTTCTAGAAACAAATGTTTCAATTTTAAAAATATAAAAAATCTTTTAAATTACGCTAGAATTTTTATGGGGAACAATAGATTGTTTTCAAAAAAATCAAATAATTTAATAAATTTAAAATATGCATTTTAATTTTTAAAGTAAAAAACACCTTATTTTTCAAGTGTATAGTACACGATTTCTAGAAACAAATATCGATATTTTTAAAATATAAACTATTGTTTAAATTAAGCTAGAAACTTTATGGGGGAACAATACATTCTTGTCAAAAAATAAAATAATTTTCTAAATTGAGAATATGCGTTTTCATTTTGAAAGTAATAAACACCCTACATTTCATGTCTATAGTACATGATTTTTAGAAACAAATGTTGATATTTTAAATATAAAAAATAGTTTAAATTAAGCTAGAAACTTCATGGTGAAAAATACATTGTTGTTAAAAAAATCAAATAATCTAATAAATTTAAATAATGCGTTTTCATTTTTTTAGTAAAAAACACCCACGATTTCTAGAAACAAATGTTGATATTTTAAAAATATAAAAAATAGTGTAAATTAAGCTTGAAACTTCATGGGGAACAATACATTGTTGTCAAAAAATTCAAATAATTTACTAAATTTAAAATATGCGTTTTCATTTTTTAAGTAATAAACACCCTACATTTCATGTCTATAGTACACAATCTGTAGAAACAAATGTTGATATTTTAAATATAAAAAATAGTGTAAATTAAGCTAGAAACTTCATGCTGAACAATACATTGTTGTGAAAAAAAAATTAATAAATTGAAAATATGCGTTTTCATTTTTAAAGTAAAAAACACCCTATATTTAAAGTGTATAGTACACGATTTCTAGAAACAAATGTTAATATTTTAAAAATATAAAAAAAAGTGTAAATTAAGCTAGAAACTTCTTGGCGAACAATAAATTGTTGTCAAAAAAAAATCAAATAATTTAATAAATTTAAAATATGCGTTTTCATTTTTTTAGTAAAAAACACTTTATTTTTCAAGTGTATAGTACTCGATTTCTAAAAACAAATGTTGATATTTTAAGAAATAAAAAAATAGTGTAAATTAAGCTAGAAACTTCATGGGGAACAATACATTGTTTTCAAAAAAATCAAATAATTTAATAAATTTAAAATATGCGTTTTCATTTTTAAAGTAATAAACACCCTACATTTCATGTCTATAGTACACGACTTCTAGAAACAAATATTACTATTTTAAAAATATAAAAATAGTGTAAATGAAGCTAGAATCTTCTTCGTGAACAATACATTGTTGTAGAAAAAATCAAATAATTTAATAAATAAAAAATATGCGTTTCATTTTTAAAGTAAAAAACACTATATTTCAATTTTATAGTACACGATTTCTACAAACAAATGTTGCAATTTTGAAAATATAAAAAATAGTGTAAATTAAGCTAGGAACTTCATGGTAAACAATACATTGATTTCAAAAAAAAATTAAAAAATTTAAAATATGTGTTTTCATTTTTTTAGTAAAAAACACCCTATTTTTCAAGTGTATGGTACACGATTTCAAGAAAAAACATTGATATTTTAAAATTATAAATAAAAGTGTAACATCCCAAATTTTAAAGTTTCTAGAGTAAATTATTTAAACTTACTAGTTATGTCCTTAAGGGACTATCTTAGAAAAGATAAGGAATTTAGAGAACTAAAATGAATTATAAAGAAGATAGGATTAGGGGAAAAGGGCTAAATTATAATATAAGTATAACTAAGAGATTAAAAATATAACAAGGTAGGCTTAGGAGACTAAAATATAAAATTAGAAATTTGAAACTAAATCCTTGTGGTTTTATTCATTTAAATTAAGTTGTCTTGGACTTTTATTAAATTTTATAAATACAAGGATTTAAGTGCAATTTTTAATAAATTAAAGCTAAGGACCATACTATTACTATGCACCCTACCTCACCAAATCACACACCCTCATAGCACTCACTCTCCCTCACAGCCACACATCAAACACAATCAAAATAAGAAAATTGGATGGGGGTGGCGAGAGAGAAAAGAGAAAGTGAGGAAGAGCCACCACTTTGGGTGGTTGCATGGTGGCCTTCCGGCCGCCGGTTGCCGCCGGAGCAGTTGAAGAAAATGATCCACACGTCGGGAACTCCAATTCTACCGGTTTAGAATCTTCAACGGTGGAATTTAGAGATTGAGTTTAGAGCTCCAATTATAAGGTAACCCACAAAACCCCCAAATTAGTGAAATTATGGATTAGATGATGGTATGAGGTTAGGTGTTGGAATTGGTTGTGTTGTATTGCAGAAATTTGGTTGCATGTGTTTTGTTTAAATTAGCTTGAATTATATCTTGTGTTTTGAAAAGTGAAGTGGATATTGATACTTGTTTGCTTGTAGACTTGTTGTATATGATGATGACGAACTTGATTGTGCTTTTGTGGCAATGCATGTTGATTGTAGAACCTTGTGTGCATTACATGTTAAAATGAGGTCATATGGTGAATTGAAGGGAGAAGCAATGGGTGTGTGTATTGGAGTTATGTTCCATGAATTAGGTGTTGAGAAATGCATGATTGAGGTCTTAGCTAATTGTTAGAAATTGAATGCTTATGATATTGTATGCTTTGAGAATGATATTGGTGATGGTGTGAAATTGATGGAATTGGACCTTGGTCATCATTGTGAATTGATTTTGAGTGACTCATAATGAACTATATGAAGTTGGTATGATTTTGGATGAATTGAGATGGATGATAGAAATTAATTTGTAAAAAGTTTATCAATGTCTTTTCCCTTGTTTTGGCTGGATTTTGGCACAGATTGAGCTGATTATTTGACTTGGTTTTATTTCGATTTTGGTTTCATGGCCTATTACAAAGTTGTATTAAATTTTGTTAGCTTTGTAATGCCACAAGTTTCACCAAAATCCAAGTTGTATAACTTGCGTTATAGGCAAGATACTAAGAGCTGCCAGATTTGGGTTTTTCACATGGGCAGGTGGATTCAAGTAAAATTATCTACTATAATATGATTGATTCAGATCTTAGGTTCTGAATAAAAGTTGTAGATAATTTTATTATTTTTCATTTTCCCTTGAGTTCACCCAATTTGGAGGTCTACAACTCAAGTTATGGCTAAAATACCAACAGTGTTGATGAAAAACATTGGACTGATTCTGTGTCCAATTCGCGGCAGCGAATATGACACAGAACAAGGACCTCTTTCTTTACTTCAAAAACTTAATGTAATCTCAAGGGTTCCATTTTTAGGATTGAAATTGATAAAAATAAGTCCTAATGTTTTAAAAATCATGCATAGTGCCATGTAATTGTATTGAGTAGGAATGTGACATGGATGACAATTATTTTAATTGATGGTTAATAAAATTTAAATATGATGAATGTGAAATGATAATGAATGAATTCCACCGGTAGTATACTGGGTAAGTGGACAAGAATGAAAATGAAATGTAGGGTCTCCCAGAAAATGGGGTTAAGATGGCCTAAGAAAATTTAGTGACTATCCCGAAAGGGGTCAAGATAGTCATAGGTTATCCCGAAAGGGGTTAAGATAGCCTGGCCGTGCCCCAGAGATTCAGGTATGGACACTTACCAGGGTATCAGTGAGCTCAAATTATGCTTTTCTGCCAAGGTACCTATGGTGGAGATCTAGTGCACTGGATTCCCGTTAATAGATGAAAAGATATGAATTGAAATGAAATGTAACGTGATTCATGAGCAAATGAATTGAAATGAAATGTAATGTGATTCATGACCAAATGAATTGAAATAAGATGTAATGTGATTCATGACCTTCATGTATATGAATTAAATTGTATTTGTGTGTATTCCTTTGTTTGAATGTGTTATGGGTATGTTAGGCTTGTATTGGGGAGATTTCCCAGTTAGACTGGCTGCAATACTGATCTATAATGTTTTTAGTAAAACCGGGGTTACTCGGTTATATGTTTTACATATAACTGACGGTCTCAGTATTGCAGGTATCAAAAGATTAAGCAGCTATAGCTACGGACAAGAAAAGTCTCAAGGTTTTCTTAGGTATAACCAGACATGGCGAACCTAAGTTTTATGTTCAAGTATTTATTTGTTCAACTGGATAAGAATTCGTTTAAGTTAAAAAGGACTGTAATTATTATTATTTATTGTGTAGTAAATTTTAGCTTCCACTTGTATATGAAAAAAAAAACGGTTTACAAAATAAGGTGTTACAAAAAGTGTAAATTAAGCTAGAAACTTCATGGTGAACAAAAAAATACTTGAACATAAATCAAAAAATTTAATAAATTTAAATTATGCGTTTTTATTTTTAAAGTAAAAAACACCCTATTTTTCAAATGTATAGTACACGATTTCTAGAAACAAATGTTGATATTTTAAAAATATAAAAAAATAGTGTAAATTAAGCTAGAAACTTGATGGTGAACAATACATTGTTGTCAAAAAAATTAAATAATTTAATAAATTAAAAATATGCATTTTCATTTTTAAAGTAATAAACACCCTACATTTCATGTCTATAGTGCACGATTTCTAGAAACAAATATTACTATTTTAAAAATAGTGTAAATGAAGCTAGAATCTTCTTGATGAACAATACATTTTTGTCAAAAAAATTAAATAATTTAATAAGTAAAAAAATTGCGTTTTTATTTTAAAGTAAAAAACACTCTATATTTCAATTCTTTAGTACACGATATCTACAAAAAAATGTTGCAATTTTAAAAATATAAAAAATTGTGTAATTTACGCTAGAAAATTCATGGTGAACAATAAATTGATTTCAAAAAAAAAATTTTAATAAATTTAAAATATGCGTTTTCGTTTTTTTAGTAAAAAACACCCTATTTTTGAACTGTATACACGATTTCTAGAAACAAATGTTGATATTTTAAAAGTATAAAAATTAGTGTAAATTAAGCTAGAAACTTCTTGGTGAACAATAAATTGTTGTAAAAAAAATCAATTAATTTAATAAATTTAAAATATGCATTTTCATTTTTAAAGTAAAAAACACCCTATTTTTCAAGTGTATAGTACGCGATTTCTAGAAACAAATGTTTCAATTTTAAAAATATAAAAAATTGTAAAAATTTAGCTAGAATCTTTATGGGGAACAATACATTGTTTTCAAAAAAATTCAAATATTTTAATAAATTTAAAATTTGCATTTTCATTTTTAAAGTAAAAAACACCCATATTTCAAGTCTATAGTATACAATTTTTAGAAACAAATGTTGCAATTTTAAAAAAATAAAAAATTGTGTAAATTAAGCTAGAAACTTTATTGGAAACAATACATTGTTTTCAAAAAAATTAAATATATTAATAAATCTAAAATATGCGTTTCATTTTTAAAGTAAAAAACACCCTATTTTTCAAGTATATAGTACACATTTTCTAGAAACGAATGTTGCAATTAAAAAAATATAAAACATTTTGTAAATTAAACTAGAAACTTCATGGTGAATAATACATTGTTTTAAAAAAATCAAATAATTTAATATTTTTAAAATATGCACTTTCATGTTTAAAGTAAAAAACACCCTGTTTTTCAAGTGTATAATAAACGATTTCTCGAAACAAATGTTGATATATTAAAAATATAAAAAAAATAGTGTAAATTAAGCAAGAAACTTCATGGTAAACAATACATTATTGTCACAAACTCAAATAATTTAATAAATTAAATCATGCGTTTTCATTTTTTTAGTAAAAAATACCCTGTTTTTCAAGTGTATATACTACACGATTTCTAGAAACAAAAGTTGATATTTTAAAAATATAAAAAATAGTTTAAATTAAGCTAGAAACTTCATGATGAACAATACATTGTTGTCAAAAAAATCAAATAATTTACTTAATTTAAAATATGCATTTTCATTTTTAAAGTAATAAACACCCTACATTTTATGTCGATTTTTAGAAAAAATATTGATATTTTAAATATAAAAAATAGTGTAAATTAAGCTAGAATCTTCTTGGTGAACAATACATTATTGTCAAAAAAAATCAAATAATTTAATAAATTAAAAATATGCGTTTTCATTTTTAAAGTAGAAAACACTTTATATTTCAAGTCTATAGTACACAATTTCTACAAACAAATGTTGCAATTTTAAAAGAATTGTTTCCTCAAATTCGTTCTAAGTCCTAGCTCAAAGGAACATCGATAACTAAGATATCTTGAGAGACTTATAGGTTCAAAACCTAACGCATTTTGACTAGCAAGAGTTTCAACTCACGTCATAAGCTTGACGAGGTAAGTTTTACCAAAAATGGAGTACAACTTTCTCAATTTATGATATGAATGTTATGTGATTATTAGAAGACCCTAAAACCGATGGGGTGAACACATATACTCTTTGGAAGAATGATTTTGAGGCCTCGTTTTTGTGTTGTGGTATCCCCTATTATGGAATTGAAAAAGTTTAAGATAAGAATAATATTTAGTCCTCAAGTTTATTGGGAAAAATCAAGGTCTACCCTTGAGACTTGACCTGTATTTCACCTAGGTATTTGATATAAATTAGTGAGAACATTGGAAAAATTTGCATAAATCTAGACTTGATGAGTATGATCATCAAGTGTTTAATAGAATTCTATAGACTTAGTGAACAGAAGAAATGGAACTTGTGAAGTTGACATAATGTTAACTTTCAAACTCGTAAAAACTCGAATTGGGTAGGAAATAACCCTAGGTAGCCATTAGTTTGTAAATTAAATATCATAGAATAAGAGGCACACAAACGTCTTGAATTAACTTAATCCATTGCCGAGATTTGGAATTTCTCAAAGAAAGTCTAAATGGTCATTAAGACTTTAGTTTGAAGTATAGGTTAAAATTTTACAAGTATTGGCACTTCTAGTGAAGTTTGGTTATAAGTTCAAAGTATTAGAACCTACCAAGTACTAGTTGTAGAGTGGAAGGAATTCACTGCACGAAGTGTTAAGTTCTTAAATGTATTAATGAAACACTCCTTGTATCCTAGGTAGCATCCTACACTTTCTAAGGGTATACAACTTAAGCATTATAGTTTATGACTACAATGACGACGTATCATGTCAAGGAAATTCTTGTAACCCTATAAGGATTTATTTTAGAGGCCTAATGTGAACCTAAACTTATTTTATATATATATATATATATATATATATATATATATATATATGACACCAGAGATCTCGGGGGAAGCTACTGGAAAATTAAAAGGCAGAAGGAAGCAGGAATTTAGACGGACTGCTAAATATGTGCAACAATATAGTATGCAAGAATATAAAGTGCAGAAATTAAAACTGGAAATGGACCAATATCATAAAATTTTAATTAAATTAGCAAAATAAAAAAAAAAGAAAGCTGATTGCGAGTAGTCTCAACGATGTCGGCTGGAGGGAGAAAGGGAAAAAAATTACAGAAAGAGACATATTATTAAAACACAAAAGAAAAGCTTACAGAATATCTCTCAGAGCTTCTCTCTCTAAACTCTCTCTCTCTGAATTTCACTAAACAAAAGGGTACCTCACAACATGGACGAGGCCTCCTTAAATAGGAATTTAAAAACACTATTTGCACAGTTCCGGTTATGTGACTGGATCCTATGCTACAGTACCGGTTTTAGACTGGTAACTACAGTTCCGGTATCGTGACTTGAAAATGAGCTACAGTTCAGGTTGACAGCTACAGTTTAGGTTGATAGGAAATGATGACTCTTGTTCAATCGTCTCCTAAGTTGATTCCAAAACAAACATCTTCATTTTGATAGTATTCATCTGAAGATGCTGTTGAAGCAGAAGAGCTTGGAAGAGATGACTTCTCCTTTTCTTGGAGTAAATTTAGAAAATCTTGCAAATTTTTTGCAAAGCTTTCCTTTGTTTGTGAAGCCGCAAGTGCTACTGTGATCTTTGCCTTCTGGTTGAGAAACAAAGACGTTTCAGGATCAGCCGGCTTTAAGAAGTTGGAGTTTGCAGAGAACCATTTTTTGACCTCATCTGGGCTTGCCTTAGATGCATCAAATTCGGTCCACCATTTGACAAAAGAATCTCTCCTTAACAAAGGGAACCTTTCAGGATGATCTCTATTTCCATATCTGTACTGCCAGGAAAATATCCAGGCCAAAGAGAATACTGAGAAAAATTTTAAATCCGCCGGAATACATGATTCCTTTGAATCGTACATTTTTTAAAATAGTTTGAAACCTTCCTCTGCTGGAGGAGGTAAAATTTGGGGAATGGGACTAAAGAAATCCCACCATTGAATAAACCAGTTTGGAAAAATGTAATTAACACTTCTCTTGAAATAAATGAGCCAGGAGTGCTGATTGATTTTGTTTTGAAACCAGAAAACTTGGCTCCAAGCATCAATATAATCCCAATGGTTGTAACCAATGGGATCAAAATTTTGTGAAAACTTTTTCAAACTGTTGGGATTTTTCCCAAATTGATTTGGAGTAATCACCTTTAAAATTTGAATTGTTGAATGGGTGAGTACTGAAGAATCATTTTTGTCTTTGTAATGTTTGATTGTGATAGAATCAGAATCAATTAATATGAATTCATAAAACTGTTGAGTTTTGTTCAAAGCCGTTGGCTTAAAATGGAATCCTTCTGGAAAAATTTTTATTGGAATTTTGTGAGGGGATTTATCCCAAAACTCTGGTTCCATTTGGATTATTAAAGAAAACTTGTTCTTTGGAATGTAATGGTTGGTTGGCTTTTTGGGAGCTTGGGTTTGGATTTGGTTTTGGCTATGGCCAGAAATTATTGTCTTTGACTTAGCCATTTCTTTAATGAGGGTAGCTAGGTCAAGGGTTTCATTTTCGTCTTCTGAGGCAATTTCTGCCCAGGTTTTGGTTGGAAGATGGGTTAAGCCACAATCTTGGAGGGCTAAAAGGGTTGTTTTTACCTGATAATCGTCGTTCTCAATAAGGGCACTAAAGAGCTTATATTTGATTTTAAGCCTAGATCCACTAGCAGTGCTTAGTTTCTCTGTGGTTTTCTCAAAGTATTTGGTTGGAATCAAACCTTCAAGAATACAATTTGAATCAGCACCGGTGTCGAAGAGTGCCATAGTATCTAATACAAAATCCTCTATTTTGATTTTGACTTTGATATAAAACTTTTGGATGGTTAATCGGTTAATTAACCTAAGGAAATCTTGTTCTTCTTCTCCTTTAGTAAGGGCAGGATCAGGTGTCCACAGGGAATAGAGACAAGTTCTACCATCCCTAGAACCACTTATCAAGCTATATATATATTTAGCTTATTCTCCGAATAGGTACTATTAATAAACTTATAAAGTAGTCGGGGTGCTTTGCCGGAATTCAAAAGTATATGAAAATTGGAGTTGTTTAAGTCTCTAGGAATCTTTGAGGAAGATTTTCTAAAAGCTTGGATTCACATAATTTGTAGGAGTAGTTGGAGTTGTATAGACTTCATAGGATTAAATTTTTGAAAGTTAAGTTTAAATCAACAAGGAGAGTTAAAAGGGACTTTCTAAATGATCAATAGTAATCCATTAGTGACAAATCGCATAGATATAAGCTTATATGGGTTCAAATTTTCGGAAGATCTAAATCTTCAGAATCTGAATGGAGGATTATAAAGAAGTTCTCTAACGCTTTCACTGCACCCCTATGGTTGGTTTGTTTTCCAGGGTAACTCAGATCCAAGATTCAAAACTTGATCTTAAATTAGGATACTTTGATAACCATCAAAATGGTTTCAGGAGCTTAGATCACCAAAGAAATCTTTAACTGTGATATCGCACTAAGGTTTAGAATAATTTCTTGGATCGACTAGAACTTCAAAATTAAATGAAATTTGAAGTCATGAAGAGTATAGTTCCGAAAACGTGAAATTCAAAGTAGGTAAGATGGAATGAATTTGACTTCTTTTCGGTTGTCGACTTGGTAACATACTTTCTTAGAGGACCAGCAAGAATAGTCATCGTAGAGTACCTAAAAATGTTCCGGGGGTTTAGGTCAGATATAAGCCTTTGTATAGGAGCATCTAAGAGTGTGATTTAAAATGTCAATAGATTATGAGGGAAGCTGGTTGTCAAAACTTTCGTAGCCAGCCTCAGAAGAGAAAGATTTATCTCTAGGTTATCAGGTGTAAAACAACACTATCTAGATCCTATAATAAGAATTACACTAGGATTAAATAGATAACGAAATACAGGCATCCGCACAAGGAATGAGATTTAGTTAAAAATTGATGATGGTTGCCATTGATTTGGAGTTCTTGGTATTGGAAAATATAGAGAAATTTGAGGTGTCTGGATTCACGTATAAAAAGAAAATGTAAGTTTTCGTCGTTGTCCTAAATTAACCCTAAGGCGTAGCAAAATATTCAAAAATTTGTTTCGAGTCCACTATATGAATTGAAGTCTAAACTGGATATACTTAGCATTTAACTTATCAGCTTCAAGTATAGTACACGATTTTTAGAAACAAATGTTGATATTTTTTTAGTTAAAAACACGTAAAAAAAATCAAATAATTTAATAAATTTAAAATATACATTTTCATTTATTTAGTTAAAGCTGGATTTTAGGGTGCACCATTTTGTCAATGGTGCACCATGTACCATTTTAAAAAATGTGATCTTGTGAGAAGGCACATGATAAAAAAAAATAAAATTTTACATATTTATTATATAGTCCTTCTAACCTATAACTCCAAAATTCCAAGTTTTTGTATTTATTTAATTTCAGCCCCAAATCCCACGTGATATGTCAGGGAAAGTGGTATTTGTTAAAAAAAAATCATCTTTACTCAAGAATTCTAAATCAACGGCAGAGGAATTCCTTAAATCCCAAAATGAAGAGGGTGAACGGTAAACAAGAGTGGAAGACAACACAATGTTGGTTTGAACGGTGAACAAGACGCGAAGGATGGTGTTTTCCGGCGACATGGTATTTGGCGACGTGGTGAGGTTGCAGTGAACAAGACGTGAAGGACGGTGTTTCCCGGCGATGTAGTTTGGGCTAAGCTGACAAACATATTTCAGGTGAGGGTCTCAAAATTATCTTCAATTTTTGTTTTTGTTTTTTATATTTTTTTTTTGGTTTGTAGATCTTCATCTTCTTCATTTTTGTTCTTCAGATTTTGATTTTCGGTTTCAGATCTTCATCTCCTTCGTTGAATCTGTTGTTGACTTTGGTTTGGGTGTAGTTTGGTGCAGTTCGTTTGAATGTTGATTCTGGTTTCAGATCTTTATCTTCTTCGTTGATTCTGGTTTCAGATCTTCATCTTCCTCGTTGGAAAAATGCACAAGGGAAAGAGATTGGGTGTAGTTTCGATTTCAGATCTTCACGGTCTTCGTTGAATCTGCTGTGTAGTTAGGATTTGGATTTTGCTGTTTCAATCTGAATATTCTGAAAATTTTGCTGTTTTAGTTTGAATGTTCTGGAAATTTTGTTGTTTCAGTTCGAATGTTCTGAAAATTTTTTGTTGTTCTCTTCCTTAGATTTTGCTGTTTCAAATGGAAATTACGATTTTCTCACGCCTTTAATTTTGGTTTCGGATGGACATTACGATCTCTTCACGACTTTGATTTCAGATTCACAATGACCTTACGATTTCATTTCACCTTTGCTTTCTGTTTCAGATTATCAATGAGATGCAATGTGTTTTCCAAATACATCAACCACTCAAGTGTAAATTTAATTTTTTATTTAACACTAGTTTATTTAAACCATTGGATCTAAACACGTTTCATCTTACGGTTTATATGGATGGTTGCACACAGATGTAAATAATCCACGTGACATCTGATAACACTTTAAAAAATGGTCTATGGTGGACCAGGAAAAAAATGCCGATTTCAAGAAATAAATGTTTCAATTTTAAAAAATATTTAAAATTGTAAAAATTAAGTTAGAAACTTTATGGGGAACAATAGGTTGTTTTTAAAAAAATTAAATAATTTAATAAATTTAAGATATACATTTTCATTTTTTAAGTAAAAAACACTTAATTTTTCAAGTGTATAGAACACGATTACTAGAAACCAATGTTGCAATTATAAAAATATAAAAAATTTTGTAAATTCAACTAGAAACTTCATGGTTAACAATACATTGTTTTAAAAAAAATCAAATAATTTAATAAATTTAAAATATGCGTTTTCATTTTTAAAGTAAAAAACACCATATTTTTTAAGTGTATAGAACACGATTTCTAGAAACAAATGTTGCGATTATAAAAATCTAAACAATTGTGTTAATATGGGGAAAATTACATCATTTTCCAAAAATTCAAATAATTTAATAAATTTAAAATATACGTTTTATTTTTTAAAGTAAAAATAACATATTTTTCAAGTGTATAATCCACGATTTCTAGAAACAAATGTTGATATTTTAAAAATATAAAAATATAGGGTAAATTAAGCTAGGAACTTCATGGTGAACAATACATTGTTGTAAAAAACATCAAATAATTTAATAAATTTAAAATATACATTTTCATTTTTTTAGAAAAAAACACTATATTTTTCAAGTGTATAGTACACGATTTCTCGAAACAAATGTTGATATTTTAAAATATAAAAAAATAGTGTAAATTAAGCTAGAAACTTCATGGTGAACAATACATGGTTGTAAGAAAAACATCAAATAATTTAATTAATTTAAAGTATGTGTTTTCATTTTTTTAGTAAAACACACCATATTTTTCAAGTGTATAGTATACGATTTCTCGAAACAAATGTTGATATTTTAAAAATATACAAAAATAGTGTAAATTAAGCTAGAAACTTCATGGTGAACAATACATTTTTGTCATAAAAATAAAATAATTTAAAAAATTTAATATAGGCGTTTTAATTTATAAAGTAAAAAACACCCTACATTTCATTTCTATAGTACACAATTTCTACAAACAAATGTTACTATTTTAATAAAATAAAAAATAGTGTAAATTAAGATAAAAACTTCTTGGTGAACAATACATTGTTGTCAAAAATTTAAAATATGCATTTTCATTTTTAAAGTAAATAAACCATATTTTTCAAGTATATAGAACACGATTTCTAGAAACAAATGTTGCAATTAAAAAAATATAAAAAATTGTGTAAATTAAGCAAGGAACGTTATGGGTAATAATAGATTGTTTTCAAAAAAATTAAATTATTAAATAAATAGAAAATATGCATTTTCATTTTTAAAGTAAAAAACACCCTATTTTTCAAGTGTATAGTACACGATTTCTAGAAACAAATGTTGCAATTTTAAAAATATAAAAAATTGTGTAAATTAAGCTAGAAATTTTTTGGGGAACAATACATTGTTTTCAAAAAAATCAAATAATTTAATAAATTTAAATTTTGCGATTTCATTTTTAAAGTAAAAAACACCCTATATTTCAAGTCTATAGTACACGATTTTTAGAAACAAATGTTGCAATTTTAAAAATATAAAAAATTGTGTAAATTAAGCTAGAAACTTTATTAGGAACAATAAGTTGTTTTAAAAAACTCATATATATTAATAATATTAAAATTTTCGTGCACATTTTTAAATTCCAAACCACCCTCTCTTTCAAGTGTATAGAACACGATTACTAGAAACAAATGTTGCAATTATAAAAATATAAAACATTTGTAAATTAAAATAGAAACTTCATGGTGAACAATACATTGTTTTCAAAAAAATCAAATAATTTAAGAATTTTAAAATATGCCTTTTCATTTTTAAAGTGTATAGAACACGATTTCTAGAAACAAATGTTGCAATTATAAAAATATAAACAATTGTGTTAATTAAGCTAGAAACGTTATGGGGAAAATTACATTATTTTCAAAAAAATAAATAATTTAATAAATTTAAAATATGCGCTTTATTTTTTAAAGTAAAAAAAACCTATTTTTCAAGTGTATATAGTACACCATTTCTAGAAACCAATGTTGCAATTTTAAAATTATAAAAACTTTAATAAATTAACCTAGAAACTTTATGGGGAGCAATATATCATTTTAAAAAAAATCAAATAATTTAATAACTTTAAAATTTGCGTTTTATTTTTTAAAGTAAAAAACAACCTATTTTTCAAGTGTATATAGTACACGATTTCTACAAACCAATGTTGGAATTTTAAAATTATAAAAACTTTAATAAATTAACCTAGAAACTTTATGGGGAACAATATATCATTTTAAAAAAATCAAATAATTTAATAACTTTAAAATTTGCGTTTTCATTTTTAAAGTAAAAAACACCCTATTTTTCAAGTGTATAATACACGATTTCTAGAAACCAATGTTGATATTTTAAAAAAATAAAAATATAGTGTAAATTAAGCTAGAAACTTCATGGTGAACAATACATTGTTGTAAGAAAAACTCAAATAATTTAATAAATTTAAAATATGTGTTTTCATTTTTTTAGTAAAATACACCATATTTTTCAAGTGATAGTACATGATTTCTCGAAACAAATGTTGATATTTTAAACATATAAAAAAATAGTGTAAATAAAGCTAGACACTTCATGGTGAACAATACATTTTTTCATAAAAATCAAATAATTTAATAAATTTAAAATAAGCGTTTTTATTTTTAAAGTAAAAAACACCCTACATTACATTTCTATAGTACACGATTTTTAGAAACAGATGTTGATATTTTAAAAATATAAAAAAAAATTTAAATTTAAATAGAAACTTCATGGTGAAAAATACATTGTTTTCAAAAAAATCAAATAATTTAATAAATTTAAAATATGCGTTTTCATTTTTAAAGTAAAAAACTCTATATTTTTCAAGTGTATAGAACACGATTACTAGAAACCAATGTTTCAATTTTAAAAATATAAAAAATAGTCTAAATTAAGCTATAAACTTCATGGTGAACAATAGATTGTTTTAAAAAAATCAAATAATTTAATAATCTTAAAATATGAATTACATTTTTTAAAATAAAAAACACCCTATTTTTCATGTGTATAGAACACGATTTCTAGAAAGAAATGTTTGAAACTTTATTGTGCACAATATATGATTGAAAAAAAATCAAATAATTTAATAAATTTAAAATATGTGTTTTCATTTTTTTAGTAAAAAACACCCTATTTTTCAAGTGCATAGTACACGATTTCTAAAAAAAATGTTGATATTTTAAAAATATACAAAAAATATTTTAAATTAAGCTAAAAACTTCATGGTGAACAATACATTTTTTTCATAAAAATAAAATAATTTAATAACTTTAAAATATGCGTTTTACATTTTAAAGTAAAAAACACCCTACATTTCATTTCTATAGTACACAATTTCTAGAAACAAATGTTACTATTTTAAAAATATAAAAAATAGTGTAAATTAACCTAGAAACTTCTTGGTGAACAATAAATTGTTGTCAAAAAAATCAAATAATTTAAAAAATTTAAAATATGCATTTTCATTTTTAAAGTAAAAAACACCAGATTTTTCAAGTGTATAGAACACTATTTCTAGAAATAAATGTTGCAATTATAAAAATATAAACAATTGTGTTAATTAAGCTAGAAACTTTATGGGGAAAATTATATTATTTTCAAAAAAATCAAATAATTTAATAAATTTAAAATATTCGTTTTATTTTATAAAGTAAAAACAACCTTTTTTTCAAGTGTATAGTACACGATTTCTAGAAACAAATGTTGCAATTTTAAAATTATAAAAACTTTAATAAATTAACCTAGAAACTTTATGGTGAACAATATATTTTTTTTAAAAAAATCAAATAATTTAATAACTTTAAAATTTGCGTTTTCATTTTTAAAATAAAAACACCCTATTTTTCAAGTATATAGTACACGATTTCTAGAAACAAATGTTGATATTTAAAAAAAATAAAAATATAGTGTAAATTAAGCTAGAAAGTTCATGGTGAACAAGACATTGTTGTAAGAAAAACATCAAATAATTGAATAAATTTAAAATATGTGTTTTCATTTTATTCGTAAAAAACACGATATTTTTCAAGTGTATAGTACACAATTTCTCGAAACAAATGTTGATATTTTTAAAATATAAAAAAAAGTGTAAATTAAGCGAGAAACTTCATGGTGAACAATACATTTTTTTCATAAAAATCAAATAATTTAATAAATTTAAAATATGCATTTTAATTTTTAAAGTAAAAAACACCCTACATTTCATTTCTATAGTACACAATTTCTAGAAGCAAATGTTACTATTTTAAAAATAAAAAAATTAGTGTAAATTAAGCTAGAAACTTCTTTGTGAACAATACATTGTTGTCAAAAAAATCAAAGAATTTAATAAATTTAAAATATTTGTTTTCATTTTTAAAGTAAAAAAACACCCTAAATTTCATTTCTATAGAACACGATTTCTAGAAATAAATGTTACTATTTTAAAAACATAATAAATAGTGTAAATTAAGCTAAAAACTTCATGGTGAACAATACATTATTGTCAAAAAACTCAAATAGTTTAAAAATTTTAAAATATGCATTTTAATTTTTAAAGTAAAAAACACCATATTCTTCAACTGTATAGAACACGATTTCTAGAAATAAATGTTGCAATTACAAAAATATAAACAATTGTGTAAACTAAGCTAGAAACTTTATGGGTAATAATACAATGTTTTAAAAGAAATCAAATAATTAAATAAATAGAATATATACATTTTCTTTTTTAAAGTAAAAAACACCGTATTTTTCAAGTGTATAGTACATGATTACTAGAAACAAATGTTGTAATTTTAAAAATATAAAAAAAATTAAACTAGAAACTTTATGGGCAACAATATATTGTTTTAAAAAAAATCAAATAATTTAATAAATTTAAAATTTGCATTTTCATTTTTAAAGTAAAAAACACCCTATATTTCAAGTCTATAGTACACGATTTTTAGAAACAAATGTTGCAATTTTAAAAATATAAAAAAATTGTGTAAATTAAGCTAGAAACTTTATTGGGAACAATACTTTGTTTTAAAAAAAATTATATATATTAATAAATTTAAAATTTTCGTCTACATTTTTAAATTCCAAACCACCATCTTTTTCAAGTGTATAGTACACGATTTTTAGAAACAAATGTTGCAATTATAAAAATATAAAACATTTTGTTAATTTAAATATAAACTTCATGGTGAACAATACATTATTTTCCAAAAAATCACATAATTTAATAAATTTAAAATATGCGTTTTATTTTTTAAAGAAAAAAACAACATTTTTTCAAGTGTATAGTAGACGACTTCTATAAACAAATGTTGCAATTTTAAAATTATAAAAACTTAATAAATTAACCTAGAAACTTTATGGGGAACAATATATTGTTTTAAAAAAATCAAATAATTTAATAAATTTAAAATTTGCGTTTCCATATTTAAAGTAAAAAACACCCTATATTTCAAGTCTATAGTACACGAATTTTAGAAACAAATGTTGCAATTTTAAAAATATAAAAAATTGTGTAAATTAAGCTAAAAACTTTATTTACTTTGTTTTAAAAAAATTATATATATTAATAAATTTAAAATTTTCATCTACATTTTTAAATTCCAAACCATCATCTTTTTCAAGTGTATAGTACACGATTTTTAGAAACAAATGTTGCAATTATAAAAATATAAAACATTTTGTAAATTAAAATAGAAACTTCATGGTGAGCAATACATTATTTTCAAAAAAATCACATAATTTAATAAATTTAAAATATGCGTTTTATTTTTTAAAAGAAAAACAACCTTTTTTCAAGTGTATAGTACACGACTTCTATAAACAAATGTTGCAATTTTAAAATTATAAAAATTTAATAAATTAACCTAGAAACTTTATGGGGAGCAATATATTGTTTTAAAAAAATCAAATAATTTAATAAATTTAAAATTTGCGTTTTCATTTTTAAAGTAAAAAACACCCTATATTTCAAGTCTATAGTACACGATTTTTAGAAACAAATGTTGCAATTTTAAAAATATAAAAAATTGTGAAACTTAAGCTAAAAACTTTATTGGGAACAATACGTTGTTTTAAAAAAATTATATATATTAATAAATTTAAAATTTTCGTTTACATTTTTAAATTCTAAACCACCATCTTTTTCAAGTGTACAGTACACGATTTTTAAAAACAAATGTTGCAATTAGAAAAATATACAAAATTGTGTTAATTAAGCTAGAAATGTTATGAGGAAAATTATATTACTTTAAAAAAAACAAAAAATTTAAAAAATTTAAAATATGCATTTTCATTTTTTTAGTAAAAAACACCATATTTTTCAAGTGTATAGTACACGATTTCTCGAAACAAATGTTGATATTTTAAAATTTAAAAAAATAGTGTAAATTAAGCTAGAAACTTCTTGGTGAACAATACATTGTTGTCAAAAAAATCAAAGAATTTAATAAATTTAAAATATGCGTTTTCATTTTTAAAGTAAAAAACACCCTATATTTCATTTCTACCGTACACGATTTTTAGAAACAAATGTTGATATTTTAAAAATATAAAAAATAATGTAAATTAAGCTAGAAACGTTATGGGGAACAATAGATTTTTTTCAAAAAAATCAAATAATTTAATAAATTTAAAATATGAGTTTTCATTTTTAAAGTAAAAATAACCATATTTTTCATGTGTATAGAACCCGATTTCTACAAACAAATGTTGCAATTATAAAAATATAAACAATTGTGTAAATTAAGCTAGAAACTTTATGGGGAATAATAGATTGTTTTCAAAAAAATCAAATAATTTAATGTAAAAAATTTCAACTATATAGTACACGATTTTTTAAAACAAATGTTGCAATTTTAAAAATATAAAAAATTGTGTAAATTAAGCTACAAACTTTATTGGGAGCAATACGTTGTTTTAAAAAATAAAATATATTAAAAATTTTAAAATTTTCGTGTATATTTTTAAATTCCAAACCATTCTCCTTTTCAAGTGTATAGTACACGATTTTTAGAAACAAATGTTGCAATTATAAAAATATAAAAATTTTTGTAAATTAAAATATAAACTTCATGGTGAACAATACATTGTTTTCAAAAAAATAAAATAATTTAATTAATTTAAAGTATGCATTTTCATTTTTAAAGTAAAAAACACCCTATTTTTCAAGTGTATAGTACACGATTTCTAGAAACAAATGTTATAATTATAAAAATATAAACAATTGTCTTAATTAAGCTAGAAACGTTATGGAGAAAATTACATTATTTTCAAAAAAATCAAATAATTTAATAAAAAATATATGCGTTTTAATATTTAAAGTAAAAAACACCCTATATTTCAAGTGTATAGTACACGATTCTTATAAACAAATGTTGCAATTATAAAAATATAAAAAAATTTGTAAATTAAACTAGAAACTTCATAGTGAGCAATACATTGTTTTAAAAAAAATTAAATAATTTAAAAAATTTAAAATATGCGTTTTCATTTTTTTAGTAAAAAACACCCTATTTTCAAGTGTATAGTACACGATTTCTAGAAACAAATGTTGATATTTTAAAAATATAATAAGATAGTGTAAATTAATCAAGAAACTTCATGTTGAACAATACATTGTTGTCATAAAAATCAAATAATTTAATAAATTTAAAATATACGTTTTAATTTTTTTAGTAAAAAACACTCTACATTTCATTTCTATAGTACACGATTTCTAGAAACAAATGTTACTATTTTAAAAATATAATGTAACACCTTATTGTTTAGCCCTTTTTTTTGTCCAAACACTAACGGAGGCTAAATTTTACTTTACAATAATTTATCATAATAATTACAACTCTTTTAACTTATATAGATTCCTATACAGCTGAACAAATTAACATATGAACTTGAGATTTAGGTTTACCATGTGTGGCTATACTTAAGAAAAGCCCACAATTCATTCTATCTGTGGCTTTCGCTTCATAATCTTCTGATACCTGCGATATAGTAACCGTCAGTTATATGTACATATAACTGAGTGACCCCCGACACTTTTAAAAACAATTATACCATATCGCAGCCAGTCTAATTGGAAAACACCCCATTTAATTCCTATCACACAATCAATCCAATGCAACATATTCAAACATAATGCATGCAATGACAATTATAAATGTATGCATGCCATGATCTTTCATTATCATACTTGTTTCATTCCTTTCTTTAGTCTTTTACGGAAGTCTCGTGCACTAGACTTCACCATAGGCGCATGGCAACAACGCGCATCTGAGCTCAATCATGGACCATGGCAAGCGTCGCTACCGTGATCAATTGTCGGGCTATCTTGACCCCGTTCATTGGGAATAGCCCAGGACTTCCTTACCCATTCATTGGAATAGTTCTTTCTTTCGAGTCATCTGCCCAGTCACAGGGCAACCCTACTAGTTTAGGTCATCTTACCACATTCATTGGGAGACCTTACATTCTCAATCTTTTCATGCTTGTCCGCTTACCCAGTGTGTAACCGGTGGTAATCAACTCGCTTACTCAACATCTGTTGATGGGGGAAAGCTTAAACTTGTTTTTAAATTTCATTTTCATTTCACATAAAATATTTTCATGCATTTCACATTCAATTCATATCATCTACATACAACATTCATCATTCATCATTTATGACATTACGATTTCATTAATCATTAATTAAATCACTTTCCATCCATGTCATAACACTATACTTATCATAATCATTTCATTTGATTTTGTTTGATTATGTTCATGTAGGAATAAAGCATGGAGAAGTGTTGATCTTAGAGGATTTGACTTGAATATTGAAGGAAAGAGTGAAGAAAGTTGAAGAAAAGATGTAGAAAATACTTAGAAGCTGTCAAACACAATCTTGTGCGCACAACTCAGGAAGGTGTGCGCACCTTAATTCACCCCTGGAGCTGCTGCCCAATCCTGTGCCCACAGCCCAGGAAGGTGTGCGCACCCCTGTTCATATTTTGGCCATAACTTAAGTTGTAGACCTCCAAATTGAGTGAAACCAAAAGCATTTGAAATCTGAGAGGATTCTCTACAACTCTAATGAAGACCACAAAACCTAGGTCTAAAATTTTAATTGTCAAAAACAGTCATCTTTGACAGGGATGTGCAATCAACAAAACAGATACTTTCATATAGACCCTGTCTCAGCAATTTGGTGATAACTAGAGTTGTAGACCTTCAAATTGAGTGAAACCAAAGCATTTGAAAGCTACGAGGGTGCTCTACAAGTCTTATGACGATCACGAAGTCAAATTACAATTAAAACCATTTCAAAAATCAAGTTCCAATTGTTCCAAAATAGGGAAAATGGTCTTGATCAACTTTTCACCAATTTCAAGTGTATATAGTACGCGATTTCTAGAAATAAATGTTTCAATTTTAAAAATATATAAAATTGTAAATACTATTTCAAAAAAATTAAATAATTTAATAAATTTAAAATATGCGTTTTCATTTTTTAAGTAAAAAGCACCCTATATTTCAAATCTATAGTACAAGATTTCTACAAACAAATGTTGCAATTTTAAAAATATAAAAAATGGTGTAAATTACTCTAGAAACTTCCTGGTAAACAATACATTGATTTCAAAAAAAAATTAAATAATTTAATAAATTAAAAATATGCGTTTTTATTTTTTTAGTAAAAAACACCATATTTTTCAACGGTATGGTACACGATTTCTAGAAAAAAAAAATGTTGATATTTTAAAAATATAAATGAAAGTGTAAATTAGGCTAGAAACTTCATGGTGAACAATACATTGTTGTCAAAAAATCAAATAATTTAATAAATTTAAAATATGTGTTTTCATTTTTAAAGTAAAAAACACCCAACATTTCATGTCTATAGTACACGATTTCTACAAACAAATGTTGCAATTTTTAAAATATACAAAATTTTGTAAATTAAGCTCAAAACTTCATGGTAAACAATAAAATGATTTCAAAAAAAAATTAAATAATTTAATAAATTAAAAATATGCGTTTTTATTTTTTTAGTAAAAAACACCATATTTTTCAACGGTATGGTACACGATTTCTAGAAACAAATGTTACTATTTAAAAATATAAAAAATAGTGTAAATTAAGCTAAAATCTTCTTGGTGAACAATATATTTTTGTTGAAAAAATCAAATAATTTAATAAATTTAAAATACGCGTTTTAATTTTTAAAGTAAAAAACACTCTATATTTCAAGTCTATAGTACACGATTTCTACAAACAAATGTTGCAATTTTTAAAATATACAAAATTTTGTAAATTAAGCTCAAAACTTCATGGTAAACAATAAAATGATTTCAAAAAAAAATTAAATAATTTAATAAATTAAAAATATGCGTTTTTATTTTTTTAGTAAAAAACACCCTATATTTCAAGTCTATAGTACACGATTTCTAGAAACAAATGTTGCAATTTTAAAATTATAAAAACTTTAATAAATTAACCTAAAATCTTCATGGTAAACAATACATTGTTGTCAAAAAAATAAAATAATTTAATAAATTTAAAATATGCATTTTCATTTTTTTAGTAAAAAACACCATATTTTTCAAGTGTATAGTACAGGATTTCTCGAAACAAATGTTGATATTTTAAAAATATAAAAAAAATAGTGTAAATTAAGCTAGAAACTTCATGGTAAACAATACATTGTTGTCAAAAAAATCAAATAATTGAATAAATTTAAAATATGCGTTTTCAGTTTTAAAGTAAAAAACACGCTACAATTGATGTCTATAGTTCACGATTTCTAGAAACAAATGTTACTATTTTAAAAATATAAAAAATTAGTGTAAATTAAGCTTGAAAATTCATGGTGAACAATACATTGTTGTCAAAAAAATCAAATAATTTAATAAATTTAAAATATGCGTTTTCATTATTTTAGTAAAAAACACCCTATTTTTCAAGTGTATAGTACACATTTTTTAGAAACAAATGTTACAATTTTAAAAATATAAAAAAATTGTATAAATTAAGCTAGAAACTTCATGGTGAACAATACATTGTTGTCAAAAAAATCAAATAATTTAATAAATTTAAAATATGCGGTTTTATTTTTAAAGTAAAAAACACTCAATATTTCAAGTCTATAGTACACGATTTCTCGAAACAAATGTTGATATTTTAAAAATATAAAAAAATAGTGTAAATTAAGCTAGAAACTTCATGGTGAACAATACATTGTGGTCAAAAAAATCAAATAATTAAATAAATTTAAAATATGCGTTTTCATTTTTAAAGTAAAAAACACCCTAAATTTCATTTCTATACTACACGATTTCTAGAAACAAATGTTACTATTTTAAAAATATGAAAAATAGTGTAATTTAAGCTAGAATCTTCTTGGTGAAGAATACATTGTTGTCAAAAAAATTAAATAATTTAATAAATTTAAAATATGCGTTTTCATTTTTAAAGTAAATAACACCTTATATTTCAAGTCTATAGTATACGATTTCTAGAAACAAACGTTGCAATTTTAAAAATATAATAAATTGTGTAAATTACGCTTGAAACTTTACGGTAAACAATACATTTATTTCAAAAAAATTAAATAATTTAATAAATTGAAAATATGCGTTTTCATTTTTTTAGTAAAAACCTCCATATATTTCAAGTCTATAGTACACGATTTCTAGAAACAAATGTTACTATTTTAAAAATATAAAAAATAGTGTAAATTAAGCTTGAAACTTCATGGTTAACAATACTTTGTTGTCAAAAAAATCAAATAATTTAATAAATTTAAAATATGCGTTTTCATTTTTTAAGTAAAAAACACTGTTTTTTCAAGTGTATAGTACGCGATTTCTAGAAACAAATGTTTCAATTTTAAAAATATAAAAAATTGTAAAAATTAAGCTAGAAACTTTATGGGAGAACATTAGATTGTTTTAAAAAAAATCAAATAATTTAATAAATTTAAAATACTGTTTTCAGGTTTAAAGTAAAAAACATCATATTTTTCAAGTATATAAATGTTGCAATTTTAAAAATATAAATAACTGTGTAAATTGTAACATCCCAAAAATCCATCAAAGAGGCTTAGGATTTAAGGGATTGATTACAATTTACAAAGAAAAGGAAGAAGGATTAGTTGCAAGTAAAAAGAAACAAAGATAACATGAATATTTGAATATGAAATGTCATATTCGAATATGAGCTGTTAATATTTGAATAGTATTCAAATATGCATGTCCATATTTGAATAGTATTCGAATATGCCACGTCATATTCGAATAGTATTCGAATATGCAAGATAGTATTCGAATATGCAAGTGAAGAACTGAATACAGGAGCCTTATATTCGAATATGGACCCCAAAGTCTATAAATAGGGGTGCCTTGTCTCCAAATTGGCTGTTCTTCAGTTTCCTCACTTCTCACACTCCTAAAACCTCTGTTCCCAAACCAACTTCGTCACAACTCTTTCATCCTAAGACTTCCATCTCATAAAACTAAGGTTCCAAATGGTTTGAATCAGATTCAGAGGCACTACAGTAAAGGAACCAGAGTAGGATATTGGGCTTGGAGGCGAAGGATAAAAGGATTCAGGGATGTTCTAGGTAACCCTGAAAACCCCAAATTCCTAATACTTGGAATTTAGGAACATGTGACTAGGGAATGATAGGAATATGATATTAGGGAAATCAAACTAATATACTTTGTTTAAAGTTTGATGTATGATATAATTATGCATACTATGTTTGAAATATGCATGATATTATTGATATGTGTATGAATTTGATAGGCTTTATGTTGATGAATGATGCATGAGATATCGTGAAACACGTTAAAGGTATAAATAAGGTTTTCCAGAATTTAATGTGACACTAACTGGGAATTTTATATTGAAATGATTTTGAAATAGTTTGAAAAGGATTGTGTCCCAGTATTAGTATATTCAAATATGTATTTGAATATGGGATGCCACGTTCAAATAGATATATGAATATAACACCTCTATCACATAAAATCCGAGTGTGGAGTACATGGTAATCAGATAAGTGTATACTGGAAACCCTTATTTGTACACTACGTGATTGATATGACTGTGTGATGCATCAGAACTGAAAATTGAAATGTTAAAAGAGGCTCTTCCCATTCAATAGAGATTGAGTAAGAGGGTTAAGTTCCACCGGATGTAGACCAGGTAAGAGGACAGAGCAGGAAAATGGAAAGATGAGAATGTAGGGTTATCCCGAAAGGGGTAAATAACCTGAAGTGCTAGACTATCCCAAGAACGGGGTAGATAGTCTAGTGCAAAGGGGCTATCCCAAAAGGGGTAGATAGTCCCTGGGCTAGCCCGAGAGAGGTTTGGTAGCCCAGCAGTAGGATCCTGGGAGGATGCCTGCCAGGACCATGATGATGAGCTCAGCTGTGCATTCACTGTCATGCACCCATGGTGGACTCCCGGTGCACAGGGTTTCCCGTTAAAAGAGGAAAGAAATGAAATGGATAATGACCATGCATGCATATCTATGTGTTTGACATCTATACTTGATTTGTGTATGATTGTTAGGGTTTGGATTTGGAACGGTTTTCCAGTTAGACTAGCTGTAATACTGTATAAAACTGTTTTCACTGCCGACAGGTTACTTAGTTATATGTCGAGCATATAACTGACGGTTACAGTATTGCAGGTGGCTCGGACTCGGAGGGTGTCAGTGCGTGAGCAGTTTTGCAGCCTCTTTTCTGTTACTTAGGTAGTCATTAGTATCTTTGTATGGCTACCTTAATTGGACATGTACATATTCTCTGGACTATAGATGAAACACTGATGCATATATTAGTATTTTGATATATGTATATACTTTATTAAATTCGACTGTGTTTGGTTTTAAAAAAAAAATTACCCTAAAAATCTAGGTGTTACATAAATTAAGCTAAAAAATTTTTGGGGAACAATAGATTGTTTTCAAAAAAATCAAATAATTTAATAAATTGAAAATATGTGTTTTCATTTTTAAAGTAAAAAGCACCCTATATTTCAAGTCTATATTACACGATTTTTAGAAACAAATGTTGCAATTTTAAAAATATAAAAAATTGAATAAATTAAGCTAGAAGCTTCATGGTGAACAATACATTGTTTTCAAGAAATTAAACAATTTAATAAATTTAAAATATGCGTTATTATTTTTAAAGTGAAAAACACCCTATATTTAAGTTAGTACACGATTTCAGGAAACAAATGTTGCAATTTTAAAAATATAAAAAATAGTCTAAATTAAGCTAGAAACTTTATGGTGAACAATAGATTGTTTTAAAAAAATCAAATAATTTAATAATCTTAAAATATGAATTTTCATTTTTAAAGTAAAAAAAACCCTATTTTTCATGTGTATAGTACACGATTTCTAGAAACAAATGTTGCAATTTCAAAAATATAAATCAAATAGTGTAAATTAAGCTAGAAACTTTATTGTGAACAATACATGGTTGTAAAAAAAATCAAAAAACTTAAAAAATTTAAAATTTGCATTTTCATTTTTTTAGTAAAAAACACCTTATATTTCAAGTCTAGAGTACATAATTTTTAGAAACAAATGTTTCAATTTTAAAAATATAAAAAATTGTGTAAATTAAGTTAGAAACTTCATGGTGAACAATACATTGTTTTCAAAAAAATAAAATAAATAATTAAATTTAAAATAAGCGTTTTCATTTTTTTCGTAAAAAACACCCAATTTTCAAGTGTATAGTACACTATTTCTAGAAACAAATGTTGATATTTTAAAAACATAAAAAATAGTGTAAATTAAGCTAGAAACTTCATGGTGAACAATACATTATTTTCAAAAAAATCAAATAATTTAATAAATTTAAAATATGTGTTTTCATTTTTAACGTAAAAAACACCCTATTTTTCAAGTGTATAGTACACGATTTCTTAAAATTAATGTTTGGATTTCAAAAATATATTAAATTGTGAAAATTAAGCTAGAAAATTTATGGGGAACAATATATTGTTTTCAAAAAGTCAAATAATTTAATAAATTTAAAATATCCATTTTCATTTTTAAAGTAAAAGACACCATATTTTTCAAGTGTATAGTATAGGATTTATAGTAACATATGTTGCAATTTTAAAAATAGAAACAATTGTGTAAATTAAGCTAGAAATGTTTTGGGGAACAATACATTGTTTACCAAAAATCAAATACTTTAATAAATTGAAAATATGCGTTTTCATTTTTAAAGTAAAAAACACCCTATATTTCAAATCCATAGTACATGATATTTAGAAACAAATGTTGGAATTTTAAAAATATAAAAAATTGTGTAAATTAAGCTAGAAACTTCATGGTGAACAATACATTATTTTCAAAAAAACCAAACAATTTAATAAATTTAAAATATGCGTTATTATTTTTAGTAAAAAACACCCTATATTTCAAGTCTATAATACACGATTTCTAGAAACAAAAGTTGCCATTTTAAAAATATATAAAATTTTATAAATTAACCTAGAAACTTTATGGGGAACAGTATATTGTTTTAAAAAAAATCAAAAAATTTAATAAATTTAAAAAATGCGTATTAGTTTTTAAAGTAAAAAATACCCTATTTTTCAAGTGTATATAGTACACGATTTTTAGAAACAGATGTTACAATTATAAAAATATAAAAAAATTTGTATACTAAACTAGAAATGTCATGGTGAACAATACATTATTTTAAAAAAAATCAAAATATTTAATAAATTTAAAATATGTATTTTCATTTTCAAAGTAAAAACACCCTATTTCTAGAAACAAATGATAGATCACGATTTCTAGAAACAAATGTTGCAATTTTAAAAATATAAATCAAATAGTGCAAATTAAGCTAGAAACTTTATCGTGAACAATACATGGTTGTAAAAAAAAAATCAAATAATTTAACAAATTTAAAATATGTGATTTCATTTTTTTAGTAAAAAAACCCCTTTTTTTCAAGTGCATAGTACACGATTTCTAGAAACAAATGTTGATATTTAATAAAATATTTAATATAGTGTAAATTAAACTAGAAACTTCATGGTGAACAATATATTGTTTTAAAAAAAACATATAATTTAATAATTTTAAAAGATGCGTTTTCATTTTTAAAGTAAAAAACACCCTGGTTTTTAAGTGTATAGTACACGATTTCTAGAAACAAATGTTGATATTTACCAAATATAAAACAATGGTGTAAATTAAGCTAGAAACTTCATGGTGAAAAATACGTTGTTTTCCAAAAAGTCAAATAATTTAATAAATTTAAAATATGCGTTTTCATTTTTAAAGTTAAAAACACCCTATTTTTGAAGTGTATAGTACGCGATTTCGAGAAATAAATGTTACAATTTTAAAAATATATAAAATTGTAAAAATTAAGTTAGAAACTTTACGGGGAACAATAGATTGTTTACAAAAAAATCAAATAATTTAATAAATTTAAAATATGCATTTTAATTTTTAAAGTAGAAAACATCATATTTTTAATGTGTATAGAACACGATTTCTACAAACAAATGTTGCAATCATAAAAATATAAACAATTGTGTAAATTAAGCTAGAAACTTCATGTTGAAAATTACATTATTTTCAAAAAAAATCAAATAATTTAATAAATTTAAATATGCGTTTTAATTTTTAAAGTAAAAAATACCCTATATTTCAAGTCTATAGTACACAATTTTAAGAAACAAATGTTGCAACTGTACACCCTAATTAAAAATATGCGTTTTATTTTTTAAAGTAAAAAACACACTAATTTTCAAGTGTATAGTACACGATTTCTAGAAACAAATGTTGCAATTTTAAAAATATAAAAATTTTTATAAATTAATCTAGAAACTTTATGGGGAACAATATATTGTTTACAATAAAATCAAATAATTTAATAAATTTAAAATATCCATTTTCATATTTAAAGTAAAAAGCACCCTATTTTTCAAGTGTATAGTATAGGATTTATAGAAACAAATGTTGCAATTTTAAAAATAATAAATATAGTGTAAATTAAGCTAGAAACTTTATCGTGAACAATAAATTGTTTTAAAAAAAACAAATAATTTAATAATTTTAAAATATGCTTTTTCAATTTTAAAGTAAAAAACATCATATTTTTCAAGTGTATAGTACACGATCTCTAGAAAAACAAGTTGCAATTTTTAAAATATAAACAATTGTGTAAATTAAG
The DNA here is from genome assembly GCA_037177725.1 of Cyamopsis tetragonoloba. Classification (NCBI taxonomy): domain Eukaryota; kingdom Viridiplantae; phylum Streptophyta; class Magnoliopsida; order Fabales; family Fabaceae; genus Cyamopsis; species Cyamopsis tetragonoloba. Next base: position 60,488,833 of record CM074122.1, on the reverse strand, counting down.
CTAGAAACTTCTAGGTGAACAATATATTGTTGTCAAAAAATGAAATAATTTAATAAAGTTAAAATATGCATTTTCAATTTTAAAGTAAAAAACACCCAATTATTCAAGTGTATAGTATGCGATTTCTAGAAACAAATGTTTCAATTTTAAAAATATAAAAAATTGTACAAATTAAGCTAGAAACTTTAATGGGAGCAACAAATTGTTTCCAAAAAAATCAAATAATTTAATAAATGTAAAATATGTATTTTTGTTTTTAAAGTAAAAAACACCATATTTTAAAAGTGTATAGTACATGATTTCTAGAAATAAATTTTGCAATTTTAAAAATATAAACAATTCTGTAAATTAAGCTAGAAAAATTTATGGGGAAAAATACATTGTTTTGAAAAAAATCAAATAATTTAATAAATTTAAAATATGTGTTTTCATTTTTAAAGTAAAATACACCCTATTTTTCAAGTGCACAGTACACGATTTCTAGAAACAAATGGTGATATTTTAAAAATATAAAAAAATAGTGTAAATTAAGGAAGAAACTTCATGGAGAACAATACATTGTAGTAAAAAAAAATCAAATAATTTAATAAATTTAAAATATGCGTTTTCATTTTTTTAGTAAAAAACACCCTATTTTTAAAGTCTATCGTACAGGATTTCAAGAAACAAATGTTGATAATTTTAAAATATAAAAAATAGTGTAAATTAAGCTAGAAACTTCATGGTGAACAACACATTGTTGTCAAATAAATCAAATAATTTAATAAATGTAAAATATGCGTTTTCATTTTTAAAGTTAAAAACACTTTATTTTTCAAGTGTACAGTACGCGATTTCTAGAAACAAATGTTTCAATTTTAAAAATATAAAAATTGTAAAAATGAATCTTGAAACTCTATGGGGAACAATAGATTGTTTTCAAAAAAAAAATAATTTAATAAATTTAAAATATGCATTTTCATTTTTAAACTAAAGAACACCCCAATTTTCAAGTATATAGTACAAGATTTTTAGAAACAAATGTTGATATTTTAAAAAAATAAAAAAAATAGTTTAAATTAAGTTAGAAACTTCATAGTGAACAACACATTGTTGGAAAAAAACATCAAATAATTTAAAAAATTTAAAATATGCGGTTTTATTTTTTTTAGTAAAAAACACCATATATTTCAAGTGTATAGTACACGATCTCTCGAAACAAATGTTAATATTTTAAAAATATAAAAAAACTAGTTTAAATAATTTAATAAATTTAATAAATTAAGTTAGAACCTTCATGGTGAACAATATATTGTTGTCAAAAAAATCAAATAATTTAATAAATTTGAAATATGAGTTTTTATTTTTAAAGTAAAAAACACCATATATTTCAAATCTATAGTACACGATTTTTATAAACAAATATTACAATTTTAAAAATATAAAAAAATAGTGTAAATTAAGAAAGAAACTTCATGGTGAACAATACATTGTTGTCAAAAATATGAAAATATTTAATAAATTCAAAATTTGTGTTTTCATTTTTAAAGTAAAAAACACCCTATATTTCAAGTCTATAGTACACAATTTTTAGAAACAAATGTTGCAATTTTAAAAATATAAAAAAAATAGAGTAAATTAAGAAAGAACTTTCATGGTGAACAATACATTGTTGTCAAAATTATGAAAAAATTTAATAAATTTAAAATATGCGTTTTAATTTTTAAACTAAAAAATACCCTATTTTTCAAGTGTATATATAGAACACGATTTCTAGAAACAAATGTTGCAATTTTCAAAATATAAATCAAATAGTGTAAAATATGCTAGAAAATTTATGGTGAACAATACATAGTTGTCAAAAAAATCAAAAAATTAGTAAATTTAAAATATGTGTATTCATTTTTTTAGTAAAAAACACCCTATGATTCAAGTGCATAGTACACGATTTCTACAAATTGATATTTTAAAAATATAAAATATAGTGTAAATTAAGCTAGAAACTTCATAGAGAACAATACATTGTTTTTAAAAAAAACAAATAATTTAATAAATTTAAAATATGCGTTTTCATTTTTAAAGTAAAAAACACCATATATTTTAAGTGTATAGCACACGATTTCTAGTATCAAATGTTGTTATTTTAAAAATATAAAACAATTGTGTAAATTAAGATAGAAACTTTATGAGGAACAATACATTGTTTTCAAAAAAATCAAATAATTTAATAAATTCAAAATATGCGTTTTCATTTTTAAAGTAAAAAACACCCTAATTTTCAAGTGTATAGTACAAGATTTCTAGAAACAAATGTTGCAATTTTAAAAATATTAAAAAATTTATAAAATAACCTAGAAACTTTATGGGGAACAATATATTGTTTTGAAAAAAATCAAATAATTTAATAACTTTAAAATATGCGTTTTCATTTTTAAAGTAAAAAACACCCTATTTTTCAAGTGTATAGTACACGATTTCTAGAAACAAATGTTGATAATTTAAAAATATATGAAAATAGTGTAAATTAAGCTAGAAACTTCATTGTGAACAATACATTGTTGTCAAAATAATCAAATAACTTAATAAATTTAAAATATGCATTTTCATTCTTTTAGTAAAAAATACCATATTTTTCAAGTGTTATAGTACACGATTTCTCGAAACAAAGGTTGATATTTTAAAAATATAAAAAAGTAGTTTAAATTAAGCAAGAAACTTCATGGTGAACAAGACATTTTTGTCAAAAAAATCAAACAAATTAATAAATTTAAAATATGTGTATTCATTTTTTTAGTAACAAACACCCTATGATTCAAGTGCAAAGTACACGATTTCTATTTTAAAAATATAAAATATAGTGTAAATTAAGTTAGAAACTTAATGGTGAACAATACATTGTTTTAAAAAAAACAAATAATTTAATAAATTTAAAATATGCATTTTCATTTTAAAATTAAAAAACACCATATTTTTGAAGTGTATAGTACACGATTTCTAGAAACAAATATTGCAATTTTAAAAATATAAACAATTGTGTAAATTAAGCTAGAAACTTTATGGGGAACAATACATTATTTTCAAATAAATCAAATAATTTAATAAATGTAAAATATGCGTTTTCATTTTTAAAGTAAAAAACACCCTATTTTTCAAGTGTATAGTACATGATTTGTAGAAACAAATGTTGATATTTTAAAAATATAAAAAATAGTGTAAATTAAGCTAGAAACTTTATTTGGAACAATATGTTGTATTCAAAAAAATCAAATATATTAATAAATTTAAAGTTTTCATTTTCATTTTTAAATTCCAAAACACCCTATTTTTCAAGTGTATAGTACACGATTTATAGAAACAAATGTTGAAATTTTAAAAATATAAAAAATAGTGTAAATTAAGCTAGAAATTTCTTGGTGAACAATACATTGTTTTCAAAAAAATAAAATAATTTAATAAATTTAAAATATGCGTTTTTATTTTTAAAGTAAAAAATACCCTAATTTTCAAGTGTATAGTACACGATTTCTAAAAACAAATGTTGTAATTTTTAAAAATATTAAAAAACTTATAAAATAACCTAGATACTTTATGGGGAACAATATATTATTTTAAAAAAATTAAATAAGTTTATAACTTTAAAATATGCGTTTTCATTTAAATAAGTTAATAACTTTAAGTAATTTTATAGTACACGATTTATAGAAAAAATATTGCAATTTTAAAAATATAAAAATAATTTAAATTACTCTAGTCACTTCAAGGTGAATAATACATTATTTCAAAAAAAATAAACTATTTAAGAAATTAAAAAAAAACATTTTCATTGTTAAATTAAAAAACACTTTATTTTTCAAGTGTATAGTATACGATTTCAAGAAAATTTGTTGCTATTTTAAAAAGTAAAAAAATTATTTAAATTAGGATAGACACATGATGGTGAATAATACGTTGTTTTCAAAAAATTAAACAATTTAAGACATTTAAAAAAACATTTTTTAAATTAAAAAACATTCAATTTTTCAAGTGTATAGTACACGATTTTAAGAAAATTTGTTGCAATTTTAAAAATATAATAAAATTATGTAAATTAGGCTAGATACTTCAAGGTAAATGAAACATTTTTTCAAAAGAAAATCAAATAAATTAAGTAATTTAAAAGATATTTTTCTTTTTTTAAGTAAAAAATACCCAACTTTTCAAGTGTATAGTACACGATTTCTACAAAAAATGTTGCAATTTTAAAAAAAATATATTTAAATTAGGCTAGAAACACCATGGTGAACAATACCTTGTTTTAAAAAAATTAAGCAATTTAGGAAATTTAAAAAAACACATTTTTATTTTTAAATTAATAAACACCCATTATTTTCAAGTGTTATAGTATACGATTTTAAGAAAATTTGTTGTAATTTTTAAAATATAATAAAATTATGTAAATTAGGCGAGATACTTCAAGGTAGATAATATATTTTTTCAAAAGAAAATCGAATAATTTAAGTAATTTAAAAGATATTTTTTTCATTTTTTAACTAAAAAATACCCACCTTTTCAAGTATATAGAACATGATTTCCCAAAAAATTGGTTGCAATTTTAAAAATAAAAAAATTATGTAAATTAGGCTAGAAACTTCAAGGTAAATACTACATTGTTTTTAAAAAAATAAAAAATTTAAGAAATTTAAAAAAAACACATTTTTATTTTTAGATTAAAACACACACAAAAAATGTTGCAATTTTCAAAATATAATAAAACTATGTAAATTAGGCTATTAACTTCAAGGTAAATAATAATTTTTTTCCCAAAAAATCAAATAGTTTAAGTAATTTAAAAGACTCTTTTTCGTTTTTTAATTAAAAAACACCCAACTTTTCAAGTGAATAGAACATGATTTCCAAAAAATTGGTTGCAATTTTAAAAATATAAAAAAAATCATATAAATTAAGCTAGAAACTTCAAGTTGAATAATACATTTTTTTCAAAAAAATAAAATAATTTAAGTAATTTAAAAGACACTTAATTTTTAAATTAAAAAAGACCAAAATTTTCAAGTGTATAGTACACGATTTTCATAAAACTCGTTGCAAATTTAAAAATATAAAAAAATTATGTAAATTAAGCTAGAAACTTCAACATAAATAATACATTATTTTCAAAAATTCACAATTTAAAAATAAAAAAAAAAAATTTAATTTTTAAATTAAAAAACACCCAATCTTTCATGTGTATAGTACATGATTTTTAGAAAATTTGTTGCAATTTTAAAAATATGAAAACAATTATGTAAATTATGGTAGAAACTTCAAGGTGAATAATACATTGTTTTCAAAAAAATAAACAATTTAAGATATTTAAAAAACACATTTATATTTTTAAATTAAAAAACACTCAATCTTTCACATATATACTACATGATTTTCAGAAAATTTGTTGCAATTTTCAAAATATAAAAAACTATATAAATTAGGCTAGAAACTTCAAGGTAAATAATGCATTTTTTTGAAAAAAAATAAATAATTAAAGTAATTTAAAATACACGTTTCGATTTTTAACTAACAATCACCTAACTTTTTAAGTGTATAGAACATGATTTCCAAACAATTAGTTGCAATTTTAAAAATATAAAAAATCATATAAAATAAGCTAGAAACCTCAAAGTGAATAATAAATTTCTTAAAAAAATGTCGAATAATTAAAGTAATTTAAAAGATTGTGAAGCGGGGCATCAGATCGCAGGTATTAGAAGATTGTGAAGCGAAAGCCACACATGGGATGGGCTGTGGGCTTTTCTGAGGTGTAACCACACATGGTGAACATAAATCTCAAGTTCATATATTTATTTGTCCTGTATAGGAATTCGTATAAATTGAAAGAGTTGTAATTATTATTATTATTATTATTATTATTATTAATTGTTATAAATTAGAATTTAGCTTTCATTAGTGTTTTGGAAAAAAAAAACGGACTCAAAAATTAAGGTGTTACATATAATACACGATTTCCAGAAAATTTGTTGCAATTTTAAAAATATAAAAAAATTATTTAAAGTAGACTAGAAACTTCATTGTGAGTAATACATTGTTTAAAAAAAATTAACAACTTATGAAATTTAAAAAACACATTTTTCATTTTTTAAATTAAAAAACACTCAATTTTTCAAGTATATAGTACACGTTTACAAGAAAATTTGTTGCAATTTTAAAAATATAAACAAATTATGTAAATTAAGCTAGAAACTTCATGGTGAATAATACATTATTTTAAAAAAAATAAACAATTTAATAAATTTAAAAAAGACATTTTTACTTTTAAATTAAATAACACTCAATTTTTTACACGATTTCCACATAATTTATTGCAATTTTTAAAATATAAAAAAATTATGTAAACTAGGCTAGAAACTTCATGGTAAATAATATATTCTTTAAAAAGAAAATCAAACACTTTAAGTAAATTAAAAAATAAACAATTTAATAAATTTAAAAAAGACATTTTTACTTTTAAATTAAATAACACTCAATTTTTCAAGTGTATAGTACACGATTTCCAAATAATTTGTTGCAATTTTAAAAATATAAAAAATTATATCAATTAATCTAGAAACTTCAACGTGAATAATACATTGATTTCGAAAAAATATAATAATTTAAGAAATTTAAAAAATGCAATTTTATTTTTAAATTAAAAAACACTCAATTTTTCAATTGTATAGTACACGATTTCTAGGTAAAATTTATGCAATTTTAAAAATAAAAAAAATTATGTAAATTAAGCTAGAAACTTTAAATTGAATAATACATTGTTTTCAAAAAATAAAGTAATTTAAGAGATTTATATAATGCTTTTTCATTTTTAAATTAAAAAACACGATCTTTTTCAAGTGTATAGTACATGATTTCTAGAAAAATTGATGCAATTTTAAAAATATAAACAATTATGTAAATTAAACTTGAAATTTCAATGTGAATAGTACCTTATTTTCCACAAAAACTAATAATTTAAGAAATTAAAAAAATGCAATTTCAAATTTAAATTAAAAAACACTCAATTTTTCAAGTGTATAGTATACACTTTCTAGGAAAATTGTTGCAATTTAAAAAATACAAAAAATTATCTAAATTAAGATAGAAAATTTAACGTGAATAATACAATGTTTTCAAAATATTAAATAATTTAAAAAATTTTAAAAATGAAGTTCCATTTTTAAATTAAAAAACACCATATTTTTAAGTGTATAGTACACGATTTCAAGAAAAATTGTGATAATTTTAGAAATATAAAAAATTATGTAAATATATCTAGAAATTTCAATGTGAATAGTACATTCTTTTCCAAATTATCTAATAATTTAATAAATATAAAATAGGAATTTGAATTTTTAAATTAAAAAACATTCAATTTTTCAAGTGTATAGTACATGATTCTTAAGTAAAATTTTTGCAATTTTACAAATATAAAAAATGATTTAAATAAAGCTAGAAACTTTAATGTGAATACTAAATGTTTTTTCAAAAAAATCAAAGAATTTAAGAAACTTAAAAAATTCATTTTCATTTTTAAATTAAAAAAACACTCAATTTATTAAGTGTATAGTATATGATTTCCAGGAAAATTATTGCAATTTTAAAAAATATAAAAAATTATGTGACTTAAGCTAGAAAAATTACATTGGTTTTCAAAAATATCTTATAATTTAAGAATTTTAAAAAATACATTTCATTTTTAAATTAAAAAACACTCAATTTTACAAGTGTATAGTACAAGATTTCTTGGTAAAATATTTGCAATTTTAAAAATATAAACAATTATGTATATTAAGCCAGAAACCTTAACTTTAATATTACATTGTTTTCAAAAAATAAGGTAACTTAAGAAATTTTAAAAAAAACATTTTCATTTTTAAATTAAAAAACGCCATCTTTTTCAAATATATAGTACATGATTTCAAGAAGAATTGTTGCAATTTTAAAATTATAAAAAATAAGTTAAATTAATATATAAGTTTTATTGTGAATAGTACGTTGTTTTCCAAAAAACTAATAATTTAAGAAATTATAAAAATGATTTTTTTTGTTAAATTTAGAAAAAGATCATAAGTTTTCAATTATATAGTACAGGATTTAGAGGCAAAATTTTTGCAACTTAAAAAATATAGAAAAACTATGTATATTAAGCTAAAAACTTTAACGTGAATCATACATTGTTTTAAAAAATAAAGCAATTTAAGAAATTTAGAATATGCATTTTCATTTTTAAATTAAAAACACTATCTTTTTATAGTACACGATTTCTGGAAAAATTATTGCAATTTTCAAAATATAAAAAATTATGTAAATTAATCTAGAAACTTCAACGTGAATAATACTAGTTTCCAAATATCTAATAATTTTAAAATTTTAAAAATGCATTTTCATTTATAAATTAACAAACATTCAATTTTTTATTTTTTAAGTGTATAATAGTACACGATTTCTAGGTAAGCTGTTGTTATTTTAAAAATATAAAAAATTATGTAAATTAACATAGAAACTTTAACATGAATAATACATTATCTTTAAAATCTTATAACTAATTTAAGATATTTAAAAAATTCATTTTTATTTTGAAATTAAAAAACACCATATATTGAGTACACAATTTCAGGAAAAATTGTTGCAATTTTAAAAATTTTCAAAATTATGTAAATTAATCTAGAAATTTCAATGTGAATAATAACTTGTTTTCCGAAAAATCTAATAATTTAAGAAATTTTAAAAATGCATTTTCATTTTTAAATTAAAAAATACTCAATTTTTTAAATGTATGGTATACAATTTCGAGGCTAAATTTTTCCAACATAAAAAGTATTAAAAACTATGTAAATTAAGTGTATAGTACACGATTTTAAGAAAAATTGTTGCAATTTTAAAAATATAAAAAAATTACTAACTTCAAAGTAAATAATACATTATTTTCAAAAAATCGTTCAATAATTTTGGTAATTTAATTTAATTTTTATTTCAATAAACACCATATTATTCAAATGAATAGTACAAGAATTCAACAAAAATAGTTGCAATTTTTAAAATATAAAAAATTACAAAATTTGGGCTAAAAACTTCAAAGTGAATAATACATAATTTTCAAAAAAGTTCAAAACATTTAGGTCATTTAAGAAATCCATTTTCATTCTTATTTTGAAAAATATCATATTATTCGAGTGTACAGTACTCGTTATCGAAAATAAATTGTTGCATTTTAAAAGTATAAAGGAAAAATTCATACTTTCGTCCTCTAACTTATTTTTTATTTTTGACTTCGCCCTCTATCTATTAAAAGTCTCAACTCGGTCCTTTAACTTTTTGTTTTATTTCAATTTTGTCTTTAATTTGTTAGCTCCGTTAAATGACTAATGGAAATGTTCAAAGTGACGTAGTTTTGAGGTAGGATTGACACAAAGACTTCGTCATTTTAAGGACGTTTTCATGACTGTCTATCAATTATTTAACAGAGTTAACTAAAAATGATGAAATTGAAACAAAATGAAAAGTTATTTGACCAATTTTAAACTTTTATTAGTTACCGAATGAAATCGAAAAACAAAAGTAAGTTAGAGGATGATAATACTAATTTGGCCAAATATAATCAATTATTTAAATTGAGCTAGAAACTTCAAAGTAAATAATACATTGTTTTCAAAACACTTTAAATAATTTAGGTATCTTGGAAAATGCATTTTCATTTTTATATTAAAAAATATCCAATTCTTCAAGTGTATTGTACATTAACTCTAAAAAAGTTGTTGCTATCTTTAAAATATAAAAAATTACAAAAATTGTAAATGCATATATCAAAGTGCAACATTTTTTTTAGAGATCGTGTACTATGTATTTGAATAATAAGATGTACCGAAAAAAATATTTTTTAAATTACCTAAATTATCTGAAAATTTTCTAACACAATTTATCATAACACTTTAAGTTTCTTACTCAATTTACTTAATATTTTAAATTTTTTAAATTGCAACAATTTTTTTTAGAGATTATGTACTATACTCTTGAAGAATATGATGTTTTTTATAACAAAAATGCAAACACGCCTTCGTAAATTACCTAAAGTATTTAAAGTTTTTTAAAACAATATATTATTCACTTCGAAGTTTCTATCTCAATTTAGATAAATTTTAATATTTTAAAATTGCAACAATTTTGTTTAGAGCTCGTGTACTATATATGTACCCTTGAAGAATAGTGTTTTTAGGAATAAAAACAAATACGTGTTTTTTAAAATACATAAATTATTTTTTAAAAAAAATAATGTATGATTCACTTTGAAGTTACTAGCTCAATTACTATGTACTTGAATAATAAGATGTTGTACCGAAAAAACAAAAACACATTTTTTAAATTACCTAAATTATCTTAAAATTTTCTAACACAATTTATCATAACACTTTAAGTTTCTTACTCAATTTACCTAATCTTTTAAATTTTTAAAATTGCAACAATTTTTTTTAGAGAGAACTATGAATATGTGAGAAGGTTGACCATACAACCATGCATTAAAATCTTCTCTCTCATCATAAATGCATGGTTGTATGGTCAAGATTCATGGTTCTCATGTTCTCACATGTTTAGAGTTCTCACTGGATACGTCCCCATATTTTGTAGAAGGAGTGCGTTAGTAAGCTACACCTTTTGGGTGTATTTTAAAAAATCTAGTTATAACTTATTAATGCACTCCTAGAACTTGCTAACGTACACTCACTTGTTTTTATAGAAAGTGTGCGTTATATATATATATATATATATATATATATATATATATATATATATATATATTAATAGCACACCCTAGTATTCAGCATTTTATTTGGGACACACATATTTACTAACATACAACAAATAAATTCCTAGATTAGAGTTAAAGGCACATAGCTAAATCAAAATTACACCCTACTTAAACTCTGAGTCAAAATTAAGATAATCTCATTATATTTACATAACTCTGGATTAGAGTAAAACCCTAATTTTATTAAAAAATCACAATAAACCTAACATAATTATAGTTATTATGAACTAAATCAGAATTAAGTACTAACTAAAACCTTGCATAAACCCTAAATCAAAATTAAGCTTTGATTAAACCCTAAACTAAATATAACCTAAACCCTAATCAAAGGGCACAAAATAAACCCTAACTACTTATAATTAACATGACCAAATTATAATAAACCAAAACTATATAAAAATTAAAACCCGGTAAGCAACAAAGAAAATTAAATAAAAATTAGAAACAATAACTGCGATGGTGCCTCGAAGAGGAATGTGGTGACCGGAGTTGTAGAAAAGTGGTGGCCGAATGAAAACAAATGAGAGATGAAAACAATGGTTGTTTGGTGGAAGGAGAAGAAGGGAATGGTGGTGGGCTGTTGGCGATAAAATGGCCGGTTGGTGGGGAGTGGTGTTTCGGCGACCGAAGAATGGGATGCCTAAGGTGAGGGTAACTGCTACGAAGACAAAGATAAAGGAATAGAGAAATGAGAAAGAAGACTTTTCGCGATGACTTTATAAAACAGTAGCGTCGGCTTAGACTCACACTATGGCATGCGTTAACTTTATACAATACAAACAAACTCAAAACACAATTAATCATTACTTAAAAAAAATGTAAAAAGCATCAATTGCACCTAGAACAAACTTTAGCTCTAAACTCAATGCTAATTTGACAGTGTTGGCCCCTTGCTCGACGTTATTATTCTCAAAGCTAATTTTCGTTGATGGCCAATTGTTCGCCAAACTGCCAATACTATCGGTCGCGGCTATTAGCATTGGATTCAAGCTATTTTTTTAGAATTGTATTTTCATTGTATTTAATTATTGTCATTCTAATTATACTTAAACATGTTATTATAATTGCATTAAAAATATCATACATCCAATCAACTAATAAATTTCTATCTCAATTTCGTCCTATCTCGGTAAACTCAATCATAAATCTAATTATGACCCATATTATGCATTCAAAATGCATGACACTAATTAGAAAATTTGCGACAGCATAACACCTAATATTCGAACATTTCCCAATTTATTTTGAAAAAAATTGACAACATAACCACTAAGATTAGACAATTCGAAAAATAAAATAACTCAAAAATAATCTTTTAGGAATTATACGATCATTAAAAGCAAATAACTAGCACCCTAGTGCTCATCATTTCATCATGGTCTTACCTATTGAACATTGCTCTCAACATACAAACACCAATCACAAACACAATAAATAAACTACCAGCACACAATAAGCGCCTTGGTATTTTTTATCAATGACTCACCTATCAACTAACAAACAACAAACATATGTATAAATATTAACAACACACACTAGTACTTAGCATTTCATCAGGATTACACATATTTACTAACATACAACAAGCGTCTTGGTATTTATCATCAAGATCTCACCTATTCACTAACAAACAACAAACATATGTATATATACATATATATAAATAGAGCACACCCTGGTTTTCAACATTTTATCAGGGTGACATATATTTACTAACATACAAATAAAATTAAATAGGAAATAGAAATAATAACTGTGGTGGTGGCTGGAGGAGGAGTGTGGTGATCGGAGTTGTAGAAAAGTGGTGGCCGCCAATTGGAAACAAAAGAGATTAGAAAACAATGGTTGTTTGGTGGAAGGAGAAGAGGGGCACGGTGGGGGGCTGGTTAGCGATAAAAATGGCCGGTGGGTGGGGAGTGGTGTTTTGGTGGCCGAAGAAGGGGACACCTAAGGTGAGGAAAATTGCTACGAAGAGACATATAAAGGAATAGGGAAATGAGGAAGAAGCGTTCTCGCAATGACTATATAAAATGGTAGCGTCGGCTAAGGCTCACACTATGGTGCGTTAACTTTATACTATACAAACAAACTCAAAACGCAAATAACTAATCATAACTAAAAACAAAAAATAGAAAGTAAAAAACATCAATTGCACCCGTAACAAACTTTAGCTCTAATCTCAACACTAATTTGACAGGGTCAACATTTTTACTAACATACAACAAATAAATTCCAAGATTAGAGTTACTGGAACATAGACTACTACTTAAAGTCACATAACCTAAATCAAAATTACACCCTACTTAAACTCTTGAGTCAAAAATAAGATACTCTAATTATATTTAGATAACACTAGATAAGAGTTAAACCGTAATTACATCCAAAAATCACAATCAACCTAAAACATTACTATTACTGTGAACTAAATAAGAATTATCAACTAACTAAAACCTAACCTAATTACACTAGCATAAACCCTAAATCAGAATTAAGCAATGATTAAACCATAAACCAAAATTAACATAAACCCTATTCAAAGATGGGCATGAAATAAACCCTAGCTACTTATAATTAACATGACCTAATTACGATTAATCAAAATTATATAAAAATTAAAACCTAACATACAACAAATAAAATTAAATAATAAATAGAAACAATAACTGTGGTGGAACCTGGATGAGGAGTGTGGTGACCAGAGTTGTAGAAAACCGATGGCCAAATGATAAAAAATGATAGAAGAAAACGATGATTGTTCGGTGGACGAAGAAGAGGGGCACGGTGGTGGGCCGATTGGCACTAAAAATGGCCAGCAGGTAGGGAGTAGTGTTTTGGCGGCTGAAGAAAGGGACTACTAAGGTGAGGGTAACCGCTACAGAGAGAGAGAAACAAGAATAGCAAAATGAGAAAAAAGAGTTCTCGCGATTACTCTAAAATGGTAGCGTCCTTCACGCTCGCACTATGGCTCACGTTAACTTTACACTATAGAAACAAACTCAAAACACAAATAACTAATAATAACTAATAACAAAAAATAGAATGTAAAAAGCATCAACTGGTCCTCGAACAAACTTTAGCTCTAAACTCAACGGTAATTAGATAATGTTTGCCCTGTGCCTGACGCTATTATTCTCTAATCTAATTTTTACCGTTGGCAACCTCTCCGCCAAACGGCCGATATTATCTTTCACGACTTTTAGCATTGCATTAAAACTATTTTTTAATAATTGTATTTTCATAATATTTAACAATTGTGATTCTAATCATACTTAAACATGTTATTATAATTGCATTAAAAAATATAATACATCCAATCCACTAATAAATCTCGAACTCAATTTCGTCCTATCTGGTTAATCTCTATCATAAATCTAATTACGATCCATATTCTACATTCAAAATGCATGACACTAATTTAGAAAATTTGCGACAACATTACTCCTAATAATAAAAAATTTCCCAATTTATTTTGGAAAAAAAACTGACAACATAACCTTTACGATATAGACAATTTGAAAAATAAAATCACCCAAAAATAATCTTTAACGAATCATATGATTAATAGAAAATAACTATCACCCTAGTACTAATCATTTTATCATGGTCTAACCTATTGAGCATTACTCTCCACATACAAACATCAATCACAAACACACTAATTAAAGTACTAGCACACAACTAGCGCCCTGGTAGTTTTCATCAAGATCTCACCTATCCACTAACAAACAACAAACATATGTATATATATTAATAGCACACCCAGAGGTATTTAGCAATTCATCAAGGTCAAACAAATTTACTAACATACGACAACCTGATTTTTATGTCCGCCGAACGGGTGATGTTATCCGTCACGGCTTTTAGCATTGGATTAAAGCTATTTTTTTTAATTGTATTTAATAATTGGGATTCTAATTATACTTAAACATGTTAATATAATTGCATTAAAAAATATAGATCAAATCCACTAATAAATCTCGATCTCAATCACGTCCTATTTGCTTAATCTCTACGATATAGACAATTCAAAAAAAGAAAATCACTCAAAAATAATCTTTCACGAATTATATGATTAAAAGAAAATAACTAGCACCCTAGTACTAGTCATTTGATATGGTCTCACCTACTGAGAATGGCTCTCCACATATGAACATCAATCACATACACACTAATTAAAATACCAGCACACAACAAACACCTTGGTATTTTTCATTAAGGTCTCACCTATCCACTAACAAACAACAAATATATGGCATATAGACTACTTAAAAGCACATAGCCTAAATCAAAATTACACCCTACTTAAACTCTCGGTCAAACTTAAGATATACTAATTATATTTACATAACCCTAGATTAGAGTTAACCCCTAATCACATCCAAAAATCACAATAAACCTAACATAATTACAATTACTATGAACTAAATTTAAATTATGAACTAATTAAAACATTACCTAGTTACACTTGCATAAACCCTAAATCAGAATTAAGTCGTGATTAAACCCTAAACCAAAATTAACCTAGACCCCATTCAGAGAGAGACACGAAATAAACCCTAGCTACTTATAATTAACATGACTTAATTACAATTAGACAAAACTACATAAAAATTAAAACCTAACACGCAACAAATAAAATTAAATAAGAAATAGAAACAATAACAATGTTGGAACCTGGCGTGAGGAGTGTGGTGATCGGAGTTGTAGAAAACTAGTTGTCGAAAGAAAACAAATGAGAGAAGAAAACAATGGTTGTTCGGTAGACGGAGAAGAGGGGCACAGTGGTGGGTTGATTGGGGCTAAAAATGGCGGATGGTTGGGGAGTGGTGCTTCGGTGGCCGAAGAAGGGGACGCCTAAGGTGAAGGTAACTGCTACGGAGAGAGAGAAAAAGGAATAGGAAAATGAGGAGGAAGAGTTCTCGCAATGACTATATAAAACGGTAGCGTCGCCTTGGGCTCGCGTTGTGGCCCGCGTTAACTTTATACTATACAAACAAACTCAACATAATTAACTAATCATATCTAGAATCAGAAAATAGAATGTAAAAAGAATCAATTGCACTTGCTAGAACAAACTTTAACTTTAATCTCAACGTTAATTAGATAGTATTTACCTAGTGTCAGATGCTATTATTCTCGAAGCTAATTTTTATCGTTGGCCAACTATCCGCCGACAGCTGATACTATCTGTCACGACTTTCAACATTGGATTAAATCTATTTTGTTTAGAATTGTTTTTTCCAGAGTATTTAATTATTGTGATTCTAATTATACTTAAACATGTTATTATAGTTGCACAAAAAAATATCATACATCTAATCCACTAATAAATCTCGATATCAACCCCGTACTATCTAGGTTCACTCTTTCATAAATCTAATTACGATCCATATTCTGCATTCAAAATGCACGACACTAATTTAGAAAATTTGTAACAGCATAAATCCTAATATTCGAACATTTCCCAATTTAAACAACTAAGATATAGACAATTCTAAAAATAAAATCACTCAAAAATAATACTTCACGAATTATATGATTAAAAGCAAATATCTAGCAACCTAGTACTCATCATTTCATCATGGTCTAACCTACTGAGTTCACATACAAACATCAATCACATACACACTAATTAAACTACCGGCACACAAAAAGCGCCTTGGTATTTTTCATTAACGTCTCACCTATCCACTAACAAACAACAAATATGTATATATATTAACAGCACGCATTTCATCAGGGTCACACATATTTACAAACAAACAACAAATAAATTCCTAAATTAGAGTCAAAGGCACATAGACTTTAAATAGACTACTTAAAGGCAGGCACATAGTCTAAATAAGAATTACACCCTACTTAAACTGAGTAAAAATTTAGATATTCTAATTATATTAATATAACCCTGGATTAGAGTTAAACCCTAATTACATCCAAAACAATCAACCAAACATAATTACAATTAATGTGAACTAAATCAGAATTATGAACTAACTAAAATCTAACCTAATTACACTTGGATAAACCCTAAATCAGAATTAAGTCATGATTAAACCCTAAACCAAAATTAACCTAGACCCCATTCATAGATAGACACGACATAAACTCTGGTAGTGGTTGGAGGAGGAGTGTGGTGGCCGAATGAAAACAAATGAGAGAAGAAAACAATGATTGTTCAGTGGAAGTAGAAGAAGAGCACGGTGGTGGGCTGGTTGGGGCTAAAAATAGCCGGTGGGTTGGGAGTGGTGTTTCGGTGGCCGAAAAAGGAGACGCCTAAGGTTAGAGTAACTGCTACGAAGAGAACGATAAAGGAATAGGGAAATGAGGAAGAAGAGTTCTCGCGATGACTATATAAAACGATAGCGTCTGCTTAGACTCACATTGTGGCCCTCGTTAACTTTATAATATACAAACAAACTCAAAACACAATTAACTAATCATATCTAAAAACAAAAGATAGAATGTAAAAAAAATCAATTGCACCTGGAACAAACTTTAGCTTTAAACTCAACGCTAATTAGATAGTGTTTGCCCCGTGCCCGTCACTATTATTCTCGAAGCTAATTCTTAATGTTGGCCAACTGTCTGCCGAACGGCTAATACCATCTCTTGCGGCTCTTAGCGTTCGATTAAAGCTATTTTTTAAGAATTGTATTTTCGTTGTATTTAATTATTGAGATTTTAATTATACTTAAACATGTTATTATAATTGCATTAAAAATATCATCATCCAATCCACTAATAAATCTCGACCGCAATCTCGTCCTATCTGGGTAACCTCTATCATAAATCTAATTATGATCCACATTCTGCATTGAAAATGCATGACATTATTTTAGAAAATTTGTGACACCATAACTCCTAATATTCGAGAATTTCCCAATTTATTTTGAAAAAAAAAATCGATTACATAACCACTAAGATATAGACAATTCGAAAAATAAAATCACTCAAAAATAATATTTCACGAATTATATGATTAAAAGCAAATAACTAACACCCTCGTACTCATCATTTCATCATGGTCTCACCTATTGAGCATTGCTCTCCACATACGAACATCGATCACATACACACTAATTAAACTTTCAGCACACAACAAGCGCCTTGATATTTTTCATCAAGGTCTCACTTATCCACTAACAAACTACAAACATATGTATATATATTAACAGGACACCCAGGTATTGAGGAATTCATCAAGGTGACACAAATTTACTAACATACAACAAATAAATTCCTAGATTAGTGTTAAAGGCACATAGCCTAAATCAAAATTACACTCTACTTAAACGCAATCAAAATTAAGATATTCTAATTATATTTACATAACCCTAGATTAGAGTTAAATCCTAATTACATTAAAAAATTACAATCAACCTAAGATATTTACAATTACTGTGAACTAAATCAGAATTATGAACTAACTAAAACCTAACCTAATAACTCTTGAAAAAACCCTAAATCAGAATTATGAACTAACTAAAACCTAACCTAATAACTCTTGAATAAACCCTAAATCAGAATTAAGCCATGATTAAACCCTAGACCCTATTCAAAGATAGGCACGAAATAAACCCCAGCTATATATAATTAACTTGACCTAATTACCATTAACCAAAACTATGTTCAAATTAAAACCTAACAAGCTACTAATAAAATTAAATAAGAAATAGAAAAAATAACTGTGGTGGTAACCAGTGGAGTGTGGTGACCGGAGTTGTAGAAAGGTGGTGGCAAAATGAAAACAAATGAGAGAAGAAAACAATGGTTTTTTTGGTGGAAGGAGAAGAGGGGCTCAGTGGTGGGCTGGTAGGCGCTAAAAATGGCCAGTGGGTGGCAAGAGGTGTTTCGGTGGTTGAAGAAGGGGACGCCTAAGTTGAGGGTAACCGCTACAAAGAAAGAGAATAAGGAATAGGAAAATGAGGAAAAAGAGTTCTTGTGATGACTATATAAAACAATAGCGTCGGCTTAGGCTCGTGCTATGACACGCGTTAACTTTATACTATATAAACAATCTCAAAACACAATTAACTAATCATATCTAAATACAAAAAATAGAATGTAAAAAAAAAAAACCAAGTATACCTGGAACAAACTTCAGCTTTAAACACAGAATTGATGTACCAAGCACGAAGAAAAATTTCCCTACAACAATGGCGATTATAAACATGTTAGAAATGATATATAATTCCCCATAACGAATATATACTACCATTTAAAATATGCAAACAACATTACTATGAAAAAAAGTATGTTAAAAGAACAAAATTTAAAACCAAACTCACCTAAAACCATCGTCCTTCATTTCAATTGATCAAATTGAGTATTGTCCTGCCCCTCATGCTAGTCCATCATGACTAGATACACGATTTCATTTTTTGAGAGATCAAGTGGCGAAGGAGAAGATACAACTAGTACACTGCAAAGTACAAGAAGCTGATATACTTACCAAAGCACTGAAAGGAGAGGTTTAAAATTATCAGACATACTTGGTGTTGTGAGTTTAGTGAACCTGAATTACGGAGGGTTATGTTATATGTATGTTGTTAATTCAGGTTCATAATATGTTAGTTATTTAGAAAGCTGTTAGAGTCACGTGCTTATTGTTGTAGTCTATAACTGAGTTTTAAAAACTCATTAATGAGCTAATGCAACCTATTGTACCATTGCCACACTCTAATTTTGCATTCTTCTTCTCAATTCTCTTAACTCTCTCAAGCTTCCAATAGTATATAAGTAAGAAGATAAGTAAACTCTTGAGTCTAAAGGATGAGCTGGGAAATCCTTACCCATATATGGTGCCCACTGCCCAACATCAAGTCCATATCTACAAAAGATAAAAGAACTGGTGTCATAGAGGTATTTAATCCATGGAAAATCCAAAAGCATAATACATATAGGCTTTTGCCTTTGGTATTACAAGCAATGTTCTGAACCTGAAACTGGAAACTTTTAAGATGTAAGAGAAATCCACACTATTAAGACATCACGACTTTAAACTTTTAAACTTGGCCACTTTAAAAACAAAATCCAGCTTAATCATCACTACAAGGCTCAATAATAATCTGCAATAGAAATAAAAAAAAAACGTACAACATCCAATTAAGTTTAACTAAATCTCTGAGTTCATAAAACCAGAAAACATGATTTTTTTTTATCAGCAAAATAATATATTTGATATATTTATAAAAGGAGAGAATATACATTGTGTGAGCACCAGAAGTGCTGTTTGCTTGCTACTCTCTACGTAAAGTCAAAAAAGAATCCCTTTTGGGCGTCCCTTTCATAGTTCTTCCCGGCAGCAGATAACATATGTCAGGAAACAGGGGAAAGAAAAAGGGAAAAGTACAAATAAAACAAAAAAAATGTATCTGAAGAAGGAAATGTAAGATTGGGTCACTCCCAGATTGTAAGACAGAATGATTTTATACCATCCTCCCCAACCAGCAGTAAGCACAGGGAGCATGGGTAGAATCATTTGATTGGGATGAGGCACAACCTTGCATTTGTAAACCATTCAAAAAAAAACATGATGTTGTTACATCCCTAGAAACTTGAGTTGATAGTAATCGGCATAAGAATAGATTAATACTATAGCGAAACAAAAACCTTCCCTGTGAAAATTTCAAATCGAACATGGATACAAAGAAGCATCTTATTTTGATAGGGTAAAACCTGTAATACTATCTCATGATTGTGTTACCACGTCATCAAAGAGTGTGCCTATGATAATAACTACCTGAAGGGTAAAAGTCTTATAATGATGTGCCAACACATGATTAGATGATGGTGTAAAACTTTACACATTGACAGTGAATTAACACTGAACTGTACAGAGTAAATGTATGTTAATGTAATAATTACCAAAAGGAACTATGTACAAAATGAACGACATGGCAACATGAAAATAAGGCTGGCTTGGCTACTCACTCTCCTTAATACACTTGCTGATAAGTTAACAAGCTCATCATTTTATTTTAAAATATAATTTAGAGAAAACCCCAAGTCCTCAAAACTTACTTGCATGCATCAACACGTCAATCATTCGAACATTTTGGTCTGAGAATTAGTCCCCGGAAAAGTTTACACGGTTACCGTAATACTCTTCCAAGGATTTTATCACCAAATAAGTTCTTGAAAATTTAACGAGCCACCAAATAAATCCCTTACATATCCTTTTTGTCACAAATTTAGTCATCCATAAGGACAAATGCGGTGAAAATTAATATTTTTTAGGGACTAATTTGGTGATAAACTTTATAGGCTGATGTTTAGATCTTCAAAGGCTAAATTCGTGACCAAAATGTTCAGAAGACTAAGGCAGTGACGCTAGTAACTTCAAATTACCAAAATTGACGGTTTTAACTAAAATAAATACGGTATGTATATGACAAACCATTGAAAGAAATGGCTTACCATGAAGCATCTGAATTTTGACCTTCTGGATCCGAAGACCTTGAAATCTGCTTGGGAAAAAGACAATCACTTAAAGCACCCAATTTACAGAGTTCTTCTATTGCTCTCAGACAACCATCTCTTTTCGAAGCTTCCATAGACAACTACGGCGTACCACCAATTTGATCTATTGTAACATTGGAAGTAAAACAAATTTGGCTTCGAGTCAAAGTACCTGAAAAGATAGATTATCTCACTTTAAACATATCATTTGTATTTTATTTCCATGAAACTCCTTAGTTGAAAATATATTTTGGAACAAACAAACGTCCAAATTTAAATAAGCTCATACTCGTCAAGTGTAAGCTTTGAGCAATACTGGTGCAGCAATGAGATACTATATCCAGATAATATGAATCAACCTTGAATATTCTTACCTTGGGGTTGATGTGTGTCCTCAATGGATGTTTGAAAGGTAATTTCCATATTTATTCGGTATTCATCTTTCTCAAAACCATCAATTATGTCTAGTTCCTTCGTATTGCCTCTGCGATAACAAGATCTCAAAGATAACCAAGTTGATGGATTTGCATATATTACTTTTAAAGTCTACTAAAGGTAATGGTACCTATCCACCAAAAAAGCATATTTGGACTGAGGCATACATGCATATTCAATTTAAAGTAAAAAATCTCTGCAATATTACATATAAATTTTTGTATGCTCACATACACATATGGGTTCTGTGTGTATCTATCCATAATACAGCAAAAAATATTATTCTTCCTAGAGAATCAATCCTATACATACTGATACTAATTATTGGTCCAATGTTATGTTAAAACTCTCATCTCATATTATGACTTTAAGAAATTTAATAGGTTAAATTATAAAATATTTAGCTAAGAAGAACATTTCTTCATCTCTTATTATGACTTTAAGATAATACTAATACTAATTATTGGTCCAATGTTATGTTAAAACTCTCACACACATAAAAGTCAACACCCTTAACAAATAATTAAATAGAGCATATAATTACAAACAAAAATATCAACTTCAAATTGTACATAGGACCAAAGAAATTCAAAAGATGAGACCAAGATTTGTTACAAAAATTCACAAAAGAGAAATTTATCCACGAACAAAACTATATTGTCATTTCAACAGAATTACAAAAAAACATCTTTTACGGGAATAAAGAAAAGAAAAACAAAGAAATGTTCGAAAGTTAACTGTGAGTTGTCTTGATTATTTCAGATATAAGTCTTAGACATTAATAACTTCTGATTAACTTATTAACTATATATCATTATGATAGAAAAGAACATATAAAGTTGGTTATAGAAACCATGAATGGTAAAGGGAGTTACGATAAAATCGTAAGCTTAGAATAGATAAGAACATCCATATGTAATCAATCATAACAATGTGCATTGAAAACCCCGTAGGGCAAAAAACCTAGTGAAGGTAAAGAACACGTCATTCTTTAATTGCAATTGGATACTATCTCATTAAAAACCTTGCCAGGAAAAATCCAATTGGATAAAAAAGCCATGACAAAGAAAAAAAGAGTGTAGTACATATTTTACATGAATAATTACAATGTGAATGCTGGTATATATTCCAAACTTAGGATTTCATCGTAACTCTCTTCCCATTCACACCTTTCATAACTATCTTTCTAGATTTCTCTGTTATTAATATATAATATATATAGTTATTAAGTTTTAATAATACATAGTCAATAAGTTATGAATAATAATAATTGATAACTTATTAATAGTATATAATTAATAAGTTATAAATAAATATTAATTAATAACATATAGATAATAAATAATAATATCACTTATTAACCATATAGAGTTGTCTTGATTATTTCAGATATAAGTCTTAGTCACTAATAACTTCTAATTAACTTACTAACTATATATCATTATGATAGAAAAACATATAAAGTTAGTTATAGAAACCATGAATGGTAAATGGAGTTAGGATGAAATCGTAAGCTTAGAGTAGATACGAACATCCATATGTAATCAATCATAACAATGTGCATTAATTTGAACATGGCTCATTAAATCCTTACTAGAGAAAACCCCGTAGGGCAAAAAACCTAGTGAAGGTAACACATCATTCTTTAATTGCAATTGGATACTACCTCATCAAAAACCTTGCCAAGGGAAAATCCAATTGGATAAAAAAACCATGACAAAGAAAAAGAGTGTAGTACATATTTTACATGAATAATTACAATGTGAATGCAGGTATATATTCCAAACTTAGGATTTCATCCTAACTCTCTTCCCATTCACACATTTCATAACTATCTTTCTAGATTTCTCTGTTATTAATACATAATATATATAGTTATTAAGTTTTAATAATACCTAGTCGATAAGTTATTATTAAATAATAAGTTATAAATAATATATAGTTAATAAGTTATGAATAATAATAGTTGATAACTTATTAATAGTATATAATTAACAACTTATAAATAAATATTAATTAATAACATATAGATAATAAATAATAATATCACTTATTAACTATATAGAGTTGTCATGATTAATTCAGATATAAGTCTTAGTCATTAATAACTTCTAATTAACTTATTAGCTATATATCATTATGATAGAAGAACATATAAAGTTAGTTATAGAAACCATGAATGGTAAAGGGAGTTAGATGAAATCGTAAGCTTAGAATAGATACGAACATCCATATGTAATCAATCATAACAATGTGCATTAATTTAGAACGTGGCTTATTAAATCCTTACTAGAGAAAACCCCGTAGGGCAAAAAACCTAGTGAAGGTAAAGAACACATCATTCTTTATTTGCAATTGGATACTACCTCATCAGAAACCTTGCCAGGAAAAATCCAATTGGATAAAAAAACCATGACAAAGAAAAAGAGTGTAGTACATATTTTACATGAATAATTACAATGTGAATACCAGTATATATTCCAAACTTAAGATTTCATCCTAACTCTCTTCTCATTCACACATTTCATAACTATCTTTCTAGATTTCTCTGTTATTAATACATAATATATATAGTTATTAAGTTTTAATAATACCTAGTCGATAAGTTATTATTAAATAATAAGTTATAAATAATATATAGTTAATAAGTTATGAATAATAATAGTTGATAACTTATTAATAGTATATAATTAACAACTTATAAATAAATATTAATTAATAACATATAGATAATAAATAATAATATCACTTATTAACTATATAGAGTTGTCATGATTAATTCAGATATAAGTCTTAGTCATTAATAACTTCTAATTAACTTATTAGCTATATATCATTATGATAGAAGAACATATAAAGTTAGTTATAGAAACCATGAATGGTAAAGGGAGTTACGATGAAATCGTAAGCTTAGAATAGATACGAACATCCATATGTAATTAATCATAACAATGTGCATTAATTTAGAACGTGGCTTATTAAATCCTTACTAGAGAAAACCCCGTAGGGCAAAAAACCTAGTGAAGGTAAAGAACACATCATTCTTTATTTGCAATTGGATACTACCTCATCAGAAACCTTGCCAGGAAAAATCCAATTGGATAAAAAAACCATGACAAAGAAAAAGAGTGTAGTACATATTTTACATGAATAATTACAATGTGAATGCCAGTATATATTCAAACTTAAGATTTCATCCTAACTCTCTTCCCATTCACACCTTTCATAACTATCTTTCTAGATTTCTTCTCTGTTATTAATATATAATATATATAGTTATTAAGTTTTAATAATATGTTGTCAATCAGTTATTATTAAATAATAAGTTATAAATAATATATAGTTAATAAGTTATGAATAATAATAGTTGATAACTTATTAATAGTATATAATTAACAACTTATAAATAAATATTAATTAATAACATATAGATAATAAATAATAATATCACTTACACAGCTCTACAAAACCACTTACACATAAAACATTTAGTTGGTAAGACACCTGAAGTTCTGACCATTTTTCTCGAACAAACAAACAATTGTGCCACCCCTACCCCAAACAAGTAAAAAAGAAAAAAAATAAAAAATATAAAGAAATGGTATAAGCGCATTAAAAAACACAAACACAAATCTAGAATTCTGTTTTTTGCAACCCACATCAAAAATGAAGAAACTTTACTAATCAGAGCAATAACAATAAATCACACCATGCAAATTTTCGAATAAAAAATTAAGTTACAAAGAAACTCACAAATTAAATTAGAAAAGAAAAGAATGTCAAAGTGAAAGCAATACACCTTTCCGATGCTTCTTGGAGATCTCTCTGGAGTGTTTCTATTTGGACTCTCTCTGAGCCCCCAATCCGTCTTTGCTCAGACTGGAAACTACTGCCGGTCTTGGCAAGGTCCTCGGCCAAAGTAGCATTTCAAATAACAAGATCCTGAGTTCATGATAACAAAAAAGAATCACCAAATCAGACACATACCATCATACCAAGACTAGTCAAATAAAACGTTGTGTGTTGATATTTGTAACAGGGCACAAGCTCCTACAGTTCTATAGACTTCCTTTTGTAATTAATGGGCCCAATGAATCACATTCAAAGGATAAACATGTAAAAATAATTATCAATATAAGGTTTTGTTAGTCCATAACGAATTAAATGTGAGTATGTGACTAAATAAATCAACAAATGTGTAAGCTAGCACGGTAAACACTTGGAAAGAATGTTTTATGTTATCTTATCAAGCACAAATCTCATCCTCATTTTAACCAAAAGATAATGCCAGTTAAAAACCACACGATTAAATGATGTGAAATTTGCTCTTTTGAAAAGCATGTGAATAAAGAATAAAGTGGATGCATAGATTGTGTAACTCAAATCCACTCCAAGTTCAACACGATGCATCATAAGTGTCAAAACACAGTTACTTACATTACTAAAGTGTCAAAACACATCAAAACTCAGTCACGTAATCAAGTTATACATTGTGTTATCAAGTAGTTTTGTCCACTCCATTTTCACTTCCTCAATCTGGTTTTCCTCATAACTTCCTCCAATGTATTCCTCATATTTTTTGCTTTATTTTTGTTCACTAAGATCCCTATTTTGTTCAAAGATACCATGCACTATTTCTATTTTAATTTAATTTTAATTGTCAAGCAAATTTCCTCAATTATTAGACACATGCATAACTAGCATTAAAGAAATTGCAATAAAGTGTGAATGCATATGCTATTAATCTATTATACTGTAATAAATATAGCACATTATGTTATTATTGGATATCATTCCAGTTGCAAGAGAAATTATAGAGAACGAGAACAATTTACACGCACCATTAACCGACAACAACCAATTTGATAAATTCACTAACCTGGATAAGAGCTTGAATTTCCCTTCTTAACCAACTTTGAAGCCACTGGTTTGGTTGACAGGGACCAAAGAACACAAAGACACCACTATTGAGAAAGAACTTTGTTGCATGAAAGGTGGTAGAAAACTTTGTTCAGTGTAATAGCTTTGTAATCTATATGTGTGAGCTCTTGATAGGATGAAACTGCAGACACAAATAGAAGAGGAAAGGATATAAAATAATTCTTAAAAGGAAAGAATGGTACCACCTAACAAGTTTTACAATTTTGAACAGACGGGATACTTATTTCTAATAATGAACAAAATTTAAAATTACTGTAACTTAATTCCTACAAAATAAGGATTACATTTCTTCAACCTTAAATTATATATAAGGCTGTCATAATTTTAACCATTGCAAGAGAAAAGGGTAAAAAAATAAAAAGGGAGTGGGTCAGAGTATGAAACTTGGGAAGTCATTAAATTTTGTGAAAATAATAGCGAAACAAAGGCTGCAATGAAATGATTACCAAGATTAAAAATTTAAAATTAAATTAAAAAGAGAGAGAAATAGAGAGTGGTGTGGGTACCCATGTTGGAACCACGAGTCACAACGGAATTCTTCTTTGTGTCAAGCATCAATGCCTTATTGTGCTGTATGTTCTGGGAATTAAGAAAAGGACAGACAAATAAAGCCAGGTAAATTAAGTAATTAAATACAATAATATTAATATACTACTACTATAAGATTAAAAAAGTTGACATAATTAGAGCATTGGAACAGGGGAAGATTCTTGTATAAAGGGACTAGTGTCGCCCAATACTAATCATTATATTTATTCCCTTTTCTTTTTTTCTTTTTTATTTTTTCTCCCTAGAGAGGTGCATTGCATTGCATAGAATACCATACGTACTGTACAGGTGAAAAAGCTTAACCTCAATTGAAAGAGGAAGAGAAAGAGAGAATGAATGAATGAATATAGCAAATTGTTAAAGAGTAAACCACATACTTGCCAAAAATAACATAAAAGTCTAACGAGAACTTTTGGAAGCAGAGAACTAACATATATAGGGAAAATTTAAAAAAAAAAAGAAGAAAAAAAAACATGCTGCATACTGACCGAAGAGAATGAATGAACTTTGTATGACTCCAAAATCAAGATAATTCACAGAGATATAAAAGCCAGCAACATCCTATTGGAATATATGTTGTTTAAATATCACATTTTAGTTTGGCCAGCAACAGAGTATTCAGACAGCTTAGTTACAGTGGTCAGTTGCATATCCTTGGTTTTCTTATTCTGATTAATGTTCAACTGTAGACAAGATTAAGTACTAATCAAGACAAAGTAAGAAATTACTTCTTCAAACTAAACCGAATCAAACACACAGGAAGTAGTGGTAAGGTAAGGTAAGGTACACGCTAATGATCAAACATTTTCGCTAATTGAGCCAACTGGATTGGGCTGGTGTTAAGGTTTCTAAACTACAAACCTCATTACTCACTACCATTGTACTAAAGAAATAAATTGGTGCTAACAAAACAGTAATGTTTCCTGCAGTGTACCATATCATAGAGAAGCATCATATCAACAGATAAGCTTGGCATTACTCACAGGAACTAGTGTTTAAATTCTCCATTTGCAAGCTGACAAAGCTTATTGTAGTTGACCATATCTGCCAACAAGGGGTAACAAAATCAGCAACTGAAGCATCATATACTTGGAAATTTCATTAAAAAAAATCATAAGAAATAAAAAACTAGTCCATGTACTCCAAAGATCATAGTTCATATATGATAACAAATCTCAGATTGTGAAGGAAAAACAATACCGATTGCATCACCAAAATTGATCCAAGTCTCTGCACGAATGGACTTATCACGGTAAACAACACCAATAACTCAAGTGACCCATTTTACCCTCCCAATGCAGTTGATTCATAATAGCATACTATGTGCGGGTCATATATAACTACTGGTCATACATGTATTACAGTTTGCATAACAGATTAAAAATTGAGTTGTGAGGAAACTGTGTGAAAGGCATGCTTGTTGTTTTGGTTTTTGGGAAGGTGTTATTGTCAAATTAAATCTGACATGTAACAATGTCCACTAACTATTAAAGCAAGGTTCTCGCTATCTATAGAAAGTGTAATTGGAATTTGAATTTCAGGTAAGATGTTCCTGTTATGTCTATTATCTGATCTCTATCTATCTTCTTAATTCCCAAATGAACAAGAAAGCAATTCAATCTGACACATGATACAAAAGTGCTCCCAAAGCCAAACACAGGGACTACAACTACAAAGTCTCACTGACCAAAATAAAACAAAAGTGCTCCCAAAGCCAAACACAAAACCAACGAGCACCAATATCAAACCACCATACAACACAGCAACACCATCCCATTGGAAAAAGGCCAAAGCAATAACAGACCAACCTAAACACAAAAGCAACCAGCAAAAACCAGACTCCTACCCAAAATTACATAACATAATTGAACAAATAGAAAAAATAGGTTAATTACACACTTGAGACAAATTAAGTTTAGCGAGAATTAGATTCAAGAAGGAAACCAACTCTGAATAAGTTTAGCAAGAATCAAACCAGAATCTATATTTTAGAAGGAATCCATCACAAGATGGCTGAGAGGAGTACCTGTGCGAGAGCGAAATGCACATCGAAAGGAGATGCAATGCAGAAGGGTAAGAGGTGGCTGAGAAGAAACAGCAAGAAGGTGGAGCAGAAGGGTGTTGCGAGAAGAAGGGTTTGCAAGAAACGAACAATAGCTCAAACAAGCGAATCGGAATCCCTTCGACGAACTCGATCGGATTAGCATCGCCTCCCAGATCACCAGTTGCAATCGCTCAAGTTCTGGGTTCAGACCTCCAATGTCTGTGGTTACTCCAAATTCAGAGAAGAATCAATTGTTGCCAGGTATTCATTTACCACCTTGCTGCTTGGTCATTCGTCAACCATCCTCCACCTTGCTCTGGCTATGGCTAATTGATTGAGCTTTGACAAATTATATGCGTCTTTCTTTTCTTAGTTCTATGAAATTTGTTCTTAGTTTGCCATTTTTTTTATTGTTCATTACTGTTCTCTAAGAGATGGATGGTAAACTCCCCGCATAAATCAAAGTGTTTCAGATTCAAGAGACAAATTTAAGGATTTGGACAGCACATTGAAAACCAAGAAACGTACTGACTTCGTGGGTTTTGTCAGCTTACGGAAAACTGTGGTTAATTTAAGAAAGAAAATAATTAATTGATTAAATAAATAAAATCAATTTGTAAATAATTTACCACGTCATTCGTGGACTTTTCACGGAAATCATTTCGTGTGAAATAGCATTGCTGTTTTATTTTTTTTTGGCTATTTACTTTTCTGTTTTTAAGTATAAAACTCTGAACATCAATTTCATAATTGTGATTTCATTTTTTTTCAAATAATTTTTTTAAAAATGTTAAATTAGAATTGGTTTCTCAAATTTTATTTTTTAATTTTATAGAATATTTTTGAATTATCAAAGTTATTTTTTTGACACTGTTAAAAAATGGTATATTATTATAGTCAAAATTTAGTTCTAAAAATGTTATTTTGGTATATTTTTATAACTTAAAAAATTGTACATACTTATAAATATAAATAGTTTAATTTTTTAAATTTTTATGTAAATAATTTTATAATAAACTTAAATAAATATTTTATTATAATTTAAAATAAAATTTATAAAATTTTAGAGTTTGTCATAATTTATTTTTTGTGAGGGAATTGCGAGACATAATTCATTCACAAAATAATAAAATTATAACAAATTCTTGTTGTGACGACGTTGGGCGGGATAGATGCATAGCTAAATTTCAATTTATTTTTAGTCTCAATAGCAAGGGAATTGCTAGAAGAAATTCCCTCGCTAATTAATTAAATTATTACTCCTTCCGTTCCTTATTATAAGATCCTGAAAAGGACATCACATAGATTAAGAAAAGCACTCACACCAAAAAATCCTATTGAAATTTTAAAATGTTATAATAATTTTCCAGTATTACCCTCACATACATTAAATGAATTATAGGAACTCACATGAGTTGATACCAATAAATAAAGGCAAAATTGGGAAAACATAACAAATGCTTTTAATTTTTTTGGCCAGGATCTTATAAAAAGGAACATTGATTCTTTTGTTTAGGATCTTATAATAAGGAACTGAGGTAGTATAAACTAATTTTGCGACGAAATTGTGAGAGGTTGATCCGTAGCTAAACATCAATTTATTCTTTTGTAGCGTTTGTGAGGAAATTTTGAGGAATAAATCGATTGTTAATTGTCTATTGAATTTTAAAAAAAAACGCAAGGGATTAGTGAGGGTTTAAATTCGCTCGCAAAATTCCGTTGCTAACTCCTTAAAACACTAGAAAAACACCCAAACCCCTAAAACCCAAGAAACCCCAAAGTTAACATAATATATAATTAGTCTGATATATATAGGTATTAATTACAAGTAAACTATTTTTTTTAACATAATCATGAAGAGAATAACTGCAATAAAAAGCAAAATAATTTATTGATAACAAATTAAAGGTTATATTACTCGTATCAAAGTAATTAAGGCTCTGGGAAAAAAATACTAACATGATGTTCCTTTATGAGATAGAGTTAGTAAAACAGTTATAATGGCATATACTAATGTCCCAATCCTAGCAATGTGCCTTTATAGCCAAACAATCGGGAAGACATGAACAATCACAATGAAACTTACTACTTGCTCTCTATATACTTATTTTCCTTTTACATCGAAAGCATACATTTTATTTGTGTCAAAGAGAAATGTTAAACTATAGTATTAAATTAGAAGCAACCATACAAGCCCATGCAAATGATAATGTCTAATGACATGTTTTGAACAATTAACAATTAATTAATTTGTGCAAAGAACATATCCCATCAGAAAGTCAATACCCATTATGTCATACAAAGAAGCTGTAATTTCCTTCTAGACAAGTCACAAAAGCAAACAAGCTAATAATCTGGAAAAAAGAAAAAGAAAGAAAGCAAATGAACATTTCTAAAGAAAGAAAGAAAGGTAACTGAGAAGATCATAGCATGAGTTATGAGTAAACATTGATTATAGAAAAACAAATCAAAGAAAATTCCCCTAAATTAGAAATACAAAAATACAATCTCTAGAATACAACTATATTCTTTAAGTGTATAGCATAAAATTTTTAAAAAAATTTATGCAATTAAAAAAAAACAAACAAAACTATGTAAATTGAGCAAGAAGTTTCAAAGTGAATAAAACATTATTTTCAAACAAAAACTTCAAACGATTTAAGTAATTTAAAAACCAATTTTTTTGTTTTTAAATCGAAGAACACCGTATTCTTCAAAAAAATTTAAAAATATAAAAAAATTATCTAGAACTTTGAAAGTGAATAACATATTGTTTTAAAAAAGAATCAACTAATTTAATTAATTTAAAAAAATACATTTTCATATTTAAATCAAAAAATGTCACATTATTTAATTGTATAGTACACGATCTCTAAAATAATTGTTCTAATTTTTAAAATATAAAAAATTAAGTAAGTTGAGCTAGAAACTTTAAAGTGAATAACACATTGTTTTCATAATACTTCAAAATAATTTGGGTAATTTAAAAATGCATTTTATTTTTTAATCGAAAAATACAGTATTCTTCAAAGTTAATAACATATTGTTTTCATAATACTTTGAATAAATTAAGTAATTTAAAACATGTGTTTTGATTTTTAAATAAAATGTGTCATATTCTTCAAGCATATAGTATATTTAAAGCGATTGTTTAAATATAAAAAAATAATGCAAATTGAGGTAGAAGCTTCAAAGCGATTGTTTTCAATAAACTTCAAATAATTTAAGTAATTTAAAAAAAAATTATTTTTAAATCGAAAAATATCATATTCTTCAAGTGTATAGTACATGGTCTTTAAAAAAATTGAAGCAATTTAAAAATATAAAAAATTATGTAAATTGTGATAAAAGGTTTATAAAGTGAATAACACATTATTTTTCAAAAACCTTCAAATGATTAAAGTAATTTAAAAAATGCATTATACTTTTAAATTTAAAAACACCATATTCTTCAAGTAGTACAAGATCTCTAAAAAATTGTTGCAATTTTTTAAAAAATAAAAATTATGTAAATTGAGCTACAACATTTAGAGTGAATAACTCATTGGTTTAAAAGAAAACTTTAAATAATTTAATTAATTTAAAAAACGAGTTTTGGTTTTTTAATTGAAAAATACCGTATTCTTTAAGTGTATAGTTAAGGATCTCTAAAAAAATTGATGCAATTTTAAAAAATATAAGAAAATTATGTAAATTGAGCTTGAACCTTCAAATTGAATAACACATTATTTTTTAAAACCTTCAAGTTTTTAAGTAAATTAAAAATGTGTATTGATTTTAAAATCAACAAATGCCGAATTTTTCAACTGTTATAGTACACGATGTCTAAAAATGTTGATACAATTTTAAAAATATAAAAAACTATATAAATTGAGTTATAACCTTGAAAGTGAATAACACGTTGTTTTCAAAAAAATTCAAATAATTTAAGAAATTCAAAGAATGTGTTTTGATTTTTGAATCGAAAAAATGCCATATGCTTAATACATGATGTCTAAATTTTATTTTATTTTATTTTATTTTTAGATTTTAAAACAATTAAAAATTAGGTACATTGAGTTCAATAAATTATAAATTAAGATAGAACTTTAACATGAATAATACAATGTTTTCAAAAAATTAAATAATTTAAGAAATTAAAAAAATGAATCTTTATTTTTAAATTAAAAAATACCATGTTTTTTCAAGTGTATAGTTTAACATTTCAAGAAAAATTATTGCAATTTTAAAGATATACAAAATTATGTAAATAAATCTAGAATTTCAATGTGAATAGTACATTCTTTTCCAAAAGATCTAATCATTTAAATAAGGATATTGAATTTTTAAATTAAAAACACTACATTTTTCAAGTGTAAAGTACACGCTTTCTAGGTAAAATTGTTGAGATTTTAAGAATATAAAAATTATGTAAATTAACCTGAAAATTTCAATGTGAATAGTACATTGTTTTTAAAAAAATCTAACAATTTAAGAAATTTTAAAAAGGCATTTTCATTTTTAAATTAAAAAACACAATCTTTTTCCAGCGTATAGTACACGATTTCAAAGAAAAATTGATATAGTTTTCAAAATACAAAAAAACATGTAAATTAATCTGGAAATTTCAATGCGAATAGTAATTTGTTTTCAAAAAATTCTAATAATTTAAGAAATTTTAAAAATGTATTTTAATTTTTAAATAAAAAAAATTCAATTTTTTAAGTGCATAGTACACGATTTCGAGGCAAAATTTTTAAAACTTAAAAAATATAATAACACTATGTAAATTAAGCTAGAAACTTTAAGGTGAATAATACACTATTTTCAAAAAATAAAGTGATTTCAGAAATACAAAAAATGCATTTTCATTTTTAAATTAAAAAATTCCATCTTTTTTAAGTGTATAGTACACGATTTAAAGAAAAATTGTTACAATTTAAAAGTATAAAAATTATATAAATTAAACTAGATATATCAATGTGAATAATACATTGGTTTCCAAAAATTCTAATAATTTCAGAAATTTTAAAAATGCAAATTTGTTTTTAAATTAAAAAACACTCAATTTTTGAACTGTATAGTATACGCTTTTTAGGAAAATTGTTGTAATTTTTAAAATATAAAAAATTATGTAAATTAAGATAGAAAATTTAACATGAATAATACAATATTTTCAAATAATTAAATAATTTAAGAAATGCATCTTTATTTTTAAATTAAAAAATACCATCTTTTCAAGTGTATAGTTTAACATTTCAAGAAAAATTGTTGTAATTTTAAAGATATAAAAAATTATGCAAATAAATATAGAATTTCAATGTGAATAGTACATTCTTTTCCAAAAGATCTAATAATTTAAAATAGGATATTGAATTTTTAAATTAAAAAACACATTTTTCAAATGTAAAGTACACGATTTCTAGGTAATATTGTGGAGATTTTAATAATACAAAAAATATGTAAATTAACCTGAAAATTTCAATGTGAATAGTACATTATTTTTAAAAAAATCAAAATATTTAAGAAATTTTAAAAAGACATTTTCATTTTTAAATTAAAAAACACAATCTTTTTCAACCGTATAGTACACGATTTCATAAAAAATTGATATAGTTTTTAAAATATAAACAAACATGTAAATTAATCTGGAAATTTCAATGCGAATAGTACGTTGTTTTCAAAATATTCTAATAATTTAAAAAAATTTAAAAATGTATTTTAATTTTTATATTAAAAAAACTCAATTTTTTAAGTGCATAATACACGATTTCGAGACAAAACTTTTAAAACTTAAAAAATATAACAACACTATGTAAATTAAGCTAGAAAATTTAACGTGAATAATTCACTATTTTCAAAAAATAAAGTGATTTCAGAAATATAAAAAATTCATTTTCATTTTTAAATAAAAAACACCAACTTTTTCAAGTGCATAGTACACGGTTCCTACGATAATTGTTGCAATTTTAAAAATATTAAAAAATTTGTAAATTAATCTAGAAAGTTCAATGTGAATAAAATATTTTTTTTAAAAAATCAAACAATTTAAAAATGATTTTTAATTAATAAATTAAAAAATACTCAATTTTTCACGGGTATAGTACACGGTTCCTAGGATAATTGTTACAATTTTAAAAATATAAAAAAAAATTCTAAATTAATCTAGAAAGTTCAACGTGAATCACACATTTTTTTCAAAGAAAATCAAACAATATAAAAAAATTTTAAAATGCTTTTTAATTAATAAATTAAAAAACACACAAATTTCAACTGTATAGTACACGGTTCCTAGGATAATTGTTGCAATTTTAAAATTATAAAAAAATGTAAATTAATCTAGAAAGTTCAATGTCAATAACACATTATTTTTTAAAAAATCAAACAATTTTAAAAAAATTAAAGATTATTATTAATTAATAAATTCAAAAACACTCCTTCTTTCAAGTGTATAGTACACGATTTCTAGAAAAATTGCTGTAGTTTTAAAAATATAAAAAAATTATATAAATTAATCTAACAACTTTAACGTGAATAATAAATTGTTTTAAAAAATATAAATAATTTAAAAAATTCATTTTGATATTTAAATAAAAAAAACCTTCTTTTTCAAGTGTATAGTACACGGTTCCAAAGATAGTTGTTGCAATTTAAAAAATACAAAAAAAATTGTAAATTAAGCTAGAAAGTTCAATGTGAAAAACACATTGTTTTGAAAAAAATAAAACAATTTAAAAAATTTTGAAAATGCCTTTTAATTAATAAATTCAAAAACACTCAATTTTTCAAAGTGTGTAGTACACGATTTCTAGGAAAATTGTTGCAATTTTAAAAATATAAAAATTATTTAAATCAAGAAAGCAAGTTTAAGGTGAATAATACATTGTTTTCATAAAGATAAATAATTTAAGAAATTTAAAAAATGCATTTTCATTTTAAATTAAAAAACACCTTCTTTTTCAAGTGTATAGTACACAATTCCTAGGATAATTGTTGCAATTTTTAAAATATAAAAAAAATATTAAATTAAGCTTGAAAGTTCAATGTGAATAACACATTGTTTTCAAAAAAATAAAACAATTTAAAAAATTTTGAAAATGCTTTTTAATTAATAAATTCAAAACCACTCAAATTTTCAAGTGTATACTAAACGATTTCTAGGAAAATTGTTACAATTTTAAAAGTATAAAAAATTATTTAAGTCAAGCTAAAAAGTTTAACGTGAATAATACATTGTTTATAAAAAAAATAAATAATTTAAGAAATTTAAAAATTGCATTTTCATTTTAAATTAAAAAACACCATCTTTTTGAAGTGCATAATACACGGTTCCTAGGATAATTGTTGCAATTATAAAAATATAAAAAAATTTGTAATTTAAGCTAGAAAGTTCAATGTGAACAACATATTGTTTTCAAAAAAATCAAACAATTTAAAAAATTTTGAAAATTCTTTTTAATTAATAAATTAAAAAACACTCAATTTTTCAAGTGTATAGTAGACGATTTCTAGGAAAAATTTTGCAATTTAAAAATTATAAAATTATTTAAATAAAGCTAGCAAGTTTAACGTGAACAATAAATTGATTTTAAAAAGATAAATAATTTAAGAAATTTAAAACATATATTTTCATTTTAAATTAAAAAACACCATCTTTTTCAAGTGCATAGTACACGGTTTCTAGGATAATTGTTGTAATTTTAAAAATATAAAAAAAAATTGTAAATTAATCTAGAAAGTTCAATGTGAATCACACATTGTTTTCAAAGAAAATCAAACAATATAAAAAAATTTTAAAATGCTTTTTAATTAATAAATTAAAAAACACACAAATTTCAACTGTATAGTACACGGTTCCTAGGATAATTGTTGCAATTTTAAAATTATATAAAAATGTAAATTAATCTAGAAAGTTCAATGTCAATAACACATTTTTTTTTAAAAATCAAACAATTTAAAAAAAATTTAAAATTATTATTAATTAATAAATTCAAAAACACTCCGTCTTTTAGTACACGATTTCTAGGAAAATTGCTGCAGTTTTAAAAATATAAAAAAATTATATAAATTAATCTAGAAACTTTAACGTGAATAATAAATTGTTTTAAAAAATATAAATAATTTAAAAAATTCATTTTGATATTTAAATAAAAAAACACCTTCTTTTTCAAGTGTATAGTACACTGTTCCTAGGATAATTGTTGCAATTTAAAAAATATAAAAAAAGTTGTAAATTAAGCTAGAAAGTTCAATGTGAATAACACATTGTTTTCAAAAAAATCAAACAAGTTAAAAAAATTTGAAAATGCCTTTTAATTAACAAATTCGAAAACACTCAATTTTTCAAGTGTAAAGTACACGATTTCTAGGAAAA
Source organism: Cyamopsis tetragonoloba (assembly GCA_037177725.1). Taxonomy (NCBI): domain Eukaryota; kingdom Viridiplantae; phylum Streptophyta; class Magnoliopsida; order Fabales; family Fabaceae; genus Cyamopsis; species Cyamopsis tetragonoloba. The sequence goes on along the minus strand of CM074122.1, from coordinate 60,451,243 downwards.
TTGTTGCAATTTTAAAAATATAAAAAATTATTTAAATCAAGAAAGCCAGTTTAATGTGAATAATACATTGTTTTCATAAAGATAAATAATTTAAGAAATTTAAAAAATGCATTTTCATTTTAAATTAAAAAACACCTTCTTTTTCAAGTGTATAGTACACAATTCCCAAGATAATTGTTGCAATTTTTAAAATATAAAAAAAATATTAAATTAAGCTTGAAAGTTCAATGTGAATAACACATTGTTTTCAAAAAAATAAAACAATTTAAAAAATTTTGAAAATGCTTTTTAATTAATAAATTCAAAAACACTCAAATTTTCAAGTGTATAGTAAACGATTTCTAGGAAAATTGTTGCAATTTTAAAAATATAAAAAATTATTTAAGTCAAGCTAAAAAGTTTAACGTGAATAATACATTGTTTATAAAAAAAATAAATAATTTAAGAAATTTAAAAATTTCATTTTCATTTTAAATTAAAAAACACCATCTTTTTGAAGTGCATAGTACACGGTTCCTAGGATAATTGTTGCAATTATAAAAATATAAAAAAATTTGTAATTTAAACTAGAAAGTTCAATGTGAATAACACATTGTTTAAAAAAAATCAAACAATTTAAAAAATTTTGAAAATTCTTTTTAATTAATAAATTAAAAAACACTCAATTTTTCAAGTGTATAGTAGACGAAATCTAAGAAAAATTATGCAATTTAAAAATTATAAAATTATTTAAATAAAGCTAGCAAGTTTAACGTGAATAATAAATTGTTTTCAAAAAGATAATTAATTTAAGAAATTTAAAACATATATTTTCATTTTAAATTAAAAAACACCACCTTTTTCAAGTGCATAGTACACGGTTCCTAGGATAATTGTTGCAATTTTAAAGGTATTAAAAAATTTATAAATTAATCTAGAATGTTCAATGTGAATAAAATATTGTTTTTTAAAAATGATTTTTAATTAATAAATTAAAAAATACCCAATTTTACAAGGGTATAGTACACGGTTCCTAGAATAATTGTTGCAATTTTAAAAATATAAAAAAAAATTATAAATTAATCTAGAAAGTTCAATATGAATCACACATTGTTTTCAAAGAAAATCAAACAATATAAAAAAATTTTAAAATGCTTTTTAATTAATAAATTAAAAAACACACAAATTTCAAGTACACGGTTCCTAGGATAATTGTTGCAATTTTAAAATTATAAAAAATGTAAATTAATCTAGAAAGTTCAATGTCAATAACACATTATTTTTTAAAAAATCAAACAATTTTGAAAAAATTTAAGATTATTATTAATTAATAAATTCAAAAACACTCCTTCTTTCTATAGTACACGATTTCTAGAAAAATTGCTGCAGTTTTAAAAATATAAAAAAATTATATAAATTAATCTAGTAACTTTAACGTAAATAATAAATTGTTTTAAAAAATATAAATAATTTAAAAAATTCATTTTGATATTTAAATAAAAAAACACTTTCTTTTTCAAGTGTATAGTACACGGTTCCTAGGATAATTGTTGCAATTTAAAAAATATAAAAAAAGTTGTAAATTAAGCTAGAAAGTTCAATGTGAATAACACATTGTTTTCAAAAAAATCAAATAAGTTAAAAAAAATTGAAAATGCCTTTTAATTAATAAATTCAAAAACACTCAATTTTTCAAGTGTAACGTAGACGATTTCTAGGAAAATTGTTGCAATTTTTAAAATATAAAAAATTATTTAAATCAAGAAAGCAATTTTAATGTGAATAATACATTGTTTTCATAAAGATAAATAATTTAAGAAATTTAAAAAATGCATTTTCATTTTAAATTAAAAAACACCTTCTTTTTCAAGTGTATAGTACACAATTCACAGGATAATTGTTGCAATTTTTAAAATAAAAAAAATATTAAATTAAGCTTGAAAGTTCAATGTGAATAACACATTGTTTTCAAAAAAATAAAAAAATTAAAAAATTTTGAAAACGCTTTTTAATTAGTAAATTCAAAAACACTCAAATTTTCCAGTGTATAGTAAACGATTTCTAGGAAAATTGTTGCAATTTTAAAAATATAAAAATTATTTAAGTCAAGCTAAAAAGTTTAACGTGAATAATAATTGTTTATAAAAAAAAATTTAAGAAATTTAAAAATTGCATTTTCATTTTAAATTAAAAACACCATCTTTTTGAAGTGCATAGTACATGGTTCCTAGGATAATTGTTGCAATTAAAAAAATATAAAAAAATTTGTAATTTAAGCTAGAAATTTCAATGTGAATAACACATTGTTTTCAAAAAAATAAACAATTTAAAAAATCTTGAAAATTCTTTTTAATTAATAAATTCAAACACACTCAATTTTTCAAATGTATAGTACACGATTTCTAGGAAAAATTTTGCAATTTAAAAATTATAAAATTATTTAAATAAAGCTAGCAAGTTTAACGTGAATAATCAATTGTTTTCAAAAAGATAAATAATTTAAGAAATTTAAAACATATATTTTCATTTTAAATTAAAAAACACCATCTTTTTCAAGTGCATAGTACATGGTTCCTAGGATAATTGTTGCAATTTTAAAAATATTAAAAAATTTATAAATTAATCTAGAATGTTCAATGTGAATAAAATATTGTTTTTTAAAAATGATTTTTAATTAATAAATTAAAAAATACCCAATTTTACAAGGGTATAGTACACGGTTCCTAGAATAATTGTTGCAATTTTAAAAATATAAAAAAAAATTATAAATTAATCTAGAAAGTTCAATGTGAATCACACATTGTTTTCAAAGAAAATCAAACAATATAAAAAAATTTTAAAATGCTTTTTAATTAATAAATTAAAAAACACACAAATTTCAACTGTATAGTACACGGTTCCTAGGATAATTGTTGCAATTTTAAAATTATAAAAAATGTAAATTAATCTAGAAAGTTCAATGTCAATAACACATTATTTTTTAAAAAATCAAACAATTTTGAAAAAATTTAAGATTATTATTAATTAATAAATTCAAAAACACTCCTTCTTTCTATAGTACACGATTTCTAGAAAAATTGCTGCAGTTTTAAAAATATAAAAAAATTATATAAATTAATCTAGCAACTTTAACATGAATAATAAATTGTTTTAAAAAATATAAATAATTTAAAAAATTCATTTTGATATTTAAATTAAAAAAAAACCTTCTTTTTCAATAGTACAGGGTTCCTAGGATAATTGTTACAATTTAAAAAATTTTGAAAATGCATTTTAGTTAATAAATTCAAAAACACTCAATTTTTCAAGTGTAAAGTACACAATTTCTAGGAAAATTGTTGTAATTTTAAAAATATAAAAAATTATTTAAATCAAGAAAGCAAGTTTAAGGTGAATAATACATTGCAAGATAAATAATTTAAGAAATTTAAAAAATTATTTGCATTTTAAATTAAAAGTACCCTCTTTTTTAAGTGTATAGTACAGGGTTCCTAGGATAATTGTTACAATTTAAAAAATATAAAAAAATTAGAAAATTAATCTAGAATGTTAATGTTAATAAAAAAAAATTTTTTAAAATTCAAACAATTTAAAAAAAATTTAAAAATTCTTTTTTATTAATAAATTAAAAAACACTTAATTTTTCAAGTGTATAGGACACGATTACAAGAAAAATTGTTTCAATTTTAAAAACATAAAAATTATCTAAATTAAGCTAGCAAGTTTAATGTGAATAGTACATTGTTTTCAAAACTATAAATAATTTAAGAAATTTAAAATACTCAATTTAATTTTTTAATTAAAAGACACCATTTTTTTTCAAGTGTATAGTACACGATTCCTAGGATAATTGTTGCAACTTTAAAATCATAAATAAAATACAAATTAATCTTGAGAGTTCAATGAGAATAACACATTGTTTTAAAAAAAAATCAAACAATTTAAAAATATTTTAAAATTCTTTTTAATTAATAAATTAAAAAACACTCCATTTTTCAAGTGTATAGTACACGATTTCTAGGAAAATTGTTGCAATTTTAAAACAATAAAAATTATTTAAATCAAGCTAGCAAGTTTTACGTGAATAATAAATTGTTTTTAAAAATATAAATAATTTAAGAAATTTAAAAAATGCATTTTCATTTTAAATTAAAAAACACCATCTTTTTCAAGTGCATAATACACGGTTCTAAGGATAATTGTTGCAATTTTAAAAATATTAAAAAATTTGTAAAATAATCCAGATAGTTCAATGTGAATAAAATATTGTTTTTTTTAAAATCAAACAATTTAAAAATAATTTTTAATTAATAAATTAAAAAACACTCAATTTTTCAAGTGTATGGTACACGGTTCGTAGGATAATTGTTGCAATTTTAAAAATATAAAAAATTGTAAAATAATCTAGAAAGTTCAATGTGAATCACACATTGTTTTCAAAAAAAAACCAAACAATTTAAAATAATTTTTAATTAATAAATTAAAAAACACTCAATTTTTTAAGCGTATAGTACACGATTTCTTGGAAAATTGTTGCAATTTTAAAAATATAAAGAATTATCTAAATTAAGCTAACAAGTTTAACATGAACAATACATTATTTTCAAAAAGAAAAACAAGTTAAGAAATTTAAAAAATGCATTTTAATTAATAAATTAAAAAACACTGAATTTTTCAAGTGTATTGTACATGGTTCCTAGGATAATTGTTGCAATTTTAAAAATATAAAAAATTGCAAATTAATCTAGAAACTTCAATGTGAATAACACATTGTTTTCAATAAGATACTTTAAGAAATTTAAAAACTTCATTTTCCATTTAAATTAAAAAATACAATCTTCTTCAAGTGTAGTACACGGTTCCTAGAATAATTGTTGCGATTTTAAAAATATTAAAAAATTGTAAATTAACCTAGAAAGTTAAATGTGAATAAAACATTGTTTTTCAAAAATCAAACAATTTAAAAAAATTTTAAAAATTCTTTTTAATTAAAAAATTAAAAAATAATTAATTTTTCAAGTGTATAACACACAATTTCTAGGAAATTTTTTACAATTTTAAAAACATAAAAATTGTTTAAAGTAAGCTCGCGAGTTTAACGTGAATAATACATTGTTTTCAAAAATATAAATTATTTAAGAAATTTAAAAAATGCATTTTAATTTTTAAAATAAAAAATACCATTTTTTCAAGTGCATAGTACACAGTTCCTAGGATAATTGTTGCAATTTTAAAAACATAAAAAAATTTAAATTAATGTAGAGAGTTCAATGTGAATAACACATTGTTTTCAAAAAAATCAAACAATTTAAAAAATTTTGAAAATGCATTTTAATTAATAAATTAAAAAACACTCAATTTTTTAAGTGTATAGTACAAGTTTTCAGAGAAAATTGTTGTAATTTTAAAAATATAAATTATCTAAATTAAGCTAGCCAGTATAACATGAATAATACATTGTTTTCAAAAAGATAAATAATTTAAGAAATTTAAAAAATTCAATTTCATTTTAAATTAAACATCATCTTTTTCAAGTGCATAGTACACGGTTCCTAGGATAATTGTTGCAATTTTAAAAATATTAAAAAATTTAAATTAAGCTAGAAAGTTCATTGTGAATAAAACTATGTTTTTTAAAAATTAAACAATTTAAAAATTATTTTTAATTAATAAATTAAAAAACACTCAATTTTTAAGTGTATAGTACACGATTTGTAGGAAAGTTGTTCCAATATTAAAAATATTAAAATTATGTAAATTAAGCTAGCAAGTTTAACATGAATAATTCATTTTTTCAATTTAAATAATTTAAGAAACTTTAAAAATGCATTTTTATTTTTAAATTAAAAAACACTATCTTTTACAAGTTCATAGTACACGGTTCCTAGGATAATTGTTGCAATTTTAAAAATATAAAAAAATTATAAATTAAGCTAGAAAGTTCAATGTGAATAACACATTGTTTTCAAAAAAATCAAACAATTTTAAAAGTGCTCTTTTATTAAAAATTCAAAAACACTCAATTTTTCAAATGTACAGTACACGATTTCTAGGAAAATTGTTGCAATTTTAAAAATGTAAAAAATAATGTAAATTAAGCTAACATGTTTAACGTGAATAATACATTATTTTCAAAAAGAAAAAGATTTTAAGATATTTAAAAAATGCATTTTAATTAATAAATTAAAAAATACTCAATTTTTCAAGTGTATAGTACACGGTTCCTAGGATAATTGTTGATATTTTAAAAATATAAAAAAATTGTAAATTAATCTACAAAGTTCAATGTGAATCACACATTGTTTTCAAAAAAATCAAACAATTTAAAAAAATTTTAAAATGCTTTTTAATTAAAAAATTAAAAAACACTCAAATTTCAAGTGTATAGTACACGGTTCCTAGGATAATTGTTGATATTTTAAAAATATAAAAAATTGTAAATTAATCTAGAAAGTAAAATGTCAATAACACATTGTTTTTTAAAAAATCAAAGAATTTAAAAAAATTTAAAATTCTTATTAATTAATAAATTCAAAAGCACTCAGTCTTTGAAGTGTATAGTACACGATTTTTAGGAAAATTGTTGCAGTTTTAAAAATATAAAAAAATTATATAAATTAATCTAGCAACTTTAACGTGAATAATAATTTTTTTTAAAAAATATAAATAATTTAAAAAACTCATTTTGATATTTAAATTAAAAAAACACCTTCTTTCTCAAGTGTATAGTACACAGTTCCAAGGATAATTGTTGCAATTTAAAAAATATAAAAAAAAATTGTAAATTAAACTAGAAAGTTAGATGTGAATAACACATTGTTTTCAAAAAAATCAAACAATTTAAAAAATTTTGAAAATGCTTTTTATTTAATAAATTTAAAAACACTCAATTTTTCAAGTGTGTAGTACACGATTTCTAGAAATATTGTTATAATTTTAAAAATATAAAAAATTAGTTAAATCAAGATAGCAAGTTTAAAGTGAATAATACATTGTTTTCAAAAAGATAAATAAAAAGTGAATAATACATTGTTTTCAAAAAAATCAAAGAAATTTAAAAAATTGAATTCCATTTTAAATTAATAAGTACCTTCTTTTTCAAGTGTATAGTATCGGGTTCCTAGGATAATTGTTGCAATTTAAAAAATATAAAAAATTATAAAATTAATCTAGAATGTTCAATGTTAATAAAACAATGTTTTTTAAAAATCAAACAATTTAAAAAATTTTAAAAATTCTTTTTAATTAAAAAATTAAAAAACAATTAATTTTCAAGTGTATAACACAATTTCTAGGATAATTTTTGCAATTTTCAAAACATAAAAATTATTTAAAGTAAGCTAGCCAGTTTAAGGTGAATAATACATTATTTTCAAAAATATAAATTATTTAAGAAATTTAAAAAATGCATTTTAACTTTTAAAATAAAAATACCATTTTTTTCAAGTGCATAGTACACAGTTCCTAGGATAATTGTTGCAAATTTAAAAACATAAAAATATGGAAATTAATCGAGAGAGTTCAATGTGAATAACACATTATTTTCATAAAAATCAAAAAATTTAAAAAATTTTGAAAATGCTTTTTAATTAATAAATTAACAAACAGACAATTTTTCAAGTGTATAGTACACGTTTTCATAGAAAATTGTTGCAATTTTAAAAATATAAATTATGTAAATTAAGCTAGCCATTTTAACATGAATAATACATTGTTTTCAAAAAGTTAAATAATTTAGTAAATTTAAAAAATGCATTTTCATTTTAAATTAAAAAACACCATATTTTTCAAGTGCATAGTACACGGTTCCTAGGATAATTGTTGCAATTTTAAAAATATAAAATAAATTTAAATTAAGCTAGAAAGTTCAATGTGAATAAAACTATGTTTTTTAAAAATCAAACAATTTAAAAATGACTTTTAATTAATAAATTAAAAAACACTCAATTTTTTAATTGTGTAGTACACGGTTCCTAGGATAATTGTTGCAATTTTAAAAATATAAAATAATTTAAATTAATCTAGAAAGTTCAATGCAAATAACACATTTTTTTCAAAAAAAAAATCATATATTTTAAAATATTTTTAAAATGCTTATTAATTAATAGATTAAAAAACACTCAATTTTTTAAGTGTATAGTACACGACTTCTAGGAAAGTTGTTGCAGTTTTAAAAATATAAAATTATGTAAATTAAGCTAGCAAGTTTAACTTGAATAATTCATTTTTTCAAAAAGTTAAATAATTTAAGAAACTTTAAAAATTCATTTTTCTTTTTAAATTAAAAAACACCATCTTTTTCAAGTTCATAGTACACGGTTCTTAGGATAATTGTTGCAATTTTAAAAATATAAAAAAAACTATAAATTAAGCTAGAAAGTTCAACGTGAATAACACATTTTTTCAAAAAAATAAAACAATTTTAAAAAGTTTTAAAATGCTTTTTTATTAAAAATTCAAAAACACTCAATTTTTGTATAATACACGATTTCTAGGAAATTTGTTGCAATTTTAAAAATATAAAAAATAACGTAAATTAAGCTAACACGTTGAAGGTGAATAATACATTGTTTTCAAAAAGTAAAAGATTTTAAGATATTTAAAAAATGCATTTCAATTAATAAATTAAAAAATACTCAATTTTTCAACTGTATAGTACACAATTGCTAGGATAACTATTGCAAATTTAAAAATATTAAAAAAATTTTAAATTAATCTAGAAAGTTCAATGTAAATAAAACATTGTTTGTTAAAAATCAAACAATTTAAAAATTCTTTTTAATTAATAAATTAAAAAACACTCAATTTTTCAAGTGTATATATAGTACAACATTTCTAGGAAAATTGTGGAAATTTTAAAAATATAAAAAAATTATATAAAATAAGCTAGCAATTTTAACGTGAATAATATATTGATGTAAAAAATATAAATAATTTTAAAAATCCATTTTCATATTTAAATTAAAAAACATCCTTTTTTTCAAGAGTAATATAGTACACACTACCTAGGATAATTGTTTAAATTTTAAAAATATGAAAAAAATTGTAAATTAATTTAGAAAGTCAATATGAATAAAACATTGTTTTTTAAAAATAAAAAAATTTTAAAAAAATTAAAAATTCTTTTTTATTAATAAATTAAAAAACACTCTATTTTTCAAGTGTATTATTTTCTATGAAAATTTTTGTAATTTTAAAAATATAAAAAAATTATATAAATTAAGCTAGCACTTTAACGTGAATAATACATTGTTATAAAAAACATAAATAATTAAAAAAAATTATTTTCATTTTTAAATTAAAAAACACCCTTTTTTCAAGTGTATAGTACACGTTTCCTAGGATAATTGTTTATATTTGAAAAATATGAAAAAAATATTAAATTAATCTATAAGTTCAATGTCAATAAGACATTGTTTTCAGAAAAATCAAACATGTTATAAAATTTTGAAAATTATTTTTAATTAATAAATTAAAAAACACTTAATTTTTCAAGTGTATAGGACACGATTTCTAGGATAATTGTTGAAATTGTAAAAATATAAAAAATTGAAAATTAATCTAGAAGCTTCAATGTGAATAACACGTTATTTTCGAAAAAATCAAATAATTTAAAAAATTTTGAAAATTCTTTTTAATTAATAAATTAAAAAACACTCAATTTTTCAAGTGATAGTATACTATTTCTGGGAAAATTGTTGCAATACTAAAAATATAAAAAATTATGTAAATTAAGCTAGCAATTTTAACATGAATAATACATTGTTTTCAAAAAGATAAATAATTTAAGAAATTTAAAAAATTCATTTTCATTTTAAATTAAAAAATACAATCTTTATCAAGAGCATAGTACACGGTTCCTAGGATTATTGTTGCAATATTAAAAATATTAAAAAATTTGTAAATTAATCTAAAATGTTAAATGTTAATAAAACATTGTTTTTTAAAAATCAAATAATTTAAAAAAAATTTAAAATTCTTTTTAATGATAAAATTAAAAAACAATTCATTTTTCAAGTGTATAATACACGATATCTAGGAAAATTTTTGCAATTTTAAAAACATAAAAAATATTTAAATCATAGCTATCAAGTTTAACGTGAATAATAAATTATTTTCAAAAAGATAAATAATTTAATAAATTTAAAATATACATTTTCATTTTAAATTAAAAAACACCATCTTTTACAAGTGCATAGTACACGGTCCCTAGGATAATTGTTGTAATTTTAAAAATATAAAAAAAAATTTAAATTAAGATAGAAAGTTCAATGTAAATAAAACTATTTTTTTTATAAAACAAACAATTTAAAAATGACTTTTAATTAATAAATTAAAAAACACTCCATTTTTCAATTGTATAGTACACGGTTCCTAGGATAATTGTTGCAATTTTAAAAATATAAAAAATTTTAAATTAATCTAGAAAGTTCAATGCGAATAACACATTTTTTTCAAAAAAAATCAAATATTTTAAAATATTTTTAAGATTCTTATTAATTAATAAATTAAAAAACACTCAATTTTTTAAGTGTATAGTACACGATTTCTAGGAAAGTTGTTGCAGTTTTACAAATATAAAATTATGTAAATTTAGCTAGCAAGTTTAACATGAATAATTCATTTTTTCAAAAAGTTAAATAATTTAAGCAACTTTAAAAATGCATTTTTTATTTTGAAATTAAAAAACACCATCTTTTTCAAGTTCATAGTACACGGTTCCTAGGATAAATGTTGCAATTTTAAAAATATTAAAAAAATTTTAAATTAAGCTAAAAAGTTCAACGTGAATAACACATTGTTTTCAAAAAAATCAAACAATTTAAAAAAGTTTTAAAATGCTTTTTTATTAAAAATTCAAAAACACTCAATTTTTGTATAATACACGATTTCTAGGAAATTTGTTGCAATTTTAAAAATATAAAAAATAATGTAAATTAAGCTAACACATTTAACGTGAATAATACATTGTTATCAAAAAGAAAAAGATTTTAAGATATTTAAAAAATGCATTTCAATTAATAAATTAAAAAATACTCAATTTTTCAAGTGTATAGTACATGGTTCCTAGGATAACTGTTGCAATTTTAAAAATATTAAAAAAATTTTAAATTAATCAAGAAAGTTCAATGTAAATAAAACATTGTTTGTTAAAAATCAAACAATTTAAAATTAATTTTTAATTGATAAATTAAAAAACACTTAATTTTTCAATTGTATAATATAGGGTTGCTAGGATAATTGTTGCAATTTTAAAAATATAAAAAAATTTTAAATTAATCTTGAAAGTTCAATGCGAATAAGACATTGTATTAAAAAAAATCAAACAATTTAAAATATTTTTAAAATGCTTTTTAATTAATAAATTCAAAAACACTCAATTGTTCAACTGTATATAGTACACGATTTCTAGGAAAATTGTTACAATTTTAAAAATATCAAAAATTATTTAAATCAAGCTAGCACGTTTAACGTGAATAATAAATTGTTTTCAAAAAGATAAATAGTTTAAGAAATTTAAAAAATGAATTTTCAATTTAAATTAAAAAACACCATTTTTTCAAGTGCATACTACACGGTTCCTTGGATAATTGTTGTAATTTTAAAAATATAAAAAAATTGTAAATTAAGCTAGAAAGTTAAATATGAATAACACATTGATTTCAAAAAAATGTAACAATTTAAAAAATTTGGAAAATGATTTTTAATTAATTAATTCAAAAACACTCAGTTTTTTAAGTTATAGTACACGATTCTAGGATAATTGTTGCAATTTTAAAACTATAAAATTATTTAAATAAAGCTAGCAAGTTTAACGTGAAAAATAAAGTGTTTTCAAAAAGATAAATAATTTAATAAATTTAAAAAATACATTTTCATTTTAAATTAAAAAACATTATCTTTTTCAAGTGCATAGTACACGGTTCCTAGCATAATTGTTGCAATTTTTAAAATATTAAAAAAATTGTAAATTAATCTAGAAAGTTCAATGTGAATAAAATATTATTTTTTAAAAATCCAACAATTTAAAAATTATTTTTACATAGTAAATTTAGAAACACTCTATTTTTCAAATGTACAGTGCACGGTTCCTAGAATAATTGTTGCAATTTTAAAAATATAAAAAATTGTAAATTAATCTAGAAAGTTGAATGTGAATCACACATTGTTTTAAAAAAAATCAAACAATTTAAAAAAATTTTAAAATGCTTTTTAATTAACAAATTAAAAAACACTCAATTTTCAAGTTTATAGTACACGGTTCCAAGGATAATTGTTGCAATTTTAAAAATATAAAAATTGTAAATTAATCTAGAAAGTTCAATGTCAATAACACATTGTTTTCTAAAAAATCAGACAATTTAAAAAAAATTAAAATGGTTTTTAATTAATAAATTCAAAAGCACTCAGTCTTTCAAGTATATAATACACGATTTCTAGGAAAATTATTGCATTTTTATAAATATAAAAAAAATTATATAAATTAATCTAGAACCTTTGACGTGAATAATATTTTTTTTTAAAATATATAAATAATTTAAAAAATTCATTTTGATATTTAAATTAAAAAAACACAATCTTTTTCAAGTTCATAATACACGGTTCCAAAGATAATTGTTGCAATGTTAAAAATATAATAAAATTGTAAATTAATCTAGAAAGTTCAATGTGAATAACACATTGTTTTAAAAAAATCAAACAATTTAAAAAATTTTGAAAATTCTTTTTAATTAATAAATTCAAAAACACTCAATTTTTCAAGTGTATAGTACACGATTTCTAGAAAAATTGTTGCAATTTTAAAAATATAAAAAATTATTTAAATCAAGCTAGCAATTTTAACGTGAATAATAAATTATTTTAAAAAATATAAATATTTTAAGAAATTTAAAAAATTCATTTTTATTTTAAATTAAAAAACACCATCTTTTTCAAGTGCATAGTACACGGTTGCTAGGATAACTGTTACAATTATAAAAATATTACAAGATTTTTAAATTAATCTAGAAAGCTCAATGTGAATAACACATTGTTTTAAAAAAATCAAACAATTTAAAAAATTATGAAAATTCTTTTTAATTAATAAATTCAAAAACACTCAATTTTTTAAGTGTATAGTAGACGATTTCTAGGATAATTATTGCAATTTTAAAAATATTAAAAAATTTGTAAATTAATCTAAAAAGTTAAATGTGAATAAAACATTGTTTTTTAAAAATCAAATAATTTAAAAAATTTAAAATATTCTTTTTAATTAAAAAATTTAAAAACAATTAATTTTTCAAGTGTATAACACACCATTTTTAGGACAATTTTTGCAATTTTAAAAACATAAAAATTATTTAAATTAAGCTAGCAAATTTAAGGTGAATAATATATTGTTTTCAAAAAGAGAAATAATTTAATAAACTTAAAAATGCATTTTCATTTTAAATTATAAAACACCATTTTTTCAAGTACATACTACACGGTTCCTAGAATAATTGTTGCAATTTTAAAAATATAAAAATTGTAAATTAATCTAGAAAGTTCAATGTCAATTACACATTGTTTTATAAAAAAATCAAACAATTTAAAAAACTTTAAAATGCTTTTTAATTAATAAATTAAAAAACACTCAAATTTCAAGTGTATAGTTCACGGTTCCAAAGATAATTATTGCAATTTTAAAAATATTAAAAATTGTAAATTAATCTAGAAAGTTCAATGTCAATAACACATTTTTTTAAAAAAATCAAACAATTTAAAAAAAATTTAAAATGCTTTTTAATTAATAAATTCAAAAGCACTCAGTCTTTCATGTGTATAGTACACTATTTCTAGGAAAATTGTTGCATTTTTAAAAATATAAAATAATTATATAAATTAATCTAGAACCTTTAACATGAATAATAAATTGTTTTTAAAAATATAAATAATTTTTCAAGTGTATAGTACAAGATTTCTAGAAACATTGTTGCAATTTTAAAAATATAAAAATTATCTAAATCAAGCTAGCAAATTTAACGTGAATAATAAATTTTTTTCAAAAAGATAAATAATTTAAGAAATTTAAAAAATGCATTTTTATTTTAAATTAAGAAACACCATCTCTTCAAAGTGCATAGTACACGGTTCCTAGGATAATTGTTGCAATTCAAAAAATATAAAAAAGTTAGCAAATTAATCTAGAAAGTTCAATGTGAATAAAACAATTTTTTTTAAATATCAAACAATTTAAAAAAATTTAAAAATTCTTTTTAATTAATAAATACAAAAACACTCAATTTTTCAAGTGTATAGTACACGATTTCTATGAAAATTGTTGCAATTTAAAAATATAAAAAATTATTTAAATCAAGCTAGCAAGTTTAACGTGAATAATACATTTTTTTCAAAAAGATAAATAATTTAAGAAAATTAAAATATGCATTTTCATTTTAAATTAAAAAACACCATCTTTTTTAAGTTCATAGTACACGGTTCATAGGATAATTGTTGCAATTTTAAAAATATTAAAAAAATTTGTTAATTAAGCTAGACAGTTCAATGTGAATAAAATATTGTTTTTTAAATATCAAACAATTTAAAAAAATTTAAAAATTCTTTTTAATTAATAAATACAAAAACACTCAATTTTTCAAGTGTATAGTACACGATTTCTAGGAAAATTGTTGCAATTTTAAAAATATAAAAATCATGTAAATTAAGCTAGCAACTTTAACATGAATAATACATTGTTTTCAAAAACTTAAATAATTTAAGAAATTTAAAAAATTTAATTTTCGTTTTTAGAATAAAAAATACCTTCTTTTTCAAGTGTTATAGTACACGGTTCTTAGGATAATTGTTGCAATTTTAAAAATATAAAAATTATATAAATTAATCTAGAAACTTCAATGTGAATCATACATTGTTTTAAAAAATAAAATAATTTAAAAAATTTAAAAATACTTTCTAATTAATAAATTAAAAAACACTCAATTTTTCAAGTGTATATATAGTATACGATTTCTAGGAAAATGGTTGTAATTTTAAAAATATAAAAAAACTATATAAATTAAGCTAGAAAATTTAACTTGAATAATACATTATTTTAAAAAGATTAATAATTTAAAAAATTCATTTTCATTTTTAAATATCCTCTTTTTCAAGTGTATAGTACACGGTTCCTAAGATAACGGTTGAAATTTTAAAAATAAGAAAAAAATTGTAAATTAATATAGAAAGTTTAATGTGAATAAGACATTGTTTTTAAAAAAAATCAAACAATTTAAAAAAATTTGAAAATTCTTTTTAATTAATAAATTAAAAACACTCAATTTTTCAAGTGTATACGACACCATTTCTAGGAAAATTGTTGCAATTTTAAAAATATAAAAAATTATTTAAATTAAGCTAGCAAGTTTAACGTGAATAATACATTGTTTTCAAAAAGATAAATAATTTAAGAAATTTAAAAAATGCATTTTCATTTTTAAATTAAAAAACAGTATTTTTTTCAAGTGTATAGTACACGGTTCCTAGGATAATTGTTGCAATTTTAAAAATATAAAAAAAATTGTAAATTAATCAGAAAGTTTAATGTGAATAACACAATGTTTTAAAAAAAATCCAACAATTTAAAAAATTTTGAAAATGCTTTTTAATTAATAAATTAAAAAACACTCAATTTTTCAAGTGTATAGTACATAATTTCTAGGAAAATTATTCCAATTTTAAAAATATAAAAATTATGTAAATTAAGCTAACAAGTTTAGCATGAATAATACATTGTTTTCAAAAAGTTAAATAATTTAAGAAATTTTAAAAATGCATTTTCATTTTTAAATTAAAAAACACCATCTTTTTGAAGTGTATAGTACACGGTTCCTAGGATAATTGTTGCAATTTTAAAAATATAAAAGTTATGTAAATTAATCTAGAAACTTCAATGTGAATAATTCATTGTTTTCAGAAAAATCATGTAACATCCCACAAATTCCCCAATTTAAGTGTTGGTACTCTTTGAAGAGAATTTAGGAATTTAGGAATTTATAGCAATTTTACAAATAAAAGGAGCAGGACTAAAGAGAAAAATTTTAAAAGTTAAAAAAAGGCTCATTTGCAAACTTGGGAGATAACAAAAATTTGACAAAACTTCTCCCTTCTTCCTCTCATGCCCCACGCCACTTTCTCACTCTCATCCCACTCCATTTCTCATTTTCTTCTTCCATTCTCAAGCTCTCTTGGGGTTTGGTCTTCAAAACCCCCAAATCAAAGAGTTTTTCCATCAATCTTGTTCCTTGGAGCTTAGGGAAGCCATTGAAGTGCTTAGGTAAGCCATGCACCTCCTCTCTCATTCTTAGCCAAGCCCCATTTTGGGGTAAATGAATTCCCAACTCAAATTTCTAATATGCAAGCTTGAAATTGAGTCTTAATGGGTGCTAATAGCTTGCATTTGTGAATGTCAGGGAGTTGCAATTTGTTTGGGGGAAGTTAGAGTTCTTGGGTTCATTTGGAGAAGACAAGGATTTTGGAACTCAAGTTGAAAAGGTAACTCCACTATACCCCAACTTAGATTAATTAGAGAATAGAATTTGGTAGAAGGTGTAGTGTGAAAAATGTGATAGAAGAAATAGGCTTAGATTTGTTAAAGTAGATGATTTGGGTTTGGCACTTGTGTCTTGATTTTGAGGTATGATAGAAAATGTGATTGATGATTTGATTTAATGCATGTGGTTGATTTGTGAGTTTTCAGAAATTATGCTAGAGTAAGTTGTCTTGTGAATATTAAGATAATTTGATGTCTCCATATACACTTCGAATTTCATCAATCCGTCTGTTAAATTGAAAATTCATATATACTATATAGATTAACTATACAAAATTTCATTTGATTTGAAAACTTTTTGATTTTTATCAATCCACTTCAATTTAATAAATAAAAAACATTTTAAAATATACATAAATGTCACTTATAAGATGACATATTTAGAGATATTCAATTTTCTAAAATTTAGTATACATAATCATCTTAAGTAACGGAAGTAATAATTTTTTTATCTTATTTAATTAAGAACTTTATCATGAAACATAAATTTGAACAGATCACTTTAAAATGTTAATCTTAAAATTTGACCTATATATGAGTCAGACAGAGATTTTTTTTAGTCAAACCTAAATATCATTAATGGCGTATATTTTTTTTTTTTTGATTTATAGGAAAGTAGTGCAATCGGAATTCGAACCCCGTACCCACACAGCATGTCCCCATGCGCTCACCAACTGAGCTACATGACTGAGATATTAATGACGTATATTTGAATGAATGGAAGAAAAATGGTAAGAAAGAAAATTATAACCATTCAATTTTTTTGTGTTTGCTTTAATAAAAAATTAAGGAAAATTTGACTTTAAAAAAACAAACTTTTTATTCCTCGCATTTTCCTTCCTTTTCCATTTTCCTTTCATTCATTTTCTGCATCTAATATAATTTCTAGTATTCTAAATAGCTAAAGCTTTTTTTAAAATAAAAAAAATAAATAAACAGTACACTTAGCTTACAAATATGCTTTTTTTGTTTTAAATATTATTCGAATCATCTGAATTGATTATTTTCAAATATTGAGAAAATATTATGTGAATACAACCAAAGTAATTATAAACATATTATTCAACAAAAAAGAAAAGGTAAAAAACATGCCATATAATTATGTCATTTTCTTTGAAGCCATACATCATCCTTATAATTGTATATTATAGAAAATCTTCTTCTTCTTCTTTTATTTTTTTGTTGAGTTGGATCATAGAAAATTGTGGCAACGTGGTTTATCTTTTTGGTGGGTCCCACGACCTTGAGCCACATCAGTAGTCACTCTTCCCCTCTTGCATGGAGGTCGCTGTCCTTTAACAAGGACTCTCCTATTACCAACCAAACCTGAAAATTAAAGTAGTATATATATAATTATTATACTATCAGATTAATTAATTGATTAATAATTATATATTTATTTATTAGTATAATTATTTGTATTTCTTAAATCTGACAAATTATTTTCGTCAAACAAAATAAAATTTATACCATCGGAGATTAACCGATCGATGATATTTTTTTTTATAGTGAATTAATATGGAAGAATATATAAATGCACAAATAAATAAATAAATAAATAAATATATATATATATATATTTTGCTATTTTTGTCTTTGTTTCGGATTATGTTAGTCCTTTCAGTCACTCATTTGTTAAAAACTAACAAAAAAAAGTTAACACGATTAAAATTAGCCAAGTGTCACTCTGTGAATGGTCGGTGAATAAAGAAATTATAATAATATATTTTTAAAAATGAAAAATATTTTTCTACATTTTAAAAAAGGAAAAAACTTTTAACTTTTTCTTTCCCAACCCCCATCCTCTTCTTCCACCGGTAGCCACCTATATCCACCGCCAGAAAAGTGGCAACAATTGGTGGAGATGGAGATTACAAAGCAACACAATTTTCTCTTTGATACTCTCCGTGCTCTGAGCTATGAGATGAAGTTATTCACTTTTCCCTTTCACTTTCACCCTCTCCCTCCACCATAATCTTTCTTATTAATCTTCTTCATCGTAATAATAACCATTATTTGTACCACTACCTCCACATACAAACAAACGCAATCTAACAGAATAAAAATAAAATAAAATAAAAAATCAGAATCATCATATGATATGAACCGCCGTGTCTTGCACCAATCTCTCTTTTCGAGAATCTTTGTTCGGCCAACAGAACCATTGTCTCCGGCTCCTGAAGCTCAACCAAAACAACCCCAACAACCAAAGCTTTTTGTCTTCTTTATTTTTGCCGTCGAATTCTTCTCCTCAAAAGCTTTTTTTCCCGTCTTACTGTTCACCTTCAGTGTCGCTCCCTCCATCTCTACCTATTGTTGCCACTTTTCTGACAATAGATGTAGGCAGTTGTCGGTGGTGGAAGAGGGTAGGGGTTAGGAAAGAAAGGGTTAAGGGTTTTTTTCTTTTTTAAAAGATATATAGAAAAAAAATTATTTTTAAAAATATATTATTATAATTTTTGTATTTACCGACCATTCACAGAGTGATATGTGACCAATTTTAATTATGTTAACTTTTTTTCGTTAGTTTTTAACAGATAAGTGACGAAAATGACTAACATGAATCAAAAACAAAAATTAGAGAATAAAAATGTATTAAAAAAAGATTAGAGGATGAAACAGAATCAAATTCTAAAGTTAAAAGATAAAAATAGCAATTTTGCCAATTGATACCTCGTTGAAGTTGATCAGAAGCACTTGCAGAAAAGTTGGTTGCAATTACATTGGTAGAAAAACTCAGCAAACAGGGAAAGAAAAACGCCCAAATAATTATTAGTGAAAAACACTTATTCTTGGAAGTCATTGTTAGTCTTTGGCACATCACAAAATGTTCAACACATGCTATCTTATTTATATAAACCGTTGGATGTTCCTTGAAGCATTTATTATTATTATTACTTTTTCATCAAGGTATCTATGGATCAATAACTAAAGATTAAATATGTGTTTGATTTAGTTTTGTTTTTTACATTCAGAAATTATTTTTTAAAAAAGACAAATGAGTTTTCACTATAAATTAGTATAAAAATTTAAAAAACTAAAAAATTGAAATAAGTTTTAAATGTTTAAAAATTTTAGTTTTTAAAAGTTAATAAAAAACACATTCAATTCTCAAAAATTGTTTTGAAAACTAATCTGATAAATAGTAATTAAACAAGTCCTAATTCAATTGAAAAAATATTTTCTTATACACAATTAAAATTATTTAATTTCTAGTCAGCATGATTTTTTTTAGGTCTCTTTTTAAAGTATTTATAACTAAAAGTAGCAATTAATTCGATAATATCACTCTATTTTTATTAAGAAGGGATCAAACTTTACACTCACACATGTTGAATTTTGTTAGTTAGCATTTATTATTTTTTGATCTTAGTGGAGTAAATTTTGACGCGGTGTTTGACTTGACTTTGCTATTTTGCTAACTTATGTCATTTTTTCTTAGTCAATGTAGAAATTTTGTGTATATGAATGATGACTCTTGGATACTTCCGCGTAATGCCAGATCAAAATACCCAATTGTTTATTTCTTTTATTTTTCAGCATAAGATGCTTATAGTGAGTCTAGTTTTTCAATGTATTTATTAAAAGCTCAAAGTGCTACTAAAAGTGTATATTAGATGCAAGGATAATTAATGTTTCATTAAAATTATAAAGAGATAAGTAAAGTGAAATATTTTTTTCTAAAATGAAAAGTAATATGAAACAAAAAAATAGTATTTTAATTCTACAAAGATAGGATGGTTTTTTTTTATAAACAAAAACTATTATTAAGAACATTAAAGTACAAGGGTAGTCCAACCCTTTTACAAAGATAGTAGTTGAAAACAGCATTAAATTGATTATTAATTTAATGACATTTTAATTATTAATTATATATATAAAAGAAACGGTGACACAAGTATTTTTGAATGACTTAAATTAAATTTTTTATAATATTTTAGTCATAGAAAGGTTAAAGCGTCACTAAATTAATTTAGCAATACTTTTAATCTTTTAAAGACTTAAATTATGATAAAATTAATTTTGTAATACTTTCATTTTTAAACGGCGGTCAACATGACAGCTATTTCCATACTTGAAAAGAAGTTTGGTAATGAAAGCTACTATGTCATAAGTCACATGAATATAATGTAATTAAATGATTAGGTATTCTAAGATGTACTTTTATAAATAAAAAATCATTTATTAACCGAAACATTTTTGCAAAATAATATGAATTAGCAATAATATATTTTAGGCAAAAATTCTTTATAGTTAAGTGTCTTCAGTCACCCACCACTACAAATGGATTTTATTTACTAACATTCTTATTGATTTTCGTTAAATTAGTTACGGTTTATATAGATTATGTCTAATGGATATAGGAGTTAAAGATCTTTATTGATAGTTTATGAATTGATAGTATATACTATTAATTACTTATACTAACATATTTATTTGTTAGTAATTATATATATCGGTGGGTGTTCATTGCTATCAAACATTTTTTATTATTATTACTTTTTTCTCAAGGTGTTTCTTCATCATCTGCCAATGATTAATTTAGCTGAAAATGAAAAATCATCGGAGTGAATATATTTCTCTTTTAACATGCATGCGACCACAATTATTTAATTTCTAGTCATCATGCTTTTTTTAGTTTTTTCTCAGAGTATTTACCGCTCAAAACTACAATTAATCAAGCTGAGTTGATACAAATTGATTGTAATATGCTTATAAAATGTCACTTTATTTTTATCATCAAAAAATCAAACTCCCACCTTTATAATTAATAAACCAAATGAACTACTATGAATATGTCATACTTCTTTTTTTATAAGCAATTGAAAATATATTAAAAATACGAGTATAAGACGTACCTTAAGTAATTACAACAAGTTTTTAATGCAACAAACAATCCATTGAGCAAACACACCAATCTGAAAAGAAGAGGAAGATAGGAGATTTGAATGCTTATTTAAAGTCCAAGATCTAATTTCAATGAGATCTAGGACTTCACTCTCATCCCAAATATCATTATTAAAAACTACATTATTTCGCATTAGCCATAAAGACCAAACAACGACAGCTCAAACTCCAACAAAGCCTGCTTCTTCTTCTTGAACGAAAATGATGAACAAAGCTTAGAAAAATTCATCGATAACGATGTCATACTTCTTGATGCAACATACTTAATTAAAAGACCTAATTGTCTACTATCTATCCTGTTGTGTTGAATTTTGTTAGTTAGTATTTATTATTTTGACCCGTTGTTTCACTCTAATTTTCTATTTTGCTTGCCAGCTTGTGTCATTTTCTCTTTAGTCAATGTAGAATTTTTTTTCTTATTTTATTATTTTGGTATAGAGTTAATGTAGAAATTTTGTGTATATATGAATGGTGACTCTTGGATGCTTCAGCATACGATACATATTTGGGATCAATTTTACTATCTTGTTTAAGTTTTTATCATACTTTAATTACATTACTTTTATTAATTAGTAAATTATATTTCTTATTACATTATTAAACACTCAACTATTTAAAGAATATATTTAATAAAAAGATAATTAATACTTTATTAAAATTGTCAAGTGGTAAATAAAGTGAAATAATTGTTTTTTTTTAAAACGATAAATAATATGAGACAAAAAAAATAGTATTTTAATTCTATGATACGGTGATCGAAAACAACATTAAATTAATTATTAATTTAATGACATTTTAATATTATATATATATATATATATATATATATTCCAAAGATTAAAATTAAATTTTTATAACATTTTAGTCATTGAAAAGTTAAAGCGTCAATAAATTAAGTTAATAATATTTTTTAATCTTTTAAATTCTTAAATGATGATAAAATTAATTTAGTAATACTTTTAGTTTTAAATGATCAACATGACAGTTATCTCCATACTTAGAAAAAAGGTTTGGTAATCATGCACTACTACATAATGACTTATAGTAATATTGCTAAATTACTAAAAAAATATTATCAAATTACTACAAATATTGTCTTTGTGTATTTTCAAATTTTTTATAAATGTTATAAATAAACCATGTTACAAAAAGGTTTAGTAACATTTTTAAAATATTGTTAAATTATTAAAAAATATTACCCTTTTGTATTTGCAACATTTTTTACAATTGTATTTTTTACGATGTTGCTATTGGTCATTATATTCATTACCAAACTTTTTTTTCTTTTGCAAGTGACATAATTTTAATCATTTAAAGCTATGTCACATGAATATAATGTAATTAAATGATTAGGTATTCTAAGATGTACTTTTATATAAAAAAAACATTTATTAACTGAAATATTTTTGCAAAATAATCTAAATTAGCAATCATATATTTTAGTAAAAAATTCTTTCCAAATAAGTGTCTTTGGTCACCTACCACTAGCTACAAATGAATTTTATTTACTTATACTTTTATTGGCTTCCGTTAAATTAATTATCGTTTATATAGACTTGGTCTAATAGATATAGCCATTAAAAATATTTATTAATGATTTATGAATTGATAATATATATCAATTACTTATACTAACATATTTATTTGTAATTAATTTTATATAGATAGATAATATAACAAAAGATAAAAAAAAATTAACAAATGCTAATTTTTATGGGAATTGTCCCTAACAAATAACAAAGGAGATTATTTGCCCTATACCCTTGCTTTTTCTTTTTTTCTTTTTCTTTTTTATTTGTTTTCAAGACATCTCTACCATATTATCATGGTAACGTCGAAAACAAATCATTCGGAGGTAGATACGTATGTTCTCTTGGTCAATACTTTATTTTAGAGTTTATACTATAATTCTTTTTCTTTAGTCTCTGTTAATATAGACTTTTTGTCTAGTCGGATTAATTTATTAGTATAAATATATAAGAAAAATTTAAATTAATTTCGCAAACTAATTTCTGAAAATGATAAGAGAAAATACTTTTGAAATTAAAATTCAATTCAGATAAGAATGGAGTGCAAAAAATCACAAGAAAAGATGTGCTCTGTCAATTTTTGCAAATTTTTTATTTGTCACAAGTTTGGTTTTGCTTTCTTGGACTTTACGCTCCTTATTGCATAATTGACCTTTAATAACCTAACATTTGTATAATGTGTGCAAAACAAAAAACTGCTGCTAATATATAAAAGATAATATTAATTTAATAATTTAACAATATTTTTTAAATAACACTAAAACATTATTTTAGCAATATGATCTTTACATAATATTAACAAAATTATTAAAAATTCAAAAAGTGATATATGTTGAACAATTTCACAACATTTTTTAAATATCGTTAAATTTCACTCTTTCCATCCTTTAACACTAATATGAAACATCAAAGATTTCTCCTTTGGATTTGAAATGACGCAAAAATATATATAGTTCCAGCAAAGTAGAACAAAATATATAAGATTGAAGTTAAAATAAAAAATAAGAATATTTCTAGTGTATACCATTTTGGATTTAACAAATTAAGGTGAAGGCTATATGGAGTTTATGAATGTTTTTTTTTTTTTTTGTCTTTAAATTTTTATTATGTATTACACGTACACATTGAATATAATTCCCCAAGTAGTAATTAAAATACATATATATTGCCATCTAAGTGTCCTTAATTAATTTTCTTTTTAATTAAGCATGCAGTACATATATATAATTCTTGCAAAGAAGTACAGAAAATACAAATTAACTAATTAATTAATTAAAGATAATTGTGGCAACGAGGATCATCTTTTGGACCATTTCTACGATCTTCCACATCAATAGTCGTCATTCTTCTTCCTCTTCTACATGGAGATCGATTTTCTTGTCCAACAAGTAGTTTCCTACTACTAATACCACCATCCATTTCATTTTCATCCATTCCTATACAAAAATAAAATAAAATATATACATGAAAACTTATTTACTTAATTAATTATACAATGTTATACATATGCAAGACCAAATGAACATAAATTCCATACAAAACTACTTCTTAATTAATTAGTTAGATATATAATTACGTTAAGATGAAGTCTCGTATCGACTAGAAATAGGGTCAATATAGAGTATATAAATAGTGTGGCAATCATCCTCCTATGAGTTAGCTTTTGAGAGTGATTAGTTAGATCTAAATCCAAATTTTAATAAAATATATATAGACAATATAAACAAGGTTTATTTCTTTTTTCCTTGTCAACTATTGCTCTAAGAAGTAAGAATATTGATTAAGCAATCTATAAATAGAAATTGATAATAAAATTTATATTTAATAGTATATTTATAGCATTACATATTATACTTTTTAATAACTAATTTTTATTTATGAGTTACTTTATCAATACTTTTAGGGCAGTAGTTAACAAAACTTAATTAAACCGTCGATCAAGAGGATGGAAGAAGGAATAAAATTTGTATAATATAGTAAAATGATACTCCCTCCAATTTCATTTATAAGCAATTTTGACCAAACTAAACTTGGTTCCAAATATAACCAAAAAGTAATTAAATCTATTCTAATTTGTGTTAAAAGTACTAAATTAACCTTACCTAATTCAGCTTTTATTTTTAATACCTTAGTTAATTTTTGGATGTTACCAAGTAAGAGAGAGAAAATGGGTTATAGGTAATATAGGAAATATGCTACTACTTTTTTTTTTGTAAAATTTAGAATATTGATCGGTGTTGATCACTTTTTTTAATATGTGAAAACTCATTTATGAATTGCTTATAAATGGAATGGGAGGGAGTATCTCATTTTGTAATCATAGGTCACTTAATTTAGTTTTTGACTTTATCGAAATTAATTTTTAATCTCCCATTTTGTAAAATGTTGTCATTTAGTTTAATCTAGTCATAAATTAAAGTAGCTGATTTTTAATGAGTGATTGACCATTTTGGTCCCTCACTTTGTAATCATAGAGTATTTTAGTCCTTAACTTTTTAAAATGTCTAAATTAGTCCCTGATTTTGCACTTTGTAAGTCACTTTAGTCCCTGACGTTAAGTGATATTGACGAAATGCCTATGTGATAAGTTAAGTGTCTATATAATAGGTTATTTACCATATATGAGTCCATATAAACGATCGAATGATGTTATTTTGCTTAATCTCCAAAGTTATGCAGCGTTTTGAGCCTAAAATTGGGTTATGTTGTAATTGAATTACCTATTTTCAGATTAAGCAAATTAAAACGACGTCTTTTTGTCGCTTATGTGGACTCTTAAGTGTCAATTAACATACAATATTGACACTCAACATGTCAGATTGACATTTTGTTAGTGTCACTTAACATAGAGACTAAAGTCACCTATGGGGTACGTTTGATGCATGGACAAGTACAATACAGGAAGTATAGTAATAAGTTACAGCACAACTACTTGTGTTGTTTGTTGTTTGATCATTAGAGTACAACATAAGAAATATAAAGTCAATTTTACTATAATATCCTTTATAAAATATTTATTTTAGATAAAAAATTGACAATTAATATTGTGAAAATTTAAAACTGTTGTAATATTATATTTAAAAAAATTATATATAAAATTAGATTTCTCAAATAATTTGATATATTTTTAAATGTTTTATTATTTTTCATTAAAAAATATTATTAAATTATATATATATATATATATATATATATATATATGAGCTAGCTTAGTATTGTATATTCCATGAAATAAAAAAAAAATATTATAGTAACTACTTGTAAGTGTGAAAGTGGGAAGATGTAGTTAAAGTTTTATGAGATAGTGGATGTGAGTGAGGGTGTTTTTGTATTTAATCATCTTGTACCATGAGATAACTTCTTGTCCTCTAGGATAGTGAGTAACAAAAATCTCCCATTTTGTTATGTGTTGTGCCTCAAATTTTGTGCTGTGGCATGTCTATTTTTACAATCAAAAGTGGAATAAAGTTTTTGTGCTGGCCAGTACTGTATATTTTAGCAAATCAAACGCACCCATGGAATACAAAGTCAGGGACTAATCCAAATATTTTAGAAAGTTAGGGACTAAAACTTCCTGTAACTATGAGGGACCAAAACAGTAAATAATTCAATTTTTTATATAAAGTCAAGGATTCTTATGACTGTCAATAATTAATATACAGTAAATTTTATAAGTCAAAAACCAAAAAGCCATGAATCATTTTAGGTATTAGTAGTAATTCATTCAATAAATTGAAATTCAGTTACCTGGATAAAGTACAGAAGCTCCACCAGCAGGTAGGTTGGTTGCTATTAAACAGAGAAAGAAAAACACAAAGATAAGTGAAGAACACCTCTTGCAACCCATTACTCTCTAATTAATGTACTCAGCACATACATGCTTTCTTATATATATATATATATGTTCTAAAATAAAATAAAAAAAATTAATAAGTGGGTCTTATATATATATTACTTGGTTTTCAAGCTTTTTTTTAATCTAAAATTAATTTGGCACTCTGATCTGTTTGACTTTGTTACCTTGCTTGTCCTTTTTCTTTTGTCTAACATATATATATAGCAATGTGCAATGGATGCTACTTATGCGTAAACCAAGTCAAAGTCAATATATAGGTGCCATAAAACAGAATGGCATTGTTTTCAAATTACACAGTAAGTTACTAATTTATTTCCTTTATGTAATTTTCATTATACATATAATTTTATTAATTAAAAGATTTGGTATTCTAAGATGTACTTTAATTTTTAAATTTTCTTCAATGTATTTCAAGATGTAATTGATGTTATATCCCTCGTCCTTGCATGCTAGCTACTAGCTAACATTTCACAATATAATTAATATACAAAATTAAGTAATTTCTCCGATATGCCTAACATCAACCGAACTTTTAATATTTTGATTTATTATAGAGGACTCAAGATATTAATACTTCATTTATTGTTTTCTAATATAAGCACATAATCATTTTTTATAAAGTATTTCTTTTATTTTTATTTATCTGTTTAGTTAAGATAAAATATGTTTATTAAAAAATATAATTATTATTTTTATTTTTATCAAAATAATTTTTAAAGTCTTTATACTATCCTTTATTTTGTATTGTGTTATTGGTTCGTTAATAAAATATTAATTAGTATTTAATCAAAGATAAAGGTAGAATAGAGAAAACTGTGCACTTGAGACGAAAATTTGTTACTACTCAATAATTTTCGTTAACTTCTTGTGTGTGACTTGTGAATTTTATTGAATATATATTGATTCATACAAATGGCGTTGATATAAATAAGTCATTTATAGCGGTTAAGGTCATTAAAATAAATCCTATATTATTAATAGTAATATTTAATTTTAGGACTCTTCTTGGGGTATCAACCGAATAAAGAGATATTCGGAGGTTATTATTGGAAGGGATAATAGTACTTCAGATTTTTACGGGAGGTGAGGCATAAATTCTAGTTAAGGATGCTTATCAGAGTGTGCAGAGAGCTCTAGAGTACTATTCTCATGCACATGGTGGATTCCGCTTCCACCGGATTTTCATATCTATTGTTAGATCAAATAAATTACACAAGTTAACAATACATGTGACACTCAAAAACATTTTCAATAATTCTCAATAAACACTTTTTTTTTAATTTTCAGTAAACGCTTATGAAAATGGTAGATTAGTATAAACAAATATATATGGGCTAAGGAAGGAACTGCCAAACCCTGAATTTCAAAGATTTTATGATATGTTGATGGCAACTAACCAACTAATTTATGAAATGGTGTTCTGAATTTACCTTGTCTCTTTCAGTTAAATTGTTGGCCGCTAGAACCTTTGTCATGGACTGGTGAACAATTATTTGAAAAGGTGAGCAATTTGAGTGACAACTTTGGAAAATCATTCACGAAAGATCTTGTGACAAGCTGTTGGAAAAAAAAACAATAATTAATCTCTTTTTCAAAGTTGAGATCATACAAAGTTATTATTTGGTGGCCACGAAATGTCATTTAATTCCCACCAATAAGAAATTGAACCAACCCCTACACATGTGATTAAGAGACGATGTAAACTATCATTACACCACATCTCATGGTTGAATATAATTCTGATTCTCTTGCCAAGATATCTAGCGTTACATTGAAAGTAGTAACTAATATTCTCCTCTGAATAATAAAATTCCTTTAATTTCAAAAGTTAGATGCTTATAATAATGATCTCTTCCTTGTATCACACGAATATGTATATATGTACAATATACTTATCGGAATTTGAAACATCAATAAATAAATGTAATAGAATTTTAAACTTCAAAGAATTTTGTATTATTTTTTTTAAAAAAAAGCAAGTACATAAAACATAAACCTCAGGTGAGATTAGCGTAATTATTTGTATTAACGATCAGAGTTAGAGATGGTGGTGGCAACGAGGATCGTCGAAGTTGCGATGGAGGTGATATGAAGTTGTGTCTGTTGCTCTTCTTCCTCTCCCACAAGAACCTCTTCCTTCTTGCCCTACAAGTTTCCTGCTACTCACACTGCCCTTAATTTCATCATCTGATCATCCAAAAAAACCAATTACCATGGAAATTATCAAATTAATAAACTTACTGTATTTTCTATGCATTCATTTCTCCAATCAAACACGTGCATAATGGTTTTGTAGAAGAGTAATGCTAAATGCTCCTACTAAA
This sequence comes from Cyamopsis tetragonoloba, assembly GCA_037177725.1. NCBI lineage: Eukaryota > Viridiplantae > Streptophyta > Magnoliopsida > Fabales > Fabaceae > Cyamopsis > Cyamopsis tetragonoloba. The sequence goes on along the minus strand of CM074122.1, from coordinate 60,422,074 downwards.
ATTTCAATTCCTACAAACTTTTAATTAAATAAATAAATAAAAGAGGAGGTAGGTTGTGTGTTCACCACTTACTGGCATAAAACTCATGAAAAGCAGCAGCATTAGCCAATATTGATTTGTTGGATGAGAAACAAATTAACACACAAACAAAAAAGAAGAAGCACCTCTTACAATAACAACCCATTATTATTATTACTTTACTTTCTCTTTGGCGCATACAACAAACAAACACAACGCCTTTTATATATAATAATTTATTTATTAATTTATAAAAAAAATAATATATGGCTGGCAGTGCCATCGAAGCAAAATAAAACAGATAGACACAGAAGAATCTCTCGATCCATCCATATCTCTTTAATTTCATTCATTTTACTTATTTTGATTTTGGCTCCACATGCGTTTATATCGTGGTCAAATTTTTTAATTTGTTTTGTCAAAAGTTTGATTTTGCTTTTTTGGACTTCAAACTCCCTAGAACATACTCTCTCCATTATCAAATTCAAAAATACTAAATCCTTCTACTAAATTTTTTTATCCATTTAATTTTGATAAGAGTTTTATATCTTTCATTAAGTATTTACTTTTTAAAAGATGAATGACATTTGTCAAAATTAAATGGACAAGAGAATTTAAAATTATTTGATCAAATATTACTACTTCTAATAAAGTAAACACTCGTGTTTAATGAAAATTTATTTAAAATATTAGGAGACTTGAACCCAAGTCCCATAACGCAAAGAGTGGCCACATCTACTGGATCACAATGCAAGTTTTAATATATAATCACCTATTGATATATATATTATATAAATACAAAACATTTAAATTTAAAATCTTCTATATTTATGACTCTGTAAATTTGAAAAAAAATTGGTTCATAGAAAAGTATAATAACTGGGGATCGAATCTCGTACTCACGCACGCATGTTTTTATGTGCTCACTAATTAAACTACATGACAAGGACCTCTAAATTTAAATTATTAAGTATATACATAAAATTAATTGATTGATTAATATATTTATCTTAAAATTTTTTATGTTTAATTTAAAAATATAAAATTTAAAATAGAGATATGTCAAATTTAAAGAGTTCTTTTTATATATTTTAATTTATATAAAAATATTCGAGTCCTCTGATCAAATCAAATACCAACTCAAATCTAATAACAGTGATCTCAAAGAGATTAAATGAGATCAAATGTGTCCTTAATTACCCTTTCTTTAATTTTTAAGCATGCAGTAAATATATATATATATATATATAGTACATATATATATATAATTGTAAGCAATGCTATATCTTTTTAATAATTTTTCTAATTATCTTCTTAATACCATATAAAGTATAGAATTAATGCACTTTCAATCTTAAAAATATAAAAAGCATTGAAAATATTTTTTAATAAATAATTAAGAGAATTTTTAAAAACATGAATTAAGAAAATTTAAAATTATTTATATAGATCTTACAATTGTAAGAGAAGTACACAGAATACAAATTAATTAATTAATTAAAGATAATTATGGCAATGAGGATCATCTTTTGGATCACTTGTACCACGTTCATTATTATAATCTTCCACATCAATAGTCATCATTCTTCTTCCTCTTTTACTTCTACATTGAGATCCATTATTTCCTTCTCCAACGAGTAGAAGTCTCCTACTACTACCTTCACCCATTTCATTTTCTTCCATTCCTACATATTAAAATAACATAAAATACATGCATACATTATTAACACTACTTAATTAGTATTTCCCTAATTATATATACAATATTATACATATATATGCAAGAGCAAATGAACATAAATTCCAAACAAATGTTCTTAATTAATTATACTAACCCTTTAGATAACATTTAGATAATATCCAATAGATGTGTTTCAACATAATATTGAGTATTATTTTATGTTTGGTATTTCCGTTAAAAAAAAGGAACATGACACTGAGAAAAATAAATAGGAGAGTTTGATTCTATTAAAAATAATATTATCATTATTTTTATTGAGTTATTTTTTATTAACAAAATAATATACATTTAATTTCCTTAAACCTTATATTACTTTTTTCGACCAAAAAATATTTTTAAACATTTATATAATAAAAATATATTCAACATAATTTATATTTAATAATTATTTTTAAAAATATATTTAATAACTATATTTATTGTGAGAAGTTTGTATTTAATAATTTTAAATTTTTTCATAAAATATTAGTACAAAATTAATAAATCTTAAAATTATTATTTAATTATACTCATAATTTTCTTAAAAAAACTTAGGGTCTATTTGATTTGCGAAATTTCATAGTACAACATAGCACAAATTTGTTAGTTCAGTGTTTGATTAAAAAATAGCCAAAAGACAGCACGAAAGTAGAGTTATTGGACAGCACAAAAAGCCAAATTTTTGTACCATACTAAATTATGGGACAACTTTTTGTCCCACAACACAACTATCTAAAAGTCATAAATATTTTTATTCTCTCCCACTATTGAGTAACCACCTTGCTCCACTTTCTCTCTCAACTTACAATCTGCAAATACCAAGGCATATATATATATATATATATATATGATTAGGATCAAATGACACCAATTCTTACACCAATCAATAACGATATATCGAAATACAATTTCATGAAACCTACCGTTGGATTGAAACTACTTATTGTATAGATCACGTGTACAAAAATTCACACCAATCAAAGATCTTTTAATACTCCATCAACACACTTTTTATTTTCACGATTTTTAAAACTATATTTTACGTTAATTTTTTAGTACATTGATGTAGTAGTAAACGATCTCGGATTGATGTCAAATTTTATACACATGATCTATATGATAAGTAGTTTTAATCCAACGGTAGGCTTCGTGAAAAAAATCTTCAATCTACCGTTATTGATTGGTGTAAGAATTTGTGTCAAACTAATTGGTGTCATTTGATCCTAACCCATATATATATATATATATAATTTTTTAGTGGAAAATCATATTTTTTATGTAAAATAATAATATGTAATATAAATGATATTATTGTAAAATTTATATTGTATTTTTTGTTCCATACATAGATTATCAAACATTAAATAATATAATAAGTTGTGTTATGTTTTGTTAACTTGTACCGCGCTGTATCACTTGTATTGTCTAATTCTCGCATTAAACGCACCCTTAAAAAATATACTATATTATTTTTCATTAATTTTATATTTTATATCAAATAAAGCAACATTTTATATGAATTATGAAAAATGTTTTCTATATTTTAATTATATTATAAATACAAAATAAGATATATAATTTTGTTTTTATTCTATGATCACTAAACATAGTACGTGATTTTATTTTGTTCCATTCCATTATATTTTATTCTGTTTTGTATAACTATCAAACACAACGTTATTGTTAGCTCAGCTAGATAGCCAAACTGCTAGAGTTAATTCACTTTGTTGAAGATATACAAAATTATATGCTAATAATGTGATAGATTCATGATGAAATAAATTAAACTTTTGCACCAATAAATTTATTAATTAGTATAAATATACAATAAATTTGTCGTTTACACTAATTCTATTATACAAAATTTATATCTAGGGTCTGTTTTAAATATACCACTTAATCAAGTACTTATTCAATAAGTTTATTAATAGATTAAAATATTGGGTATGTTTGGAAAAAATAATTTTTCAACGTGTGTTAAATAAATATATTTTGCACTTAAAAACGCTTTTGATTATTCTTTTATAAGGGAAAAAACTTTGTGTCCTTCAGCTAAAAATTAGACATTATTTCAAAAAGCTTCAAGATCACTTTTTACCGCTTAAAATTATCTTAAAAATTGCTTATGACAACAAATATATCCAAACAAAAATAGATTATGTCTCAGACAATTGATTTTTTTTACAGCTTATTTTCACAATTAATTTCAGTTAATCCAAACACACTCACAATGAGGTGTTCTAAGAAACATATCGAAATAAGCTGAAAACAACTTTTAAAAACTTATATGGGTCTGTTTGGTTTGCATTTTCATTTCCTATTTTTATTTTCAGTTTTTTCTTTGTAAAGTTTTTAAAAACAGAAAACAGACTAAAAATAAAAAAAATAAAAAAAAAATGAAAATGCAAACCAAACAACTCCTAAATTAATTTTATAAGCTACACATAAACTCTTTCAAATGAACCTTAATGCACTTAACTCAACGCTAAAATTTTTTTAGTATATATAAGTAATATAACCCGAGAGGATCAGGAAAGAGGAATAAAATTCGTATAATAGCTGACTTTGTAGTTATTGGTCCCTTAATTTAATTCTTGACATGATCAAAATTAATTTTTAGTGTATAATTTTGTAAAATATCGACATTTAATTTAGTCCAAGTCCAGTAAAATTAAAATTACTTATTTTTTTAAAAAAAAAATCAAAGATTATTGTGACATTTTTTGTAATTAAAGTCAATGATTAATTACTATAAAATTAAAAATTAAAATTAATTTTGATAAATTCATGAACTAAAATAATCAATCAATAGCTACAAAGTGATGCAGGAATCATTTTAGGTATTGGTAGTAATTGAATAAATTAAAATTCACTGACTTACCTGGATAAAGTACAGAAGAAGCTGGAGCAGGTAGGTTGGTTGCTATTAAACAGAGAAAGAAAAACACAAAAATAAGTGAAGCCATTACTCTCTAATTAATGTACTCAACACATACATGCTTTCTTATATATATACACTCTAAAATAAAATAAAATAAAATTAATAAGTGAGTCTTATTGCTTGCTTTTCAAGCTTTTTTTTAATCTAAAATGAATTTGGCGTGGGTCTTATTATTATATTGCATGTCTTTTTACTTTTGACAACATATGTAACAATGGATGCTACTTTTGCATAAACCAAGTCAAAGTCAATACATAGGTGCCATATAAAAGAGAATGCATTATTTTCAAAATTAAATATATACCCAAATAAATATAAAATATACTATGAAAAATGTTAAATTCTTTTACCAAATTTTCCTACTCATTTAATTTTGACTATCTTCTATTTTCACTAAACATTTACTTTTACTAAGATGGATGACACACTTGTTAAACTTAAGTAAATAGGAAAATTTATAAGAGAATTTAGCAGTACTCAGCATAGAGTTTTAGTTGGTATATATATTTAATCCTCCTACCCACTTAGTATATAGGGTTTTACTATCCATTGCTCGCCTAAGGCCAATGGTTAACCAACCCATAAATAAAAACTTAATATTAGAAAGTGTAAAGTATTTAATGCTATAAAATTATTTTTAATTTATTTTAAATACCAAATTTATTGTCTTATTTATATATATATATATGAGTTAAGATCTATTGAAATTGACTAGACTTACACCAATTCTTATACCTCTTTATAATATTCCGTTTAAGTTGCTTTTCACAAAATCTACCGTTAGATTGAAACTACTCATCTTATAGATCACATCTATCAAATTTCATATCAATCCGAAATCGTTTAGTACTCCATCAACGTATTAAAAAATTAACATATAATATAATTTTCAAATATATGAAAATAACAAGCGTATTGATATAGTACTAAATGATTTCGGATTGATATGAAATTTGGTAGACATAATCTATAAGATGATTAGTTTCAATCTAACGGTGGATTTCATGAAAAGCAACTTCGCGATCATAATCCTATATATATATATACACACACCTACATCAATAATTTTATTTATTCTCTTATGTTTTCAACTTGTCATCATGATAAATTTTTTAAATGAAAAAGTTTGGCATGAAAACTATGTGTCATCATCATACATAAAATTTTATTAGAAGAATTTAAGACGCATAATTGATTTTTAGTAATATTTAAAAAAATGTTACTACTAAATTATTAAAAATAATTAATTTAGATATTTTAAAAATTTAGAAACTAACACGCCTTATAGTTACTTATAGTTATAAAGTGAAAAAATAAAACAATCAATTACTCACTTTTATTTGACTATAGTTATTCTTTTTTTAATATAACTACAAATTTTTTCACCTTAATGATAAGACTAATTTTGTTCGCGTTTCGTGGCTGGCGTTGGCCCCCGAGAATTTGACATAGCTTAGATTCGATCACAGGACCTCCCACTGTGGATCATTCCTCCTATAAACTTAGCAGGGCCTTATACGGCTAAACCAACCCTTAGGGTTTAGTTATTCTAAATATCATCAATAAATTAAATAACATAATTGCTGATGATTTATCTTTCTAGTAATTAAAAGAAATTTTACTATTGTGCCTCACAAAGGCAATGATCTTGATTAGAATTGACAACCTATTTTATTTTATTTTTTTTACAAAATTAAAATTGCAAAATCAGCCATATTTGAATAAATGATCTCTACAATTTTGCATAATCAAATCTGGATAAATAATAATGAACTAATGGAGAAAACACACGTTACTAATATCAGTGAAAAATAAAACCACAAATTAAACAACTAACCGGAGCATATTTAATTATAATTGAGAAAAGTTCACTTAACCATGATTTCCAATCAGAATCGTTTAACAAAATATTATTATTATTATTATTATTATTATTTATTTTAACAATCAAAACATACATCAAGAAAACTATTTACCAACAATTACAATTTGCCTTCATCCATTAGTATTGAAATTTATTTGTATTATACTGATTTACTATATAGTTTTTTTCGGTTCGTGATTTACTATATAGTTTGATTTTAACATCATCGAAACAAAAAAAAAAAAAAACAAAAAAAAAAATAGAGAGAGAAGAATCTCGAACGATCCATCCACATCTCTTTCGTTAACTTTATAGATTGATTTTGGCTGCACATTCGTTAATTTGACTTTTTGTTATACCTTCTTTTTTTTCATCCTAGATTTAATGGAATCATTAATATTAATAAAATTAATTAAAAATAATTGTTTGTCATATACTTTATTAATTTTGTCTTTTAAATGTGAAAGTATATTAGTAATTTTAAATTTGTGAGGTAAAAAAGAAAATAATTTAAGCGATTTAACGAGGATAAAGAAAAAAATATAGGACCATAGAGTAAGTTTAATTAAACTTAAATATATTTTTTTTCATATTACTTAAATATATTCTTTATTCCTAAAAGTATAGCGTATTTTAATTTTAGTTGCTATGAAATTTTTGTTACTGATATCATTCTTTAAAGTTTAAAATTTTTTTTATTTAAATTCCTTTTGCTTGATTTTCTATTAACTAGTGACATAATTTACAAAATAACACATTAGCATATATTATATTAACTGATCTTGTTAAATTATATTAAAATATTCATATCAATAATAATTATTTTAAAAATATTTTTACTTTTGGAAATTAAACCTTGTACTTATATATATATTATCGTGCGTTCACCAATTAAATTATATGAACGGAACAATATACTATACTAGCTTTTGTGTATGTCTATGAAATTTGAAATTTGTCCAACATAATAATACTAGTAATCTCCTTGCCTGATGCTTCCGCGTGATTACCAAGTCAAGAATGACACGGTCAAATACATACTCGTCTTTTCATGTCACCAACTTTCAAAAACAAAAAAGAAGAGGAAATTGATACATTAATCAAAAGAAAAAAAAAAAAAGAAAAAAAAAAAGAGTAAATTGATACTTTAACAGAAGCGTGTTGAAAGAGTACATGATATAGGCCTAAAGCAAATGTTGTAGTTGTGACTCTTCTAAATTTATCAATAATAATATCCCTTCAAATTTTTGTATTCATGCTAAATAATTAAATAAAGATGATTAAATTTTTTATTAATTTAGATTAAAATTGTTACTAAATATGATTTAGGATAGTAGCTCTCCGTTATCCATTCCTGCGAGTTTGCGGATATTCATTGTATTTGCGAGTATTTTATTCGATTAAAAAATTATTTAAAAAAATTAAAAAAAGTACCTTTAAATTCATTTAAAAAATATTTTAAATTTTATTAAATTTAAAATAATGATTCAGAAAATGAAAGTTTTAATCTCTCATCACCTCCAAACCAATATGCTAAGAAATATGCTAAATAGGAAAAGTGTATGATGAAAGCTTTTTCACAGAATCAAGTTATTTTTCGAAAATTATATTGAGTCAAAGTTTTAACCAAGAGTTCAATACCAATTCCAAACAAGTAATACTAAGGTAGAGTTTGCAGACGTGTTTGAGCAGAACAAAACACGACGTTGTGTACTGTTATCTGTTTGGTACATCTATCAGTTAAGAGTAATTGAACAGGATACACTGAACAAGACATATTGGTTCTATTAAAAAAGGTAAAACGGAAGAGAACATAACATAACACACGCAAAAGAATCATTATTATTTTTATAGAGTAATTTTTTATTTACAAAAGAATATATATTTAAATTCCTTAAAACTTATATTATTTTTTTTCGACTATTTTTTTTTTAAAAATTACATAATAAAAATATATTCAACATAATTTATATTTAATAATTATTTTAAAAATATATTTAATAATTGAATTTATTGAGAGAAGTTTGTATTTAATAACTTGTTTTTTCATAAAATATTAATACAAAAATTAGTATATTTTTAAATTATTATTTAGTTATACTTATAATTTTTAGAAAAAGAAATTTAAAAAAATATACCATTTTATTTTTCTTTAATTTTATACTTTCTATTAAGTAAAGTAAAATTTTATATGTATTATAAAAAAATATTTTCTATATTTAAATCGCACTAAATATAAAATGATACGTATAGCCTTTGTATGTTCCATTGTCACCAAACAAAATACAAAGTTCCATTCTGTTCTGTACTGTTATCAAATGCTACCTAAGTATACATCGACATGTACATCTTTTAAACTCAATTAAATATAAAAAATATTTAATTAAATTAGTATATGATTTTGTTAATTATTATGTATTTACTTAACCACATATTTTTTTTACCTTTTAAATACATATTTCATTGTAGTTATTAGTCAACAAATATGTAATTAATTAAACTTCTATGTAATAATTTAACCAAATTATATATTAATTTAATTACATATTTCTTCATATTTAATCATAAAATTTTATCTAGTGTACAAAATATATATAGATCAACAAGATGATGTATAAAGAGTGTGTTTGGTAAACTAACTTATAGCTTATTTAAGAGTTTATATATAACTTATAGCTTATTGTCAAGTGGAGGTGTTTGGTAACCACAAACTTATAGCTTGTAAAAGGGGTCATTTTAGGGTACACCCAATAAGTTTGGATGTACCATACTTTTTAATACAAATAATTAAACTTTATATTATTTTATTTATTTATTTTATTATTATTATAAAATATTAATTTAAGTACAAAAATAGAAATGGAGTATGGTACTCCCCAATTTTAAGGGAGTATCATAAATTGAACTTTGTAAAAGCTAGCTATCATAAGCTAGCTTATGAAAAGCCACTTGAGATAGTTTATAGCTTATAGCTTGTAGCTTATAACTAGTTTTCAATAATTTCTTCTTATTTTGCCCTTAGGTAATTTACTACTTTTTTTATTTTTTCAAATCATTTACTATATGTAATTAATGCATGTTCCATTTAGTCATTTAACACACTTTTAGTTTGTCATAAGCTATTTTTACTAAACACCTTTACTTAATTAACCATAAGTTATAAATTATAAGTTGCAAACTATAAGTCATAAGCTATAATCTAAACTATAAACTATAAGATAATTTTATCAAATTGAGCCAAATTCTCATCCTAAATCCATTAGTTCAAGACAATCCCAAAAATGGAAGATAAACTGAAGGCATTCTACACATGACACATGGTGGCACTATAAGAATTTTGCAAATCAGTTAGGCAAAATTCTATAGCAAAAATATAATAGAGTAGAAGAACAATACACCAAAGGCACAAGTCATAGGACACCACAATACAATCATATTTCTTAAAATAATAGGTGCATGAGTCAATCCACTTATAAACTCTCTAATTTGCTTTTAACTATCTAATGTAGGACTTTGATTCATTCTTGACTTCGTATCTATGTAATAGCTAATTTAGTAGTTAATCAAGAGCTAAGAAAATTAGCTAGAAAATTTATTTTGTAGCTAAAAAAAATTTGGTAGTTATATCTCGTAGCTAATTAATAGTTAATTAGTGACCAAAAAAATTAGTTAGGAAATTTTATTTGGTATCTAATTAGATACAAGTTAGCTATAATATTCTTTGGTAGCTATATTTTGTAGCTAATTAGAAACTAATCTAGGTGCTAATTAATATATTTCGTAACTAATTTTGGTGAAGTGTGGGTTGAGAAACTTGTGGTCAAGCAAAACTTTATTTTTCAACCGTAAATAAATAAATGATTAATATAAAAATATATATATATCGCATTGAAAAATAGTATATAATAATAATATTCCTAATCAAAAAGAATATTCTCAAAATTAATGCATAGTGTCTGTTGCATCCTATAAAAACCCTACTCAGCGTTTCCCTCAAACCTTAGTCACTACTCTTTGCTTTTCTAGTGCTTTATTATTTTATTTGTTTTTTCTTCATAATGAATTTCTCCAATAGGCACAACCTTAACATGGTATATATGCTTGATCTCTATGCTTTACCATCATTTCTTGCATATATGCATTTTCTTGTTTTTCTTCCTTATAATTATATATTAATCTCAAACTTATCATATGATGATCTACTTAGCTTCTTCATTTGTTAATGTAGACTTGTGCTTTGAAAGTGGACACCTCACGCAAAGGATGGCATGAAATAATGGGTGAAATTTTGAAGAAAATAGGAGGTATATATATAAACACATGTTTTATTTTCTTCCTTTTCGATCTATTTTTTTTTTAATTACATGTATATATCGTCTTTTGGTCCATATTCTCATGAATTATATAAAATTTTAGGAGTGAGTTACGATTTGGACGCAAAAAAAGGGATGATATACATTTCAGGCAAAGTAGATCCAAAGAGAATTCTGAAGAAAATTGCGCAACATCGAAAGAACGTAGAGCTCTGTTGGATGAAAACTGAGGATTTGAATTATGATAATAACAATAATAATAATAATCATGTTATAGATTATGGTGCACTTATGCAATTACCTTCTTGCCCTTGTATGGAGCCACAATGTCACACAGGAGGACATAATTACCCTCCTCCAATAATGGGACATCATCATCAAAATAAGGGTTATTACTATCCTCCAAATCCTATGACTCCACATGTCTTCTACTATTGAATGTTATGCTCAGTGCCACTCTACCAGTATTGATATTAGTATTACTGTTGGTTTTGACCTATTATATGTAATTTCTTTTTTTTATTTATTTAGTTATGGTTATGGAGCTTTTTTTTTTTTGTTTTGTAAGGTTTTTTTATCAGCATTTTGTAAGGTTATTATTAGAATGTTGCTATGATTATGGAGAGATTTTTGTGTACTTATTCATAATGCTATTTGAAATTTTGTTGTTATTATTTGTTGGTTGTGGATTATTTAGTTTAAATTGGATGGTACGCGCATTAGCTTTTTTAGTTGTAGTTTAAATAACGGTGATGATTGTAATATCAAACCTTTTATTTTTAATAGAGATGGTTTGTGGATTTCTACCATACCACAGTACCTCCTGCAGTTTTTTATATTGATAACACTTTTAATGTATCTTTTTTCGTAATTAATATATTGACTTTTTTTAAAAAAATAAATAAAAAATCTCCGTAGTCTAATGTGAGTGTTACTAGAAAAACACAAACAGATATTTTTCCTTTCATTATATTTTTTATCCATATTCAAACCCTACTAGGTACAAAATCTCTCATCTTCCCCCCAAAAGAAATTAGCTGATAAAAAAATCATTATTTAAAAAAAAACTTAAAAAGAAGACAAGAAAAAAAAGTAAATTAAGCAACAAAAAAGAGAGAGAAGATAAAAGAAATGATAAATTTGAATTATTATGGAAAAAAAAAACTGACTAGGTTTGGCGGATTTCTAGGTTTGTATTATTAAGATTAATTAATTATATGATATATGATATAGTGATAAATTAGCAAATCTACACTTTAATTTCTGACGTTTTCAAGAGATCTTAATCAAGAGAAGGCCATATCAATATAATATCTTAACTTTCCTTCTCAGAGATCAGAGATAGTAGTCAGCGAGAGATTTCAGTTAATCTTCAGTTTTTTTTTTTTTTGTTTTTTTTTTTTTTTTTATTTTCCGTTTCACAATTTAAGGAAACTCAATAAAAAATTTGATTATAGGAATAAAAATCAAAATTGCATTTGAAGGTCATTCATCAAAGTTTCTACGAATATTTGTTGCCCTAAACATACTTCTAATAATTTTATTGCATTGCATTATTTGTTCTAATGACTAACTATTTATAATCTCAAGGATTGGCTTAACAGTGTAAGGGTCTCGTTAAGTTTATATGAGGGACGATTCATAACGGGAGGATCCGTATTCGAATCTCACCTATATTAAATTTCCGAGGGTCAACGCAGTCACACAGCACGAATGAGATTAAACTCATTCTAAGAGTGAAAAAATCCGTGATTATAACAAAAATATGAATCCCTATTTATTGCCGTTATTATTAATTGTTATTATTGATTGAGATAATGCTTGTTACAATTACTAAGTGTATAATTGAATTTCAAATTTTAGACGTATGTGTAATGTTCAAGGAATAAATACAAATTTAAGCTAAGGAATTGTGTATTTTTAAAAATAAAAAGAGAAAAATATAATAAATACAAATTTTATGGGAGGTTAATATGATTATTTCATATTAATTATTATTATTATTATTATTATTGGATCCATCTGTTCTATTTCTTTTGCTCTTTTGATTTTGATTTCAGTAACGGTAATAAATCTTTTGTTTATTCTTTATATTAACTTTTTTTTATAGAAAAATAGTATAAATAGGGATTGAACCCCGTACTCATATACATATGTTTACATATACTTATCAACTAAGTTACATGACTGAGATATTTGTTCATATTATTTTTTTTTGTTTTACAAAATAGTAGTACAATCGGGGATGAACCCAATATCCACATTTGTTCATATTGTTTTGTTGTTACTATAGTTGAACCAAAAAAAAATGAAAGAAAATAATGGAATGGTGAAATAAAAATAAAACTGCCAGCTTTGATCTCCCATATCCACTCCAGGATCCCCTCATCACAGCTTTTCCGTCACAAAATCAACAAAGAAATTAATAAAAAAATACAGATTTTCATCAACGAATTAAACCTTTTTTTTTGGAATCCAACGAATTAAACCTTAAATTAATAAAAATAAAGAAGTCATTTGAAGTGGCCGAAAATTGAAGGAGATTAACCGAAAGTATTAGAGCGGTTTGATTTGCAATTTTTATTTTTATTTTGCTTCTTATTTTCTGAAATTTTAGAAAGAAAGAACTAAAAATACTGAAAATACAATATTTTCTCTGTAAAATTTAGAGACTATTTAGATTAGGTGTTTTCTGTTTTCATTTTCAATAAAACCAGAAAACGGTAAAAAAATATGTTTAGTTGTTGTTTTCTGTGTAAATTTGTTCTTTGATTTTTAAATAAGTAATTTTGGCCCCTCAAGTTTGTAAAATAGATAATTTTAATCCTTCTGTTAATTTTTTTCTTAAAATTGACAACTGATTTTATGCAGATTAGAGATTATTTTTATTTAAACTAGCGATAATTTTTATCTAAATTAGAGACAATTTTTATTTAAATTAGCGACAGTTCTCATTCAAATTAATAACAGATAAATTAAAACTTTCAATTTTGCAAACTTTGGGAACCAAAATCATTAATTTGAAAGGTGAGAAACCAAATTCGCACAAAATACAAAGTTGAAGAAAAATAAAAGCAATTAAGCCCAATTTTTAATTAATATCTGTTAGAAGTCCCATATCGGCTAGTGATATGGACATTGATGAGTTTATAAGGGTGTGAACCTCATCCTACAAGCTAACTTTTGAGATTGAGTTAGGCCCAAACCCAAATGATAAGATCCCTTAAAAAAATATTAGAACAACCTAAATTTTATCTCTAATATATTATTTCTTTCGGAATATATATATCTCAATTGATCAGGACCCATCATTCACATAATTACTGCTGAATATTTGGTTTGGCTCTGCTTCTTGGCATACTTGTAAAAGAAGAAATTGAATATTCAAACCAATTTCATTCAATACATTACTTGCTATATGCAAGGGGAAAAATAAAACAATCACTATGGTGAAGCTTATATATGAAATGACACATTACATAACTGTCTTATGTCTACATATAGTACAAATATACAAAGAATATGCACAATTTAACAAAAAAAAAAAAAAAAAGGAAAAAAACTTGAATGAATCACATTACAGCACTATTCTGATCCATTTCAAGCAACTGAGCAATGCTTCTCATAGTAGGTCGAGATTGAGGATTTGTTTGCAAACAAGAAAGTGCCAAGTTTGCAATTAATGCTAATTCTTTCAAAACATTGTTATTCAAAGGAGGTGAGAGGCGAGGATCTAAAATCTCTTTGAAGTTTATGTTTTGATTATTTGAAGTTTGAATGTAAGAAACAAGGTCACCAGGGTGCTTTCCTGTTAGAACCTCAAATGCCAAAACACCAAAACTGAACACATCACATTTCTCTGTCACTGCCATTGTGTATGCAAGCTCTGTAGCAACCAGAAAACAATAATGAAAATTAATTAGTCCTTGCAATTTGCAAACAAAGAAAAAACAAACAAACTTGTATTTGGCATAACTTTGATGAGTGTATCATAAAAGAGTGATTACAGAGAGTAAAAAATTTGTTATATAAAAACTAATATCATAAGTTTTTTCTATATAAATTTCAAAGCTCTGTTTTTGAAACTAAGTTTACCTAGTTCAAATTTTCTAAAAGTTATGTTTTTGGAAAAGTTGGGATAAATGGTGAAAGTTGAGTATAAGGCGGTCTCTTTGAATTAGGGATCAATATGGTCCATGCGATGTAAGGCGTTCGATATAATAAATTTATA
The DNA here is from genome assembly GCA_037177725.1 of Cyamopsis tetragonoloba. NCBI lineage: Eukaryota > Viridiplantae > Streptophyta > Magnoliopsida > Fabales > Fabaceae > Cyamopsis > Cyamopsis tetragonoloba. The sequence continues at coordinate 60,406,987 of CM074122.1, read as the reverse complement.
TAAAATCTATACGATGTGAGTCACTTGATGCAAAGTATCACCAGTGTTCCTAACTCAAAGATCAACTTATACTCACTCCTAAAATTTACATATAAACAACTTAGAAATTAGCATTTATATGGCAAATCTATTTTTATAAGCACTTCTTATAAAAGTTCATCCAAACTAGGTCTAAATTGAAGATATATTAGTACTAGTATTAATTCAAAGCATAAAAGAGCAAGAGAGGCTTACCAGGAGCAGCATAGCCATATGTGCCAGCAAATGAAGTCCAAATAGAAGAATCAGGCTTAAGAAATCTTGCAGTGCCAAAATCTGAGACATGAGCTTCAAGATTGGAAGACAGCAAAACATTCTTGCTAGATATGTCTCTATGAATCAAAGGTGGAGAACAATCATGATGCATATAGGATAAAGCATTTGCCACACCTTTGATAATACCAATTCTCTTATTCCAATCCAATTCCAATGCTTCTTTCTCATTACTCAGCATATGATCTAAGCTCCCTCTTTCCATATACTCATAAACCAGAAAAGTGTGAACCCCTTCAGAACAAAATCCATAAAGCTTCACAATGTTTCTGTGGCGCGTTTCTGTCATGGCTTCTATTTCACTCTTGAAGGCTTTAATACTCTCAATGTCTAAGTTCTCTTCATCACATTTAAGCTTTTTTATGGCAAATACTTGACCTCCCGGCATCACTGCTTTGTAAACTCTTCCAAATTCTCCCTCTCCTATGCAAAACTGGTCGTCGAAGTTCTTGGTAGCTTCAATTATGTCTCCATACACAATTCTTCCATTGAAGTACCATATTGAAAATGGATTTGATCTCTTGAGTGAAGCTTTCTTTCTTGGGGTTCTTGAGTTTTTCTTAAAGCAAAAGTAGAAAATACCAACTGCAAACAATGAAAGGAAAAAAACACCTCCCAAAGAAGCGACAATGGGAATCCAAACCTTATTTTTGTCACTTCCATTGTTAGGTTCATTGAGAGTGATACCATTACAAGGCGGCAAACCTCGGATGTTGTTCGCGCATAAACCTTTGTTGTTGCTCAAATCTAATGGATAAGAAGAGTTGAAAATGCCACCTCTAGGAACAGGACCCTCCAAATTATTGTAAGAGAGGTTAATAGCAGACAAGCTCAACATTTCACTGAGGGAGTTAGGAATAGAACCGGAGAGATTGTTGTGAGAAATGTTCAAGCTTATCAAATTCGAAAGCTTTCCAAGACCAACAGGAATTTCTCCTGAAAATGAATTGTAACTCAAGTCCAAAAAATCTTGTAAGGCAGCAAGATTTCCAATTTGGTAAGGAATAGTGCCATTCAGATCATTGTTGCTCAAATTCAAATTCTGCAAGTTTGAAATTTCCCCTATCTGACTTGGAATCGGTCCAAACAACGAGTTCATAGACAAATCCAAAGACCTCAAATTAGAAAGGCTTCCAATCTGTTCTGGTATCACACCAGAAAGTCTATTGTTTCTCAAATTCAATTCATACATATTGGAAGAATTTCCTATCTGAGATGGAATCTCTCCTGATAATTGGTTAGAAGACAAATCAAGCTCTCGCAATTGATCCAACCGAAATATCTCAGCAGGAATATTACCACTCACAGAATTCCCTGCCATTTTAAGAGATTGCAAGTTCTTACAAGCACCCCAATTCGAAGAAAGCTCACCCTGCACCCTATTATAGCTGAAATCCAAGTAAGTGAGATTAGGATAAACCCCAAAATCCTGATCTGCATAACCTGTAAGCTGGTTATACTCAATTCTAACTCTGTACAAAGATGGACAATTTCTAAGGCTCACAGGAATTGGACCACTGAAACTGTTAAAAGCAGCACTAAAATTCACAAGATTTCCACTTTTACACACTTGGGGTGGTAATTCACCTATGAAGTTGTTCTCAGCAAGATGAAGAACAACCAAATTAGACAAGTTTCCGAATTCCGGTGGCACTGTACCGTTAAGGTAGTTAGTGAGAAAGCGCACATCAGTTAAGTTGGTTAATTTTCCAATACTAGGAGGAATTGGGCCAGAGAGTTGGTTTTCAGCCATTCTAAGAATGCTCAAATGAGTACAATTTCCAAGTGAAGCAGGAATAGACCCATAAAAGCTATTTCCATCTAAAGCCAATAAAGTCAAGTTTTTTATGTTCCCTATTCCATTTGGAATCCTACCTCCCAAAAGGGTATCTTGGAAAAGGAGATTCCTTATACTAATGAGTCCAGTTTTGGGGTTATTCGACCCATCAGGGAACAAACGAGGGTCTAAAATACCAGTTATATCGTTTCTCGAAACATCAAGCTCATAAACTTTGGTTAGGTTGGAAATAGAAAGAGGCAAAGTGCCGTTTAGATAGTTTGTTGAGAGGTCAAGGAACTGGAGATTAGAAAGGAGACCAATTGTTTGAGGAATTGTCCCAGTGAGATTATTCGTTTTGAGATCCAAACGAAGAAGGTTTGGGAAAACAGACAAGTTAAGATGTTGAAGGGTACCTGAGAGTCCAGTGTAAGCGAGGTTTATGACAGTGACAGAGCCTTGAGAATCACAAGAGATGCCTCTCCATGAACATGGGGTTGTTGTGGTTTTTGAAGAAGAAGAGTTAGTGAGGATCCAAGAATCTAAGATTGATTGAGGAGGAAGACTCTGTTTCCATCTGAATAAAGCCTCTGCTTGTGTTAGAGCAAAAGTGTTATGACAGTAACATAATAGAGATAGGAAAATCAAAATCATGAAAATTAGAAGATTGGTCATTGTAAGAATGTGATGAAACTAACTTTGATTATTTGTTTTGATGAAGAATTTGTATGAGTGTCAGACAGCAAATCCATTTTTATTTAGTATTCTGGTATTGGAGTGAAGGATGGTTGAGGTTGACTTTGTATGGGAACAGGATCGGATTTATTCATATATTCATATTATAAGAAGAAAGCAAGGATGGTTGACTATGGTGAGGTTGATACTCGGCATTCAATTAAATTTAACAAGACTATTGATATGTGTGGGGTTCCATGGGGTTGTTGGTAGGTTTTTCTTATTGAGGATGGAAAAACCCGAAAAAAAACTCATACTCACGGTTATTTTTTAAGAAGAAATGTATCAATATAATTCACATCATATATGAAAATTATTAAAAATAGATTAATTAATATTAGTAATAATAAGTACTCGTTTTATTTTTTATTATAAGAAAAAAAGGATAAAACTATCTCACGTCTTTTAAGAAAACTAGTTACATTTATTTAATTGTGTTGACTCTATTAAAATGATAATCATAGGAAAAATGTTAAATTCTTTTACAAATTTTTTTACTCACTTAATTTTGACAATTGTCATCTATTTTTCACTGAACATTTACTTTTTGAAATGATAAAAGATAATCGTTAAAATTAAGTGAAATAGGAGGATACGTAAGACAATTTAATAAGAGAATATAACATTTCTCTAATTGTCAATATATAAAATTATAATTGCGGAGTGAAAGTATGTGAAAAAACATAGTGTTGTAATAATTTTTTTGCTTATAATTAAAAACGAAAGGAGTATATATATAAGTGTAAATATATAAAATTATAATTGCGAGTTGGGTTGGGGGACGAAGACAGGGCTGATAGTTATATCCCCAAATTCACCCCAATCAAAAGCAGCAACAAAAACAAATCTAAACCCGTCAAAATTTCTATTAAAGTAGAAATTTCTCATAAAAGTCGCAACACGTTCAATTTTTATTGTTATGCCTATTTGTCGCTAAGAAAATCACAACTTTAAGAGTAGAAAAAAACAAGACTTTAGGCTTGCATTTTTTATTACTATTATTATTATTTTGTGAAAACACTTTAGTACTATTTTTTATTTATTGATTGATGTGTTAATTAAATGTAACTTGATGAACTAGAGTCACGTTCTAAGAATGCGGCTAATGGCTATAGTAGCCGTTTTGGATCTTTTCTGTGTTTTTTTTTTCTTCTAGTTTACTATTCCTACAAGTGGTTGATGAGGTTGTTTATTTTATTATTACTTATACCTTTTATTCGGTTTACTTTCATCTAACATGTACAGTATTTGAAATTTGAAGTTCTACAAATTGTTTGATTTAAAAACTTTTCAAATTTTTATATACTAAACTTTATATTATGACAGTAGAAGAGCTAAAAAGAGATATATAAATTTGTGTATATCTTAAACTATAAACCCAATCCAAATTGGTAAGATATGTGCCGAATTGTGTGCATTTTTAAAAAAATGTTGGATCGGAACATAACTGATTTTGAAAAGTTAAATTTGTTTTAACTGATAAATTAGTTATTTGTTTTTGCGTTAAGAAAAAGTTAAAAATTAATTGCTTTCACGGTGGGTTGAAAAATTTACACTGTATTTTTACTTTAAACTTACTTTTAGAAAAAAAATCTCCAAACATAAATCATATTACTTTAAAATCAATTCTATAAAATCACATTGATCCAAAATTAATTTTATATCAATACTAAATCAAACACACACTCTATCATCAAACTATAGTTATTGTTTAGTATGTGAGGTAAAGAAAAACCTCATTATAAAGATCAAGAGAAACTCATTATGAAGATACACCAATTGCTATCATATGCTGAATTCCTAAAATAATTGTCTTTGAGAAAAATGCTCAAATTTGCCTTTCAAGAAATAGAAAGCAAATAATTAATAGAATGATTTTAAAGGCCTAAAGTAAATTTTTAATATAGGCCTTTTAGCCGACAAAAAAAAATTTAGTGGAATGATTTTTGTTCCACTGAGATGCGGTGAACTTTACTACTAAGACTTTAGTAGACAATTTAATGTAGGTGTAAATTTTGAGAATATTCGAACACATAATGAGATCATATATGCATCATATGAATATTCTTGCAATGTATTGGGTTTGTTAGTTGATGATAAAAAATTTGTGGATGTGATTAAGGAAGTTGCTATATCAGCCTCATGTTTATATTTGTGAACGATTATTTTTTATTATGTTATTGTCAAATTCAATGAATATGTCATATTTTATGTGGATAAAACTTGAAAGCTACTCTTAATAATATATATATAAGACGTATTTAATGAGAACATTAAATATAAATATGTGAGAATATGAGAACTATGAATCTTAACTATATAATCATAGATTCAAATCTTATCTCTCATCCATAAATGCATAGTTATATAATCAAGATTTAATGTTCTCATGTTCTCACATATTTATAACAAGAGGAAACTGTTTCACAATTATATTTATTGGTTTCTTTATCATGTAAGATGTGACATTGATTTCAAACTTAACATTTTTAGCCTTCTTTCTCAATGTTAACAAAGTTTTGTTTATAATATGTGTAATTTTGTGTTTTAAGGTTTGATCATTGCTGATAATACATTGGAGATTATGTATTTATTTAAAATAGAGGTTGTTGCTACAAAGCAAAAGAAGTTTAAAAGATTTTGCTGGAATGCCCAAGTGTCAGCATTCATGGTTTGATTCATTGCAAAATTCACTCCTTATTCAAGACCTTTATTACAATAAAGAGGACCTAGCAAAGGAGCATGAAGTTCTATTTAGCTCACTCAATGAGGAACAATTACAAACTTATCAAAAAATCACTAATGTTGTTCTCAATTAATAGAGAGTTTCTTCTTTGTCTATGGTTACGGTGGTACAAGAAAGACTTTCTCTAGAAATCATTATCATACAAATTAGTTCTCAAAGGAGAATTGTCTTTATGTTACATCAAGTGGGATTTCATCACATTTATTATCAAGGTGGACAAAGGGCTCTTTCTCAATTTTCTATCTCATTAGTATTGACCGAAGACTTGACGTGTTCAATAAATGTTAGTGAATTCAAGGCTAATCTGATTTGACAAAGTGATTTTATTGTTTGGGATGAAGCTCCTATGGTTAGCAAGTGATGAACTTTTGAAGCTTCTGATAAAACGTTGAGAGATATTATGCAAATTGTTGATGCTACAAATGCTGATACGCCTTTTGGAAGAAAACTTGTTAGTTCTTGGTGGTGACTTTCAATAAATTAGATCAATCAGTTGGATTATATAATGAAAACCGTTTGATTGTTACTGATCTTGGTAAGAACATTGTTGAAGCAAGAGTAATCATAGGAACTAATATTGGTGATAAGTTTTTAAACCAAGAATGACAATGATTCCAAATAATTCTCAAATTGGATTCAAGTTTTAAATAAGATAATTTTTTTTAAAAAGTCAAGGACAAACATTAATACACATGAGATTATTGTTAACAAGACCGATCTTCGATCTCGCATATTGTGTATAAGGAAATGTTGCAAAGAATATACAATTAATATACCATATGACAATCAAATATAATCTTATTACATGAACATTTATTTTTCTATTTTTCAAGGTTTGTTTAATTCATAAATACTATCATTATAAAGTTATATCTCAAGCTCGTGAAACAGAGTACAACTTCATTTCACTTTGATGACTAATGAGCTAAATTTTCTGCTAAATACATACCAACACTTAACTGAAAAAATTAACTAGGAAGCAAAACATTATGTAACTACAAATAAATTAAATAACACCTAAATTAAAATATTACGTCCGAAGATACAGTAGCTGGTCACAGGGATATTGTAGTCATTTTCTACGGTTGATTAGTAATTGTGCCCTCCTGGTTTGTCTCGTAAATTTATTGTTATTGCTGCAAATTAAAGGAACAAACATATATATATATATATATATATATATATATCATCAATTTATAATTTTTTTAGAAAAAATTAAAAATCAGAATATTTGCACGAAGTAATGAACTATATTTTACCCAAATTCATTTATAGAAAATATACTCTGTAGTACACTAATTCGATAATCAAATATAAATAGTGTATGAGATGGAGAGATGAAAGCAATTAGTTAGGATAATTAAGTGTGTTTTAGGAGACAAATTATCTCACATCAAACATAAATTTAAAATGTAAAAAACATTTTTTATTGTATTAAAATGAGTTTATATATACGGATTTCATTTAAACGTTAAATCAAATGCACGCTAAAATTATTAAAAAGAAGCATAACTTACGGTGTTCTGATGGCTGAGATAGAGACTTATCTATCCACCAAACGAGACTCTTTGCCATGTTGCCAAAATTTAAAGACATAAAATAATCAAAAAATGAAACCATTTTTAATAATCAAAACTGTATAAATATTCTTTTCTTTGCTCCTTTAATTTGTGCCACTTCCAACCAAGACGAATATATTGTTCTAAATGCTTTGTAGTATCTAAATGAAACTTTGCAGATATATGCCTATTGTTGTTTATGTCTGTATTTATAGAGTTCATGATTCTAAAACTTCTCATTCAGTCAAACTTCAAGTCCTTGTTTTATAATCAGTTCAACTTACTTATTATAATAATATGAATTATAATGATGCTACTTGCATTTTGACTCCGTCTTTTTAATTTTCCTTTTTTTTTCCTTTTCCAAAACTCTTATTTTTTAGTACTTTTCAAAACTATTTATTTATCACTAAAAAAAGATTGATTTAACGAATAAGGTTGTTGATAACAAAATATTATGTCACAAGTCATTTTAATCAACAATTCAGACACGCTAAAATATTTAGTAACTGTAAAAATAAGTTTAGCGACCAATTTCGTTGGTCACTAGACAGAATTGTTTATATTGATGATATATATATAAAAAAAACAACTAAACCATATTTGCCTGTTTGGTAAAATATAAAAGGGTTCATTATAATTTTTTTATTTATTTTACGTGTGATTTATTATCCAAATTTTTTAAAGTGTGCAATTTGCCTTTATACTTTCGAATTTACGGTGTACTATAAATTCATGACTATATTCATGATTAATTTGAATAAAAAAAAAAATCCGGTGGTAAAGTGAACATGAGGTAAAGTGTAAAGCGCAAAGTATAATTAAACCAATATAAAAATAAGGAAAATTTAGAATATTAGAGCTATTTTATAAGATAAAAGATGGGTGCATTTTTAATTCACCCAACATGCTTTAGGCAACTATGATGAGATTAAAAGATAATACTAATAATTGAAAGTAGCTTTCATCCTTAATTATTACTCGATGAATGCAACATATATTTAATCACTACTTACCAGAATTAATACACTAACAATGTGAAAGGGAATACGTGAAATCTTCCTTTTTTTACTATTAATTAAAATTATTAATATATTAATATATACTACATGTCTTATTTAATTTGTTTTTTTTATAACCACGGGTTTTTTATTCTTAGGATGAGACTAATTCTGTTCGTGCTGCGTAGCTGACGCTGGTTCTCAAGAATTTGGCGTAGGTGTTATTTAATTTCTTGCAAATTTAATTTTATTTACGAGAGATTACAATTTGAAGTTAATTATTTATTTATATTTTCATCATCAGCAATAGACCACTTGTTGTTATATTATCATTTCAAGTTACTGCAAGGAGGAATGTAGATATTATTTTATTAACACAATTTGTATATACTTAATTGGCCATATATTGACATGAGGAGAAAAAAAAGGCTAATATTGACATACATTTTTTGGAACTCTATGTTGATATAAAAAAAATGGCTATATATTGTTCCATTTTATAAAAATATTTTTCAACTGGCTCTTATATTTTTATCTGTGATTAAAAATGTTGAAATGAATTTCTTTTCAATGTTCTTATTTACAATAAGAAAAATTCATATTCTGGTTGATTTGTTGAATATAAAGATTTTCACCTACATTTTATAGGTAATAAATAAATTAAAGTCTTGTGAATACAGAGAATCCCTTGGATTTTCAGCAGGAGATAATTTGAATTTATTTTTGTAATATACATAATTACATAAACGTGTGGGAAATTTTGAAGTCAAGAAGGGCTTCTCTGTGTTAAGATGTTGGTCAATTAGTTACATATATATCCACGTGCAGCACTCGTTATTTGAAAACCTAATTTTCTTTTTTGTTCAACCGTTTGAAAACCTAATTTTAACTTTCTTTTCTTTTTTTTTTCATCTTAATTACAGTTTTAGTCCCCTTATTTTCATTTTAGGTGATTTTAGTCCCTTGAATTTCAAATGGACAATTTTCGTCCTATTTGTTTAAAAAATGGGTGATTTTGATCCCTTCGATCCGTTAGTTTTTCTTTCAAGTTAGTCATATTTGTAGTCAATTTAGCGTGAGGATTGACTAAAATCTTTTAATAATAGCATGTATTATCAAAAACTATTAATTAGCTATAATTTTTCTCCTAATTATTTTTAGTAAATAATTTGAAACTTATCGTTAATTTGAAAGAAAATTGTCCCTTAATTAATATTTTTTAGAAAATTTTCTATGTGTAAATGATATTGGTCCCTCTGTCATTAATTTGGAGGAAACTATCATTAAATTGGCTAAAAATTACGGCTAATTAGAAAGAAAAAGTAACGGAATGACCAAAACCGTCCGTTTTGAAAAAATCGTCCCTTTGAAATTTGGGGATCAAAATTGCTCAAAATGAAAATAAGGAGACCACCAATAAAGTTCGACATAGTTGACAGATGGCTGGGTCTTTAAGCATCCTAACAGGGAAATACTTTTGGTTAAAAAAAAAAACATAAAGAAAACAAAACTGCAATTAAGTTTTTTTTTTTTTTAAAAAAAAAAGATAATTGCATTCTTTCTTTTTGTCTTTTGGTACCATTACGATCAAGGGAACAATGGATTTCTCACCAACCATTTATATAAATTTGAGAATTTTTTTAATAGATTTTTTCATGGATTTTTTTTTTAATTAAAGGCAACTCTATTTGAATTGTGTAGGACCATTACAGGCCCTAAAAAAATTTCTCCAAGTATTTTGTGCAAATGCGTACCACTTCTATGTGTAAATATTCAAATAAATATGTAAAACTTAACCAAAAATATCAAATATGTAAAATGAATTACCTCGGTACACACTACAAATAAATTGTTTTGAAAAACTAAACTTTGGGTATTTCAAAAAAATAAAAACTAAAATTTCTAAGTAATTCTTTATCACTTTTGGACTTTCAGAAATTGAAATTTGGATTTTTTTTTTGGATCAGATAAGAATTTAATTTCTAAAAGTGGTGAAGAATCACTATGAGAAATTAATTTTGGAAATTGTTCACAAAAATAGTGGTGTATATAGAAGAACAAAAGGGTCAAATAGCAATTACTATAGGGTGGGAGGGATTGAGACCACCCAATTTTGAAAATCTCACCATCCCTTTATATATAAGAATCATAAATTCATATAATAAAAAGGATGGTACCACTTTCAATAGAAATGGTGCTAATCTGATCCACGTTACTATAGTTTAAGTTCGGCAATTTCATGGCCTGGTTACTTTATTTTGGGCTTCCAAAAAGAGTTATGAGTCAACAAAAATAGTTTGGGTTATTCTTTGTCACCTGAACCAAAAAAAAATTTGCATGTAACTATGATAACAATAGGTAGGTGGAAGGGATTAGCATCATCCCTATTGGGAGTGACACTATCATTTTTAATATATAGATTTATGATTCTTATATATAAAAGGATGGTGAGATTTCCAAAATTAGGTGATATCAATCCCTTCCACCCAATAGATAAGGTATTAAAGTTCTAATGGTTCATTCTTATGATTAATTATTTAATCATAACCCTTAAAGGGGTGTTTGTTTCCAATTAACTTATATCATTCTTGAGAATGTGAATATGAGAATGTAATGCTATGATGTAACGATATCGACGCGAACATCGCGACACTGCAAATGTTCAAAAAACAGGACACCGGGACATTGCTTATATATATATATATATTAAAAATTATAAAATAAAAAAAATTATAAGGGACATGATAAATAAAAAAATACAAGTTAATAAACTATTCATGTTTTTGAAATAACTTGTTAAACTTTACAATTTTATTTCATAAGTAAGCCTAAAAAAAAAAAAACTTAAAGCCTTCCTAATAATGTTAATAGTTTATCTTTCTAACTACCTAAGTTTCACATTTTTCTAATCTTTTTCATAATATGCCTCACCAAAAAACAAATTCTAAAAAGCATAATTACAATATAAGACCTGTCACAAACAAAAAAACTTTGAAAAGAATTCTCAATTTAAGGCGTATCACCTTAATCCTCATCATTGAAAAACATTGCTCTTAGAAATGACATAAGCCTAACTCTACTCAAAAGCTAGCTCACAAGGAGAGGGTTGTCTAGAGCCTTATAAAGGCTACCATAACTCTTATCCTATGCTACGTGGAACTGCTTCTCCCAACAATTGCCTCTAAATCTAGTTCATCAAGGGACAAATGAACTATGTTAATAATTCCACTATCATCAAGTGATCTAAATTCATCTCTTACTATGTCCCACATTTTTGTTTTCTCTTCATGGTATTGTGAACTATTTCTTGAAAGAAGACGGAGATTACTGTAAACAAATACTAGATCTTCTGTCCTATAAGGTGTCAACTTATTCCTCTTGAATTTTTTTTGTAATATTATTTTTTTAATTTTATTTTTCACATTTTATTCTAAATTATATAATTAAGTTATACTCTTTATTTTATTTAATATATGATATTTTAATTAATTTTTTAAGAAAAAAATTACGAAATGTGACTTGGAAGTGTCGAGCTACACACCAGCGTCGGCTCAAAAGTGTCGAGCTAAACAGAGGTGTCAGCTCGAAGTGTTGAACCGATGAAAAATTATTTTTTATTGGACACCGCTAGAGAGGTTTTGGAGACGTGTCGTACGGGTGTCGGACACGCCGACACGGCAGTTGAGAGAGGTGTCGGTGATTCATAAATGTAATGTTCTCATATTTATTTCAAGTTTTAAAAATATATACTTGAATATCATTTAATATCATAAATTTGTATTGGTGTATTTTTCATAATTTTTATTTTCATGATGAAAGGTGAGTATTTTATTTTCTCAAAAAGAATGCAGATTATTATTTTCTATTTTATCTTATAATTTTTTATTTATTTTTAATTTTAATAAATATTTTCATTGATGTCAATTTTTAACCAAACATTTTTTTTATAAAACAGGAAAAGGATTCTCATTTTCAATATTATAAAACACTGTCGCCATCAATGTAACTATCTAAATAATATTCAACTGCTCACCCCACAAAATTTCTTAATAATATGCTATGAAATTGTAGTTAACCGTAGGGAAAACTAAAAAATTATGGGAATAATTTCATTCACAATATATAGAATGTAGTGGGAGCAATTGCCCCCCAACATCTTATACCTACATCCCTCTTGAGACACTCTTTTTAAATTATTTTAATGATATTTATATGTTAAACTTTAAGAAAATAATAAAAGACATTTTAAAGAATAGCATCAACCTCGAAATGAAATTAAGAATCAATATTTTTGGAAACAAACAATAAATAGAAGATCAAAAGTAGTAACTGTATTATCAGGCCCATCATTATGTCACAGCTTGAATTGTGTGAAGGAGATTGTCCTCATCTTTGCAATAACACACCACACGACAATATTTAATGTTAATAAAGTCAAAGTCAACATTTTCGCCATCTTTATCATTATCGGTGAGAATTCCCTCCATTTGCTCTGTGATTTAAATCTTTTTAAGTCCTACTTAAAAAGTATTATAATCGGGATTCGAACTCCGTATTCACATATGTATATCTTCATATACTTACTAACTAAACTACATGATTGGGACGGTCTTACTTAATTTAAGTAAAATAGAGAAAGACACAATAAAATAAATATTTATATAAATTACACATATTAATATAAATCCTAAATAAATTAACATTTATATTGTATATATCTCTCCCACTTAAGTTAAGTAGAACTAAAAAGGATTTAAACCCTTACTTTATAACTGAAAATTGTCCATTTCACATTTTTAATTTATTATTTTATTTCATAAAATTAAATTAAAAGACTGACATTTCATCCACTATGTTTCTAGTTACTTCAATAATTAAGTTAAAAAATATAATTTTGATCCAATATTTTTTAGTAAATTATTATTTTGATTTTCTTGTCAATTTAGTTTTTTTTAACATTATATTAGCCTTTTGTGCTAACACTTGCTTTTATATACACATTTTTTAAATTATTGTGATATTTTCATTAAAGTACTTAGTGATATTAACGTAAAATAAATAATATAGTGTGAAAGAAAAAATATGAAACTAGATTAACAAAAATAAATCAAAGTAAAAATTTGTTGAAAGATAATGTTATTATTATTAGGATCTCGTTAAATATAATTTCTTACGTACTTACTTGTTAAGATTATTAAAATTATATATATATATATATATAGTTCCGTCTCTTAAAAATAAAAATTATATTTTTAACAATTTTTTATTATATTTATTTCTTAAAAAAATTGTGCAAATGCTCTTATAATATTATTATTATAGGTGTTTGGCCATAAAAAAGTGGTTTTAAATATAATCATGAGTTAACTATCAATTTGGTCTTTCAAAGATTATCATGTCACCAATTTGGTCCTCCAAAGAATTTTGCCACCAAATTAGTCCTCCAAAGATTATCTTGTCATCAATTTGATCCCTCAAAGAACTTTGTCACCAAATTAGTCCTTGAAAGATTTAAAAGTCTACCAAATTAGTCCTCCATCATGGACCAATTTGATATATTTAAATCTTTGAAGGACTAATTTGGTATACTTACACATTTTTGGAGGATTAATTTGGTGACAAAGTTCTTTGTGGACCAAATTGGTGACAAAGATGATCTTTAGAGGATTAATTTGGTGACAAAATTCTTTGAGGGACTAAATTGGTGACAAGATCATCTTTGGAGGGCCAAATTGATAGTTAACTCTATAATCTTTTGTGTTTAGATGGTATTTTTTAAATATTTTTTATAGACAAAAGTACGTTCACTAAAGTTCGAACCGAGAAGCTATTATTTAAAGTAGAAAAATATTTAATCTTCCTACTAAATCCTACTACTCACTAAATTTTGACAAGTGTTATTTATCTCTCACTTAGTATTTACATTTTAAAAGATAAATAACACTTGTCAAAATTAGGTGGGTAGGAGGATTAGTATGAGCATTAAGCATTACTCCGTAGCCACTAGCCTAATGATATAAACTAAAAATTGCTTTATATAATAGAAATTTAAATAGTAAAAATATTAAATTTAAAAATTTCTTTTTAACAAATTTCAAATTCTAGTTTATTTTTTAAAAAAATGTTTATAATCGTAAAAAAAGAAATTAATCGATTTTACCTTGGATAGGGTAGGTCTGCCCCTTAACTAAACTTTTGTGTACCAAAGAAAATTAATCCATTTTACATTAACCTTCCAAAATATCACCATATATAAAGTAAAAGCTTTTTCTCTTTGCTTTTTGCATGTTTCCAAACATGCTCTAAGATTTCAGCGGTTTTGTTGAAGTGAACACTTAATTGTCCTCGAACGAAGAAATCGATGGATAAGTTTACATCACTCACTACTTCTTCTTCTTCTTCACGTTCACGGTTTTTGGTTCACGCACGCAGAGTTTCGTTGACTTCTAATCTGAATATTCCTCATCATATACCATAATTCCCATCAATCAACTCTTCTATTCTTATTACTCACTACTCATTTATAAATAATGATTATTAATATTAAATAAATATACCATAAATACAATACACTGGAACCTGGAATATCACTGCCTTCTACCTGTTTGAGGAAATGGGTCTTTGGGGTTCTTCTTCTTTTTTCTCATTTCCTCTGTTTTTTCTTCTCATTCTGAATGTGATTGTGCTCTGTAATGGAAGAAAAACCAGCACCTACGTTCGGAAAGTCGAAAAAACTGTTGATATGCCACTTGATAGTGACGTTTTTGCTGTCCCTTCTGGTTACAATGCTCCTCAGCAGGTACCATTTCTTTGATCATAACAATGTTTCTCACCAATTGTCTCATGGGAATGATTTCTTTTATTCAAAAACTTTGATTGATCACTCTGTGTATCTGCATGTTTTTACTGTTCAGGGATTTTGCCTTGTTTGATTTGTAATTTTGAAACAATGTTACCTCAGACCTCAGTGAACCATTGAATTAGTCCCCAAACTTGTACACGGTTAATATTAGTCCTTAAACCTAAGAAAACTCGGTATTAGTTCCTAACTTGTCAATTTATAGGACATGTAAATCCTTACACTAAAGAAACCTTCATATTCATTCATAACTAGTCAATTTATCAAGAATATTAGTCCCTGGAAGAGGACTGAGATGCCGGACTAATTTACAAGTTATGCACTAATATCTATGTTTCTTTAGTTTAAGGTCCGTGTACAAGTTTAAAGGACGAATTCAGTTGCTTAATCATGTTAGATTGTGTGTATTTTTTGGACTTTTAGTATAAGAAAAGGATTGAATTTTTGGTTGCTCTGCTGCATTAAGGTTCACATAACACAAGGTGATCTTGTGGGAAAGGCAGTGATAGTGTCATGGGTGACTGAGGATGAACCAGGATCTAGCAAAGTGTGTTATTGGAGTGAGAACAGCAACCAGAAGAAGCTTGCTAAAGGAAAATTCGTTACTTATAGATTCTTCAATTACACTTCTGGCTTTATTCATCATGCCACCATCAGAAATTTGAAGGTACTTATTCATTCAATTGCATCCACTTTCTGTTCTTTTTTTTTTTTTTTACAGCCACAAATTTTCAGTACATACTCTGTTTACCAATAACATGTTAAAACTGAGCCCCAAATTATGGTTGTTCCTAAAATTTAGGTGAGGTGATGTGAATTATATAAAGAAATAGGACACGTATCAGAAGCTAAACCAGCGTTTAATTGAATTTTCAATACCGCCAGAGTACTCTAGATTAAGCTAGTAGCTTATGAAAAGATAAAAAAAAGGGCATTTGTTTTATGAATCAACTGTTGATATATGTGCTTTTGTTTTGGGCAGTACAACACCAAATATTACTATGAGGTTGGAATTGGGAACACAACAAGGCAGTTTTGGTTTTTAACTCCTCCTGAAATTGGTCCTGATGTGCCATACACATTTGGTCTCATAGGTAAACATATTCAAGTAATTCTTATATGAGCACAAACCTAACACCTTACTCTTAGACAAAACAAATGAAAAGCTCATAATAACATTAAATTAATCATTGCACTAGTTTCAAAGTGTGGCGTATTATCGTTCGAATACCTTAGTAATTTTTAATTGGTTGTGGCAATAGACACTCTGCTCATACTCATACAGGACTTGCTTAACATATTCAATCAACTGTTGAACATCATTATAAATTAGGAACTATGTTATGATTGTTAATAAGTGGTGAGTTTTTATTTACAGGGGATCTTGGTCAGAGTTTTGATTCTAATAAGACACTTTCTCACTATCAAAATAACCCTAGAAAAGGGCAAACTGTGCTGTTTGTTGGAGACCTCTCTTACGCGGATAACTACCCGAATCATGATAACGTTAGGTGGGACACTTGGGGAAGGTTTACAGAAAGGAGTGTTGCTTATCAACCATGGATTTGGACTGCAGGAAACCATGAAATTGATTTTGCTCCTGAAATTGTAAGCTTCTGATAACAGTTTATTTAATTTTGATCTCAACTCTTAACTCTATGAGAAACTTTTCATTCTTTTGTATTATATCAAAGAATTTTAACCTAATGTTAATGCATTTTCCAAGTCCAAATTTGAGTAAGCAGTAAGGTTTCAACATAGATAAGTGATTTGTTGCAGGGTGAAACCAAACCTTTCAAGTCAACTTTTAATTTTGTTTTTCAGCAATAAAGTTTAACCTCATGTAATACATTTTCCATATCCAAAATTTAGTAAGAAGTAAGGTTTTAACATAGATTGATGAATTATCGCAGGGTGAAACCAAACCTTTCAAGCCTTACTCGCACCGTTTCCATGTTCCTTACAAAGCATCACAGAGTACTTCACCATTCTGGTATTCTGTCAAGAGAGCTTCAGCACACATCATTGTCTTGGCCTCATATTCAGCATATGGTAATACTAGATATATAACAACAAATCTGTTTGTACTAGTTTCACAGTAGCAACTACCTGTAACTTACAAAATATCAAATTCGGCTGAATAATCTCTGTTCTATATTTATAGTTTCTCATCCATGTGGAATTTTCTGTTAATCAGTTAATCTAAAGCATCATATAGGTGTCTTAAATCCTTGGTCAGAAACACTTAGCTTAGTGTGTGTTTAGTTCTGCAACGGTAGAATTGATTTTGAGTAAAATAAATTTCATTAAATTGATTATAAAGTAACTTGACCTTTGTTTGGACAACTAGTATCAGAAAAGTGATTACTAGAGGTAATGTTTGGATATTCTATAACTACCAATATAGGCTTTAGATATCTTCTCAACAACACTTAATAGTGTAAATACATGGGTGAGACATATAGCATAATTGATTTTGTTAGAAGTAAAAGCAACTTCAAGTTGCTTCTTCTCAACTAATCATAATTGTTAGGCCAAAATCGTTTCTCCAAAACAAAACCATGGTTTACATGGTGTAGAATTGGATCCAAACATACACTTAATGTCTTTGCATGTGTGTGTTTTAAAGCGTATGAAATCAAAATGCTTTCTTCTGTGACTCTGTTACTATTTTGATTGAACTGGTTTGTCTCTTTTGGGATAATAGTTTTCATTTTCTTTGTCTCAGGAAAATATACACCGCAATACAAATGGCTTGAACAGGAGCTACCAAAAGTGAACAGGACAGAGACTCCATGGTTGATTGTTCTGATGCATTCACCTTGGTATAACAGCTACAACTATCATTTCATGGAAGGGGAATCCATGAGAGTTATGTATGAGCCTTGGTTTGTGAAGTACAAGGTTGATGTTGTCTTTGCTGGTCATGTTCATGCCTATGAAAGATCTGTAAGTGCCATTTCTCACCTTGTTAAGCTACTTACAAGTTAAAACTTCTATTCCTCGTTCGAAAATTTCCGCATCATACTATTGAAAACACACCAGTAATAACGATGTATTACTTGGCTTGCATTTAAACTTGAAAAGGTAACTGTGCAAGTAAATGTTGGTTGGTGTCCATAAAATTTATGGGGGAAATAAACTACAAAATTATTGCACAAAAATGCACTCCAATTTTGTTTTTGAATTTGTAGTTGATTGATGGGCAACTAAAGGCATGTTTGGTTTGTGTTTTAATTTCTTGTCTTCATGAAGTAGTTTTTTTTGTTTTGCTTATGTTCGAAAATGAAAGGAGCACCATATAGGTGTTGTAAGTCCTTGGTCAACAACACTTAGCTTAATCTCTGTGTGCGTTTGCGTGTTTTCGGTTCTTTCCCATGTTTCTTATATAAACTCCAAAATACAGAAAATAAAATAAACGCAAGGCGGTAGTTTGTAATTATTTTATGAAAACATGAAATAAAAACGAAAAATGGAAACGCAAACCAAAACACAGTTTGGTTCTCGTGATAACAAATTTGTTTATGTATTAGGAGCGTGTCTCAAATGTTGCATACAATGTGGTGAATGGTCTCTGCACTCCTGTTAAAGATCAATCAGCTCCTGTATATATAACCATTGGAGATGGAGGAAACCTTGAAGGCTTAGCAACCAAGTAAGTTCTATGTTCTATACACGAAACATTGAAACACGACGAATCTTGTCGCATTTCTAGTTAATTTTGTGCAGCTAAGTCTGATATAAACATCATTTGAAACTGCAGCATGACAGAACCACAACCAGAGTACTCTGCATACAGAGAAGCCAGCTTTGGACACGCCATTTTCGACATAAAGAACCGAACACACGCTCACTATAGCTGGCACCGGAATCAAGATGGGTATGCTGTGGAGGCTGATACTGTTTGGTTTTTCAACAGACACTGGCACCCTCTTGATGATTCCACCTCTCACCTTTCGCATTAACATACGGATTTAATGGTCCTTTGAGAATTTTACCCTTTGTGGTGTTAATAAATTTGTGATTCAGTAATTGAATTAATGTCAATACCACAAACATTGATTATCAGTGCCTTTGTCATTCTGATTTGTTTCCATCTCTGTCACATAAATGCGAGTTGCTTCTATTCTCAAACACATTGAACTCTTATCATTTTTAGGCAGTAGTTTTGTACTGCATAAACACAGAAAAGCAGAATAGAATGGAATATATAATATTTATTTGACAGAATTCTGCTTGAATAATATTGCTTCATAAAGTAAAGATTCAACACAAAACTTGACCAATGACGATACAAAAAACAAAGTTTAAAAAAAGGTGAAATTATGTTTGTTAACAATGAGAAGAAAAAATAGAGAAGAGAAAGAAAGAGGAGGAGGGTGAGAGAAGGAGAAAGGAAGAGCCGTGGCAGTTGGATTGGAGGTGAGGAAGGAAAAAAAGCCCGATAACCCAAAACGTCATTTTGTACACTTTTCAGTAATCATTTAATGAAAATAATTAAGCCAAAAAAAGTGAAAAAATAAGAGACTAAATTGAAATTAATAAAAGTTAGAGGACCAAACTAAAAAAGTTAAATTAAGATAGAGGCCCCTTTTTAATTAAGTACTACATATTCTATACACAAGCCAATAATTGAACCTTGACAACTCAATCATCTTCAATTGTGCCAAATCCCTGTTAACTTTTGTTTTTATTTATTTATTTTTTTTGCTTTAACCATGTTTTTCCTTTTGAGAATGAAATAAATAACATAAGCATTGCAATGCTTATTAAGAATCAAAATTTTTGGAAACAATAAATAGAAGATCAAAAGTAGTAACTGTGTTATCGGGCCATTATTATGTCACAGCCTATACTATTGTGTGAAGGAGATTGTCCTCATTTTTGCATTCAACTACACACCACACGACAATATTTAATGTAATAAAGTCAAAGTCAAGAAATTGAGTTAATACTACGTTTGGTTGGGTGGAAATTGAGTGCCAAGAAATAGAGTAGAAAGAAATTCTAGGGAAGAAAAATAGAGAGAAAAGAAAATTTTTACTCCTTTCTCTAAGTCAATATTTTTTTTTCTTATTTTTCTCAAATCAAACAAAAGAAATAACATTGTTATTCTTATAGTTCTTTTCTCTTTATTTCTTTCTCCTCTATCAAACAAAAGATAAGAGAAAAAAAATTTATTCTTATTTACTTATGTACTTACATTTATTTATAAGGTAGTATTAAATATTTTTTTTTATCAATTTTATACTTTATTTAATTGAAACATTAATTAACACTTTATTTTTGAGTTAATAAAAGAATGAAAGATAAACGATATTATAGAGTTCAAACATTATTTTGATGAATGATTGCATTTGTATTTTTTTATCTATTTACTATGCTTTGCATCAACTTAAGGGTTAGAATTATTCATGTCACGCTTTTTGTTAAGTTTGTCACACATAACTTTTGTCCGGATTTAGTTCCGAGCAGGTCTGGATTTTAATTCCTGCTTGGATTTTGCTAAGTGCGATGTGTTTAAACACCAAACGGAATCTAATTACATAGCAAGAACATGTATGGTGCCTTTGGAAATTTTGGTTGAATTATTCACATTACACATTTTATTAATCTCGTCACAAATAACACTTGCGCTGAGATTCTAGTTTTGGGGTAAAACTGGATTTTAGTTCTCAATTGAGTTTTGTTGCGACGTGATGCTTTTTAATCAAACGGATTCTTTTTCCCTGGCGAAACCAGATTATAATCTTTGCGCGGGATAAATACTTGATGTATTTTGAAAACACATGTGGCGAAAATAACAGGGGTTGGAAATTTTGTGTGGCAAGGAAAGTAGGCTTCCAGCTTAAGCCATAGATTTCCAACGGTTCTGTTGAAGTGAACGCTCAATTGTCTTCTAACGAAGAAAACGATGGATAAATTATATCAGTCACTACTTCTTCATGTTCATGAACGCAGACTTTCGTTGACCTCTAATTTGAATATTCCTCATCTTATAACAGTTATACCATAATTCCATCAACTCTTCCATTCTCATCACTCATTTATAAATCATGATTAATATTAAATAAATATACAATACATGGTACTACAACTTGGGACCTGGAAGAATAGCAGTGCCTTCTAGGTGTTTGAGGAAATGGGTCTTTGGGGTTCTTCTTCTTTTTTGGCATTTCCTCTGTTTTTTGCTCTGATTCTGAATGTGATTGTGCTTTGTAATGGAAGAAAAACCAGCACCTATGTTAGGAAAGTCCAAAAAGCTGTCCCTATGCCTCTTCACAGCGACGTTTTTGCTGTCCCTTCTGGTTACAATGCTCCTCAGCAGGTACCCTTTCTTTGCTCTCATGGGAATAATTTCTTCTATTAAAAAACTTAGATTCATCATTCTGTGTTCTGTATGTTTTTACTGTTTAGGGATTATGCCTAGTTTGGTTTAAAATTTTGAAACAATGTTAGACTAGTAAACTACTTAAATTAGTACTTAAACTAAAGAAACCTTTAAACTAGTCCATGATTTGGACTAACATGATCAACCCACAAGTTACCAAGTTATGGACTAATTTGAAAGTTAAAGACACCTTTATATAGTACATAACTTATCAATTTGTTGAACATATTAGTCCCTAGGCTAGAACTAAAATACGTGAAAAGTTGCAAGTTCAGGGACTAATATGCCCAACAAATTTACAAGTTATGGACTAATATAAAAACTTCTTTAGTTTAAGGATTAATGTGAAGAATATGTATAAGTTTGGGGGACGAACTTTGTTGTTTACTCATGTTAGATTGTGTGTGTGTTTTGTACTATTAGTATAAAAAATATTGAATTTTTGGTTGCTCTGCTGCATTAAGGTTCACATAACACAAGGTGATCTTGTGGGAAAGGCAGTGATAGTATCATGGGTGACTGAGGATGAACCAGGATCTAGCAAAGTGCGTTATTGGAGTGAGAACAGCCAGCAGAAGAAGCTTGCTAAAGGAAAATTTGTTACTTATAGATTCTTCAATTACACTTCTGGCTTTATTCATCATGCTACCATCAGAAATTTGGAGGTATTTCTTTATTCAATTGCATCTACTTAGTATTTTTTTTTACATTTTCAGGAAAATTTTCAATACTACATGAGTACTCTTGATATTTTTGTTTTGGTGCATTTGCCAAGCTAGTAGCTTATGAAAGAATAGAAAGGGGGCATTTGTTTTATGATCAATTGTTGGTAAATGTTCTTAATTTTTTTTGGGCAGTACAACACCAAATATTACTATGAGGTTGGAATTGGGAACACAACAAGGCAGTTTTGGTTTATAACTCCTCCTGAAGTTGGCCCTGATGTGCCATACACATTTGGTCTCATAGGTAAACATATTCAAGTAATTCTTATACCAGTACAAACTTAAGTTATCTTACACATCATTCCCTAGACACAACAGATGAGAAATTTCCAATAACATGAAAATAATAATAGCACAATTTTCAAAAAGATGTTAATATTATTTTTATACCTTATTAGCTTTTGATTGACTGAGCCTGTAGAAGTTGTGCTCATACAAGAATTGCTCAATATATTCAATCAACTGTTGAACCTTCACTGTAAATTAGGAATTATGCATCATTGTTAATAAGTGGTGTTGCATTATTTGCAGGGGATCTTGGTCAGAGTTTAGATTCAAATAAGACACTTTCTCACTATGAAAATAACCCTAGAAAAGGGCAAACTGTCCTGTTTCTTGGAGACCTCTCTTATGCCGATAACTTCCCGAATCATGATAACGTTAGGTGGGATACTTGGGGAAGGTTCACAGAAAGGAGTGTTGCTTATCAACCATGGATTTGGACTGCAGGAAACCATGAAATTGATTTTGCTCCTGAAATTGTAAGGTTCTGATATCAATTTGTTGAGCGTTGATCTCAATTCTTAACTCCATGTGAAACTTCCATTCTTTTGTATTTTAACAAAGAATTTTAACCTCATGTAATGCATTTTCCAAGTCCAAATTTCAGTAAGAAGTAAGCTTTACTTTTCAACATAGATAAGTGATTTGTTGCAGGGTGAAACCAAACCTTTCAAGTCAACTTTTCATTTTGTTTTTCAGCAATATATGCTAACCTCATATAATGCATTTTTCAAGTCCAAATTTCACTAAAAAGCAAGTTTTAACATATATAAATGATTTGTTGCAGGGTGAAACCAAACCTTTCAAGCCTTACTCGCACCGTTGCCATGTTCCTTACAAAGCATCACAGAGTACTTCACCATTCTGGTATTCTATCAAGAGAGCTTCAGCACACATCATTGTCTTGGCCTCATATTCAGCATATGGTAATAATAGATATATAACACCAAATCTGTTTGTAATAGTTTCACAGTAGCAGTTACCTATAACTTACAAAACATCAAATTCTGCTGAATAATCTCTGTTCTCTATTCATAGATTCCCATCTTGTGATAATTCTAAACTATCATATAGATGCCTCGAATCCTTGTGAACAACACTTAACTTTTTTTAATCTAAATTGCTCTTGCAATTTCAGAAAATAGAGCAATTATGGTCATTTTCCCTCCCAACAAACGTGCTTTCTGAGTTCCGAACTTATATTTACATCCTTACGAGAGACCAAGTTGCTTACCACTCGTCTAACAACTGGCAACACTCAGTTTAATCTTTCTGTGTGTGCATGCATGTGAACATGTGAAGTTAAATTGTTTTCTTTTGCTACTGTAACTGTTTGGATTAGACTGGTTTTTCTCTTTTGGGATAATGGTTTTCATTTTCTTTGTCTCAGGAAAATATACACCGCAATACACATGGCTTGAACAGGAGCTACCAAAAGTGAACAGAACAGAGACTCCATGGTTGATTGTTCTGATGCATTCACCTTGGTATAACAGCTACAACTATCATTTCATGGAAGGGGAAACCATGAGAGTTATGTATGAACCTTGGTTTGTGAAGTACAAGGTTGATGTTGTCATTGCTGGTCATGTTCATGCCTATGAAAGATCTGTATGTGACATTACTCACCTTGTTAAGCTACTTACAAGTTAAAACTTCTATAGGTGTCCTAAATACTTGCTCAACAACACTTAGCTTGTAGCCTATTTGTTTTACATTCATCTCAACGCTACTTGCAAGTTAAAACTTCTATAGGTGTTTCCTATAAAAATTCCAAAAATCAGGAAATAAAACGAAAACAAAGTGGCAATTTGTAATTATTTATGAAAACATGAAATGAAAACAAAAGGTGGAAACACTAACTAAAAACACAGTT
Organism: Cyamopsis tetragonoloba; assembly: GCA_037177725.1. NCBI lineage: Eukaryota > Viridiplantae > Streptophyta > Magnoliopsida > Fabales > Fabaceae > Cyamopsis > Cyamopsis tetragonoloba. The sequence goes on along the minus strand of CM074122.1, from coordinate 60,382,724 downwards.
TGGTTCTTGTGACAACCAATTTGTTTATGTATCAGGAGCGTGTCTCGAATGTTGCATACAATGTGGTGAATGGTCTTTGCACTCCTGTTAAAGATCAATCAGCTCCTGTATATATAATCATTGGAGATGGAGGAAACCTTGAAGGCTTAGCAACCAAGTAAGCTCTATATCCATACACAAAACACGACGAACCATGTTTCATTTCTATTTATTTTTATGCAGCTAAATCTGAGATAAACATCATTTGAAACTGCAGCATGACAGAACCACAACCAGAGTACTCTGCATACAGAGAAGCCAGCTTTGGACACGCCATTTTCGACATAAAGAACCGAACACACGCTCACTATAGCTGGCACCGGAATCAAGATGGGTATGCCGTGGAGGCTGATACTGTTTGGTTTTTCAACAGATACTGGCACCCTCTTGATGATTCCACCTCTCACCTTTTGCATTAACATAATAGTTTTGGCGGCCTTGAGAAGAATACCCTTTGTGATTCAATAATTGAATGAATGTCAATACTAAATGCCACATAAATGCAAGTTGCTTGCTTCTATTCTCAAACACATTCACTCTTATAATATTAGGCTGTACTGCATAAACACAGATAAAGCAGAATTGAACAGAATATAGAATATCCTTTGGACAGGATTCTGCTTGAATAATGTGGCTTCATAAAGTACAAAAATCTTAAACTGTTTTCCTTTTTCGTCTTTTTTGCTTCATCGCGTGTTCAGTCTTTCCTATTCGTTCTTGAAGTTGATATGAATGTAGATGTAGCAAACTGCGTAAAAGCCAGAACAAAGTGGCTTTCTTCTAGTTCTTTTGTGTGTTTCTTTTGTTGTATTGGATGTATAACAAGTTGTGTTGATTTTGGTTAGTGATTAGTAAAATAGCGATCTATGTGCTGGAGTGAAAGGGAAAAAAGTTTATCTGATTTGAGAGAATATATGATATGCTGGAATTAAAAACTAAAATGACTTCATTTTTGTGGTTTCTAAACTTCTAATGCATAATAAATTACACATATCAGCCAACAGATTGCTTTCCAATCACGACAACTTTGTGATTTTGTTTTTTTCCAGTTTATGATCTCAATATTTAAATTGAGTTGTGTATGGTCACTATAAATGACAAAGTATATATACATATAATACAAGAGATAGTAGCAAAACAGTTTCTTTGATTCTCTTAAAATCCTTTTTTTACCCTTTCATCTAATTTACTAAACAGTCACTAGAAACTTGGTATTAATGATGAAGAATTAATGAGATTTATGTTTATTATGCATTAAATGTTTCACTTTTGAATAAAAAGATTAATTTCTATTATAAAATTCTTAACTTGCGCAATATTGCATAGAAAATTTCTTATATTATAACTTCTTTTTTTTAAAAAAAAAAAATCAGCTAAAATCAAATAAATCTAGTTTAATGTACCAACAAAATAGAAAATTAAAACACGAGCTGAAAAAGTAATTTGGTCAAATTTGTCTACCTTTGTCCACATGTTAAAGACTTGTCTTTGTAGGTACGAGGTAGTGAGGCCCATTGGGTTTGGAGGGGAAAAAAAAAACCTAAATTGGTAATATCATATGCCAGAGGTTGCTCCTAAAATTCATCAAAACTTGAAACTTTAATTTTCACAAACAAAAAAGTAATGTTCCTTGCACAATCATTTTAGTATACTACATGCATTGCACTATTATTGGTCAGCATAGTTTAAGTGATATTATTATTATACTGATAGAGAGTTGACAATAATAATAATAATAATACAAGTTGGAGAAGTGTCACTCTTCTCCATCCAAGCTCTTTTCAAGGCAAAAGAGTGTCTTTCAGATGAAGTTCTATACTTTCTAATTTTAAAAATCTCTAGACCCAAAAAAAAGAAAAAGAAAAATCTTAATCAACTTTGTCTAAGTCCTTCTGTTACATTAAACCACCCTCACTTTTATTCCTTCTATTTTTTCTGAATTATCTTCCTTCATTACTAGTATTTTTCTTGGACAATTATATAGAAAGAAAGGATGGAAGAAGATGGAAAGGTTTCAGCAGAAAATACACAGAAAGGAAGGTTCAGAAGAATTTGTGTCTTCTGTGGTAGCAGGGTTGGATACAAATCTTCATTTAGTGATGCAGCTTTAGAGCTTGGTAAATTGATGGTAATTATTTTTATATAGATATGTATATTTGCCAATTTAATAAAAGAATATTGAGTTATTCATTAATTCCCTTAATATAGTTCTTCTCCTTTGTAGAACTCTTCTTGCATTTGCATGTGTTAGTTTGATAGTTGTTTTGATAGGTTGAAAGGAGAATTGATTTGGTTTATGGAGGAGGAAGATTAGGACTTATGGGTTTGATCTCTCAAACAGTGCTAAATGGAGGTTGTCATGTTCTTGGGTAATATTTTCAAATAATTTCAGTTTTCTTAATAGATTGTTTTAAGCTCGGTTTGGTTTGTATGTCCATCTCATTTTTATCAAATAAAAATCTGCCATTTGTTTTTATTTTCTTTCATGTTCTTGTTTTCAGTGATTATTATACAAATATACAAATTTTGGAAAGAGAAATCAAAATGAGAAAAAGATGTCAGTTTCGTAATTACTACGAAAACTGGAAATGGGAACAGAAAGTGAAAAAACAAACAAACAAGCCCTAAAAGGATACCTATGATTCATGAACTTCACTGATTTTCTTTTTTTTTTCCTTGTTAGTGTGATTCCTAAAGCTCTGCTGCCTCTTGAGGTACCAATCAACTTCCATTCCTTAATTACTATGATAAGATGATTCTTTCAATCTGAATTTTGCCTCATGAAAGGATTAGACTGATCAAAGCCCAAAATTAGATATCAGGGGAAACTTTTGGAGAAGTGAGAACAGTTGAAGACATGCATGAGAGGAAGTCAGTAATGGCTGAACATGCTGATGCATTCATAGCCCTTCCTGGTATATTATCATAGATTTTTAATTTCAATGTTATTCAAAAATTCTTATTGTCACTTTCACAAATCAAGAAATTTAATTGAAGTTGTAAACTTTTCAGGAGGCTATGGAACCATGGAAGAGTTGCTGGAGGTGATAGCCTGGTCCCAACTAGGAATACATGATAAACCAGTAAGACTTTTTTTTATAAGCTAAATGCATCCACGTGAGTTCGAACTGCAAAGCTAGTACTTAAAGTTGTACTCCCCTAACCACTAAACCAACATATTAGATGCACTACATAAGATGAATCATTATATCATTAAAGCTTGATGCTTGTAAAGCAGGAATCAATAAGAAACCTTCTCTTTCAGTTAAAGAAACGTGGAAGGGCATGTTTGTATAAAGTTTTGTTTTGGTCAAAAGAGGTACAAATACTTAGTGTGTATTTGGTTTAAATCTTGGTGGAAGGGAAAGTGAAAAAAATATACAAATCAAAGAGAAATCGAGATTTGATAAATAATTGAGATATATTAGGGCTTATTTGATATCTCTTTTTGAAAATAGTTTTCTGTTTTTAAAATCAGAAAACTAAAAAACTCGTTTGGCAGTCGAATTTTCAAAAACATTTTTCGGGAACAGTTTTTGTTTTTCAGTATTTAAAAACTAAAATACCAAAACATCTAAAACATATTTTAGTTTTCAGTTTTCAGTTTTCTGAATTTACACACAAACTTGTATTGAAAACTCCTCTCACTTTTTTTAAAAACTGTTTCTGAAAACTGTTTTATAATACAATTTTTAAAAACTAAAAATCAAAATTGTTCTAAACAAGCCCTTAATGCACAAAACTAAAGTTATCCAATAGAAGTAAGTATTTTTAACTTTGGTCACAAGTGATTTTTGCCAAAGCAAAATCATATACAAACAAGCCCTTATTTTCATTGTAGGACCTCGATTTTTGTGCATCAATATATCTCAACTATTAATCAAATCTTAATTTACCTATGTCTGTGTGTTTTTCACTTCTCATTTTACTGAGATCTAAATCAAACACACACTAAATTGAAATAAGTTTAATGTAATTCTTTAGATGAGATTGGCTTGTACTCCAATCAAAGTTGGAGTTTCAGCTCGTAACATTTGTTAAACTTTAGTTTAAAGTCATATTAGTCATTAGTTTTTTTTATTAACCATATTAATCATTAGTGTTAAAAGGTCGACATATGTTAAGAAATTAAACTCATTTCTAATTGAAAAAGAACACCAACTATACACTGGAAACTATTTTAAGTTTTGTTCTAAGGGGTTTGAGTAATTTTTCTCTCAAAATATTTGCTGCTAATTGTGTTTGTAACTATGAATCTGCAGGTGGGATTGTTGAATGTAGATGGGTATTTCAACAGCTTGTTGACCTTATTTGACAAGGGAGTTGAAGAGGGTTTCATAGACAACTCTGCAAGGCAAATTGTTGTCATTGCAGATACAGCAACAGAACTCATAAAGAAAATGGAGGTATGAAATGAAATGAAATTAAATGATAAATCACACATTAAACATGTTGATTTCCATCATGTCCAACATCAACACTTGTGGTCAAGCTGATTTCTGAACAATTATTGAAGAGGACAAGGAACTAAAATTGTAGGTTAAAAGTAGTGAATGATTTTTCTTGTTTATTACATCCTATCAAATTAATTTTAATTTATTTGTCACTTTAGAATATCAATATAATATAATTTAGGCTTAATTGTATTTTTAATTTTTTAACTTTGTACTTTTGAGATTTTGGTCCTCAAAGTTTTTAAAAGTAGCAAATATTATCTTCCTTCCTTGTATTTCTTAGATTGTATGTTAACTAATAGATTAAAATCGCAAAATAAAAAAAAAAAAAAAAAAAAAAAAAAAAAAAAAAACCAAAATAACAAGAAGTACAAACTTAAAGAATTAAATGTGTAATTAAGTCTATAATTTTTTTTTCAATTAACCCTTGACAGTAATTTTCCAGTCATCATAATCACTTTTGCATTTATGATACATTCATGAAGAGTAAAAAGGTGGGACATAGGTAATAATTTGTTTTCTTTTTTTCTTTTTTTCAGGAGTATGTACCCATCCATCACATGATTGTACCAAGAGAAAGTTGGACAGTGGACTAACTATTGTTAGAGACTACTCTAACTGGAGAGATCCTAAGATCTTGGATCTCCATCATCCATTTGTCTAAAGCAAGTGTGAAGTGTAGTTCTATTTACATTTTAAAAAAAAAATGCAAGCAAAAGCACTCTCTTTAGTTTGGAAGTCTCAAGATTCCACATTATTAAGCACTAAACAAGCATGATGTATCTCCATCAAGATCAACAGAATAATTAATTATTAATTCATACCAATGCTTGTGAACTTTGGATCTCCTTCCCTAAAATGCCCCTTGACTCTAATTAAATTATAAGTATTCAATAATGAGGTGTGCATAAGAGAACAAGATAATATTGTTAATATATTGTTATAATTATTGTTTTGAACTTTGAAGTATGATGATGGTTGTGGAAGGGTCAAGGACATCGTCCACTTGCCACCTAGTATTTTAGCAATTTTTTTATATGATTCTGAAGTGTGAATGGGGGTCCTTTGGATTTGACTTAATTGTTGTTTTTCCTTTATATGAATTCTCTCTATTCTTTTAAGAAAAGAAAATAAAGAGCATCTCAATCATTAAAACTATGAAGTCACAGATGTTAAAAGAATATAGAAAATTATGAGATGAGATGAAAAGTCATTGAATTAAAAAATTGAGACGAAATAGAGAGGATCTCGAGCTCGGATTGGACCCATTATACAATTGACATCATTATTATTATTATTATTATTATTATTATTATTATTATTAAGTGCCCTTATGCCATGGAGTTGACATTTGGTAGCATTTCCTTCTCAAATACAGGATAGATTGAATATCAAAATAAAAAAAAGAATAAAAAAAATATTAGTAAAAGTGAAATGCATCATTAATAGCTATGCGAAGTATCTAACCAAATTCAGATCCTCTGCTACATCTTCAGCAAGATTTTATCTTCAATCAAAATCTTACAGAAGGTTGAGTACAGTGGGCTTCCAGAAGAGGATCCGGATTAAAGGATGGCACTATTGTTACTATACTATATTTAAAATTAATCACATTTCACACTTCACACTTATATTTTTTTTATTTTAAAATATTAGCCACCTTAAACTAATGTAAATAAATTAAGAAAACTATTAACTATTTTAAAATTTATAAAAGTTAATGTCAATAAGACAATATTATTTCTTTTTTAAAAGTTGAAACTATCAATAGTATTATTTTTTATTGACGACTACTAATAAGTAAAAGGATAGATTTGAAAAAAAAAAACAATAAATGTTATCTTGGTATTATAAAGAGACAAATATTTTGAACAAATATTTCAAAATCAAGGAAGTATATTTTTTTCTTTTCTTAATTTGTCCTCTAACTAGATTTTAATTTTTGAGCAAAACCGGATTTAAATTTCCGGTTCAGACCGGATTTGAGTTTCCAATCGATATCAGATTTCAGTTTTCAATTGAAACCGAATTTAAATTTTTGGATTTGAAAATATAATTAAAACCAGATTTGAAAATATGGTATAGTTGAAACCGAATTTGAAATGTGATTCAAACAAGAATCTCTAATTAAGTTATAACACAAATTTATATTCATCATGATTCAAAAATCTAGCAATTTAACAATTATTGAATTGCATAAATAACATGAAAATGAAATGAAAAACTTACCTATTATATACTCAATGTCACATATATCCTACAACTTCAATATGATATGGTTGGAAATGAGATCATTATTGTGTAAGTTTGGATAAAATGATGTAAAATAAAATATGTTTAGCTAACAATAGGTTTTATTAAATTAAATTCCGGTTTCAATCGAATTCAAATTCGATTTCAACCCGAAATTGAAATCCGGTTAGAGGACAATTTTTTTAAAAAGATAAATAAATGTGTGGTACATTTTAAAAGTGGTATGATGACAATAGTGCCACCGAGATTAAAGTAGTGTTCTATTCCTTGCAATTCTGTTCCTTGTATTGTAATTCATGTTTATTTATTTATTTATTCATTTATTTATCATATTGATTGCTTATAATGTACTAATTGATTGAAGAATAATTTTTTTATTTTTACTATTCTTACTTTTTACATTTATAATTAATAAATATTTTATTTATCTCACAAATATTTGAGTTACTCCCTTTATTTTTTTTTATAAGATATTTTATAGTTTCATGAAGCCTTTATTTTTTTATTTACTCAATAAAAACATTGACTTCTTCTACTTTCTAATTGTAATTGGCTAACATTATTTAATAAAGAATAAAATTGATATGTCATGTAACTTTTAAAAAACTAATAAAATAACTAAATTTAACTACTTTATTGGTATGTATAATTTAATTAAAAATGTCTCATAATAAGGAACTAAGGGAGTATAACACAGTGGCGAATATAAATTTTTTCTTTGTAATTTAAATTAAATTAGCTATTAAAATACTGTTGAACATTTTCAGTTTTTTTTTTCTTTTGTGATTTTTATCTTTCTAATTCCTCCAATTAATCTTTATCATCTGAAGTCACTCCTGCTTGATAAAAGAAACGGTCAACTCTGTTAAGTTGTTCAACATGAGCTGCTCGAATCCTTATAGAAGTTAAACTGTGATAAAAGTCACTCAGGTTTTCGAGGTTGATGTGAATAGTTTAACTGCGGTTTTAGTGCAATTTGTGGAGGAAATAAGTTTGTTAACTGAACAGGTAACTTCATGACTGCGTTATAAAAAAAAGTTAAACAATAATTTTACAGTAAAAATAGGAGGGAGGAGGGGAAACTAACACTCCTCCTTGTAGAAAACAAGAACCATAGATTGCACAATGCAGCACTGTACCTGAGAAATTCACAGTAAATTTTGTTATTCTCTGGTTCTGTGGAATTATCTCGAATAACCTTAGGAACAAAAGCCAGGTTGACCATAAAACTAAAACAATCCATTCTGTTGTAAAGAGAAATTCAATGCACAGAAGGAAACCTATCAATACATTACGGCATAGGTTGAGGCTATTGCCACTTCAATTTTTTCATCACTCCCTTTCAAATAACTTTTTAATTTAACATATATATTTTTCAGCCAATAAAATTAAAATATTAATATATAAATATTATCAAACTAATTTAAAAACAAGAATAAGTGACGATAACCACACCTAATAATTGAAACATTATAATTATAATAATGAATGAAAACTGAAGTGGAGGGGCTATCAATCAATTATTGGGAAGGACAGCTCAAATTTAAGAAATAACTAGAACAAGAGGAGGTGCTCGCGACGTGGCTTCATGTCTACTTAACATGTCGAGTTAATTCATACATGTAAAATAGCTTTATCATGCTAATCAAACATAAAAATTTAGCATAGGCATATGAATGTAATCAAACTTCGCTGTTTGATCCATATGTTCATTTCATTTCTAGAAGACAAGAACCATGAAAAAACAAAAGACAGATGCCATCAGTGTAAGAAGGATCACTGCTAATTACGTGATAAAAGCATTTAATTTTGGCCTGATGACAATTAAATGACAATCTTAATGTGAGTTCAAAGGTATAGCAAGATCTATGATTCCATGCCACAGAAACCTGGCTAGAATTAAATTCCACGAAAAAAATAGCCATGTAAAACTACGTTAAAACAGCTTCGTGTAGGACCGAAGTCTGTCACGATGGGTAAGTTGATTTGCAGTCATGGGCAGAAAATTTCCTTTTCAGTGTGTTCGTTTCACAATTGGATGGGGAACTATGAATCCATTTCAACACAACCTTTACTTTCTGGATTCACTTTTGGCCTATTCCAAGGTGAAGCCAAACAAACACTCAAACTATAGTAAAACATCATTAAAAACAGAAGGAAAACAAATACTAATCCATAAATTATAGCATATGTTACAAAATATTACATAAAAGGGGGAGAAAGGGGCGTGCGTGAAGAGGTGACGCTGCAACGCTAAAGCGGGCCACAATGAATATTTTACAGGGTTATTACATTAAAAACGTAAGCAAGCTCCTAGGGCTCCAAGATATACATCAACGAGTATTTACGGAAATCATAAACCTGTACCTACATACTTGCGCAGAGTGGATAATTGCATAAGCAGAGGTCACTGCAGCTTTCAAAATCATACAAGCACAAGGACGTCTAGCACATAGAATCTACATCAAATCAAGGATTATGGCATGTTACAGCACAAGCAGATGCAGAGGAATAAAGATGTTGAAATTGTGCAAGTGAATACCGTCAGAAGCATTTCCGGTGAACAATGGAAGGTCCAGTTTCATCATAGTCTCCCTTAGTTATATGCTGATTTTGAGGGAAAACCACTTTGGCAAGTATGGCACCTCCCACCCATGCAGAATACATAGCCAAATTTTCTGGCATGTATTCTGGAGGCTGCAGTAAGCCAGAGATTATCCACCAGTCAAAACCTCAATAGAAACAAGAAGAAAAATATGATTTTTGCAGTTTTTAAAGTTATTCATGTAAAACTGGCAGAAAAACTTTTTTCTATTGTAAAGCTAGATTCTTAAGAGAAAGTTAAAAGTATGTATTTATAACATTTGAGTTGTTATAATTTGAATTTTGGAGTTACTTTACAAGATAACCACATTACCTTAACCAGGGTAGGTTGAACAGCAGATGAACTTAAGCTGGATTCCTTCTGAAATCGATCTTCAAAACCTGCAGCAGAAAACAGATGTCGAAGAATTTACCAGAGATAATATCATTCATAGTGATACCATAGTTTTTACCATTTATAGAGTAGGAAAGTAAACCCATATTAGCAAAATCAATATGCAAAATTAGAGCCGAGTATTACTATTTATTGTGGCTATCAGAGCTATAATTGAAAATACCACTGGCCAAGTTCATGTTGGGATTTCCATCCATAAGAAACAATAAGACAACCAAGGACTGAGTGTAGGATTGGATGAGAGGTAACAGTTCTTTCTAATGCCATTCCCAGTTTCTGTGATTTTAGTAGTTTCTATCAAAATATATCTCGCTTGACCAATTATCTCACAACAAAATTTACTAAAATATGAGCCTTCTTTAGCTGCAATCCAGATTTCTAATGACACGTTAAGAAATTTAATGGTCCAGTATTTACTAGTATTGTACTCTAATTCAAAAGAAAAATAATATCCCCTACTCTCAAAATAGGAATTGACCATTTAACAAATATGACAAAGGATCTACACATTATCCTTAGATGGAGAAAGAAGAAAAGGTATGAATTAGAAGTTCACATCTAAGCTTTTCCTAAATTCACTTGAACTAATGAAGATAGAAGTTTACCGGTCATAGAAGAAGTGCCACCACAAACGACAGTGTTTTCCAGTAGCTGGCGATGATTATCAGATGACACAGTTGAAATAGCACGGACAAGCTGCTCAACAATGCCATGAGCCTCTAAACCCAATAGACTTGGTTGGAATAAAGCTTCCCCAACTGTGTATCTTTCTCTCCCAATTGATATCACCTATAAGATAATTCATCTTTCAGAAGAAGTCTTAAATTTTTTAAAGATCCATTCTAAGAACATACAATGCAAAAACAAAAGTTGGCCTGAAAATAACATTCAGGCTGGATTAGATTATTAAAATCCATTCTTTATCAGCCTGGCCTGACAAAAACTGCCCATTTAATAGATTCCCTACACTAGCACCCTTTGAGGGACATACTACCACACTACCCCTCATAGCAGAATATAAAAATTTCTGACACAATTAACAGGCTGAGCTTGCAGATAGCTTGAGTTTCCTAAAAAAAGGTTAAAATACATGACAAAATAAAAGAAATTTGCATGGCAAGCCAAGATCATTTAATTGCTAAATCAAGAAAAGTTGAAAACATAATGTTTTCCGGAGTGATAAATATCATCCACTTTGTCAATTCTGCTCATAAGCTTTGCTCAAATCAATCACAATAATCAAAATGTTCAAATCAAGCACAATAACCCAAAGAAGGGTCTGCATTCTCCTTACTGTTTCTTCACCCCCACCTCCCCTTTCATTTTCTCTTCCTTCCCAGTCCCACTCTCGCAAACAGTATTAATTCATCTACGGTAGTACCAGCTTTACTGAAAAATTTATCAAAAGTCAAAATCTCACATAAATAGCAAGGATAATAAATAAGTATAACAAGCCAAAACTATCCAAGAAATCCAGAAAGTAGACCTGTCCATCAGGAAGGGTATGTTTCTCCACAGGACAAGAATATTCAGTCTTCTGATAAGCTAACTCATCTTCAGCACAGCATGCGTATTGCTCTTTTATTTTCTCCACATCAGACATGCTGATATTTACTAGTGGATTGGATTTGCCAAGTTCTTGAGCCAGGAAATTAGTTAGGTCAATACCACCAAACTCAAATCTTCTCGAGGCAATATGGTGAACAGCACCCTCAATCACCGGTGCAATATCTAATTATGATTCACATAGTAACCAGTAAGATGAATAACATGTTTGTATTTGAATTTTGAAGAGAAACACTCAAACATTTATTTATTTATTTCAGCGGGGCATGCAATATTTACTGGAACATTATTAGAACAGCCATCTCAAACAAAGACTAAAAGAACTTTTAAATCATCGAACAGACCTTTATCCCCAACTATCATAATTTCGTTTAGTTCAAAAACTAGAAAGCATCATAATAAAATTGCAATTGAAATGTATTAACCTTTAGAAGAATTTACTGTACTTTTTTCATTAAATTTTGACTAACATATTTTTGTATACATTTACGAGCTATACTTATAAAGTTACTTATTAATGTGACAGTTAAATTGAAAGTAATTCCTCACTTTCTGAGGAAGAGAAAAATTGGGAAAATAAACATTTCAACTTTCAGTTAGACTCGACAAGGAAAACTAAAATTAGGAAAAATTTTGGGTTGGAGGAAGTAGGAACAGAGAACCTACCAATAAATTAATCCTAGGAGCCTAAGTTACATTACCTAATAATAATATAGAAGCCTAAGTGACTCTTTACTCTCAGCCACACAGATTACAAGATAAAAAGAATATTACAAAAAAAAAAAAAAAATGGGTATCTATAATAGGCAAAGGATAATGAGTAAGCAGCCGCAAGCCATGGAGAAAAATTGTGTCATCATTTTGAATCTTCTCAATTGCTGGTGGACTATGTGACAGTTCATTTAATTAATCAGGCCAGATAAAGAAACATAATATAACTAGTAAATTCTTACTGTAGCAAGATAAAAGGCATAACACATCAGATGTCTTGTTACCTACAGGTCCCTAAGTGCATGAACACCACACAATTATGTGCTGGAGATAACTTTCACATCAAAACAGATAGCATAACCCGCACAGCAAGCAAATGAAGGAAACCATCTAATATGGACTAAGATCCCATTGCTTAAGATGTGAATACCTATTTTTCCATGTCCAATATCAACAGTGCATCCTGAAATACGTCCCACGGCATACAGTGATAACACTGCTTGTTCTGAAGCATAAAACCCGGATATGTTGAAGTTTTCAAACATAAGTTGCACTAACTGTTCTTTGTTGACCTGGAAAACAACGTATACACTAGTAAAGAAAAGCTGTACCATACACATCATAAGTAGACTACCAAATAACTACTGGCAATTCCATTTGACAAAAGATTGCAGAAGTAGATCAAACAGAGAGAAATAGAACTAAAATCAGCTCAAGACAAGAATACATAAACTGATATATTGAAGATGGTGGCCAAGTTTTAAGAAACCTTTGGGGTACAAAGAGGGTCTGTAAATAGTATTTGTCCTTCATTGCCAATTTCCCATCCGAGCCCAGTGTATAAAACATGATGCAACAAATCCTCGATGGCATCCCAATCTCTGATAAATCCTCGCACTACTGGATCAATGGTGAGGTTATCAACTGGTGAATCATCAGTGACTGATCCATCATCAAGCAATCTTTTCATCTGAGTAGGAATTATCTGAGCCACATGAAAAGAAGCAGAATTAAGTATTATGAAGTAGTCAGAAGAAGCAAAATTAATGTGTTAGAGTAAGAGTGAGTGTGTTTCGATACACTTAAAATCACGTCAAACCAAATTTGGATGGGCTAAGCGTGGATCCTTCCACTTATGGCTGATTTGATTTTAATCTGAACATGCACTTTATCCAACAAAATTGCGATGTGCATGAAATGAGATAGATGATGAAGCGTCTCCAAAGGAAATCCAAAGTAAGTAAGGTATCTCTATCTATAAGAGCATCGATGATATTAATGGTGAATAAACAGACATATATGTATAAGCTTTGGGAGAAAGAGTAGTGGGAAGAGCAGAGAATAGTAATAATAATAATAACAGAAAAAGAGAGAGAGAGAGAGAGAGAGAGAGAATCATTACCATGGCGGGAGGTTGATCAGGAATAGCAAAACCAGCTTTAAGGAGCTGGGAGCCGATGTCGACCACTGCGGCTTCCATATTCTCCTTCAAGCTTCTGCAAATCGAAACCCTATTCCTATTCTTTCAATTTATCTGTATTCTGTGTCCCTTCTCTAACCTTTTTCACCACTCACTTCACTTGTTTCAGTCTCTCTCAACTGAAGCAGTGAAGCCAAATTAACGGGTGTCAATTCTGAACGTCTATTGTCTGCTACGCTTCATAACATCCGTCCTTTTTCTTCGAGAAAAAAAAACACAAATATATTTTTGTCATTTAAATTATTTTTTGAATTAATAATAATAAGAATTAATTTAATCAATGAATATATGTTTTAGGAGATCATATTATTACTAGTAAATTAATAATTAATAATATTAAAAACCAAAGTAATGAATGTATATTTCAAGTGATTATTATAAGTGTTAGGTTTCAATATATTATCCGTTTAGTTTCTTATTTATAGAACGTTTTTGGGATATTTGTAGTTTCAAAGTATAAAGGGCTAATTTCAATATATTCTCATTTTTTTTATTTGCTATTTTTATAAATAGGCAAAAAATACTTTTTTGGCCATTTTTTTATCTTAAGGGTCTGATTCAATTTGGTCTTCTGATTTATTAATATGACTCAAGTTTGTCCTTCCGTTAGTTTTTCGATATAAACTACACTAACATCGTTAATGCATGTCACGTGTCACACTTGGACTGGTTTACTGACAAATAATTATAATATATATATATAAAAACTTTTATTTTTAAAAAAATAAAAAAAATCTTATTCCTTTGTCTTCTTCATCTCCTCCATCCCAACATCAACAAACACCGCTGTCAATGAACCACCACCACTGCCGACAACCTACTTCGACTCAGGTAAACCCCAAACCAGCAAAAACGAAATGAAGAAGAATTGAAATTGAAATAAATAAACCCAAACCTACAAACTAATTTTAGAATCGAAACCAAAATTAACAAACCAGACCCTAAATCGGAACTTTAATGAACCGAAGAGAGACGTGAAATCAAAATTTTAAAAATTTACAAACCATACAATTTAATTATTGAAGCCTCAAATTACCAAACAGTAGTGGAGATGAAGGAAGAGAAAGAACTCTATCTAAAAAAAAGAAGAGAAAGAAGTAGAAGAAATAAGAATAAGAGAAAGAAGAATTAGAAGAAAGAAGGGAAAGAAGAATTAGAAGAAGAAGAAAAAAAAAAAGAAGAATTTGAAGAAAGAAAAAATGTACACATGGGAAGAAGGATAATGGTGATAAGAATTTTTTTTAAAAGAACTTTTTTATTTTTAATTATATATAAATATATATATTATTATAATTATTTATCAGGAAATTAATTAGAGTGTGACATTTAACATGTGTTAAAGGTGTTTGTATAATTTTTGACGGAAACATAACAGAAGAGTAAACTTAAGTCAATTTAATGAATCCGACGACCAAATTGAATAAAAAAAAATTGAGGACTAAATTGAATAAAAAAAATTGAGGACCAAATTGAATCAGACCCTTAATAAAGGACAAAATAATATTTTTGCCTTATAAATAATTATAATATAAAACTATTCTACTATTTTTATTTTATTTTTTATTTTTGAATATTTATATAGAAAATTTTGTAAACAATTAAAACAGATATAATATATTTTTGATGTTTTGTAGAACTTCATCTCTCCTTGCAAACTAAATATAAATACAATGTTTTTTTAGTCACTCTCCTTCCTTTCTTTAAATAAAACATATAGCTTTTCATAAGCTACAAGCTACTTATAAGCTAGTTGTTACTAAACACCTCTACTTACTCATAAGCTATAAACTCCTAAATAAGTTACAAAATACATGGCATTATATATATATATATATATATAAACCTCCCTGCATCTGCATATAAGGAGATAATATACAATATATAAGATAATTTGTAATCAAATGTTCTATCTCTCGAAATTACCAGAACAATATCTCCGGTAATTTTATTAAATATAAAAAAAAAGGATGGCATGTTATTTTTTTGGGGAAAAAAACTAAGGTACGGAGATTATATCAGGAGGACACTTAAGACAACGGATATAAAGGATTTATAGATAATTCACATATCACCTCTCCCACTAATTCTTCTGCTAGTACAAACAGGGAATGATTGTCTATTTACAATTGTCATCCAACCACGCCATAAACACAAAAACAGCTGCAACACGTTTCTACCTAGTAACTTCTATCGACTCTCTTGAGCAAAGAACTTCCGAGGAGCAAGAAGATCATAATCATGAAAACAACTAGTCTTATAATGCCTAAACCATCAAGATTCGTGACTAGGTAGAAACCACTTCATATGAGACTTGGTGTAGACATTTGATCACGCTTGCGTTTATGGGCCTCTGGCAGATTATCACCCGTGAAACTAGCCGGTGCAGTTGCTGAAGTACACAAATCTTCATCCACAGCGAAATGGCTATTGGTAGCTGGATTCACCTGCTCCCCGTCATCTACGGAAATCAAGTCAGATTGCACCTCCACTAAGATATCACCATTGTTTTTCAGTTGTTCTTTATCGACAAGATCATCGCTGCTTTCCTTGACAGATGGATCTCTTGAGCTGGTCTCGGGTGTTTCAACCAAAAGGGATTCAAGGAAACCCTCGGTAACAGGACTTCTCTGAGAGATGAATTTCACATCCAACAGTGGGCTCTCAAAATCTACTACCGAAGAAGGAATTCTAAATCCAAGAACATTCTCTATGATGTTGTCATGGAATATTTTAGGTACCTCTGTTGGAACTGTAAATTCAGCCCTTGCAGATGGTCCTTCCTGAGTGATACTATGACCACTGGGGATCTGGTTGCTGAGCAATTCATTTGAAATTTCAGTTATATTGGATGACCAAACATCACTTCTCTGAGAATCAACTTTTTCAATTTTGTCATCTTCAAGGTTGTCATTAAAATCTGTCCTTAGATTATGTTCAGCTAAAATACTGGCTTTAACACCCTCTTCTGCACTGCAAAATGTGCCCTCTTCTTCAGCTTCTTGGGCAGTCTTTTCAGGGTATCTATCGTTAGAATTTATATTTATCTTCTCTCCACTCTCCAAAGAAATATTGGATGAAGCCAACACTTGGATGTGACTAAATTTCTCACTGTCCGTGAGATGAACCGGGTCATTTTTCACTATCTCGTTATTGCTCACATGATCTTCTTCGTCTTCACTTAAATACTCGGGGGCTTTAACAGTAAGGCTTTTGGTATTCTTAGGAGACTGCAAAGACTGAGAAGATAAAAAGTTAGCTAATGCGGAAGATAAAGCATCATCAATCGACTGCTTTCGTTTATCATTTGAACTCATTTCTTGTCCTGGTGCATTATCTTCTTCATCCTCACCATCTATTGACTGATTTCCTTTATCATTTGAAGAATTCATTGCGTGTCTATTATCTTCATCCTCACCATCAATCGACTGCTTTCCTTTATCATTTGAAGAATTCATTTTTTGTACTGGTGCATTATCTTCTTCATCCTCACCATCAGGAAACTCGGGAGCTGTAACTACAAGACCTGGGAGCAATTGAGTAGTATTTGCAGGATCGGATATATCATGAGGAGAGAGAGAAGGTTCCTCTGTATATAAATATTTTTTCTCTGATTCATTTTCCCTGGTTTCAGTGTGATAAAGAGAATTGTCGCAGGAGTTGGTATCTGATTCAATACAAGAAGCATCAGGAGCAGAGATTCTATAACATGTCGGCAATGCAGAATTCCGCGATTTCTTAGTCAGTGTGTCAAGTTGCTGCTCAACTCGCTGGAGTCTTGCCTCAATGTTGTTTATGGGCATAACCATTTTCTCTTGAAAGCCCAAACAGATTTCTTCTATCCTGTCCATTCGTGATACAAGCTGTTGCAGGGCTCTCTCAACATTGTCACCCAAAGAATTGCCATGACTGCTCTCAGGAATAGCTATTTTTGAGGGGACAGCATTATGATTGCACTCTTTTTTCGCAATTTGAAAGGGAACAGCACTATGATTTTTATCCATTTCAGCAATTTTTGGGGGCACGACACTGCAATTGCTGTCCATTTTAAAAGCTTGTGAGGGTACAGCAGCATGGTCACTCTCCATTTTAGCAACTTGTGAGTGAGTGTCTGGTTGGGATGAACCCTCCCAACCTCCTTTCACCTCTTTCAACATCAATTCTTCACGATAAGTTACGCTACCTTTTCCCTTCGGCTGAGTTTTAATTACAGAATCAGTTGAGTGGGTATCCTTCAAATCATCCTCCGAAACATATTGCTTTTCCTTTCTAACAGCACTCGGATGGTTGAGCCCTGTTGTTTTAGATAGTTGCATCAAAGTTGGAAGAAACATAGCCATTAGAGTACTGCTAGATGAGTTATCATTGCGGCTTTCTTGGCTTTCTGAATCAGTTGAATCAACAGGATCACCAAACACATAAATTTCATCAACATAAATGCAGTCTTTATTCTGAAGTGAGAGCAGACGAAGTGTAACAGAAATGCAAGCATTTGCATCATCAATCTCTGCTGTAGCTTCAAAAAGATCCTGGTGAAAAGAAAAACGGACTTGAAATCAGAAAATCAATCCAACATTGGTATGATCATTATCATCACGTGGCAACTCGCAAGAGAGAATCTAAATGTTAGGAAGATACATTAATAATTTACTACTACATCCAGTATCAAATATAGGCAAACTATAAGTGTATATAAGATATATCAAGTAGTTTTTTTAAACTTTAAGATACATAAAACATTTTACAGAAACTGGTCTTCAAAATTTATGTAAAAAAGTAAAAGCAATCTCTAACATGAATATTTATACCACAAATTCTACTCCAACAAGCACTCTTGAGAAGCTCATCCAAGCAAACATGATCTAAGTAAACCACAGAGTAACCCTAAAAGGTAAAAACTCATGCAAACAAACTTGACGAAATATTAAACCTATTAACTTTTCAAGAAAAAAGGGAGCACAACGTATTTCAAGCATCCTTATCACTACAGAAGAGTGTAATCGACCGTTTTTTATAAACTGATGACGCGACAATCTTCTATCCTGGTAAAGAACATCTATTGTTTCTTTGTGTATTTCCTACTCTATAGGGAAGCTAACAAACAATGAAGAAGAGAAAACTGAATTTGCATACCTGAGTGGTTTCATTTGAATCGATACCGGTTTTTGTTTGCGAATCCATGACGGGAGAATCGACAACTTTGACTTCAACCCAATCATCTTCACTTTTCGTAGTTTCACCAGCTAGATCTTTATCAGGCAAAGAAGCGCCTTCTTGAACAGAATTAGAACGAAGAATTTCACCATCCCGAACAGCAACGCCGCAGCGAACAGTGCAGAGATACTCGCTGTTGCTCTTCAGATTCGATGCATAGTAAATCTCATACACTCGAGCCGTACTTCGAACATAGACTTGTCGGAGTTCATGTTTCTCCGGAAAATTAACTGCGCAAAACACACAAAATCAAGGAATTCCATTAATCAGTCGAAACACAGAGGTGAGATTGAAGGAAAGGAAGGTAGTTAGTTACTCTTGATCTCGCATGGGTCAGAATCGGGTGAGGGGGGGTGCAGAATAAGAGGAGAGGATTTGGAATCGGAAGTGGTGGTGGCTTCGTCGTCGTCGACGAGGGAGAGAGAGGATTGGAAAGTGAGGCAGTTGCGGAGAGAGCCCGAGGCAATGGTCCAGTTGGTGTCGGAACTCCAATCTGCCTCCATAGCCATCGATGAACAAGATGATGAAATTTTGACATACAATAAATAGGATTTTATAGGCAAATCACTCTCCTAATCTTTTACCAAACAAAAAAAAAAAATCACTCTCCTAATCCGGAGAAATCACACAACTACACACGTTTCTGTGTGGAGTATTTCATAGTTCATACTAGCATTTTCACTTAATAGTACTGCTCAGTTTTTTTATAAAATAAAATGGTTTAAATATATTTTAAACTATTACACAATTAACATAATTCACTTTTCGTCTCTCCAAAAAAATTTATTGATTAAAAATCCAAATTTTTCTAGAAAATTTTATTTTTAGTCCCTGCAGTTAGTTTGGTTAGTTAAGTGCTAACGTAACTAACATTTCTACTATGTCAGTTTACAATATATGAAAATTTGTCCCTTTATTAATATTAAAAACTATATTTAATCCTGATATAGTAGTGTAACTAGACAAAAACATTAGTTAGTTATTGATGTTTCTGTCTCTGTTACAGTTACCTTATATTATCATTAAAAACTATTTATAATATTAATATTTTTTTTTGGGTAAACAATATTAATGTGATAATTTGATAGGATAAAAACAGTAGCTACGTGAGCAGTTAATTGACTAAACTAATACTAGGGACTAAAAATGAAAGTTTTGAGATAAGTTTAGACTTTTTATCAACAAAAAAATTTAGATGAACGAAAAGTGAATTACCCTAATTTTGTAAGGACGAAAAATATATTTAAGTTAAATAAAATTAAATAAAAAACTAAGTTCACATTAATTAAAAAAGGAGTTAGGGTGTGGTGAAAAAAATTTTAGATTCTAACTTTTAGTTGTGAAATTAATTAAAAGTTACGAGATATTATAGTTATATAGTTAATTTATTAACTTTTAAATTATGACTAATGACTAAAATAGGAATATTATTATTATTATATTAATAAATAAAAGTAACGAAGTTGATAGTTTGTGATTTATAAAATTAAATAAAGATAATTTTGAAAGTAAATTATTATAAATTATCTCATATAGTTTTAAAGTTATAAAAGTTATGATCTCAATCAAAAGCTTAATTTTGTAATTATAAAAAAAAAATTACAAGATTTTAAAAAGTTGCAATCTCCTAAGACAAACTAAAAAATTGTGTTCAGAAACATAGCCTTAATAATCGATTTGATCCTCTAAAACTTGTTTGTGGCTAATTTGACCTCTCAAAGGATTTTATCAATAGATTAGTCCGTCAAAGATTTATTATATGTATTTAAGAAACTAATTTAATAGAATTTTAAATTATTGAATGATTAATTCAGTAATATATTAAATCTTTAAGACTAATTTAGTACTATAATGTCTTAAATCTTTGAAAGACTTATTTAATAATAAAAATATTTGAGGAATTAAATTGATAAGAAGTAAATCCTTGAAAGACTAAATTTAAGTTTGACTCTTAAAAAAGTAAGTTAGTCTAATTTATGTTTGAAAAATTAAACAACCTACAGTTGAAAGTAACAGATTAAGGTCTACGAAAAATAAAAGAAAGGAAAGTACCATATTAAGAGTGTGTTTGGAACTTTGAATTGTAAGAAATAACGTTTTTTTAATAATTGATTATATGTATAATTGATCTTGACATAATTGCCTTTTTTTACGTGTTAAAAAATAATTTTGTTTGATTTCTATAAAAGAAATGCTTTTTCATAGTTAATGTTTGAATTGCGAAAGAGATAAGAAAATTTTTTTCCAAAATAATGTTTAATTTTTAAAAACTAGTTTAAGCTCAAAAAGCCTTTTTTCTATCATAAAATTAATCAAAGCTTTTTATGAAATCTACCAAACAAGATATAAATTTAGTGAAAAGCTTTTTGTTTTAGAAAAAATGTAATCCAAACACGCACTGCGTGTTTTTTTAAGCTGGTTGTTTTGCTTGTGTAGTAATTTTATTTTCGCTCTAATTAAGAAAATAGCAGTTGTTTTGGTCTCAATATATTGCAAGTGTAGTGTACTACTTTTATAATTGACTTCTAAATTTATTGTGGTCTTAAATTTTTTAGAAAACACTAGTGTTTATATAAAAAAAAAGTTGGTAAGTTAAAAACTACTTAAAAGAAAACAAACAAAAGGCGTGAAAAGAAATCCAAGCGGAAAAAGAAATTTTTAGATATTTAACTGACAATAATAGCATAGTATTTATTTTTCTTGGTATATATACATACTGTTGATTGTTTTGTTTACTCAGTTATTACAACCACAAGGCAGTGAGGCACAATGCAATGCAATGGAAGAGGAAGAACAGCGCTTTCCACATTCTAAGCTTGATTCGCCTAAATCATGCATAAAAGGTGTCTTTTTTTTCTCTTCTAGCTTTTTATCAGATATTAGAAGGAAACCAAACTAATGGGAATTGTTACGTGAGGCATATAGACGAAAAGAAAATGAGACCTATCATTCCATTTCACAAAATAATAGCAAATACGGAAGACTAGTACTTGGTTTTTTAGTTTACATAGTACACATGAATCTAAGCACATATAGTAATAGCTGCCTCTTCTCGTGTGTTGTATGGAGGAGGCAGTAAACTGTCTATGTTCGCGAAAAGATCTGCACGGCCACGCGGTGGCTCCGCGATAGGTGAATCCAATACTGAGTCGGGAATTGCTACAAGGGTTTCTTCGAAAAATGATTTTACTGTCTACATGGTTCAAGAATTCAGTTAGCATTTTAATCAATCCATGCAATTACTGAAGTTATAAAAGGACATTCAATAGTAATCAAATTATGTCTCACAGAAACTTGACCTCACTGCCCCGAATAACTATTTGTTAAGTTTTTATTAAGGAGTCTTTCATTTTCAAAGAGTCATTTATAAATTTACTGGAAAAAGCAACATAACCATACCATGCAGTTTCTGAAAGCAGCATCTGCTTTGCGCTTCCAAAGCCCATTCCCAGGTGCTGAATGGAAAAGATTGAGTAAAGGCTGCAGCAAAATTAATACCATTAAATTGGAGATAGAGATTAGAATATCACTAATAGATATATCACTTGCTTCATGCAAATGAAAGGAAGGAGGAGGGGCAAAAACTCAAATGTCCAACTCCTAAATAAAATAGGAATTCTTCAAGAGTCCAGGCATCGAACGGCTTCAAATAAAAAATAAAAATAGAAAAGCGCATACTACTTAAAGCTACATCTACATACAAAAGAATATAGCTCTACTAAATATCATCTATTCTACATTATATGCAGCACTACACAGGAATTTCCGAGGAATAGTAGACAGTAAGAAATTGGAGAAACAACAAACACAGGGTCATTATTTAACCCACCTTCACAATATCTCGCAATGTTGGCCTATGTCCATATTTTCCCAACACTGAGTCCCCATAGACTAGATATTTTTCAAGGACCTAAATTAAAAAAAATAAAAATAATAATAATAATACTAATAATAATTAAAAGAAAAGATGGTAAATTATGACTGTGAAAGAATAGGTGCAAATGATTCCATAGAAAGCTTAACATAAATTGTGAAGGAACCTGACGACGGGTGAGACCACATCTTGGTGCACCATAAATTGCAGTATCAACATGTCCCAGAATATGCCAAGGGCTGTTGAGATTATTAAACAATGATTGCTCAAGCCACCATAGATCAATTTATTTATATAAAAAAAAATATTAAGAAGGTTCAATGAACAAAGCATTGACCTAAAGCTTTAAAGACGCTTTTCCCCATTTTTTTTAATTGAAAAGCAGAATGCTGGTATTAAAAAGAAAGCAGTTTTTTGTTTGAGATATCAAATGATCAAAAGGAGGATATTTTTGTATTTGACACATACTTATTGTATGCTGCACGTCCAACCATAACACCATGAGCCCCAGCTTGTCGAGCTGCATTGACCTACAACCAAAGTCACCATGAAAACAAGCAATAATATAGTCACAGAACAATATGTATCAAATAAATAGTTTTCAAGTGCTGGAAAGTGTAAAAAAATAAAATTAAAAAAATAAATCATAGAATATCAGGTTCCAATACACACAGTGATAACGATGACAACAGGTTAACAACTTACCTCATCAACACAAATAATGCCACCATTTATTGTAAATGTTAAGTCAGGAAAGTCACGTAGGAGTCCATAAAAGTATTCATATCTGCATTAAAAAAAAAAAAAAAAACTGTAACATATCATCTGCAATTCTATACATAATTTTACCAAAAAAAACTTAAGTTTTACAAACGCGTACTTTAGCGGAGGAATACTCCTATTTTCGGCTGGACTGATGCCATTGAGCAGTGCCTTCCTTGAGTGGATTATGAAATGTTTAGTAGGTGATAGAGAAGAAACTTTGAATATGAAATCACCTGTGCCAGTCAACATAAAGTTCAATATGTAACCCCAAAAACCATGGACAAATGTTTTATAAAAGAAATTATAACTTAGCATCTAAGTCACATCAAGGGAAATATACGATGTACAATAGAGATCCATTAAGCTTTAGGACACTAGCATCAAGGAGTTCATCTTACTGATGCTAGAGAAAGTCAAAATACTAGATAAATCAAAAGTAACATGGGGTGGAACAGAAAAGTATAAATTGTTAAACTACAGTGAGTTTTCAAAATTGTAATCTGCAATATTAGATATCATAAAGGAGAGACAGTGACAGGCTTGATTAAAAAGCCGAATTTAGATAAAGCAATATGAGTCACGCCCATGTTTTACCACAAAAAGGAATATTTTCCCACATCTATTGAGTTATTAAGGTGAAGATCAGAGTTGGAAGAAACCAAAATAGGAATGATTTGAGACAAGCATAGATGAAAACTCAAGTTCCTATCATCACTGATATTCTCAAATGCAAAAGCATGATATTTATCTTAAACAACAAATAAACATAGATGCCTAAAATTGCAACCCAAACATGTAGGATACTGAATACGTCGTGTTAGATTCTGAAAATCTCTACAACATATCCAAAATTCCAAATGTTATTTGCTTTTAACAATGGTTAGCAGTCAAATTCAAAACCTTGCCCCCATCATTGCTATAGCAATCATGATTTCATACATAAAGATTCGTGGCTCCTATCAGCATGTCATGATTTGGCTCTCATTGATCAATTAAGTAATAATTTTGAGTTAATGGCAACAGAATCAAAGGGATTGTGAGATGAAAATGACCTACCAAACACCCAATCAACTTAATAACCCTTTTGATGCATTTAAGATGCAAGAGTGCAAGACACTGTTTGACCTACTAACATACATCTGGTGCATTGTCATTTGTCACGCCATTTCTGCATAATTAATTGTATTTCCTTTTTTTTTAAAAAAAAAAAAAAACAGAACTTGAAAGTGATTCATCAAATCCAAATTTCACAACCTGTCAAGTTCACTAGACACGTAATTTATGAAGAAGGACCTTACAAAGCTCATCGTAAGAGTCATGATCATCAACACCAATTCGACATTTTACACTGACAGGTACATTTGTATTGGCAGCAATTGCTGACATAGCCTCAGCGACAAACTTTCCTTGTATACATTATATTTCCATATCAGTGCACATTAACAAAGACAATTTATATATTCAACCTGTTTGCACGTCAGATTTAGTTAAGGATTTATTTTCTAACCTTTGGGTCAAGCATAAGACTCACACCAAAGCACCCATGTCCAGCTACTCTTGGACTAGGGCATCCACAGCTAGCATTTATTATTTATAAAATACAATAGGAAAAAAAAGTCTCCATCAGAGGTGAATAGAAGAACAAAGAAACTAAGAGTTATGGTGTGGGAAATATACAAACTTTAAGTTGATCTCATCATAGCCATAACCATTAGCAAGTTCAGTTGCTTTTGCCAAATTTTCGATATTACTCCCTCCAATTTGAAGAACAATGGGATGTTGGTCCGGAGAAAATGCCAAGAATCTGTCCTGAGCAGAATCAACAAAATAGTAGAACTTTTTACCTACTTATCCAGAGATGATGCTGACAAATGACGTTCCATCAATTTGTGCTAATGAACATACCTAACTGCTATTGAGTGGTGGGGGTGGGGGGGTGGGTGGGGGTTAAGTGATACAATACATTCACACACACACACAAATATAAGGAAGGTTATTTGGAAAAAGGGTTAAAAAACTACACAAAGTTAAGCTGTAATTTACCCTAAATCTTATCAAAAAAACTCGCAACATAACAAAAAATTGAAATCATGATCTTAGTTATTCACAAAAGGAAAAACCCTATTAGTTAGCTTTGTAGTACCTACAGTTTTTCATATTTCTCATTCCTAATTTGCTGTTAACAAGCAGACTTGTTTATCTAAACTTACAAGGTTGTCTCTTTGATGAACAATTGTTTCAGCCGCAAGCATCTCCGTGTATAGCCAAGCATGTTTTGATATGAGGCGTGCTAGGGTCCTATAGTGATGGTCTGTCCAGTCCATCATAGGAGCAACACTGAAATTCAACCAACAAATAAACAAGACCAAACAAGGTTGATAAAATCAGTACATTTATATTATACCAAATGCAAATAGTAATAATTATAATAATACAACTGCAGAAATATCACTACCAGGCACTCACCTAAACCAAGGAGGAAGATAGTATTTTGCAACCACTTCAGGTTTATCATGTGATTGTTCTTTCAGAGCATAAGCAGAAAAGAATCTTGAGTTGCGCAAATTCCTGCGAGATACACCTAAAGGGAATCTGCAACTGTTTTTTGCAACAATGGAACTTAAAGGAGCAACTGAAGTGGTCAGTGAATATCCTGTAAACTTCATCATCCCCTTTTAGCATACCATGGCTTGCTCTCTCTGGCACCTATCCATCAAAAGAAGCCGTCTTTTATACTGTAATACTGATACTGATATACAACGTGCACTTATGCATAGAACAGAAAACTCACTCTGTGATCATTTTTATAAGACACCATTAAAAGGTTTTGATGGTTTCTAATATAAGACGTTTTAGCGTTCCCATGAAGCATTTAAACTTTGTTTCCTTGTTTGCTCTAATTAAATGTACTATTTCTACTCGTTACTCATAGGAGGATAAAATTAGTATATCAGACCATTTTTTGTGCAAAAACCTAACTTGCACCATACCTAGCTTATAAAAATAGCTTATAGATTTCCTAGTGAAACATGTTTTCATAATTTTATCTACAAATAAACTCTCATTTGATAAAAGTTTATAGTATTAGTGCTTAATTAAACTATGTTTCTAAACGCATCCTAAACTCAATTACTTTTATTGCTATCTGTAATATGTACAAAATTTGTAATATGTAGTTGAAAATGTCTTATAAATAAGACCTAGGGAGTATATGGAATGATATAGTTCACGTCTATGACATGAACAGATAAACTAGACCATCTAAACGATGACAAAACACATGATGCATCTAATTTAAATTGAAAGGTGAAAAATCTAATTGATGAAAATCACTTAAAAGCAGGAACAAGTAATTCCGGTTGGCAGAGAAGACGAATTAGAGGCATTTTATCGAACAGAATAAATGCAGAGAACAGCCATATAGAAATCAGCAGTTACGTGAAGGGTAGCAACTTGTGCCAGCGCCGGATTCTGCGACGGCCTTGACGGCAGAGCTCGGTGTTCACAGAATGAACTGGGGAAAGTAAGGAACATTAACGTGCAGCTTATCCGGAAATTGTTGGAAGCAAAAGGCCTTCTCCATCGGGAGTGCTAAGGCCAGTTGCTAAAGCTAAGCAACTCACTCACCGTTGGAGCATGCTGAGGTGGACCAGAGCTGCTAGTGGGACTTGCTTGCTGAAGCACCCCAAGAGCAGAGGTTCTAACTGACACGTGGTGGGCCAACAGAGAGAATTAACAGAAAATTGCGGGAGGGAAAGGAGAGAAATCATATCAGAAAATATAAATTGAACAACTTGAGATGAAATTCAACATTCAACAAACACACAATATACATTCAATCTCTCAATTACTCCAGAATTTACAATAAATCAAACCATACAAATCAGAAAAGAAACAAAACTGAAACAGAGATGAACGAGAACATAAAAAATCGAGACCCTCCAGATCTGCCCTTGCATGTCTTGATTTAGAGCTTGATTTGAGGGTTTAGGAAGAAGGCATGAGAAAGAGAAGCTTACGGCGACGACGGTGGCGAAGACGGCGGCGGCGGCGAAGACAACAGCGGAGGTGACGGTGAGAGGCAGAGAGAAAGAGGAAGAAGACGATCTCTAAAGGACGTAGAATCAGATACAAAGCGGACGGTGGACGGTGTAGTGGCGGACTTGGAGGGGAGAAGAAGAAACAGTGATGAGATAGACGCTGGGTGGGGAAGAAGAAGAAGAAGAAACGGTGATGAGAGAACCGTGGCCGGTGGACGGCGGCGCTGGAGTGGCGGACTTGGGAAAGAAGAAGAAGAAACGGTGATGAGAGAACAGAAGTGATTGTGAGGCGTTGAGGGAAAGTGAAAAACGAGGGTTACAATTGTGATAAGGGTATTTATACTCTCATTGATAGCCATTTGATCTGTTTCCTATTTTTATACACCGTTGGATCTGTTTCTTTTATTTTTTTAAAAAAATAGAAGCATATGTGACCATTTGATGCAGGCTCAACGGTAACAAGTTTTTTTGTTTTTATTCCAAATCCAAATTTTTAATTTCCTCCATTTCCTTCATATCCAAATTTATTATTTTTATTTGCTATTTTTTTAATATTAAAAATATAAAACTGAATTTTAAACTTAAATTAAAAAAACAAAATTGGAGGTAGTTAATTTGTGGGATATGTGCGAGACCCATATAAGTTGTTTATAAAAAACTTGAATTGGAGTGTATGAGTTGCTTAAGTTGAGTAAATGATGTGTACAAACGGAACCCACAAAATATATAATATTATATTGGTTAAGAAACTTTGGTGAGTATTAGAGATGAAGAAGGTCTAAGTGTGTGTTTGGGTTGGCGTCGAATCACGTCAAATCACGTTAAGATAGATAAATCAATGGTTGAGATAAATTTGACACATAAGCCGAGGCAGATCCAATGAACGCAACAAAAAGTAGCGTTGAAGTGGATCCACGTTAACGTGAATCCACTTCTATCCAAACAAACACTAAGGCATTTCGACATACGTTGTTTGGCTCCATATATATAATATATAACCAGTAGAAAAATATGGCTCGCGCTGTCCGTAAGAATATGTGTGTGTGAATGTATTGTAGGTGTTGTTAATTTCCTTTTAAACCAAGAAAAATATAAATATATGGTTTATTATAATTTGTTAAAATTTTGGAAAAAAATTGAAGGAAGGATCCTAATATGGAGTTCTTGAGTTTTACGGCTTGTTTGAAACAGTTTTAATTTTTAGCTTTTAAAAATTGTATTATAAAACAGTTTTCAGAAACCGTTTTTAAAAAAAGTAAGAGGAGTTTTCAATACAAATTTGTGTGTAAATTCAGAAAAATGAAAACTAAAAACCAAAACATGTTTTAGATGTTTTCATATTTTGGTTTTTAAATATTGAAAAACAAAAACTGTTCTAAAAACTGTTTTTGAAAACTCGACTGCCAAATGAGTTTTTTAGTTTTCTGTTTTTAAAAATAAAAAATTATTTTCAAAAAGTAAAATCAAACAGGCCCTTACTATTTTGTCCAATTAAACAATTAGACAACTAACCTTGTTATCAATAAAAATTTTATGTAAAAAATTCACCAATTGAATTAAAGTTCTAGCCTATGTCCCATTTTAATATAATACATCTTGATGCATTATGGGCAATTAGAGAATAAAATCTTCTTTATTTTTATAAGTTATAAAACACTAGACGTGCACCCGTGCGATGCACGGAATGAGTTATTAAAAAAAAAATATTAGAAGTTTATATAATTTTTTTACAAAATACCTTAAGGTAAAATAATAAATCAAGAGGGATATGTTCATTGTCATAATGAAATAGATGTATATTAATAATATATATATATATATATATATATATGAGTTGTAAGATGATAATAAAATAGATGTATATAATAAAAGAAATTTAATATATATATATATAATTAAAATTTATTTCATCGTAAATTTCACATATATTAGAGATATTTTTTTATGAACTTATAATTAATTACATGTCCCTGTATATATGAATTGTAAGATGACAATGAGTAAAAAAAATAATGTTGTGTAATTTAGAGTAAATTATGACCAAAACATTCAAAATAAATATTTCAAAAGTAAAAAAAAAAAAATAGTACCAGCTGAATAAAATTTAGGAATTAAAGGATTTATAACTGTTGTCTTGAAAAAATTAACTATGTATTAATTAACTAACATTATAATAAATTGCCAATAAAAAAACATTATAATAAATTGAGAAAAATCATATAATTAAATATATTTCAAGTGTGATTAGTCATTGTTATGATTTAATGTAATTTACAATGTTTATCTTCGTGTAAGTAATTGTTTTTTTTGTTGATTTTAAGAAATTAGGTTATAACAATTCCTTAACTTTTAAAATAAATTTCCATTCCAAAATTTGTTTATTTTAAATTATTTACTGTAAATGTGTTAACTAAATTTTAAAACATTTTTGTCACTTACCATTAGACACCAAATTATTAAATTAGATGATTGCCCGTATAAAATACTCGCATCAATTGAAAAAATATAAGATATTCTTACGCAAGCATCATTTATAAATGCATCAATTTTTTAAAAATACAAAACAAATTTTAGCACAATAGGAGATAAAAAGTTGTCATCTAAAAGTGAAATGTAAAATATTACGTTATATATATAGGATACAAAATAATGTACATGAGTATGACACTTTACCATTTCAATTGAATAGTACGATAAAATGTTATGAAACCCATAATTTAAAGTTATATTTATACTTACCACATTGCTATCTAAAAAAAACATTCAAATTAAATTAGAATTGAAAGACTCAGCAAAATTTCCTAAAAGGAATAGAAAATTTCTCACTATCCTCGTGTCGCTCAACACCTTTGAAGTTATATTTAGGCTCATCACATTGCTCTCTAGAGAAAACATTCAGACTAAATCAGAATTGAAAGAATCAACAAAATTTCCTAAAAGGAATAGGAAATTTCTCATTATCCTCGTGCTGCTCAACTCCTTTACATATGCACATACATTATTTGCCATCATCATTCTTAACTTGTCATCAAAGAAAGATAAGTAGTTAAAGTTGAGAGATCAACATGATTAAAAGTACTTTAAGAAAATTAATAGCTCTTTAAATAGTTTCAAAAATAGTTTTAAGAAAATTAATCGAAATCAATTAACTTTTTTAAGGATTCTTTTTTCTTATATTCGAAAACGAAGGGAATATTTATTGACCATATAATAATTTTATAACCACCAAATTAAATCTCCACAATTATTCAAGTTCAATTAAATTAAAAGAAATACATGAGAGAGATCAAAATCAAAACCAAGCTATGTGATGTTAACATGAACATGTATTACTTGTGTTTAAAAACTCTAAATCAAAGTATGAGAGAGATCAAAACTAAGTCATGGGAATCTCTCAAGCAACTTCCTAAAACCCCTTAACTTGCACAATAGAGCATTTACATGGCCATTCTATTAATTCTATAGTGTAAAAGTAAATCATTTGCATGTTAACAACCGTAAATTCTCCTGTATAATAAATGAAATGCAATAAGCACATTCAAAAGCATCACAAAATTCTTAAAGGTCTCAAATCAAATCACAATCTTTGGTACATGCTAAAATAAATCAATCACTTAATCACATAAACATACTTTCATGATATTTACTTTTGAAAGGTATGAAGACTACATGGAATCCAAAAAATATTGTAAGATAAATTTTCATCAAATTAATGAGACTTTTATATTTAAAAAATAATGAAGAGCAAAGAAAATTAGAACAACAAATCTATCATTCTTATACATTAAAAATCAAGCCGTATTACTAAACTACTACATAAAGTGTGATTTGAAAAATAACAAGGAATGAGAAAAGTTAAACAAATTAAAAAATAAAAAACTTCAAAGTAAATTTAATCTGGAATTAACTTTTAACAAAACAAAATAACACAACCATAAGCATAAAGTAATAATCACTAAAAATAGCACAAATGAAAAATCAACAAACAATCATACATCTAGTTTATATGATAGGGCCAAATGGATAAATACTGCAAATGGTCATGGCAGCCTCGGCCATGGAATAAGCACAACCCTTTAAAGGTTTAAACACCATCGTTTGAACAAAAAGAAAATCCCCAAATTCGAGTAGAGGGAAAAGGATATCACAAAAATCAAGTCCTTTCAACATACTTTTATCTATCCATCAATGCTGCATGTATAGTCTTGCAAAGTACTGTAACTTATGCACTACATGAAGTAAGATAAATAAAATTAAAGTACGCAATATTTCGGTAACAAACTGGAAAAAATAAAAATAAAAACTTAATGTAGTTTCAAACATAGAACGAAATCTATCCAAAGAAACTTGAAAACATTACGCAAATGAAAACCAATGTATGCAAGCTGTGAATTGCTTAGCTTCTAAAGAACATTTCACCAAGTTGGGCATAATAGTCATGACTGTAATTATGCAATTTCTGCATTTTTGGGCAGTTCGTGAAGCAAAACCTCAATAACAGTGTAGAGTGTGGAGAAGGTATTGTTGTTGAAGATATGGCAAACCGTGTTCTTTTCTACATGGGAAACCTTTATCCTTTCAATATCGAATATGTCATATCAGAATGAAATCATCAACTTTGGGAGTTTTCTATACCAATATAACGAATGAGGTACACAATATCGAATTTCAAGAGTAAAGATAGGAAGGCAGCCACTGCATACGTACATAGTTTAGATATCCGAATCAGTTGACAACCCTTAGGAGAATCAGGACATCAATGCATTTACCGTTGAACAAACAATAAATTTGCTTAAGCATCTAACATAATCAATCACCTACTGCAAACAAATCCAAATCCACTAAATTAGAGGCTTCGCACCTCATCAACAATAACATCATTATCATGTCTCAATATCAAAATCTTTATCTGAAATAGCAACACAACACATCAATTAGTCTCATTCAAACCAAACTCAGCATCCCTTTATAAAATTCCACCTTTTGAATCTACTGTGAGGAAGAAGAATAAGAGAACTTACAAATTTAAAATCATTTCTCTAATAAACAAAGGTATGTAGTAACAGTAAAACAAAAAATAGTCAAAAATCATAATGCTATAAGAGTATAACTCAACCATATACTATGCAGAACCTAGACACTATGCACCAAAAAATTATAAAAGTCAAGCCTTCTTAACTCACAAAAAAGAAAAACACAAATAACAAATAATCACTTAAAAATATTTAGAGGAGATGATTAAAGGCAAAATTGAACAATTTTTTGTGTTTTCAAGATATTAAATATATATTTAATATTTAATTGATAAGCATTCTATTTCAAGAGAATGATGGGGGAGGAAATTAATAAAGGGGCATCACGAATGAGAACGACAAAGCAGAACTGTTTTCCATTTTCATCACTTCAGTTATTAATGGTAATGAAAATACTGTAAATCCCAAATTTGCCCAAATTATATTCACAAAAATGCCTGTAATTTATAAGGACGGCATAAATGTCACATTTTCTTGTTATTTTTCAATATATGGATTATGATAAGATTAAGGTTAATTATTCTAATTTTTGTTATTCACCAATGTCCTCTTCAGTTTCCTAAACAAATCAATAACTCATTTGATCTTCAAAGTTCAAACATCTCAACAATTATTTTAACCCTAACCTATGCCACCAATAAAAAAGAGTAGGAACCAGGATATTATCTTTTTCCAAAAATTTTCCTTTTGAATAAGCTCCCAAATTTGTACTTGGAGGTTGGAAGCATATCAATAAGTTCTTGGGAAAGACCTTTACTTTGAGTTCCCATTGTCTCACCTAGGTCCAATAGTTCCTGCCACATATAAAACGAGACATCTGTTGAACCGTAGTGTCTCTAAATTTTCTATTACTGCTACTAATAATATTCAACATAATTGAAAGGCAAAAATATTACAATTTGTAAATAAAGGCCAATTAAAATATGGAAATATGCTGCTTCAAAGCAACTCTTGACTGTAATGCAAACATAATAAACTTAAGGTAACACTTCTTTTTATTTATTGGTTGATAAATCACATTTTTTGTGTCAATCAAAGAAGAACTTTCAGAATGAAAGTGTGAAATATATTTGGATGTCATTAAAACCATGTCAAACTTTTATATGATAATTAGGAATGCAAAATGAGTAAATATCACTATTAGTGTTATCAAGAGTCTCATTCCTTCCTTCAAAAAAGAGAAAATAAAAATTAAGATGGATCACAAACCAATGTTTTAAAGGAAACCATGGGTTTTCTACCTCAAGCCGTGAAAATAATAGTGGCAAAAGCCATGATCAATGATAAAGTGTAATCTCATGAGACTCTTGATAACACTAATTGTGTAAAAATACAAGGTATAAAACAAATAGTGTGTTCTGCACTAAATGATACTTGTCAGAAAATTAAAAAAAAAAAACTAAAGATATATTGACGTCATGTAACAACTCAAAATAAATTTATTTTGCATCACTTGTGTTCCACTACCATGTGAGCTATTTGCTTCTAACATTTATTTTCCAAGAAAGTGAAGCAGATATAAAAAAAATAGTTATATGAGTTGGACAAAAAAAGGATAACTCACCAAGGATTGACCTCATACCTATTTATGCATTTCAGACTTTTGGTAAACAAAAAGCTAGAAAAATGAGTTAGAGAAGAGACTAAAAAACAAACATATTCATAAATTCATAAATAAAGATAGAAGAGAAGTAAAAGAAACACCTGAGGACAATACTTGAAAGAAAGCAAACGCATGTCATCTTAGATCCTAGGACTAAAAACCAAACAGACAATGGTTGAAGATAAGTGTGCACAAAGACAAAAGAAATATTAAGAGCAGAGTAGAGATTAAAGAACTAAACAATCTTAAAAACTATATTAGCTTGACACTTCTAATTCTCACTTTATGAATGATCAAACTTAATGTATGTTACAGCCTCACACGGTAATGAAGAAGTTTATTATTATTTTATAATACACCAAATAAAGTTGGATAGAAATCACCTTATTCAAAATTTATCTGTAATAGTATACCTAGCTAACTATTTTGTGTCTTAATGAATTAGCTTGCAAGTTGGGACAAATTAGCTTACCTTTTCATATTTTTTGGAAGCACAACTAAAACTTCTAGCCTTAAAATGCAGATTGTCATCATGCTTCTTCCTCTCAGAAGCTTCAATTTTCTCTCGAATGTCCATTTTCTAATATAGTTTTTCCTGCATACATAACAATCATTTGAGAATAATATATGACTTCATAATGTAAAAATTAATAGTTACAACTTTCTTCAAATATTGGTCACCATGAATTTAAAAAACAATCAAATCATGATAAGATTGTTGTTTTGGTGCTGCTCTTATGTTCAGCTAATGGGTGTTTCACTCGATTTAATAGTTGAGAACAATAATTGGAGAACAGAGGATTACACTGTTATTGTTGACGTGATATTCAATATCTATTCCAGTAGGAAGATCCATTTGTAATTTTGAACATGGGAAAAAATTTATATTCATGTGAAATGAAGGAAAAAGAAAAACAACAAAGAAAAACTATAGAGTTCAAGTAATGGAAAAATATAATAATATTAAACAACAGGGGTAAAGGAAGAGGACAAAATCTATAAAATTGTAGCTCAATAAGAAAAGCTTATATCTCTAGCCATCTGTTTCTAATACTATATAATTGAAGATGTTTGAACACGGCTAGGATTAGATGTGAATAGACAAATTAAAAAAGTTAATCCATATTATGATAAATGGAATGAAAATGAAAAAACCATTTTAATAAAAAAAAGTAAAAAAAAAAATATATAACAACAATACAAATTAAAAACCGTATATCATTTGCTTTGATATTCTACGAATATTTTATGTTAATTAGATAAACACCAACAATATGTCAATTCTTATAAAAGAAAAGAACAACAACTCATTCTAGCATTTCATCAAGCAGTTTGTGTCCATCAATTTCTTCCAAGAATACAATACAAAATGCAGTGAGAAGAGAAGCTTGGTCAAATAGTGGAGTTAAGCAGAAGTTCAAACAAAGATAAAAATGTAAAAAGAGATAGTATAGGCAAAATCTGTAATTGCACACCTAAAGGAAGGATCAGAACCGAACCCTGAAGAAGAACGAAATACGGAATTATCCATAGCTTTGCTGAGACGTAAATTGCTGCAGGCAGAGATAAAATTGCTTAACGGTTTATATACAACAGAAAAAGAAAGGGAAAGAAAGTAGGTTAGAGAAGAAACAAATGTACCTAAAATTGTTTCCACTATAGAAGGCTCAGACACCTAGTCTCTGCAACACCAAAACCGCCACTTAAGTTGTTGTCTCTGTCATTTATTAGCACCAAACGCCGAGAATCGGTGATGGCGGTGGTTGTCGGAAGCTTTGATGCTTGGGGTAGCGTTCTGCTTCTTCTTCTCTTGCAGAAAGTGACAATGAAAGCTACTCTTTGGGAACATAGAAGAATGAACATGAGTACTTTTCGTCGTGCTATGTTTCTAGAAAGTTTCTGAATGGGATATAAACTCCTCATCCCAGCTTCTTCGATTTCCATTGCATGTGCCTGATGCTTGGAAAAAGATTTTGAAAGAAGGGAGAAGAAAGGGTATGGTATAGTTGTGATATTAGGGCTGTGTAATTGTTTGAAAAATATGACTTGCAGAAGAGAGACTTTGGGAAGAAGAACATCTTGGGAAAGATAAATGCATTTATTTGCCTAACAGTACACCAATTGAATTATTTTTCTCATTGAAATTAAATCTATTACTGCTTTCACACTGAAAAACGTGCATTGACTAAATTAGCCTCACATACATTGATTGAATTAGCCTCACATAGATACGTAAAATGAATGGCAAACTCAATTTACTATAATTTTGGAGGCAAATTTCCCTCCAAATTTTACTCAGACTTTACTCCTTTTATATATAAAAGATGTGGACACAAAATTTCATGTAAACAATACCACCTATTATATGTGAATTAGAGTTCTAATCATTTTTGTCCAAATAGACGAGTCAAATACTCAATTTCCATATAATGCACCATAATGCTATTTAAGAGCAATGAGGGCCATGGGGCTCAGGTGTTATTTATTAATTGCAAAATGTGTGAATTTAAATTTCATGAGAAAATTCCTCATATTTATATGTGAATTATAGTTATAATATTTTGAATGATTTTAATATGATAAATCCTGACAACATTTAAAGGCAATTAAGGACTTGAATGATTTTTATTATTTGAAAAATTTGTGAGCACAAAACTTCATTTGAAAATTTCACATATTTGCAAGTGGAGTAGAGCTCTAGCCATTTTTCCAAATTAGATAACTAAAATGTCAAATTTCAATATAATGCATTTTGATGGCATTTAAGGACAATTAGGGAATCAAATATTTTTTATTAGTTGAAAAATATGTCGGCAAAAAATTTTCTGCGAAGACTCCATTTTTTTATATGTGAACTAAAGTTTTAGTCATTATTGCCAAATTAAACAACTAGAATTCTAAATTTCTACTAGTTTCCTATAGTTTCTCTTTCTTGCTCTGATAGGGTGGTCGAAGATTACTGGAAAGTCAAGAGAGGGAGCGACTTGAATTTGAGCTTGAAGCCAATAATAGTACCTTTGGCGGGATTAGGACGGTTTGTCCAGATTGTCTTTAGAGCGTAAGCAATCCCAGTGGATGTCAACCAGGCAGTCAGAAGGCAAAGGCTAAATAAGAACTTGGGGAAGGTCTTACAATTTGGGTTTGGACCTAACTCAATCCTAAAAGCTAGCTTATAGGATGAGGTTTCTCACACCCTTATAAACTCAACAATGGCCATATCACTAGCCGATGTGGGACTTCTAACACGCCCCCTCACGCCCAGCATTACACAGCTGGAGCGTGGACAAACACGGGTGGACAAACAAACGGATGACCCAACAATACGAGACTAACAAACACCCAATAACACACCCAACAACATGAGGGGCCCAACAAACGGATCTAGGATAGGCTCTGATACCATCTTATAATTTGGGTTTGGGCCTAACTCACTCCCAAAAGCTAGCTTGTAGGTGGAGGATTGCCACACCCCTTATATATTCTATGGTGACCCTCTTTCTAGTCGATGTGAGACTTGATCTTAACACCCCCTCACGCCCAGGACTGGACATCTAGTGCGTGAAGTTTGCAGGACTGGACATTTGCGGGTGGCGCCCACGACTAACCTGGCTCTCATACCATCTTACAATTTTTATGTGAACTAGAGTTCTAATCAATTTTCACAAATTAGACAACAAAAATGCCCAATTTCATGATAATGTATCATGTTGTCATTTAAGAGTATGCAGGGACTCGAATTTTCCTTGAGTTGCAAAATGTATGGAAGCAAAATTTGATGCGAAAAGTTTAACTTATTTATAAGTGAACTAAAGTTCTACCAAATTTTGTCTAATTAAACAACTATAATGCTCGATTTACATATGACGTATCACGTTGTCATTTTAGGGCATTTAGGTACTCAAGTGTTATTTATTATTTGCAAAATGTCTGGACAAAAATTTCATGCAAAATTTTCACTTATTAATTTGTGAACTAAAATTATAGTCATTTTTTCCTCAATTAGACCACTAGAATGCCTAATTTCAATATAATGCATCATGTTGTCATTTAAGATAAATTAGAGATTGGAATATTCTTTATTAATTACAAAATGTCTAGACACAAATTTGATGATAAAATTCTCCTATTTATATGTGAACTAGATATCTAGTCATTTTTGCAAAATTAGACAACTAAAATGCCCAATTTTAAAATAGCGCATCCCAGTGCCTTTTAAAGGTAACTAGGGACTCGAATGTTATTTATTAATTTCAAAATATTTGCAAACGATTTTCCACGAGAAAATTCCACCAATTTATATGTGAGCTAGAGTTCTAGTCATTTTTGTCTAATTAAACAACTAAAATGCTCAATTTTGATATAGTACATCATAATGTCATCTAACGATGAATAAGGTCTCAAATCTTTTTTATTAGTTGCAAAAAGGGTGGCCACAAAAATTCATGCGAAAATTCAACTTATTTATATGTAAACTAGGGTTCTAGTCATTTTTGCCCAATTAGACAATTAAATTATCCAATTCAATATCATGCATCATGATACCATTTAAGGGCAATTAGAGCCTCAAATATTCTTTATTGGTTGCAAAATATCTACACTCAAATATTAGTGCAAAAATTCAACCTATTTATATGTAAATTAATTTTTTAGCCATTTTTGCCCTACTAATTAACTTGAATGCTCAATTTCAATATATTACATCTCAGTACCAATTAAGGACAATTAGGACCTAAAATGTTCTTTATTAGCTACAAAATATGTGCAAACAAAATTTAATGTGCAAATTCACTTATTTATATGTGGACTAGAGTTCTAGCTATTTATGCTCAATTAGATAACTCTAATGCCTAATTTCAGTATAATGCACCCTAATGTCATATAAGGGCAATTATAGTCTCGAATGTTTTTTATTAGTTAGCAAAAAATTTCGACAACAAATTTCTTGCGTAAATCCCATCTATTTCTATATGAATTAGAGATGTAGCCATTTTTACCCAATTACACAACTAGAATGTTCAGTTTCAATATAATGCATTCTCATGCCATTTAAGGGCAATTAGGGACTCAAATGCTCTTTATTAGTTAAAAAATATATGGACACACAATTTGGTGCAAAAATTCCATCTACTTATATTTGAAAGGTTTAAATATGTTTTTAGACCCTTTGAAATAGGGGACTTATAGTTTTGGTCCCTATACTTTAATTTTTATGTAATTAGTTCCAATTCTTTAAAAAATTCGTGATTTTTGATCACTCTCCTTATTAAGTTGTTTTCAACCCAAACACTGCTTTATTAAATAATAAAATATATTTTTTTTATAAAAATAGAAAAAAAGCCCTATTCATTTTCGAGAAATTCTTGGGTGGATACAGACCCAACACATCATTTTTGGACACAACCAATATAAAAAAGCCAACTCATTAAAAACTGTAAAAAATGGGTAGTTTCTTTTGATTGAGTTCTAAAACTGTAAGCAACTATGTGCATCATGTGAGAGAGAAGAAAATGTGATTTTATTTTAAATTTTCACCTTGGATAAATTTTAATGAGTTGGCTTTTTTTTATTGGCTGTGCTTAAAGATGAAGTGTTGGGTTTGTGTCCATCCAAAAAAATTTCTTCATTTTCTTCCTCTTCTCCCATGGCTTCCCCCACCACCACCGCACTTCACTCTTCTTCCACCTTCTCCCTTCATCACCGTCAACTTCCTCTTCCACTACCACCACCCATCACCTTCCTCTCCACCACAGCTTTAAGCACAAACAAAAGGGAAAGAAAGAAAAAACAATAAGTGACTCTTATGATGGAAGTAGCTCTAAGGAAATCATTCTGAACGAGAAGAAATCAGTGGCAGATTTGTTCAACGGCATTGCATCTTACATCGTTTGAATCCCTCGCAACAATCAAGGTCTTCAAAGTTTCTTACTTTGCAGAGTTACGCTCATAGCGTAGGATCAATGTCGGAAAGCATGTTGAAAGATCGCAGATTTTTTCTGGTTATGATAAGAGGAGTTACGTTCATATATCGTAGGATCAATCTGGATTTGGCTTTCTTTGTTTCTCTCTGTTCCAGATCTGGCTTTTTTTCGAATAGGAAGAGATGAGGAAGAAAGAAGAGATAGGAAGAGGACGAGAGAGGAAGAGAAAAAGAGGAAGAAAAGAGAGCAATGAAGCGAGCGATAAAGAGAAAGCTCGTGGTGGAGAGGGGAAAACAAGAATGAAAGGTTCTTGATTTGTTTTTGCATTTCTAAGGTTGTATTTGCATGTTCTGAAATTAAGGTGGTGATGGTAGTGAGGGATTTGGTATTGAGAGTGACTTGTTATGGTGGTTGTGGTAAGAGGCGGTGGTTGTGACAGAGGAAAGGGGGGAAGATGGGAAAGGAGTAGAGGAAGAAAGAAGAAGATGAAGAAATTTTTTTAAAATATTTTATTATTTAATTTAATAATTTAATAACCAATTTAATAAGGCTTATTTGGCTATAAATTAAGAGAGATCAAAAATCACGATTTTTTTTAAAAAATATAGACTAATTACAAAAAAATTAAAGTACAAGAACCAAAAGCAAAAATCTCTTATTTTACCGAGATTAAAAACATATTTAAGCTTAAATAAATTTTTTTTTTTTAGAATCTTATCAAATTAGGGGCTTAGACAGGTGTCTTTAGGGAGCTACTTTGCCCATCACACAGGTTTCTGTGTTCAACACACACTAGTATTTTTTCCATTTTTGCCCTTCGCTCGGGATTAATCCCTTTTTTTGACTTGAAACAGACCCCATACGCACCACCTGAACGAACGGGGATTAATACCCGTTTTTTTTTCGCTCGGGGATTAATCCCCGTATTTAAACTTGAAATTTGTTCGCTCGGGGATTAATCCCCATTTTTCAACTTAAATTATACTCGCTCGGGGATTAATCCCCGTTTTTCCTATTGCTCTTGCCCACTCAATCAAGTCGTCTCTAGTCAAAAACATCTACAAAATATAATACACATGACCACCAAATTATAATACTTAATATGAAAACCTTCAATAACAATCACCTGTTCAGTAGTAAAAATTTCACGACAATCTACCATTTGGTCTGATGTCGGTAGCTCATCCATCAAAATATCATCGTCAATGGCCATTGCATTATCATCGTTTTCTACTTACATTAATTGCTAAGCCAAATATTCAGACGAGATCATGTTATCCATGTCCATGAATACAACCTACAATAACATTCCCATAACATACATTGTCAACCCTTCAATTTAAAAAATTTGACACATTAAGAAAAACAAATATTAATACCTGTAAAGCAACATAAACTAATATCTGTATGGAAACAAAAATTAATATTTGCACAAAAATAGATATTAATGTCTGTATAAAAACAGATATTAATATCTATATAAAACATATTTTAATATCTGTTTCTCTGCAAATCATCACTTCTAGACAGCATAAATGGTGAAGGAGAGAATGAAAAATATAACCCAACAAAAGTAACATAACTTACCAACAATAAAAAACTTCAACTAGAAAACAAAATATGTTATATGAAAATGCTGGGTTTAGTTAGATATGGTGAATTTGGTGTGTGAAAAATTTGTATTATGGTTTATGGTGTTGGAAATTTGGTAAAGTTTTGTTTAAATGTCTAGATTCGACCCAAACGGATATTAATCTCTGTTTCTCAGAAATTCGCTCGGAATAATCACTGTATCAAAATAAGTGTATGAGATTAAGTTGAAAAACGGGGATTAATCCCGAGTGAGCATAATTTAAGTTGAAAAACGGGGATTAATTCCTCCAAATTTCAAGTTTAAATACAAGGATTAATCCCAAGCGAAAAAAAAAGGTATTAATCCCCGTTCGTTCGGGTGGTGCGTATAGGGTCTGTTTCAAGTCAAAAAATAGGAATTAATCCTCGAGCAAATGACAAAAATGGAAAAAAATAGCTTTGTGTGGTAAACACAGAAACCTGTGTGGTGGGCAAAATAACTCCCGTGTCTTTATTGCCTCAAGCAAAATTCGACCTGCTCGATTCCCAAAAAATATTTTGCTAAAAGACTCTATATAAAGAGTTAAGAGAGAAGAGGGAGCTCAGACGTATCTTTGGGTGGCGCAGTTTAGCAGAGGGTGCTACACTACAACCCTCATTTGTATCCTTCACTGTAATACACAAACACATTGCACTTTTTTCTCGCTCTCGTCGCTCTCCCTCTCTCTTTTTCTCTCGAAGCGCAATCTTTCTTCCCCTGGGCGATACTTGATTCTTCAAGTTGGTGTTTACCTCTTTCTGCGTTTTTTTTTATTCTCATCTTTCGCACAACTTGATCTCTTTTCTTTTCTATTTTTTTTTTCCATTTTCGTAGCAGGTTTTTGCTCGGTTAGGGTTTTGGTTTTTGAATCGAATCGGAGGCTGTTAAGAACAATTCAGGTACAGAATCTATATCACCTTCTTCTTCTTGTTAGATTCAACACGCACACATGCTGGATTAATTTCACATGCTAATGCTTTGTGCTAACCTTGGGTCGTTTCCAAATTCTGATTAATATTTCCTCTCACGTGTTCATCTAAATGGCAATATTGTATTTTTCTTCCCTTTAGCTATATAATATTGCGCATTTTAATGTTTCTGATATTTGTTCCTCAATCATAGATTAATTTCCTGATGTTCTTGCAATTCTGTTGTCGTTCAACATGTGTTAGAGTGTGCTGGAAGTCTAATTGATGAAGTTAACCGTGTTTAGGGTTTATGCCTGATCGGAGCAGCTGAAGCCGTGCTTATAGGTCAACATGGGATTTGATAATGAGTGCATAGTGAACATTCAGTCTCTTGCTGGAGAGTATTTCTGTCCTGTTTGTCGCCTGCTTGTCTTTCCAAACGAAGCTTTACAGTCACAATGTACTCATTTATACTGCAAGCCGTGTTTGACGTATGTAGTGAGCACTACAAGGGCTTGCCCATACGATGGTTACCTGGTGACTGAAGCAGATTCCAAGGTTCTTTTCTTAAGACTTACCCCCCCCCTCCCCATGAAATGCTTTTAATTTTGCTGTGTATATATGAATTCATATTTGTATGTCTTAACTGCAGCCACTGA
Organism: Cyamopsis tetragonoloba; assembly: GCA_037177725.1. NCBI lineage: Eukaryota > Viridiplantae > Streptophyta > Magnoliopsida > Fabales > Fabaceae > Cyamopsis > Cyamopsis tetragonoloba. Next base: position 60,339,600 of record CM074122.1, on the reverse strand, counting down.
CAGAGTCAAACAAGACATTGGCTGAAACTATTGGAAAAATAGCAGTTCATTGCCTTTATCATAGGAGCGGATGCACATGGCAGGGAACTTTGTCTGAGTGTACATCTCACTGTGCTGGATGTGCTTTTGGGAATTCTCCTGTTGTTTGCAACAGGTGTGGGATCCAAATAGTGCACCGGCAAGTACAAGAGCATGCACAAAATTGTCCTGTATGTGCGATATATTATAATGTATCAATTCCTTCCATTTATCTCTGGCAGGCTGGTTCTTATGCTTGTTGATTGACAGGGTGTGCAAGGTCAGGTGCAACAGATGGCTGTTACTCAGGATCCTTCAGCCACTGGTGCTGTTGCTTCTGCTGATCAGAACCAGGCTACTGCTTCTGTTGGAGCAATGGCTTCACAATCCTTGACTTCGCAAACTGTCGCCACATCTACTGCACCTGGGCAAATTTCTAATCAGCCACCAAACGCAGCTTCTCAAACTCAAGCTTCAGTTCAAACTGCTGTGCAGCCAACGGCAGAGCAATGGTATCAGCAGCAACAATATCAGCAATACTACCAGCAATATCCTGGACAAGATCCATATCAGCAGCATTATCAACATTATTATCCTTACCAGCAGTCTGCAGTTCCACAATACCAGCAGGCCTATGGTCAGTCCCAATCTCAGGCCCTACCTCAGCCACAGCCTCAGGCCCAACCTCAGCCACAGCCTCAGGCCCAACCTCAGCCCCAGACACAGGCTCAACACCAATCTCAGCCTCAACTTCAACCACAGCCTCAAACACAAGGATTGTCTCAACCACTTCCACATATTCAGGCTCCTGTGGCCCCGCAGTCTCAGAATCAGATGCAAGTTCCCCAACAACCACAGCAGCTCCAACCTGCTGTACAGCCACATGGTCAGATGAGTCACCCACCTGGCCATGGTCAAGCTCTCCCTCAGTCTCAGTCTCAGCCTCAGCCTTATCCTTATCCCCAGGTTCAGCCTCATCCTGTCCAACCCCAACCCCAACCACAACAGCATATGCAAATGCCTCCTTATCAGCAGCCTCATCCTCAAATGCAGCATTCACAGTCTCAACCTCAACAACCAGTTCAGAAGCATCCTGCTCCTCAACCTCATGTCCATCCACAACTTCAACCTAATGCTCCAGTTCCACATCTGTCTCAGCCCCCGATGCATCCTAATCAGCCTGTGACTCCTAATGTCCAGTCTCAAGTGCAAAATGCACCATCTCATGCAGTGACAGGACATCACTCTTTTCCACAACCTCTGCCTCACCAGAATATGCAACCAGGATTACCTCAACATACTATGCACATGCATCCTCAAAGTGGACCTCAACCCCAGCCTCAACAACCCGTCCAGATGCAGAATCAATATCCTCAGCAAATTACAATGATGCGCCCAAATCAATCTCATGCTATGTTTCCTAACCAGCAACAGGCAGCTTTGTTGCCTTCTGTTCAAAGCCAAACTACCCCTCCCTTGCAACAGCAGCCACCATATACTCGTAATCAACAACCTGCCCAAATCAGCCAACGCCCTGTTTTGCAATCGGTTCAACAAATGCCTCAGCAACCATTTGCACAAAACCAGATGTCTATGCCATCCCATTTACGACCCCAAGGCTTTCCCAAGCAAGCTAATAGCATCCAGCACAGTCAGTCTCAAAATGCTGCTGGAAGGCCTTTAATTCCCAATCATGCGGGACACATGCAGCCGCTTGCTCAATCTGCCAATACCATTCCTGTTAGACCTGGGCTGATGCCTGAAAATCAAAATTTGTTCACGGGGACCAATAAACAGTTGTCTTCTGAATTGCAGGGTAGGGCACTGGAACCAACTGAAAGACAAGGTGATGTCTCTGAGCAAAGTAAAAATATCAAGGATTTGGACAGAGTGTCTGGTTCAGCAAATCAATTGAAATCAGAAAAAATTGAAACAGATGTGAAACCAATTGAGGTTGGCAATAAGCAAAATAGTGAAGATCAACACTCTATGAAGACTTTAGGCGCAAATGCCAATGCATTAGAAAATGGTGATTCTCTGAATAAGAATGATAGAAAGGTTCAAAATGATAGTAATGAGCATTCTGTTGTCCAAGGCAATGAGATTCAAGATGGAGCTGTGCAGAAGACAGAGACAAAACTCCCTGATTCAGAAACTGACATACCGCATGATGATGGTAAATGTACTCTGAGACCTCCTGGTACTGACAATCCAGCACCAGCTGTCTCTCAAACAGATGGTAGTCAAGTGCAACCAATGAATAACCATGGACCTGCAGCCGTCCAGGAGAAGTCTTCTGCGATGTTACCATCACAATTGCCACATCCAGCAGTTCCAAACCAGCTACTCTCTGCAGGGAACTCTTCAATTCTTTTGAATACTCATGGATCGACACATACTCTCCATTCGGGACAGCCCCCAAACTCGGCAGATAATTTTCACCCAATCGGGTCCAAACAAACACAGACTTTTGGCACCCAGTTTAATACTCCAGGGCGGAGCTTTCAATCTCAGTCTCTTGGGCCCCAGGGGCCATTTAACCAAGTCCATGAGCCTCCTTTCCATGCTGGAGCATCCAATTTCTCCCGAATTGGAGGGCCACAATTTGGTGCGCCACTTCCTGGAGGAATGCATGGTGGAATGACAGCAAACTTGCCACCCCATGCTCCCGAGAGTTTTGGTTTGCAGGGTGAAAGGTTCAAACCTTTCCAAGTTGCAAGTCAACAAAATATTGATCAAAGAGAATTTGAAGATGATCTCAGGAAATTCCCTAGGCCACCTTTGGATGCCGAGCCAGTTTCTAAATTTGGAGATTATGCATTAGGTCCACTCGAAGCTGGGAAGAGACCAGCTGGTTTTCGTGATGATGCCATTAAGAAATCCGGTTCAACTCTTCATCCTGGCCATCTTGGAGCAGGTCCTGGATATGGGAGACATCATATGGATGGTATGGATCTGAGAAGTCCTGTCAGTGAATATGCTGAGATGTCTTCACGGAGATTGGGCCCCTACTCTGGTGGTCTTGTTAGTAAGCCAGACATAGATGATTTTGATGGCAGAGCTGCACATCGTGTTGGTGAATCAGCTAGCCTTGCTTTCCGTGATAGTCGGTTCCCTCATCTACCTAACCATTTTCATAGAGATGAATTCGACGGTTTTAGCAATTTTCGAATGGGTGAACATCCAAGGAGTGGTGATTTCATTGGCCCATATGAATTTGCTGGTCATTTTCGAAGGGGTGAACATTTAGGTCCCCATAATTTTCCTAGACAATTGCCACTCGAAGAGCCTATTTTTGGTGCCCATCCTAGTCATTTGCGAGCAGTTGAACTAGGTGGTTCTCGGAGTTTTGAGTTTTTCAGCCAAGGCAACAGGCCAGGTCATCCGCAGCTTGGTGAGCCTGGTTTCAGAAGCAGCTTTTCTCGTGAAGGATTTCCCAGTGATGCTGGATTTTTAACAGTTAAGTGTTGATTACCAACATGTTCATTTTTGTGTTTGCTATTCTTATCTTATATGTCAGAGTTAAATAAATTGATGATGAGTTGTTGGAATGTGGAAGCATTTGGTGGAATATAGTTATTTTTGTTTTTTTTTTTTTGTAAATTGATGGCAATAATCAAGAGGTAGTTGTTGTTGTTGTTATTATTATTATTATTATTTAATTTTTTTGTATATTACTTTTGTGTTTTTTAGGGTGACATCAGGTCATTTGATAACTTGAAAAGAAGGAAGGCTGCTAGCATGGGGTGGTGCCGGATATGTAAAGTTGACTGTGAAACTGTAGAAGGTTTGGACATGCATTCTCAAACTAGGGATCACCAGAAGACGGCAATGGATATAGTTAAAACAATCAAACAAAATGCAAAGAAGCAGAAATTGTAGGTGTTTTTGTTAATATCATTTATGCTGTTTAATGCTTTTAGAAAAATTAAGCTTTCATATGGAAGACAAAACCCTCTATTATTGTTTTATAATGGAAGTTTCTTTTGTTTTGTAGTAGAATTCGTAATGAGCAATCCTCAGTTGAAGATGGGAACAAGACACGAAATACTAATTTTGAGGGCCGTGGAAACATGCATTGAGTGGTTGTGGTTTGCTGTAATTCCAATATGCTCTCATGCAGTTGTAGTCAAAAGATGTTGCTGTGGTATTATTGCATTTAGCAATACTTACCATTTTATGCCTATTTCTTTCTTTTGACGTCATTTACGCTAATCATGTTGTTTCAGGTTGCTGCTATCATGTTAATGGAGACATTTTTTTGGATCTGAAGTACTGTGGCAGTTAAGTTTGTTGGCTTTTGAATTTGAAATCCATACTTCATGTTAGAATAGTTGCCTCAACCTCGGTGCTGTGTTAATAGTTTCTGTCATTTCATTCTGTATATGTTGTTTACATGCTGTTGGTAAGTACAATTTGAATGGATGGCAATCTTTTGACTTGAAAGTTTTCTATTGATGACCGTACATTGCTGATAGCTGAAGTACTAGGCATCCTTCTCCAGTTTTTCCTTGTTCTTTTTTCCAGTTTATTGTTTCTTGATGTACACTTTGGATCTTTCTATATTCTGTGCTTTATTTGTTTCCTGTCTGGCAGGAATCGGACCTCCCCTTTTAGCGCCTTGGATATTTTTCCTGAAAGCCCAATTATTTTTGTAGTATTGTTTAAAAGTCAGTTGACTTTCAAATTTTTAGGTTTAGGGAGATAGGAAAAACTCAAATGTCCGTGAAATTAGATTTCCTCTACACCCACATCCCGAATGCTGAAAGTAATTAGATATTAAGTTTTATGATGTAAAAGCTGCACCTAACGTGCTAAAGCAAGCTGACAAAAGGGTTGTGTCCTTGATGTTTCAGGCAATGCCCTAGCAAACTTTTAGGCTTTTTGTTTTCTGGTGATCCAGATTACCTTTTAAAATTAGTCAATTGTCTTAGTCTCTACAATCACTTGAAGTGTGTTGCGTCTGACTTATTTGTCAGATTGTACACGACTAAGGAAGAAGGTAGCTTAGCCTCCTTTCGCAATTATTATAGGAAAATAAAAATGCAAATCACTTCATTGAAATTGCCATTAGATACTCTGATTCCAAGTTTTGAATCATATTAACGTCCTTAGTCATTGCTCCTAATTAAGGAAGTAGTTTATTAGGAAGGTGATAAATGGGTTCATAAGGGAAAAAATGGTAAAGGTTATAGAAGAAATTAAATTTGGTGATAAGTGTTCAAAACTAGTTTTAAAAAGGAAATGATACATGTCTATGTTAAATTGTTAATTAGATTAACAAATTAAAGTTGAGAGGGGAAGGCATGAATTGTTGTTGAATAAAGCTATCATAAAATAAGCCTACGACCTTTGTTATTTAATTTAATATAGGCATGGTTTTTCACCATTTCATTTGAGTAATCCAATTTTGAATATTAAGAGAATCAATGTCTCGTCAGTATTGAGACAAGTCCTATGATGCTTTTCAACTAGAATGAAGAGTTTTTCTGTTTACTGTCAGATTGGTGTAACTAGTACATTGTAGTTTCATAGTTTTAGCTTGTAAGTGAAAGAGCTACAAACTTTTACTTTGTTTTCAATCAATGTTGAGTAAATGATCAAAAAAAAAAGTGTGATACTTGGTCAAACTCGTCCATGTTAGGCTTCTGAAGCAAAGTCTCCTTTTGATTGATGGACGAAGTAAAAAGAATTTGCTCTTTCTCATCATTTATTAACAGCTCAATGCATTGATGCAGTTCTTCCTTTTTTGAAGGAAATAATAAACATAGGCAAATTGGTGGCCGCTGGCTAAATTAGTATGACGTAGTTTCTAACTAGGAAATTCAAACCTTTGATTTATAAAGATTTTTTTTATGAATTATGGCTAATGTTGGTATTTTGCATGTATATGGATTCGAGTATAAATATCCAAAACTATACCATGACGGTACTTTTTTTTTAAAAAAAAAATATAGGATTTGAAATGCCAACCTATCGCATGAAAAAAGAATTATATCAAGATAAAAAAAAATATATAAAAGAATTGATGGACGAAAGTTACTATACTTGTTTATTTCATTAAGCAAAATACTACCTTCGGTCCTTTCTTTTTTATAAGACCCCTTAACTAATTCACAAATATTAAGAAAAGTTAGTTAAGTTAGTTAGAGTCAATAATTATGTCTATAGTTTATATTAGTTTTCCCATGTTACCCTTCAGTTAAGTTATTGGAAAAAATTAATTAATGATGCAAAAAATTAGGAAAGGGTCTTATAAAAAGGACCAAGAATTTTTTTCAAAGGGTCCTAATTAGGACCAGAGGTAGTATCATTTGTACCACTGAGACATCTAATAAAAATTGAATAGTGTTTTATTTTCGCTTTTGACTATCTACCATGAGTCTGAGCTTGGAACTTACTTTAAAAACTTGTTGGCAAAGGATAGCACAGAGTGAGTTTTTTGATGGAAAAAAAAGCACAAGCAAACATGTCAGTGAGTTTTGAAAAAGAAAAAAAAGGCATAAGCAACTAAGTTAAAAATGTTTGATTATTGTAGCACAAAACTGACTTTCAGGAGCTTTTGATTCGGCTACAAAGTTTAACCATTGATGATTTTACCACACTTTAGGGATTGACTGAAAGACTGCTTTAGGTTTTACATTAATTTTTTGACAGGTAGGAAGGGTATATTGATGGTGCTCTGGTTAAGTAACCTGTAGTCTGTATTTGAATTTTAGATAAATATGTAGTGGTTATAGTGACAATAATTTGAAATTGTCTACTTCTAATTTAGAGGTTGTTGGATTTTTTGTATTGCTTCCTAGAATCGCTTCTTCCTAGTTAAAGATTATGTCATCTTTCTATCACACAATGTTGGGAGCGCTCATTGAAGTGGGGTGAGATAGACTTGTTGGCGATTCTGGGGCTTCAGTCTCTTCCTTGTCATTGTATTTTTATCAGGTTCGTGATTTTCAATCTTAGTGATTTAAATAATGTATGTCATTCTCAACTCAAACAACACTGTTGTTTTAAGTTGCCTCATCAATGGATAATCTGTCTTGTTATTGGCCGTTTCCCTTTTACAATTTAATATGCCATAGCTATTTTATGATCTATATAGGATAGGTTACATCGTGTACCAGTGCACTTATCTTGAGAGTGAGCTTTGGCCCAACAACCAAGAAATTGTCAAGTGATCCAACGTTAGATGAGTTTGAGCATTTAAAACCAAATTCTAGAGAGAGAGTTCTTCAAATTGACTTCCCGTTGCTGGCAGTATGTACCAACTCAGAATAAAAACATAATACAGGACAACCTAGTTAGCTTATAGTGAGAATAAAACATCTTGTTAACTACTTTTCATTAATGTTGCCTTAGCAGTGTAGTTGACATTACCTCAAATGGAATGACAGTTTTGGGTGTCGAGGGTTGGAAGGGCTAGCGTTTTTCTTTCGTAGGCCAAGGATAAATATATTGTAAGTTTTTATTGAGAGAAAACAAGTATTTATGCCCTCGTGCTATGCTAGGTTAAGAAAATTAAGAATAAGTAGTGAGTTGCAAACAATTACTTAAATACTAGGGGTACTTTATTGTAAAAAACTTGTGGGAAAAAAGTGTTGCGTGTAAATGAGCGGGCAACAAAAAATATGATGAGTGTGGGATAAGGAGTTGTGCAAATTAGGATTATAAGACTAATTTAATTTTATACAAAGTATAGATAGAATGATAGATATATATATGACTATCCAGCTATATAATGCATTCAATACGAAGAAAGAGTATAAGACAGTCATCTTTACATGTTTCTTTATGTTGTGAAAGTCATGGCGAATAGGTTCTCTAATATTGAATTTTCGCATGACTATGTCTATCTTTCTCTTCATAAATATTTGCAATTTGCAAACTTTGATAGGGACTCACTCATTTAATGTCTATGTAGAGAGAAAGATAGACACAATTTTTACATAATACTATTACATGTAAACATGTACATAATATTTAAGAATACTATCCATCATGTAGGTTGTAGTTGAGTATTGTCTTAGTGTACTATAATAATTGAAAAATAAAGACTTAATGTGTTTTTGTTCTAGGTAAAATTTATGCTTTTTGGTTTTAATCTATATAAACTTTTTTTTGGTTTTTGGCCTTTGGAAACTAAATTTTTTTGTTTTTTCGTCCTTTTAATAAACTTTCTTTAGTTTTTCTTCAAGTTTCTTGATTTCTTTCTATCTTAGTCCCTACTTTTTATGAAGAAAAGAACTATAAAATCAAACAAAAGTATTTTATAGGGACAAAAACCAAACAAAAATTTTGTAAGGACCAAAACCAAAAGTCATGAATCTTACTGAGACTAGAAACGTATTTAAATCAAAAGTAAATTATTCCAAATACAACTTGTCTAACTAGGTGAGGTTGAGGTTGGTTACATTGATTACACTATGTCATTTTGGCAACCAAAGATCATATTCTCAGAAATATTATTAACTAATTTGGTCAAAATCACTTTTGACCAAAGTTAAAAATATTTATTTTCATTGGATTGTCAATGTTTTTGTGCATTAATAATCTCAACCATTAATTTCTGTCTCGGTTTATGTGTTTTTCACTTATCATTTTATTAAAATCTAAACTAAACGAGCTCTAAGAGATCATGTTTAATAAGTTCTTCTAAGGTCCTTTTAGGTTTTTCTCTATCCCTTTTTACCGAATTAGAGACCAAGCTATCAAATGTCCTCTCGGGTGCCTTCAACGATCTTCTCTACACATGCCCAACTGCCTTAACCGGTTTTCTGTCATCTTTGCCTCAATATCTATCACTTCCATATCATTCCTTATATATTCATATATTCATTCGGTATCTTATCTAATCTTGTGTGATCTTACCTCCATCTCAACATTCTCATTTTTGTATCTCCCAATTTTTTCTCATGATATTTCTTTAAAGCCCAATACTCACTACCATATAGCATAGCCGATAGTATAGCAAAACGATAAAACTTTACTTTAGGATTTTTATGAACTTTGCACCACAAATAACTCTTGATGTTAACCATTTTAACCACCTAGCTTGTATCTTTATTGCAAGCTGAATACATGAACAAATTTTAATTGTGATTATATGTTTTCAATACTGTGACTTAATGTTAGGACCTGGAACAACAGTAAAAAATAAATTCAATATCACAACAGTAAATAGATAAAATATATTAGTTGCCGAACGAGCAATGCTATATCCTCCTAATAATCCTCCTAATTATCTTCCTAATACCATATAAAGTATGGAATTAAATGCACTTTTAATCCTAAAATATAAAAAGTATTGAAAACATTCTTTAACAAGTAATTAGGAGGATTTTTAGGAACATGAATTAGGAGGATTTAGAATTATTCGTTGCCGAATACAAGTATCTAAACAACACAAAGAAGCCAGTAATACCTGGACCTGTAAGTAACCCGGACAAAGCGGGTTTTCTTTATCAAATTCGATGAGAAATCCGTCAGGAGCATTGGCTCCTGATCAAGTTAATATTCTATTGTCTTTTATGCTTTCATTTTGCTCCATTAATCCATCTCAAATCTCTTGTCCTTCTATGCTGCTGCTGTTTTCAAATTTTGTCGTTTTCATTGTTGATTTTTGTATGGTATCTATAAAAATAGCTATCATGAAATATGTTATTAGGTGGCCATTGGAGGTCGTTTAAGCAGGCTAGGAAACATTTTCAATATACTAGAGGTTTTGTACTATAAATTGTACTTAGTTAAACCCTGAACTAGTACTAAGGGAAACTTGTGAATTATGTCCTTTCAATCGGTTGACAAAAATCCATGACGCAAACATGAACTCATAGGGCTCATGTCACAACTAAGTTGTCTAAAATGTCTGGTTGGGACTTGGGAGATTCTGTGCTAAGAATCATTTTTGGTGACTAATCTGTTTCCAGAGCAATTTTTGGGCTGTGTATATCTAATTTAAAGTTCAAAGAAAGTGGTTAATGTAATTTATTTATTTATTTTAAAAAAAGAATAATTATGACTCTTAATTTATCCTTCTCAGTTAGTAGTAGTTTGTTTTAATAAATAAGAGTAAAATTAAAAAATGATAAATAGTTATAGTATTTTGTGTGGAGGTTTATAATATAAAAATGGATTTTTTCTAACTTGTACACAAGTTAAAAAAAATCTTTTTTAAAAATAGAAAACAACCTACAAAGAAACCCGTTGTCCGTTATGTACACCAATTGAATTATGGTTAATGTTAATCATGTAACTAGATTTGTATGGGACTACGGATTCAAATCAGGTGTTCCCAAATCATGTCTTCAATTATGTCCCACCAATAGAATATCGTCACGTAATTAATATATTTCCTTTAATTTTAATCTTTAATTTCCTAATAAATTTTTTTAATGATGTGGCAATATTTTATTGGTGTGGGGACATGATTTTGGGAACACATGATTTGAATCCCTTTGGGTAGGGTAATGCACGTCGCTCTGTTTAGTTTACATATATTTTTTTAATTTCTAACTTTTTAATTCTTTTCTATGTCATAAAACGCAAATTTTGGAATAATGATTAATATTAATTTGAATTATAAATTAGTGGTCATGTTTATTAGTTAATGCGTAGAAAATATAAGTTTGATGACTTTTCTTAAATTTGGGGCCTACAAGTAATGTATTAATTAGTTTGAGCTTGAGCCAGTGTCCTAATTATGTTCTACCAATCAAATTTGGTAATATTTTTTTTAAATTATAATATGATTTTATTGAGTTACACATTATACTTTTAAATGACTTGGATAAATTTGATTGTTAGAACATAAAGATGACACACACGTGCATGTGAAAATGAGAAAAGATTTCAACCGTAGACGATGTTGTGGTAATTGATAGCGTTAGATCCTATCAACTGTTCTCCCAGATTTAGAGAGTTTATGATGAATGCTTTATTTTGCTAGTGTTATGGCAATGAGAATTAGCGACTACTTAGCATCCCTGTGACGAGTGAAAAGTTCCAGGTAACAATAAACTGAGTAACGAGTGGAAAGGTAAGGTCAAGGTAACAAATAACTAAGACATACCTTCGTTAATTATTATTACAAAACAACAACAAAGCACTTGGACCCCAATAAAAAAACAATGGAGGACTTATAAGCCGTAAGAACGAATTTAGTAAGTTTGCAGTTATTCGTACTTTTTGCAACTATATATACCCGATCACAAATCTCAGGGTATGAAAGAAAAATGGGTGCCACTTTTTGGATCACATGCTCGGTTGTATTCACCGCACAAAAACCTTGGTTCAGTAACTAGTCTTTATTCTCAAATGGTACTAGTAACTAGTTTCCATGGCCTGTTTTTGAACTCCTTACCATTTCAAATTTGAACTCTCTAAAACTAGTTATGGTTACCCACCAAACAAAAGATGTATGGCAAATCCAACAGAGGGTGGCATGGATTTGCATCACCATTATAGATGAGAGTGCACCAACTTTTTTTTTTTTTTAACCACGGAGTTCTAAAAGTATTTATTTTTTAACGAGTGGTCTGGAGAAAAAGGATGGTATACTTGTCATCTTTAGTTTGAATCCAAATGCCTAATAAAGCTACTATGGAAGGCCAGAAGGGGATGATACTTATTTCTGGTATGAATACAAATCGTGAAATCGAGGACAATACTCATCATCAGCTTCTCGGTTTCCCCTCCTTGGAGGCCGCTACATCAGTATTCTTCTTGCACAGCTTCACATGTCGTGACTATTTTAAGTTGTCCGCTATGATTACGCACCGGATTTTATATATAGTAAACCAGTAAAATTACAATAAACAATGATCAATTTATTGATGTACTGATTTTTTTGTTTAACTTTTTGCAAATGTATGTTTCAATTTACACGAAAAAAGTTTGTGATATTACCATTACCAGGTGACGAGTAAATCTTTAGGTTCAAGCAGCTGCATCGAGGTGAAAACACTAGCGGATAAGTTTGTTGAAAGTTGAGAAGTTAATCCATAAAATTAAAGTGTTTGGCAAAATTAACTGATAAATGTAAAATGATAGTAAGTACATAACTAATTACTTTGACCAAATTTTATAGAATAACGTTATATTCTCTTAAAAATTCTCTTACTTATTTTTTTATTACCATATAAAGTATGAAATTAGGTGGACTTTTAATTTTGAAATCATAAAGAATATTGAAAATGTTCTTTAATGATTAAGTAGGAGGATTTGTAGGAGCATGAGGTAGAAGGATTAGGAATTACTCAATTTAGTAAATTGGTAACTTTGTATTTTCAAATAATTCAAAATTTTTTATTTTACTTTATTTGTACTCATCATGTAAAAGAATATAATGTAAATTTCGTAAATTACATCCACATTTATGCATATATTTTTTATCAACATGAAACGAAAAAGTATAAATTTGATAGTTTTAAATTATTCAAAAAAGTATATGAGAACTTTAATTTGTTGAGTTTTTTTTTTTAAAAAAAAATTAGTAATCTATTGTTAACTACTAAACTATTAAACGAGACATTGCAAAAAATAAAATGAAACTTCAATTTATGGTTATGAAAATATACGTATGACGTGGCATTTCTAATTATGATGTATTCTTTTTGGTTTGGTTCATACCAAAGTATATTAATTGAAAATTAAACCTGAATGTCTATATTCACGTATTCAAATCATGTGTATGTCCTCAATTATGTCTCACCAATATAATATTTTTACGTGTTTGTCAAATGAACTACATGACTAACTAATTATAGTATTATAGTATATTTGATTTGCCGAATTTTCTTTTCTTTTTTTGTTTTTGTTTTCGACATCATAAATAATTTGTGCAACTACATTGTAGCCCCCTTTCCAAAAAAACAAATTTCAGAAAAATAAGATGACGCCACAAGGCATGCATAACTGATTTGGGCAAAACTAAAAGAAAGAAAGACCATCCTCTAGTATCCCTAAAAATTATTTTAGTCATTGAATTTTTTTTTGTACACGTAAATTAAATAAGAAAGAGAAAGTAATTAATAGTTTAGATCTCTCTGCATAGCGGCTCGATTAACTAGAGAGAATCCAAATCCAAAAAAGAAGTGGTTAGTGATAAGGCGTCACAATTTTCAATTTTTTAAATATTCACCGAAGGTATGTGATATAAATCTAAGGGCATAGGAGTGTAAGAATGTAGAAACTAAATGCATGAATTAAAATTGAAAAACAACCACTAACATAAGTGTATAATTGGAAAAGTACTAGTGAAAATTAAATTATAAGAATTAAAACTAAAAAAGAAGGACCAATGACAAACTTAAAACTGAAAAAAAAAAAAAACCGTGGATTTAAAAGGCATCAATTAAAATTGAAAAATGACCTATGAAATAAATTTAAAACTGGAAAAAGACCAATAGATTTATAAGGCAACAATTAAAACTTCAAAGGGACTAGTGAATTTAGGTGTTGTATGCTTAATCAAATTTCTTAAGCACATTTTTAAAAATTCATATTAACTACTCGGTCACAAGAACTAGTTGTGCTTATTGTTAAAGATATCAATTCTTAGTGAAGACTAAACAATCAAGATCTTTAAGACTAGTGTCTTTAGAAGTAAGTACACATATCATCAGCAATTTTATTGTTTAACTTTAAGTGAGCATGACAATAATAAAATTAATGCAAATGACGAGAGAATGAGAATAGAAAAAAATACATAAAATGCATTATAATAGTAACAAAGAAAAAAAATTACCTTTAAAATTTAAAAGTAAATTATTAGTAGAAAAACTATAATAAAAACAGATTTATAAGCAAGTGAGATTGAAAATTTAGAATGAGGGAATGAAAAGGTGAAAACAAAGATCAATCTCTAACCCTTTTATATAGTTGCTAGCTTGCTATAAGAGGAGGGATACTATTCCCTCGTGGCCTAACATTGATTTAATTTTTAATTTTGCGACATGTAGAAGGCACAAAGAGTAGGGGGTTTGCCACATGGTGCACCACCATTGGTCGACAAAATAATTTTTTGAATGTTTGACACCCAATGGCAGGCGCAAATCACCATCACCCGCCACATATCACCATGTCATGGGTCGCTTCTTTTTTTTTATTTGAATTTGTTTTTATAAAAAAGGGAACTTCAAATGGTTGACACCTTTTTTATAAACAAAATGAAAAATAATAATAGTATTTAACTCCAATTTAGTAAATAATTTTCTTAAAAAAATTATATTAAAATAGGACTTACTTGAAAAAATTACCTTATAACATAAATTCTAAACCCATCCATATATTAAGTATGTTGTCTTTATTGGTTACCATTTAGCCTTTTACTATATATGTTATTCCACTTTACAAAATTTGATTTCTACTCAACAAATATTACTTTTTTAAAAAGGAAACATAATAAGTGTTTTTAAAATGGAATGTAATTCACTAATTTAGGAATATATTTTGTATGGTATCTCTCATGACACTATGATTAATTCATTAGCATAAAAACTTTGACAAATTTCATCCTAAAAAATAATTATAAATGTCTCTTTTGCTTTATATGTTATTTTAGTTACTTGTGTAGCATTATAAGGATATATTACTATACTGTGAGTGTCATATTTTATAATAACCTATTCATATTTCTTGTGACATAATATTGTTTTTTCAAAATAAAAACTAATCCACCGGATGTCAGTCGTATAGTTGGCCACTTGCCAAATTATATGAATTGCTTATTTTCATTTTAGGAGTGAAGCAATGACTAAAGAACAACTCACCCACTAATCTCTCGTTTCCTTTTCTCTTTTAAAAAAGATTTTTAGCCAACCTAAGTTGACCAACTTGAATAAAATAATAATATTTTAATTTTTTTAGTTAAAATATAAAAAGTAAATGGAGATAAAAATTAATTTTTTATTGGTCAAAAAAATCTTGATTGTCTTCTTTTGCATCAAAGAAAGTTTTTTTTTTTTTTCGTAATTTGCACTAAAGAAACAATATTTATTCACCTATAGTTTCTCTTCCTTTTTCTCTCGTTTTTTTTTTTTGCTTTTGCACCATAGGAAGTTTATTCGCAAGCAATTTGTTTTTTCTCTTTTCATTTTTTTTTGCTTTCGCGCCAAAGGAAAAATGACTATTCACTTGTAGTTTTTCTTTCTATTATAAATGATATAGACCCAACTCTCCTCAAAAGCTAGCTCACAAGGGGAGCGTTGCCTAAGACCTTATAAAGGCTATCATAGTTCTTATTCTAGGCAATGTGAGACTTTTTCTCCCAACACGGGAGGGTTGCCTAAGACCTTATAAAGGTCATCATAGCTCTTATTCTAGACAATGTGAGACTTTTTCTCCCATTACTGCCCCTTCAAGTCCAACTGGTTTTTTTTTTCGTTTTTTTAGTCTAATTGTGATTTATCTTTTTTTTTAAATGAGCTTTTTTTATTTTTCAAGTTATAGACATATGGCTCAGGTTTTTTCTTTTGCTTGGACTTTGTGCTCCTTTTTTTTTCTTGAATATTTATTTTGCCCTGTGTGTTTTTTTTTATGGGCTCTGATACCATATTAGAAATGACATAGGCCAAACTCTCCTCAAAAGCTATGTCACAAGGAGAAGGTTGCCTAAGACCTTATAAAGGCTAACATAGCTCTTATTTTTCTCCCAACACTTTCTCTTTTCTCTTGTTTCTCTCTCTCAATTTTTTTTCTTACGCAATAAATGAATTATGTTTAGTTTTTATTTCGTTTGTCTTTTGTTTCCTTTTTTTTTTCTTTCGTGCCAAAGGGACAATGTTTACTTGCCTATAGTTTCTCTTTCCTTTTCTCTCGTTTTTTGTTTTGGCGCCAAAGAAACTCGCGCCACAGAAAGTTTATTCGCCCACAATTTTATTTTTCTCTTATTTCATTTTTAGCTTTCCCGCCAAAGGAATAATGTTTATTCACCTACAATTTTTTCCCTCCTTTTCTCTCTCTCTCTTTCTTTTTTTAGTTGCCTATAGTTTTTCTTCTATTGTCTCTTTTTTTTTCCCTTTCGCGTCAAAAGAACATTGTCCATTCGCCTTTTCTTTTCTCTTGTTTCTTTTTTTTGCTTTGGCGCCAAAAGACCAATGTTGATTTGCCTATAGTTTTTTTTTCTCTTTCTAATGCCTTTTTTTTTTATTTCGCTTTCTTTCCAACACTTAAACAAAAAAAATCTAAAAATGTAAATAAATAATAAAGCTTTTATAGTTTTTCTTCTATTGACTCTTGTTTCCTCTTTTTCCCTTTTGCGCCAAAAGAACATTGTCCGTTCGCTTGTTCTTGTTCCTTTTTTGGCTTTGGCGCCAAATTACCAATGTTTATTTGCCTATAGTTTTTATTTCTCTTTCAAATAATTTTTTTTTGCTTTCTTTCCAACACATAACCAAAAAAATCTAAAAATGCAAGTAAATAATAAAGATTTAATTTTTTGAAAAATATATAAAATACCTTTTAATAAATGATATTTCATTCTTAATTTGAAGCATGAGTGAAATGTAGAGAAGTATTTGGTGTTTCTTTTGAATGGATAAATAGTGATGGGCCTGACCCAATAGGCTTTTATAGAGCCCTAAATCCAATGGTGGAGGCCGTCGCATCGCACATATCCAATTGAGATTCTCTTTCTCTCTCTTCTTTGTATTTCCTCCTTCCTCATCTCAGAGACGCCTAGTTACAGCACTCTCCCCTCAAATCCTAACCCCCTTTTTATTTTTTTCTTTTAAATTTTCAATTCCCCCCTATATATATATTTTATAAAAAAAAAAAAAAGCAGGAGTAATTTTTAGGGGCGGGGGAGCGATCCCCTAAACACGAAAAATTGAAATCTAAATCTACAACATCACAACACAAAATGGCATTTCACGTAGCTTGTCCAATTACATGGTAATGCTTTTGCTCTATCATTTCTCTACTCTCTCTTTATTTCTCTTCTTTCTTCTTCTTCTTCTGTGTCTTCTCAATTACGATATATATATATATATATATATATATATATATATATATAGCTCTCCCTCTCTCTCTGTTTAATCTGTTGCGGTTTCTGTTTCTCTTCGCAGTCGCCGAATCTGCTTCTGCGCGCTAGGGTTTCCTCGTTCTCTCCATGGCAAGAATCCTTCCAATGGCTTCCTCGACGACGTTGCTGCTCTTGGCGACTTCCTTGCCGACACTCGCAAAGACGACGCCACCGTTCAGGTCGCCGTTCCCAAGGTCGTGCCGCCGCCTCCCGAGGTTGTTCCTCTTGCTGGTGACGTGCTTGATGAGTCTGCCTCCATGAAGGCCAAGCGCGTTGCTCTCCAGCGCAAGGGCGCTGCTGCTATGATCGCTGCTGAGGAGTATGCTCGCCGATTTGAGTCCGGAGATGTTGCGGTCAGTCTTGTTTTATTTTCTTTAGCTGAGGTGCTAGTTTGATTGGCTTGCCGCTTGCGTTTCTCTGCGCCTTGTATTTTTGACTAATTGAATTAGGCTTCGTCTTATTTGTTGAGTTTAGTTGACTTCTGGAAACCTGATAATTGATTGTCACGGTAAAATTTTGATGCTGATTGCATAGCTTGAAATATTACTCCTATATATTGGACATATTGGAGTAATCTTGGTTGTTTGGATTTTTACTGTTGAATTGTCCTTCCATGATCAAGTTAGTCTTGGTGCTGTGTCTTTATTGAAATCTCTGATGATACTTTACTGACTTGTGTAAACAGGACACATCGGGAAATCCCGCTGGAGAAGAACAGGGTCAATCTAATGTGAAAGTCTTTTGTCGAATGTGCAACCGTGTTGAAAACGAAGGAAGTGAGAGAGCCAAAAAGATGTTATCGTGCAAAAGTTGTGGTAAGAAATACCATAGGAACTGCTTGAGAAGTTGGGCTCAACATAGAGGTAAGAACATACATTTGCCCGTATATGCTTATATCGTATAAGCGTTTTATGTTCTAATTTATGGCTCTTTTTTGGCAGATTTATTTCATTGGAGTTCATGGACCTGTCGTGCTTGTCGAATTTGCGAGGTATAGAGTTGTGTGTTTTGTGATACTACTGAGCTTGTTTTTCATGTACTACTTGTCAAAGGCCCTCTTTCTAACTTACTGCAACAAAATCGTTAGCATGATAGCAGCAGTGTCTTTATGTCACCCTCACTGAAACGAAAGTTGTGCTTTAACCAGTGTTAACATGGTTCGGTAATTTCTCTCACATTCCACGTCTTGGAATGTACTTTGTTCCCTAACGTGGTTTCTTTGCGACTCAAAATGCTCATAGTAGCGTTCTGATTTCTAGGTTAGAGAATAAGGAAACTAAATTTGGAGAAGATAGGCCAGCACGCCATGTGAGCACAACTCTGCTTCAGCTTGTCTGGAGAAAGATTTAGCATGTTGGAAAATAACTGATGGCCGCATGATGACATGAGAGAGAAGTAGGGTGAAAATTTTAGGAAAATAACCCTAAAGCGATGCATTGTGTAAAACGCACAGCATCACTTAAATTATGGGCTTTGTTTAAAAAACTATACTATGACACTTTCAGATCATGGGCCTTGGGCCTTGTGAGTTAGTGGGTAAAAAGTTAGGTTAAACCAGTTAATAACAATAAAAATTTCAGTATGGTAAAATGGTAATTAGGTGCATTACCGCTCCCACCATCCGCCAATAACAGCTGACCTGCCTAGGGTAAATTAAAACTCATTAATACTGTATTAGTAAAACAGTCAGTACTCAGCAGTCATGCTCACAGTCGCTGATACTTTTGTCTCGCTCTCACTCACACGCAAAAGAACATAGCCTAATAGTTTACTTTCAGCTATGGATTTGGAAGATGAAAGAGACAAGATGAAGAGCAACCAAGTTCCTTGCAATGTATTCAAAATTCAGAGATCCATAATTTAGATGATGATGGAAGTGAAAAAGAAGAAAACAACTCGACAAAACTATTAGTCATTGCGATCAAATGGCAATTCAATTTCAATTTGAAAAAGCGAAACAAATAGACATACCCTCTCGTTCCCTGCACCTAGAAATGTAACATACCCTGTATCCGTAACCACACCATGTACCGAATTGCACTACGAACCAGGTTATACGGGTTTTAATGCTAGCGATGTTTCATGTTAGTTGTTTGATTATGTGCTTTGTGTACCTTATCGTCTATTCTTACGGAAGTGTTCTTGACTTTTTAGTTATTTTTGTGGTATCATATTGGAATTACGATTTGCACAAGATTTGCACATCTGATCTAAATAAATGAAGTAGGACATTCATTTTATTTAAAAAATAATGGAGTGGTCTCTCTCTGTCTCTTATTATCATTTATAGTTATAATAATTACAGGAAAGATGTATTAGAAACCAGCTATATCATATTCTTTCGGATGTTTTCTTTCATTCAGTTTCCCCTTTGCTTTTTTGAGACATGTTTTCACAGCTTAGCCACAAACGTAATCTTAACCTGCTCTTGGTGCTCAGGAAATCAGATTGCTTTATTAGCTTGTTTTACCCAGTTGAACCAGACCTTCTAAGTATTGCTGGATTTTAATTAATGTCCATTTGAAGTGTTTATAGTTACTTCTCATGTCTTCCATCACCTATAGTTCCGTTGACATTAATACAAGCTTCTGGCTTACTGCCAATAATATTTTGGGTCTACACTTTTTTTTTTACGATAAATTGAATGTCTTTGGTTATTGGTAATTGGAAATGAAGTTGCTAATGCCAACCAATTTTTCTATGGAGTTCTGCTAGTCTTATTCTTTGTTTACTTCATCCAGGCTTGCAGAAGGACTGGAGATCCGAGTAAGTTCATGTTTTGCAAAAGGTGCGACGGTGCTTACCATTGTTATTGTCTGCAACCTCCTCACAAGGTAGAGTCTATGTCAATTACTGGAAAGCTTGATATTTATTTATACATATCATTTCATTTATGATTATGTATAATGCAGAATGTTAGTACTGGGCCCTATTTGTGCCCAAAGCACACAAGGTGTCACAGTTGCGGATCCAATGTCCCTGGAAATGGACTAAGTGTGAGGTATGAATCCTGAGTAATTTAGTTTCACTTTGATGTAAATTGTTGGTCTTCTTATAATTGTTTTAGTGGTTGATTACAATATAGCCTTTCTATTATAGTCAAAGCCTATCTTCTGTTGATGTCTGAAGGAATGTTGTATGTTGAAAGCTAAGTTTATTTTATAGTCAAAACTTATCTTCCTGTTATAAACAAAGGCAAGTTCTTTTGTTGGATGGTTTTTCAATTATTACCTTCTGTTTATTTTAATTATTAGCTTTAACCATAAAAAGTATTATGATTGCCATTCTTTTCCCCAATTTAACAATTAACAAGTAGTTCTTATTTTTTGATTAACAATCTTAAATACTTTATTTACAGTTTTACACCCATCTAAGCGCGATAGTGGATTTTCTGTTTTTACTGTCTTGACACCTGGTAGTCAATAGGCTACTTACCATATTGTTTAAACAAATATTCACAGGTGGTTTCTGGGATACACCTGCTGTGATGCATGTGGAAGACTGTTTGTGAAAGGGAATTACTGTCCTGTTTGTTTGAAGGTGACGGTCTTATCTTTCAATCTCTTCATAATTCATAATCTTTTTTTAGCAAATCAAATGGTTATTAAAGCACTGAATCAGTATCATTGGGGCAAGTACCTTGAATAGTCTTAAAGGGAACTTTTCAATGTTGGTTAAATTTTTTAAAGAACTTATCTGTAGCATTCTTATTCCATTAATTAAGTTTTGAACTGTGAACTCTAATTGAAGGATATCAAACAAGTGCCTGTTGTTTTGTTTTGAAATGTTGTATGCAAGTGTCACACATGTTTTTATAAGGTCCCATGTCCCTCTAGCTTGCATCTCAAAGCATTATGGTTTACTTGTATTTGTCACACAAGTTTTTATAAGGTCCCATGTCCATGCGGTCTGCATCTCAAAACATTGTGATTGTGGTTTACTTGTATTCGGAACATAATAGCTTCACTAAATTTCATTTTGGCTTCACTTTCATATCTGTTTGTGCTCCGTGAATACTGAGGTTACATGCATAAATAAACAATGTTGGGTAGGAATAGAATGCTTATAGTTCAGTGTATGCTTTTGTCTTATTTGGCAGGTTTACAGAGATTCAGAATCAACACCAATGGTTTGCTGTGATACCTGCCAGCGCTGGGTACACTGCCAGTGTGATAATATAAGGTTAGCTTACCTCTTGTATTTGTGAAGAAGGAACTGCTTTAACTGTGTTGTATGGACTGCTTTCATCTGCAACTACAGAATATAATCAATATATTTGCTGAGTAACATTCCATTGCTTTGTACTATGTTATGACCATTAATAACATTTCGGTGTCTTCCTCTTGGTCTTAATTCTTCAATGCCTGGTGGATAAGTATCTGTAAACATGAAATCATGTATCTGTAATGGTTTTCATATTCAAATTGACATGTTACATGATATTGTATACTAGTCAATCAAAATTAGCCCTTGAGTATGGCAAAGTGCACTCTTGCTCCTTGTGAGGTACATATAGTGGTTCATCTTTGTAGATTTGTTTATTTGATTAGGTTTTTGTTTCTTTTACCTCTGGTCCTTTTTATAGGACCCTTTAGAGAAATTCTTTTGGTCCTTTCTATAAGCCCCCTCCTAAATGTTTGTATTATTAACGAGTCTTTTTTTTTTAAAAAAAAAAAGCCCTTATCCCACAACTACTTCTTTTTAGTAAAAAATAATAATAAATGAGGTGGGTTAGAAAGAAAGTTAAGTGGAGAAACAATTAATGTGGTAGGTAGAAAGAAAATGTGGTATTAATAAGTTCAATAACTTAGAGAGCAATTTAGGAAAACTAATATAAATTCTAGACATATTTAATTACTCTAACAAACTTAACTACTTTTTTAATCCATGTGAATTAGTTAGGGGTCCTATAAAAAGGACCGGAGGTAGTAGTTTTTTTATGGGTCTCTTGCTTACTAGTGCTCTAAGCCCTAAGAAAGGGCGCTGGTTAAGGTGCAATACAAACTTTATTAAATGCTTTGAATTACATAAAATAGTATTGAATGAATTTTGTGTTTTCAAAACAAAAAATACTTCCATTCCCTATAAAAAGAATTTCTACTTTATTTTCTTGACCACTGCATTTATGTTCTTTTGTTGTTTGAAAGATTGTGCTAATTGTTTGCTGATTTAGTCTTAAGGAAGGAAACATGGATACTATGTTTCAGCCTTGAATTTAGTAGACTTTTTTCCTTTCGTTTTCTTACTTTTGATGGAATGTTTTGCAGTGATGAAAAATATCACCAATTTCAAATGGATGGGAATCTGCAGTATAAATGTCCCACATGCCGTGGGGAATGTTATCAGGTACGCAATATGCCTTGAATATGAAAATGCTTTCTGCCCTGAATATGAAGCTCTTTGAAATGAATAATTGTAGAATTTATTTTCTGCACCAACCTTATACTTATCTGTACCCTTCAGGTCAAGGGTCTTGAGGATGCTGTCCAAGAGCTTTGGAGGAGAAGGAATATTGCTGATAGAGATTTAATTTCCAGCTTGAGGGCTGCAGCTGGCTTACCTACTCAAGATGAAATATTTTCCATTTCACCATATTCAGATGATGAGGATAGTGGGCCTTTGAAATTAAAGAGTGAATCTGCGCGTTCCTTAAAGTTCTCTCTCAAGAATTTTTCTGATAACTCTCCAAAGAAGATAAAAGATTATGGAAAGAAATCTTCAAGCAAAAAAGCTTCTAAGAAAATGGACTCAGAGTCATTAATGTCTGGTAAAATTAATGCACGCCATAGTTTTGAAGGACATAGTGATATTAAATCTTTGCATAGCTTGGAGGACAATAAGAATGATGATATACAATCCCAAGGAAATGAGGGTCCTGATGTTTATTCTTCACCTGCTACTGGAAGCCTGAGTCAAACTGAAGTATCTTGCCCTATCAACCAGCCAGGGATGTTGAAACATAAGTTTGTTGATGAGGTGATGATCAGTGATGAAGAAAGGAAGCCTAGAGTTGTTCGTATTAAAAGAAATAATGCACATATTCAGGATAGTGGAGAGGAGAGTGGAAAACATGGTGACAAAACTCAGAATGTAAAAGGGAAGAAGTTGGTTATAAATTTCGGAGCACGAAAAATTAATGTGGCCAGTTCTCCGCGGTCTGATACTTCAAGCTGCCAAAGAGACCATGATCTGGTTACTGCTAATGGTAAACATCTAATGAACTTTATTTCATTATTATAGTGTTACCTTGCCGCTGTTTATTAGTCTGGGAAATGCTTTTCTTCTGATTTGATTCTTTGAAGGTGGGTTATGGCTGATTTTTCAGTTAATGTCACTTCTTTCTCCCCCCAATAATTCAGCGACATTTTTCATGCATCTTTAAGTAAACGGAAGTAATTAGGCAGTTTAGTAACTAATGTGCAGCTGCAATACAAAAATTGTATGATTTGTATGTGCTTCATGCATGTGTGTGCATCCTTGAATGGTTTATAGCTCTCTTCTGCTTCCTTTTCTTTCATTTTGTGACTTTTTCGGTTCAAATTTTCTCTCAGGAAATGAAAGTATTAGTCAATTGAGAAAGGGAGACAAGTTTGCATTAGAAAGAAACGATGGCAAAGCTAGATTTATTGATGGTAAAGGTAATATTTTCCCCTCAAATCTTAAAAAAGTATCGCTGTTACTTTTCATTATACCAAGCATCAATGTTTGATGATGTATCTGATTGTGTTTGCTCAGGGAGAAAAAATAACCTAGGTTTGTGTGATTTTCAGGAAGCAGAGTTGATTCTGGCCAGTCAAAAATTTTCAAGGTCTCAGGAAGAGAAGGGAATTTGGTTAAGCTGGGAAAAGTTAAGCGAGATGTTTCTGGATTCAACGTGACCTCTGGTAGAGGCAATATGTCTGATGGGTGTGAAGTTTCTTTAGAGCAAAATCGAATCTTGCGAGGAAAACGAAGTGCAGATGGGATGATTGATCAAGTTGGAAAAGAAGCTACATCAAGAGGTGGAAGGTCATACTTGGGGAAGCAATCAGAAGGCAGTTCTGATGTACATGATGAGACAGATGGAAATAATAATCGGACACCTTCACATTCTTTGCCTAAAGAATCTAAACCTTTACTGAGATTTAAATTTAAGAAACCCAGCATCGAAAATCAAAATTCTCCTCTTCAGGAGGAGAAAACTACAATCAAGGGCCAGAGGTCAAAAAGGAAGAGACCTTCACCTTTCAAGGAGAAAACATCGTTTAATGAGTCTGGAGATGTAAATCAATCACATCAAGACAGTGTAATGAATGAGATTATGGATGCAAACTGGATATTGATGAAATTGGGCAACGATGCGGTTGGAAAGAGAGTTGAAGTTCATCAAACATCTGACAATTCTTGGTTAGTGCCTTCTATAGCATTTTGTTAATTTTGTTGATGTTATGAGAAGAAACTGGATATT
Organism: Cyamopsis tetragonoloba; assembly: GCA_037177725.1. NCBI lineage: Eukaryota > Viridiplantae > Streptophyta > Magnoliopsida > Fabales > Fabaceae > Cyamopsis > Cyamopsis tetragonoloba. The sequence goes on along the minus strand of CM074122.1, from coordinate 60,315,115 downwards.
AAATAATAGCTGGCAAGACGCAGTGATGCATCAGTCATAACTGTCATTAATTTTATTATAAAATCAAGTTTCTTCCCTGACTGTGTTTCTCGCAAAATTTTGGTTTTCAAGAAATCGTTTTGTGTAAATGCATTTTATTTATGTTTTGACGCTGAATTTTTTTTAAAATGTTGTTTAATAACTTATTTAACTTTGGAAACTTACGAAATAAATGGATGTATTATAATAATTCATTTGCTTATTGCATTACAGCACTTTTGAAAATGAACCATGTTTGCTCATGATGATTTGATTAATACATTTCATTTTTATGAATCTGCCGTCTAGCAAAATCATTGTAGACTAGACTTTGTAGTGGATTACATTTTATACTCTTTAAACTTTCCATTTTTGTTCAGGCACAAGGGAGTGGTTACTGAAGTAGTGGAAGGCACTTCGAAGCTACATGTTACCTTGGATGATGGGAAGGTGAAGACCTTGGAACTCAGGAAACAGGGGGTCCGTTTTGTCCCTCAAAAGCAGAAGAGATCAAAGACATGAATTCAGCTTATCCACCCTTGATGATCACTTGATGTGGAGACTTTTATTCATTAACTTTGAAGATTGTTTCATCTTTGAGGCCTCTCTTACTGAATTTATATTCCTAGCTGTTCACATTGCTGCTGATATTTCGGTGAAGCATTCCCTATTGGAGCAAGCAATTTCAGTTCTCTCGAAAGAATTAACCTTTTTATCCCAGTGGTCCTTTTTTCGGGCTGCAGGTTCTTGATCGCAAATTAGATTTTTTCTTATTTTTCTACATGTATCGGATTTCTAAACGTAGATTCTACCTGTGATGTATAGGTCACCATTTCTGTAGAATAGTGAAGGCCAGGGCACAAGATGTTAGATGTATGATTAATGCTGCTAGTAGTTTTGTGAATTGCAGGATTCTTGAATTGAGACATCGTCTTGTGAAAGTTTCAATTTAATCTTCTCACCTGTGAAGCTTCTCTGTCTTCACACTCTAAAAGCAGAAGTGGTTGGGTATTGCCATCCCAAGGTGCATGCTTGCGAAAGTGTTAGTAAATTTTATTGAGCATGACTTTAACTTCGTAGAATGAATTATTAGTAAAAAGTGTTTGATGTAGGGCTATTTTAAACGTACACCACTTCCTAAGTTTTCTAAGTGGAGTATGATACATCACATGAAAAAATATATACAAAATTCAATCGAAAACGTTTAAAATAATAATAAATTATGTATTTTGTATGTATGTATATCTCCTTTATTTTTTCTTTTAAATTGGGGTGGATTTTAACATTCATCACCTTTTAAGTGGTGTGCCATACAGAAGTTATGATATTATTTAATTGATTATAGCAAAAAAAATAAAAATAAAAGAGATATATATACATACAAAATACATAATTTATTATTATTTTAAATGTTTTCGGTTAAGTTTTGTATATATTTTTTTATGTGGAAATGGTATATATTAAAACTATCCGTTTGATGTAAAATGGTTTTGGTACAAATAATATTTGGATATATTTCTAACAAAGGTTTTTAGATATATAAATGATTATTAAAGAATGGATGACGGACACGTTCCAATATCTGCATCATCTCGATATTGGCAATATAGCACATATAAATGATATTTCAGTATTTTTTTTATTTCGTAATAAATTTACAGGCGTGAAGTGAATTTGTTCCATAATTCTAACTGCATGTTTGGCCAGCTTTTTTTTTATTCTCTTTTTTCGGTATATGTTTAAATTTTAGTTGACAGAAAATAAAAGTTTTTTATTAAAAATTATAAATTGGTTCATCTTGTTATTACTTAGGTCTGAGTATTCTTGTGATGGTAACCAGAGTCTGAAGCACGCCCTCCATAGTGAATTGAACATTCTATTTGTCGTGGAAATTATCTCTAATCTTAAAATATTCAGGTAGTAAATAGTAATACCACTAAAAACAGATTTCGGTACCCTCGTTTGAAGTATTAACAAGGCATTTTCTTTTTGGGGAGCCAATACATTTGTATAAATTATTAATTTGATCTCGACTCTGATTACACTTCGGTGTCTTAAGGGGAGGTGTTTGGTAAAACTAGCTTATAACTTATAGCTTTTAGTTTATAGTTTATGACTTGTGACTTATAATTGAATAGAGGTGCTCGGTAAAATTAGCTTATCAGGTAGCTTATATTTGTTAAATAACTTAAAAGGACAAGTAATAATTACATGTAATAAATTATTTGATAAAGCAAACATAATAAATGACTAGAGGATAAAATAGGAAAGAATTATTGAAAGCTACTTTTTATAAACTATAAGCTAGCTTTTCATAAGCTAGCTTATAAAAACTAGCTTATAAAAGCTAGCTTATAAGTTATAAGCTAGTTGTTACCAAACACCTCCCCTTGACAATAAGCTATAAACTACAAAATAAACTATAAGCTAGTGTTACCAAACACACACTTAATCATTCTTTGTTGAACCAACATGATTTTCTTCTTTTTAAAGTCAAATAACAATTTAGTTAGTGTTTTTCCGTTGAATCGATAATTATTATCAATGATAAAAAAGATTTATTTTTGCAAAAGTAAAAAATTAAAGTAAAACTCCTTGAAAATATAAAGTAGAGACTAAAACAAAATTAATTTATAATGTGAGACACAAAAATGAATTTTAATGCACGTGTATTATTGTTTAATAAGATATAATTTTGAAAATGAGAAAATAAGTGATTAATTTTTAAGTATCGATGATAAAAATTAAAAACAATTTATGCTAATTATGTGCTGCAAATTGTAGCATCCGTGCATCTTGGATCCTAAATATATTTGACTATTTGAGTATTTGACTATTGTACATTTGTTACACCCTGTTTATATAGTAAATATGAAAAATATGTAATTAAATAAATATATAGTTTAATTAAATTATTAAATACTAATAATTTAACCATATATTTTTAGTGTATATTTTTTAACAATATAATTAAATTATTATGTAATAATTTAATCAAATTATATACTCATTTAATTAACCATGAAATTTAGGTACACATTTAGCGTAAGAAATGTACATGTGTCTATAGATGTATGATTTCTCTATTTAACGAGGTTATGGGTCGGGTGTGCACCAGTATTCTTTTTTGATTAATCATCACTAGTATTCTACCAGCAGAGAGTGTGTGAGAGGAAGAAGCAGCCATGAACGCACCCGATCGTTACGAGCGCTTCGTCGTTCCCGAAGGCACCAAAAAGTAGTCCTTTCTATTCATCTCTTTCTCTTCGTTCCTTCATTTCTTCTCTCTCTTTTCCATAATTTTAATTTCAATTTTCGTGAATAGGGTTTCTTATGAGAGGGACACGAAGATCATCAATGCGGCTTCCTTCACAATCGAGAGAGAAGACCACACCATCGGCAACATTCTTCGCATGTACTTCTCCTTTTCTTTGCTCTCTGATCAATTTATTTTACATCCTTTAGCCCTAACCCTAGCCCTATATTGTTTTCTCTATTTTCTGCTCTTCAGGCAGCTCCACAGAGACCCTAACGTCTTGTTCGCTGGTTACAAGCTTCCTCACCCTCTAAAGTACAAAATTATTGTCAGGGTTAGCTTCTTTTCCCTCCTCTTGCCTCTTGTATTTTTGGCTTTACTATTAGTTAATTGCTGACCACAAGAAATGAAGTAAAGCTATTCCAGACACAAGACCCAACTAGTTAGCTTGGGATCAGTGTATTGATTTTGTTTTCGTAACACTTGAAATTAGCTTGACATAAATTTTGCTTACAGTTCCAGCCGAACAATTCTAATTCTACCAAAAAAAAAAAAATGCTTCCAGTTACAGGATACAAATCAGGTTACTTCTATTTGGAAAAAAGGACTGTATCAAACTTGGTTGTCCCCGATTAGATAAACCAAATAAACTGAATTCGAGTTGGTTTACACCCATTTGCATTGCCTCAATGTTTTTATTTTAAATAAACTTTTGATATGTGTATATATTGACTTCACACTTTCATTAATACACTTTCTTTGGCCTTTTTTATTTTATTTCTTTTTCCCGAGAATTGGGAAGATCCCAAAATTACTTATTTTTCTTTTCCCCTTCTCTGCATGTGAATCAAGAGGTCCTACATCGTAACCATAACTGATCTGTTGTTATTTTCACAGATACACACGACTAGTCAATCTTCACCAATGCAGGCATATAACCAGTCTATTAATGATCTCGACAGGGAACTTGATCATTTGAAGAATGCCTTCGAGGTATAAATATAATTTTCCTTCTTTTATTATTTGTGCAATATGTCTAAATTCTATGGCAGAATTGATCATTGACACTTGTTTACTCTCATATCGTTAGGTCTTTGTTTCAGCCATAGATAATTAATAGAGTATCAGCCATTAGTAGTTGCCAATTTCCGAAATCAAACTCGTACCTTTGAACTTTTGTGTTTCTAATGCTTACTTGTGATTTTGTGTACCTAGGGGAGTTAGAGATTGGCCGAGGTTCAGCATTTATAATTCAATTCACCTATTATGCTTTGTCTTGTGATTTTGTTTTCAAAAAAGTCATTTAGAATAAAAGTATGTATCCAAATAAGAACATCTATGTTGGCACTTGAGAGTTGGCTTTTCCTTCTGAACGTGAATTTAGCCAACTCCCGAATGCAACCTCATGAATGTCAAATCGTTACTGTGAAGATTCTCTGGCTTTTATGCAATTCTTTTGAAGATACATTATTGATTGTCTCTTGGCAGTTTTTGTGGGTTTAAATACTGGCACATTCGAGTGGTGTATATCATTATATCATTTCGGAAAGTAGTGAAAATCAGAAAAAATTCCAGAAATTCATGTACTACTTTAAGATGATTGTGGTATATGCTACTTATGTGCTGGAAGAGATAAATCCATTATAGATTCTTGTATTCATTTGATACTTTAAGATGATTGTGGTATTCCTTTTTACCTTTTTTCGTGACAGTACTATTAGTAACATTTAAAATTTTAATTGCAGGCGGAGATGTTGAAGTTTTCAAGGGACTATTGATTTACTGTCAAGATGGATGTTGTGTGCCTTAGAAGCCTCAACAGATATTGAGATAGCAAATCATTCTTGCTAAATGGATGTTTTGTGTGTTTTAGGAGACTTGTGGAGGATGGTTCTGTTGGAGCAAGGACTTTTTACTACTGTCAACAGTTTCAAAGTTAACAAGAATGAATTAATAGTTTAGTATTTTAAGCTAACTAGCTTTGCAACCACTAGTAAATTCCTCCCAGGGATCTTATACATCACGGATTTTGTGTCTGAGTTTACTGTATCAAATGCAATCTGCTGAGGGCATATGGTGGTGAATGACCAGTTATACTCTCTCTCTCTCTCTCTCTATCTATCTATCTATCTCTATCTCTCGATCTCATCTCTCGTAGCAGTTATTTAATTATTATTTTTTGTTTTTAGGAAATTTAAGTTTTAATTTTTTTTAGGGTTATTCCATTCCATTAACCAGCCACTAAGTGTAGCCATGTAGCAAGACATGTGATCGTGGGGCTGCCCTGATGATTTTTATTTTATTTTTTCTTTTGGCTTCTCTTCTGAAATGGGTGCGTGCTGTCTCTTTCAAAGGGCACATATGGCTCTTTCTATTGAGGATGGTGGGTACAAATGGACCTTGCGGTGCCATTGGAGACATGGCTGCAGAATGCTCTGTTTTTTATTGATTGTAACATTCTGATAAAATATCCTTCAAATTTTACAATGATCTTTACAATTTTCACAAATTGGTTTTAGCATTTTTGTTTCCTTGCTACAATTAGTATCTACATCTACCCTAGCTATCCATCTACAGCTACATGATAGAGAAATCCTCATCAAGGCCATCCAGTTCTCCTTTTAGTTTGTGTTGTTGGATTATTAACACAGACAACGTTGTTGAGAAATCTGGTCCTGAGAGAACGTCCCCAATGGGTCCCAATTCTGGGCATTGTTGCCAGTCATTCATCCCCTTGGTTAATACAGAGTTCACTCCACCTTCTTTTCCTACAATAACCAGTGAGTATTGTCCTTCAAATGATCTGAGAGTTGTAAATGTCTCAGCTGCGTTTGCAAGATGCTTCTCTGTGTAAGAAATGCGGCCTCCAACTACATGCTTTTCGTAGAACTGTGCAAAGCATTCATCATCCAACCCCATTTCTTCTTCCTTCTCTGGAAGGCTGACTCTGTAAGCTGCTATTCTGGAGGATTCTGCACTTGTATCTACCAAGAATCTTATTACTGTTAGTTTTACTCCAGTATGTTGTGCTACGCGGCCGGCGTAAACTAGTGCTTCTCTATCATCTTTTCCTCCGATGAATATCGTTGCCACATTGACAGTTGCCTCAGATCTTGATATCTTCTTAATAGACCCAAAGCCTCTATTCACTAAAATTCCGACGGAACAAGGAGCAGTCCTCAATAACTGTTTGAAAAAAAGTATGCATTATTGGATAAAGTTTAAGCTGGTTGAGCTATTGAAGTATTTAATTATGTCATTTTCATTTGAGTACTCAACATTAGAAAAATTCCAAAGCATGTCAATTTTTGTAAGACAACAATTTATTGGTTAGACCGAAAGAGATTCCCTCCATTTGCTGTTAGAAATGGATAAATTCTCATTCATTCAAATTTTAATTTTAGAATAAATAAAATAATAATATAAAAATGTAAAACTTGTAATGATAGCCTTTGATTTAAGAAACGGACACGTCCAGTTCTTTATGGAACTGGAGGACATCTGAACCCTGGTTAGACTGGTGCTAGTAACATTATAGCTAGAACTTAAACTAGAGTTAGATTTTCACGTGAAAGCATATTACTAATAATAAATATGATTAGTAAGGTTATAAAATTTCTTTGTTACTTGTATCAAAGTTGAATCAATAAGCTTAACTTGAGTATATATTTTTTATATTTGTTCAAAACCTCAACTTTATTTTGGATTATCAGGTTGTATCTATTTATGTTTGTTGACATTACCTTTCGGTTCACATATCTGAACCCTAGATTGCCACTATCAAATTTTCCATCTTGACGTTGACTCCTGTGGAATGGCAGTATGATAAGAGCAATCTTCAAATCCTCTGCTAAAACACAAATGTCTTGTGCCAGATGATTGATTGTTGACACTGCCAATGTTCTCTTGAGTGTAATACCATCACCATCATCATCTAAATAGGTTTGAAATGAGCTGGTTATTTGATCTCTCATCTCAATGATTGCACTGTCATTCACAATTGTTGTATCTACTCCTTCACCCCTCTCTACCGTGGTTGCTAGTTGATCATTCAGTTCAATCATTTCCGTGACATATAGCAGAATACCGGGATCTGTCGTCCCCCTCGAGATCTCCATGAAGTTGATGGAAGCAGGGACATTGTCAGGTCCATGAAGGCACAGGAGTATCCTTAGCTCACTCAAAGGGTTAAGTAATTGCAGGGTCATGCGGTGAGTAGGTGCTTTTTTCCTGGCACGTTTGATGATATGTGCCACTACTGCTGGTGTATGCACCACTGTGAAAAATATTGCAATTATAAACGCAATGCCGGAGGAAATGTTGTTGCCACAATTCATCTGCTAATATATAAGGACAAGCCATGAGATTTATTCAATGCTAAACATGTTTCATGCTTTTTCTTTGTTACAAATCTGCAAAATGTATAGCTATTAGTAATTTTCTTTCTATGTTGCATGCATCTTGATTTTCAAATGAGTTGGATTTTCATATTTTTCAAGTTAACATGCTAGAAATTTGAATTGAAATATATTGTAATAGAGAGAGAAATTAGGAGAATACTTGCCACTTTGACAGCCAAGTACAAATGAAAATGACCCTTGATGGTGAGGAGCAAGCCAATTGCAACAGATTCAGGCCAATGAAAACCAAGCATAGCCCCATAAACAACTGTTCCAACAACCTTACCTACTATGATTATCAAAATAGGTATAAACAATCTACCCCAAGTTCTAATGTGTTCAGGCTCAAACTTCTTGAAATCAGCTGCATTCCCCATCCACAAGAAAAATATGGGAAAGAAGATGGTGGTCAACAAATAGTTGATTTTGCTGATAACCCATTTGGAAACTCTACCCTCTCTGGGAAAACATAATCCTGTCATAAAGGCACTCAGAATTGGACTATAGAAATACAAAGTTGATGATGCACAAATCATGACCATGAAGGCAACTGATAGTACCAAGTGTGAACCTTTCAGGGGTTTCCCTTCAGGATTTTCATTGTTAACCCAGCTCATAAAAACTGGTGAAACTACAGCTGTGAACAATGTCTGCCCAAGTACTGCAAACCCCATTGTGAGCGCTATTTTAAGCCGCGTCTTTTCGTCGTAGCTGGTACAGAACTTGTTCATCGGCATAGAAATGTAGCCAACTGATAGAAGCAAGGAGCAGAGGAAATCAGAGTACATCCCTGCTGCTATGACAAGCTTCCCAATATCTGATTTTCCTACTTTGAGGTTAGTTATTAGACGCGTTAAAACCGGCGAAGCTGTGCTAGAGAGAAGAGTAGAGAGGGAAAGAGTGAATTCTAGTTCATGTTTTCCCAAGAAGTATTGGAGAAATGGAGTTATGAAACATGCTAAGATGAAAGTGGTTACTATTCCTGCATAAGCAACTTGAGCATCTCTTGTTGGTCTTTTGAACATAACATAAGGATCCATTTCTATGCCCAAAGCAAACATGTAACACATCATCCCAAAATCAATGATGAATCCAAATGCTTGGTTGAATTCATGATATAGTTTACGTAAGAAAGGTATGTTTCCCATAAGTAGTCCTACCTGCATAAACATTGCGATGCAAAAATCAATGGTTGCGAGTTTTTATTAGTAGATAGATAGATAAATGTTTTTAGTTTCCATTCGAGGAGGTGAAAAGAATCTTACGATTATATCAGAAGTGATGCGAGGTTGCGAATAAGGTTTTAGTAGGAAATGCACACCGTTGCAAGCAACCACCATGACCATAAACATGACGAAATTTCTACCTAATTGAAGTATGAGGTAGCCTAGTTTTTCTGAACATTGTGTAGTTCCGACACCCATATCAAAAAATCACTCGACAAAATTTCGATTACATGTAGATTTTCTTATGTATCTTGGCTTTCTTTTTCTCTAGCATACCCCTGTGCAGATTCATCACCCTGCACACAAGTTTTCCTTCTCACCATTTTTGTTTTGCCGAAGATTAATTTTTTCCAATTTTTGGCGAAGGAATTTGGAAGAAGCGAGTGGTTGTGATTCATAGCTTACTTTTAGGAGACAATGGAGGAACATTCTCATAAGTATAAGACATGATGGTTCTGAATTGGAGGATTTGGATAGAGGAACTAATGAACCGAAAAACATGGATAAATCACAAATGTTGTGTCAATTTTCCATCACTTATTATTTCTATGTCTACAAGCGTTATTTCAAAATGCACACTTTTTTTTTTTTTTCTGGTGGAATATATATGGAGTGTATGATATGATATGTTTTATATAATCACCAACGATGTATAATATTTATTTTGTTTTGAAACAAACTAATTTATAGAATTATTATTAATTTCCAATTTTTTTTTGAGGAAATTAATTTCCAATTTTATTAGTTTTATGTTTAGAAAAATTATTTTGAACCAGATGGAAGATTTTTGTCCTATTTATGGTTTATGATAATATTTTCACCGATTTGATTGTTCTTCTCAAATTGTTAATCTCTATTTCTCTTAAATTGTGCAACGAGCCAACGATAATGCATCTCTCTCTTTCCTTTTTAATAAATGGTAGGACATTGTGCATGTTAATTCCTAACTACTAAACTCATGAAGTTAACCTGAGAAATTATTAATAACATGATCATGGCACAACAACGACAAAATTGAAAGAAAATTAAAATTTTGCTTGAAATAAAAGAGATTTTAAAATTGTTATCAATTTTTTTTAACTAAAAAATATACAGTAAACCTTTTGAAAATAATCAAATCTAGAGAGTTGGTTATCAAGATATAATAAAGTACTTCAAGAGTAGGAACTTAGTTTGCCTGTCCCTTTTAATAACAATATCCAAAATGAATTGTGCAATTTTTTTTTTGCTATTGAATTGTGCAATTTTTATAATAGCTTAAAAATACGAATCAATAAACCCAAAAGCAACAATTAAAAGAAGGAAATTAATGAGTAAATTATTTATTTATGATTTTAAAACATTAAATTACTACTAAATAATATATAAAAAAAACGTAGTTGTGCAATCATTGGCTATTTGGACATTAAATTATTGGGTAAATTGCACTCCTCCAAACTATCAAAAAAATTGCACTCTGCACATTTTAATGTAACAGAGGTAATGGTATCAGAATATTCCAAACAGAATATTCTATCTTGGAACCATAGTTAACACTTTATTTCTTTATTAATTTTATTTTGTTTTGACAGTAAGAAGAGGGGAGAGTTCTTAGAAAAAAGGAGAAGAAATTAGGGTTTGTTAACCCTTCGATGAAATCTGCTCTTCTTCTCCATTCAACTACATTCTTTTTTAATCCTACTTCTTGTGGCTAAAATTCGCTCTTCCTCTCTCTTTCAATTCGATTTCATTCTTTCTCCCTCTTCCTGCTCGGTTGTTTATTCTCTTCTTCTCTATTTTGTTTTAGGGTCTTTTATGTACTTATTGCTTTTGTTAATTTTTGTTTCAATTTTAAGTGGAAAGTTATTGTGCCTTTTTGTATGATTGTGATGTAATGAACTAAATGCTTAAGTTATGAATGAATGTTTAAGCTGAAAGTGATTGTGTCCCTGTTTTAGTTGCTTAAGTTATGAATTAGTGTTTAATTTGTTATATGGCTCATTGTTATGTAATCAATGGTGAAAATTATGCAGAAAATATGCACTAAATACCAGAAATTTGCCTCTGTTTACAAAAATGCAGATGCACTAAATGTGCCTCTTTTTTCAAAATTATGCAGAAGACATAATTATGCATAAAGTATGCAGAAATAAAAAAATAAAAGGGATAAAATTATAAATGTATGTCTTGTTCTTGGTAATTGTTGTTCTCTCTTCATTCGCTTAAGTTTCTCTGTTTTTTCTTATTAAGTTTTATTGGGTGAGTTTTTGTCTCATCTAGAAGAAATACTCAACCATGGTTAAGAATGGTTAGACTTGGTTAAGCTCTGTTTTTGAAAATGTGTGGAGTGCAATTTTTTAAATAGTTTGGGGGGCATTGCAATAATAGGAAATCTTAGGGGGCATGAGTACAATTTACCCTAAATTATTTCCTTAAACTAGTGTACTTGAAACATGTGCAATCATTGGTTATTTGGACATTAAATTATTTCTTTAAAGACTACTTGGCTCAGAATCATCAAACTAGAGCTTCAAGGCCCAAGAACCCAGCAATGTGGCCCAAATTCTAGAACCATAGAAAATGACAAATGAGCAAACGGTGCACATGAGAAAAAGTCACCATTGTTGACAATGGAAACTCTGCCAATTTCAACTCTCAACTACCCATAGATATTTCTATTATTTTCTGTATTTTTAGGACCCTTAGGAGTAGTATAAATAGACCTCTTGTATTCAGTTTTGAGCAAGCAATTTTGAGTGAGTTTTAATACAAATTGAGAGTGTTCTCTCTTTTCCCCTTAGCCTCTGTGCCAGTACTCCCTCCGTTTTCGTATATAAGCAAAAAAAAAAAACTACCTCACACCCTTTAAGAAATATAGTTACCCTCATTTAAGTTTCTTAATCCTATCAAAATTATAATTATTTTCCCTAAATTACCCTTGATTAGAATTAAAAATAAAATGAAAAATAAAATAAAATCAAACATAAAGGTGTGAACCACTTCAACTATTGGACTTGGAGATAATCTCTCTCTACTTTAAATGAGTTATTGGAAATAAGAGCACTATTAAATTGGGGGTATTTTAGACATATCATCATTAAATAGAATAAAGAATAGTTAGTTTTGCTTATAAATAAAAACATAATACTATCAAAATTTTTGCTTATATATGAAAACGGAGGGAGTAATTTTTAATCCTCCTACTCCATATTCCTAAAAATTCTCCTACTTACTTGTTAAAGAATATTTTCAATGTTTTTTATAGTTTCAAGATTGAAAGTATATTTAATTTCATGCTTTATATGGTAATAAGAAGATAAATAAAAATATTTTTAGGAGGATCTAGTATTACTATTCCTTAATCTAATGTACTCGAAACATGTGCAATCATAGGCTATTTGAACATCTTCATCATTATAGAACATTTCAAGGTGTTCAAAGTTGTTTGAATAATTTTAAATCTTTCTACTATTTTTTTATTAATTAATTCTCTTATTTACTTGATAAGGAATGGATTAAATGTTGTTTTTTTTTAAGATCTAAAGTATATTTTATTTTTTATTTAATTTTTACTTTTTTTAGTATTAAGAGGATATGCATGAGGATTAAACATTATTCAAGTTATTTTGTTCGTCTAAATTAGTTCAGTTAGTGAACACATAAGAATATGTGTGTGGATATTCTGGTTTAATAATTTTTCAAATGTTTCCCTTGGTTTACCAATGCTAGTTAATGTATGAATAAAATTGTTGGCACAATCATAAAGACACCTTACAATCTAAAGGGAGAACATGGTTTAAAGAGGGCAACCTTGTCTCAATATCAGGGATTAGTTTTCTATTATAAAAATGAGAGAATACTTGATAAACCAAAAGAAAATACCATCTATCTTTAAATAAAATACAATGTTTCTGGAGTTTTTTTTTTTTTTTACTTATATAGGTGGCACCAAAGGTGAGCCTAAAACTTCATGTTTACCTATAATCCTCGCTAGTAGACCAATTAACTTTCTTACAATTATTTTTATTTGTTACTTTAAAAAATAACATTATTTTTTATTTATATAAAAACAGTTTAAAATAAAATTTTGATTTCTTATGTTGTAACAAAGTTTTAATTTAATCATTTATATTTATTTTGATCCACTTTAATTTCTTATGTTATATTTTTTGAATTAATTTATAATTTTTGTTAACTTTGTTTAACAAAATTAACGGGTGCAAAACAACATAAAGAAGAAGAGGAGGAGGAGGAAGGGGAGGGGGAGGAGGAGGACGACGACTAAGATTGAAAAAGAGAAATAAATCTCGTAGATTATACATTTTGTACACTATATTTTTATGTTTACATATAAAGAAATATATGGATAATATACATAATTTGTTTAAATTATTACGTAATAATTTAATCATATATTTATTGACCGTTAACCGTATAGAAATATGTGATTAAAAATTAAAAATTAAAAAGATAAATAAATAATGTATATTACCTGTTGTTTCCCAGATTTGTATGGTTAAATGTAAAAAAAATATGGTTAAATCAGTATATGATTTTGACTTAAATTATTACATAGTAATTTAACTATATATTCATTCACCATTAATCACATAGAAATATATAATTAAAAGTTAAAAAAAGAAAATAAAATTAATATATAATAATTAATTAAATCATATACTAATTTAGTCAGAAATATTTTTCGTATTTAACCGGGTAAGAGTTAATTTTTTTTGGCTATTAAGTGAAAGAGTTAATTTAAACTTAAAAAATGGTTGAAGATTATGATACGTTATAAGAAGAAGGCGAGGGAAAGTGCATGCACAGTGTAGGCGGTTGAAAATTTGAAATTAAAAAAGAAAACGGAAAAATGACGAATGGAAAATGATGGTTGGATTGGAGGTGGTAATGATGAAAGGGAGTGTGAGCTGTTGCGTCTCATGGCATCCCAAACAAAGCAACAAACGAAACACTATAAATACATTTCTCGACACAGAATTTCGTGGGAGGGGAGACGGAGAAGAGCCTCTCGTTCCGCGCTGCTCTCGCTCACATTCTTCATCATCATCATCATCTTCTTCATCACCATCACCGTTCTCTTTCTCTTCCTTCCAATTTCCAAATCCATAATCATCAATCACCGATTATCAAATCAAAATTCACCGAAAAAATAAAAATCAATTGAATCTTTCGTTCTTGATTCTTGATTTCAAATTCAATGCAAAATGAGCGTGATTTCTCGTAATATATGGCCAGTTTGCGGGAGCTTGTGCTGCTTTTGCCCTGCCTTGCGCGAACGATCTAGACATCCGATCAAGCGTTACAAGAAGCTGCTCGCCGATATCTTCCCTCGCTCTCCGGTACTTTCCTCCTTTTTCTTGTTCTTCTTTTTATTTTCCAACTTTGATTTGAAATTTCAAATTGAGGATCCGTTTGAATTCTGAACACTGATCGCAGGATGAGGAACCTAATGACCGTATGATCGGCAAGTTATGCGAGTATGCTTCCAGAAATCCTCTTCGCGTTCCTAAGGTATCAATCTCTTTCATTCCATTTTCATTTCTCTCTCTCTCTCTCTCTCTCTCTTTTAGCCTTATTCGATCAACACTCTACTTTTTTCTTGATAATGATCTAAATATAAATGTGTAATCATTTATTCCTTTCAGATAACCAGCTATCTCGAACAACGATGTTACCGTGAGTTGCGAAATGAAAACTACCAATCGGTCAAAGTTGTCATTTGCATCTATAGAAAGTTGTTGATCTCCTGCAGGGACCAAATGTTAGTTCTTCTTCCTTCCTTCCTTCTTTAGAAAAAAAGAAAGGATAGTCAAATGTTTGTCACTGTCATGAAACTAGTTATGATTCATGTTCTTTACATGTATGTATCATATAAGTTCATAACAAAAGACTGTAAATAGAATGTTCTGAAAGTGAAGGCGAAAATAGAGTAACAATATTCCTACGCTGCTCTTTTTTGGTGGAGAGGTACAGAAAGAGTTATTGAAAGAAAAAAGAAAAAAGTATTCCAAAAAAAAAAAGAAAGAAAAGGAAGAAAGAGAAAAAAATGAGAGATGTGATAGGAAAAGAAGGGAGATAGAAAGGAAAGTTAGGTGTAGAGATGATACAAGCGAAATAGAGATTAAGTGTATAATTATTGGAAGAAAGGAGCTGAGTTTAGTTGTTTTGGAGGCTCAAGTCTCTTCAAATTGAACTAAGAAATTGGTCTCATAAGGAACCAACAGGTGCTGTTCTTCTGTTTCTTGTGTATAAAGGCATTTATATGTATGCTTATCCGAACGATATTATGCCAGGCCTTTGTTTGCAAGTAGCTTGCTTAGCATCATTCAGATTCTTCTTGATCAAACACGGCATGATGAAGTGCAGATTCTAGGATGCCAAACCCTGTTTGACTTCGTGAACAATCAGGTGGGGGATTTTTGGCAGGTTCTCTAATTGAGTTTGCTGCTAGGTTATAGTTCACTGTCTATTGAAATAATTAAATGTGTACATACAGCATTGCAAGTTTTTTCACGCGGAAGTTTGAGGCGCATGGTATTATTCTCTTATTTGTACAGAGGGATGGAACTTATATGTTCAACTTAGATGGGTTCATTTCAAAACTTTGCCATCTGGCTCAAGAGATGGGAGATGATGAAAAAATACAACATTTGCGTGCTGCTGGCCTTCAAGTTCTTTCATCGATGGTAATTAAGATTGCTTATATGGTCATATGCTGACCTGTCTACGGTGTGATGTGCTCTTTTCAGTGTTAATCAGTCTTTCTAACATATGTTCTACTGGACATGATAAAATTAAAAAAAAAAAAAGGTATACTGTGGTGCTCACGTAAAATTGATAAGATTCTTTGCATGTTTTACAGGTTTGGTTCATGGGGGAATTCTCTCATATTTCAGTTGAATTTGACAATGTAAGTTAGTAATCTATTTACATTTAAGGTATCTGCCTTTGTGTATGCAGAGAAAAAATCGTCAATGGTTTATTTTAGTTTTAGTTCTCAAATTAATGCACTTTCTTTGACCTTAAGCTAGGTGTTTAATAAATACATAACTAATAACTCTGGAGTCTGTCATGATCAACTTCTCAAATTATGATAGCCTTGATTGTTCAGCATATTACATTCTGACTGTAAGACTGAAAACATCTCAATGGACTAAAATCATTTATCATCTGCATTTGGTTTTCTCATTTCTCAGCATTTGGATCTCTTGTAAGTTGTGGAAGTTCTACGGCTCTTTTTTTTTTTTTTGCACTTCTGAATACAATTTGCATTTGACTGCTTTATGCATCTCCTGTTAACTCAGGTTGTTTCAGTTGTTTTGGAAAATTATGGGGATGTCAAGCAAGAGTCTCAAAATGGGAATGCAATGAGGCTTTATTCTTGGAAGATGGTACTGAACGACAAAGGAGAAGCCATCGTGTCTACGTAATTGTCCTTGTTATCATAGTTGCTTGTTTTGAGTTACTCGTAACTCATAAGTCCTAATCGCTCTAAACTTCTTTTTCTCCTCTGTAGGGAGGATGCCATGAACCCTGGATTTTGGTCACGAGTTAGCATACAGAATATGGCAAAGTTAGCCAAGGAGGGTACAACAGTACGACGTGTTTTGGAATCTTTGTTCCGCTATTTTGATAATGCTAATCTCTGGTCTCCTGACCACGGGCTTGCTCTTTCTGTCTTGCTCGACATGCAGTCTATAATTGAAAATTCTGGTGTTTATTTTCTTGAGTGCTCTAATATTAGTTTTCCTATCGAAGTTTAATTGCCCTATCTCAACTAGTTTATAATTGGGTTCGCTGTAATTTACAGGGCAGAATACACACTTGTTACTTTCCATTTTAGTGAAGCACCTTGATCACAAGAATGTCTTAAAGGATCCTAATATGCAGCTTGACATTGTTGGTGTTGTTACCCGTCTTGCTCAGCAAACAAGGGTTCAACAATCTGTGGCTATAATTGGTGCATTGAGTGACATGATGAGACACCTGCGGAAAAGCATACACTGCTCTCTTGATGACTCAAATTTAGGGGCCGAAATAATACAATGGAACCAAAAATACCGAATGGAAGTAGATGAGTGCCTTGTGCAATTAACAATTAAGGTGACAATTTCGAAGATGGTTATAGTTGGTAGTGTAACAAACCAGATAAATATATAGATCTGTATGCTCAATTGGATGTTTAATTTTAATAGATCTAATGCTCCTTTGTGGTTACTGGCTATAATGTTATGCAGATTGCAGATGCAGGTCCAGTTCTTGATACCATGGCTGTGTTGTTGGAGAACATGTCTAATATTACAGTTATGGCCAGAACCTTGATTGCTGCAGTTTATAGGACAGCTCAAATAGTTGCTTCAATACCAAATCTGTCGTATCAGAACAAGGTAGATCAACTAAATTGACTAAATGGCTATGATTGTAATATTTCCTTGCTTCTTTCTGACTTTTCTTCATCCTTTTCTGTTTGTCTGCATACTTGAAACTCTAATCTTTAGGCATTCCCCGAGGCATTGTTTCATCAGTTACTCCTGGCAATGGTCCATGCAGACCATGAAACCAGGGTGGGTGCACACCGCATATTTTCTGTTGTCCTTGTGCCGTCGTCAGTTTGTCCACAGCCTTCTTCTTCAAACCTCCCCCCGCCAAAGGCAGCTGATATTCATAGGATGCTCTCAAGGAATGTCTCTGTCTTTTCTTCATCAGCTGCACTCTTTGAGAAATTGGAGAAGAAGCAACTTTCCTTGCAAGAAGATAGTCAGTCAGATGGAAAGGTCAATGATAACTCCATTTTGAACAGATTGAAGTCAACTTATAGTCGGAGTGCTAGTACGAGGAAATCAGCTATGACCACTAGTGAATCCATAAATAATAGGAACTCAAAGACTAATAATTCTTCTGTCATGAATAGATTGAAGTCAAGTTACAGCCGAGTTACTAGTACCAAGAGGCCCCAATTACCCGTAATTGATGAAAATGTAGCAACTAGTTCCGATCAACAACAGGTATGTACTTGCTCAGTTTTTATATTTTACTGTAATAAAAGAAAGAACTCGTCAATCAAACGCCCCCAGATGCTGCCAGTCTTCTTATGGCTACTATGTCACAGGTATCACAGGTGTTACCCATTAGGCTGAGTAGTCATCAAATAACTCTTCTGCTATCATCAATCTGGGCCCAGTCTGTCTATCCTTTGAACACACCTGAAAATTTTGAAGCAATTGCTCATACCTACAGCCTTGTCTTGCTAGTTGCTCGGAGTAAGGTAATGTGATCATTATGATCATTTTACGGTTTATAAATAGATTATAAACAAATTTCTTTTTTCGGTTTGTCATCGTTTTATATATGTTTCAACCAAATTGTGGCGGTGTTGTTGATAAGGAAGCTCAGGTTGGCAGGTGGCATTTGTTTTAACACTAATCTTTAGAGTTGACAAAACGGGTTCAACCTGTCGAATCAATCCTTTTAACCCGCCAATTTTAGCTGGTTGGATTGCAATTTTTAACTCACTAACTTGTCGCCTAACCTGTAGGCTGCGACAAGTCAAGTGCGAGGCAGGTTGACCCGTTAGGCTAATTTTCTATTTTTGTTTATTTTAAAGATTTTAATAACTTCAAACCTAGTTTAATTTTGAGTAAAACTTTAATTTGGTCTTTCAAAGAGGCTCATGTCAGCTTAGTCATTGGAAGAATTTTTTCCACCATTTAGTGTGTGTTTGGTTTAGCGTTGGTAGAATTGATTTTGGATCAACGTGACTTTATAGAATTGATTTCGTGTAAAATTGATTTTAAAGTAATGTGATTCATGTTTGGGGATTTTTTTCCTAAAATCAAGTTTAGAGTAAAAATACAGTGTAAATTTTTCAACTCAACGTGAAAGCAAGTCTAACCTTACTTTAGCCAAAATCAATTTTGGCAACCCAAAATCAATTTTAACTTTTTCTCAACGCAAAAACAAACAGCTAATTTATTTATCAAAATCGATTTTGGCTCTGCAAAATCAATTCTACTCGAAGACAACAGTTTACCAAACATGCACTAAGTCCTCCAAAAAATTGAAGACGTCTTCAAATTGGTCTTATATGAATGGAAGGGGTTAGTGGAGGATTAATTTGGTTATGTTTTCAATTTTCAATGATTAAGATGATAACTCGAGCATCTTTGAATGGCCTGAATGAAGTTTTTTTTTTCACTATTTTAGTTTTCAACAGATTAAAACGCCATCAAGTTGGCCGTCCATTTTACATATGTGGTTTTGGTTCTGTAATGGATTATTGTTTGAACTTTTTGAGACAACAGTTATTCTTTAAGTATAGCTTTTATTTTATCCTCATGTAAAGTTTTGGTTCCTGCAGAATTCCTCTCATGAGGCTCTAATTCAAAGCTTTCAGTTGGCATTATCCTTGAGAAGCATTTCTCTCAACGAAAAAGGTAGATCCTAGAATCCCATATTATTTAATGTGTGTTATTACGTCTGCATATTGCTGTCTTTTGTAAGAATGACAGGCTTAATATCAGTAATGTAATCTGTGGATGGATGTCACATGAACCCATATTTTGAATCGCATTATGTGTTTCCCATATCTTATGAACTCACTCTTTAGAGAAGGTTTAGTTGTCAGGAATTGAGAGATTCCATTCTTGGCTTCCTGCCTCTATTAAGCAGGAATGGTAATTCCTCATTTTGGCCTCTCTAGAGAAGACTTGAAATTACAACTCCATTTTATTCTGAAAGGTCAGAAATGACAATTCCTTCCTTGTAAGGTGGAATCATCATTCCTTGCAGGCAAGAATGGATCATTGCTTGTTTTATGATTTCATTATAGATTCATTCCAGAGGTACCTAAACAAATATAACTGAACTCAAGGGAAGCTTTATGAGCAAAAGAAAAATGGTTTGTTTGCACTTTTCAGGTTAAGCATGAATGTATGGTTAAATAATTTGGGGCAAAGTGTCCGCCAAAATTTTCCTTATTTCATTGTCCTCTAATCTGAAGATAACTTTCTTTTCGAATTGACGATTATCCAGGATTTCCTTTCTTAATTCTTCTATTGTTCTAAGTGTGCAACTAAAATAGGTTTATGGGTGGAGATGTCACTATACACAAGACTTGTATATCCAGTTCATATGCAATATCATCTCCCTGATTTAAAATGATTGAACAGCAAAAAGTAAACGGATATCATCAGTATTATTTTTTCTCTTGTAATTGAAATCTTATTGTCAATATGTCATGGCAAAATTCTAAAGTGTCAAGTGATGTATATTGCTTCGTATCAGAAGTTTCCCAGTCAGGAGTTTCCACGATGTATAAAATTAATCTGATCACTTTTTAATTCCTCAACCAAATAGAACCAAAGGTTGTAACATATTTGTTATTTATTGCACAAGTTCTCGTATAGCCAGTCATATTAGACATTTTCTGTGCTTATTTCTTGTATATTGTTTTTGGACAAAATGTTTTGAAATTATTAACCGTTGTTAAGGTACCTAGTTTTGAACAGCTGTTAATTTATTTTCCAGTAAAACTGCAACCATCACGTCGCAGATCTCTTTTTACACTGGCAACATCCATGATTATCTTCACATCCAAAGCCTACAACATCCTCTCGCTCATTTCTATTGCTAAAACAACATTGACAGATAAAACAGTAAGTATATCTTGTTCTGTACAATGTATTGCATTTAAAGTGTTCAATTTACCTTACTTTGTCTACTTCCTACCAATTTACTATTGGTATTTGACGTGATAAAATTACTATTTTTGTATCTCTTAGCATTTTTATGCACTGTTTTAGGTTGATCCATTCCTGCAACTGGTAAGTGACAGCAAGTTACAAGCTGCTACTGATACAGTTAGGCAGCCAACCAAAGCGTATGGATCAAAAGAGGACGATGAAGATGCTTTAGCGACACTTTCATCAATAAAATTAACTGAGAGCCAGTCGAAAGAATCGTTTGCTACTATGGTAGTGCAGAGTCTGGAGAAACCTTCTGATGTAACAACCTTATCTCATGAGATTTAGCCTTTGACACTTTGATTAGTGAATAAAAAAAAAAGAAAAATAACAACCTCGGATCATGTACCGTTGCACTAGTTTGTGTACTAACTTTGAGTTCTTGGTGCTGTAGGAGTCAGCTACCTTAAGAGATCAACTGCTTAATGATTTTTCACCTGATGATGCTTGTCCATTGGGAGCCCAGTTATCTGCTGAGACAATGGGAAATATGAACCAGTCTGGATTAAAAGACGATAAACTTCCTGATTTGGTAATTTGCATAGCGCTGATCTTACTTTTGTTTTTCTAAATTATTTGCATATTGTTTTAACTTTCATAGTTTACTCACCTGAAATCATGCAGGTTGATATTCCATTATTTACTATTGATGATGACATTCCAGCTAGTGGTTTCGAAAGCCAAGCTAATCCTGATGCAAAACAGCAGCCTTCAGACAATATAAGCCTGCTGAGTGTCGATGACATTTTGGGTTCAGTAAGTTATTCTGTTCATAGATACACACTCTTTGTGATATGGTTTTTTCAATCAAATTATGGGGAAAACAAAAATTCGGTTTTTTTTAAGGCTTTCGGAAAGATTTTGATTATAAGCTACTTTGAACATGAATTACACATTTTTATGTCACTTATGGGTTGACTTGGCTGTTGACATGATATCAACTCTTCTGGAGTTTGATCCACGTAAACCGATTCTCCTAATAAAATCATTATTTCATTTTCAGCATAAGATTTTAGTCGGGCCTGTGTGCTTTCTCTACACTTCCCGTAAGGGAACACGTTGGAGATAAAAAATCATTCCTGACCACTCATACTAACTTAGGATATATGAATGTATTCACTTATGTTTTAAAAATAAGAATCGAAATCGATGGAAGAATCTCAGTTGCCGGGCCGGATTTTGCTTTAGACAAGAGAGGTCATCGCCTAGAGCCTCTTACTTGATAAGACCCTAAAAAATATTTTTATTTAATATTATTATTAAAAAATAATTTATTAATATAATATTTTTTTATAAGTCAAAAAAATATTATTGATAATCAAGAGTACTAAGAGTACTCATATTTACAAAAAATTTAATCAATAAAGAAGAAAGATAATGGATCAAGACACTAAGAAGATAACAGTAAATAAAAATCTCCTTTAGTCATAGCCCATTTCCAAGATTTGTACTGCACCAAATCAAATACTTTTGAAACTAATAAAAACTCATACTTAAATATTCGGGCATTACGTTGCAACATAGACCATATGGCTGCCAACCAAATTAAAACCCCAAATTTTTTCACTTTTTTCGACAAGAACATACCGCCTAAACAACAAGAATGCATCTGCCAAAGCCTCTGGAACAACAGCAGTATAGGATGTTTATATAATTTTTATCAACACAATAATACTTTATTAAAAAAAATATTGAACAAGTAAAATTTATTTTTATTAGAATATTAAATTATATAAAAATAGTAAATTCTTTTTTAAATGAATAATTTTGCAAATTAAAACATTAATAACCCTGAAAAACATTTATACATCATTTAAATTAATTAAGTCGTATCTGAGATTAATTATATGTTTTACTATGTATATAAATAATGTATTAGTTATGTTATATATTGATATTTGATTAATTATAAAACTTTCATAAATAATTTTAGATTTTAAAAAGATTAAAGACATAAAATAAAAAAGTAACATGTTATATTATATGTAAATAGATCTCCGTCTTGAATTTCGCCTAAGTCCCTCGCGATGTGTAGATCCGGGCCTGCTCAGGTGCCAAAAGCAAGTATGGTTTCGTGTTTTAGTTATCATAAATAAAATTAAAGCAGTTGCAGAACTCACTTGACTTGATAGTCAGTATGGAAAAATCAATGAATTTTACATTTTTACTACATAAAATGATAAATTATAATTCGTATGCAGGTTTCAGAGACCACACATCATGTAGGAAGAATGTCTGTTTCGACAGCTTCTGACATGCCTTATAAGGAAATGGCTCTCCATTGTGAGGCCCTCCTCGTGGGAAAGCAGCAGAAATTGTCCACTTTCATGGGTACCCATCCAGTACAAGGATATTCATTTAGAATTCCTGCTCCTCATAACACCCAGGAAAAGGATGTGCCCTCAAATCCCAATGTTCAACAGAGTTCACCTTTGGTACTTACTATACCTCGTCTAATTTTTTGAAGATTTGATTAAACGTTGTTCGCTTTGAGATATCTGCATCTATGGCTGATTTTGGACACTACAAGCTGCATTTTTTGGAGGGAATGTTTAATCATAAACTCTGCCGATCACTGACCCATTTATTGCATGTTATCATGTTTCAAAAGCTAGATTCATCTTCTTTCCTATATAACCAAATGCTTATTTTATTTCCATGCCATTTGTATTGCAGGGTGGAAATCCATTCTTGGATTCAAACTTGGGCTCTGCTTCACAAAACACGTTACCCGAAGCGGGTCCAATGCTTTGTGCAACTGCATTTCAGCATCAGGCTGCCTTCTTTCAACTGCCAGCATCACGACCATATGATAATTTCTTGAAGGCCGCTGGTTGTTGATTCATGACAGAGAAGATGGTAATTGTCATATCTTCTTGATTAAAACTGTCCTCACATTAACTGATAAACAAGATTCTCGGAGAAGTTGCACTGGCTGCTTTCTTGACCATGAATTGGCAACAATTTTGGCTGGATCAGTGAGTAGTTTAGGGGCAACAATTTCCAATCAGACAGTTAACTGAATTATCTTTCTTCTGCATTGATTTGCTCCAGCAAGGAGGTGTACCTTTTATTGGCGTCCTTGCAAATTTTTCAGAGCCGTGTTTATATGTGCATAGGTTACCAGTCATGTCAGTGTGTACGTCCTTCTGTTTATTCCTCTTTCATTGTTTAGAGCCCGTTTGGTTTGCGTTTCTATTTCTTGTTTTCTAAAATTAATATAGAAAACAATGGAAATGATTGGGAACGAGAAAATCTTGTTTTAAGTGATTTCTAATATTTCTTACACAAATTTCAGAAAACACAAACGTAAACCAAACAAGACCAACTTCTCAATCCATTTTAGGAGTGAGAAATTCTGTAAAGACAATTCTTGTTGACAGAGATTGCAATCTGCAAATTGATCAAATCAAACCACATGGGAGCGACTGCTCAGAACTCGAACCTGATCATTACATGAATCATTTTTTCTTCTGGAAGGCAGAAGAAAGTGTAGAGAGGATGTCATGGTAATAGTTTAGCAGCTTTGCTCTGGTTTACATTCCCTGTTAAAGCGTTCAGAATTAGCATACACTACTGGGAAATACAATACCAATTCAGTAAACCATTGAAATTCAGCATAAGGGGTCGATGTTGTGAGATGCAGTTAGGAACTTCAAAGGTGCAGTGAACCAAATCAAATCAAATCACTTGTATAAAAAGAATGGTAAATCATTCTCTCATAAGTTCATTTCTTTAAAAACTATAGGTGTTTCAAATCCTCAGTTGATACGAACTTGCAGAAACACCATCTATATTTATTTACATAAATATGTGTGGATTAAACGTTGGAATTATTTTTATTTGTGTTAAATAGATTCTCATTCTCCAAATATCAGTCAAACAGAACTTTAGTCAAATTTTGCCATAGTTGGACCTGACTTGTGAACACTCCTCTCTCAAGAACTATACGAACAAAAACTGAAATGGTCAAATTTATGTAAATTTTTTATTATAAACTTACTTTTTTAGATAAAAGCTTTTTATTCAAATCAATTAGACAAGTAGTTTAAAATCTATTTTACAAACCCTTATTCAAATCAATTTTTGAGGAACAAAATAACATTTTTCTCTCATTTTTTCATAATGATATTTTAAAAAAAACGATAAACGTATTGCATTTTGTAGGATAGCATATTGTTTTCATTCACATTATTTTCAATTAGAAAGAGTTAATTTGAAATCATAATTAATACATTATATATATGATATACCTTGCCAAAATACCTTTAAAATGAGTAAAACGTTAGTAAAAATTAGAAAGTATTTAATTTATAATTATTTGTCTTGGTCTAATATTTTCAGTCTCTATAACAACTACTGATAGAGTATTTTCTGGTTTTTGAAAACAAAAATTGTCAAGGAAAAACTTTAAAAGAAAAGGTTAGTGATTTACATTAAAAATGTAATGAAGCCTACAAATAGGTTAGTGATTTACATTAAAAATACATTCATAATCATTTTAGCAAAGAGTAATTAATTGATGAATTTAACTTAAAAAAATTATGCATTGGTATTAATACTATATAATTGTCATCAAAATAATTAAATGATTAAATCCAGTGATATTACACAGTTTTTTTTTTTTTTATCGACCAGTGATACATAAAAATTAAGTGTAATTAAAAAAATATTCCAAATTTTTACCAAAAAAAAAAAAATATTCCAAATATTTGCATTTTTTTAAATAAAAAGTCAATTGGGTGTCAAATTTGCCGGACCCGGACCCGACTTGTGAACACAGACACTTCTCTCTCTCTAGAATCTTCTTCAATCGAGTGCTACACTTCACGTACAAAATCTGATCGGGTCAACATAAGAGAGTTTCAATGTTCTCTACTTCTGTAATCTTTCTCTCCCCTTCTGTTTGGATCCCGAGAAAATTTCAGATTTTATTTAGTTTTCCTTTTCTCCTCAATTTCTGAAAGCGACAAAGATTTTGCAGAATGGACGAAGTTCAAGAGCCTCAAACCCAATCATCACTCGGTAATTTTCATTTCATGCATTGATAATAGAACACGGCCTTTCTTTCATCTTAGTTGATGCTTGAGGAAACTTTTCTTCTTCTTGTTCAATGTTAATGGTTGCAGGTCAAGGAGATGAAAATGAAGTGATTACTGAAAGTTCTGCATTTGTTAAAGGGGAACCACCACAGGAATTGAGTAGTATTCCCCCAAAAGTTGATTCTAAAGTTGAAGTACTTCACGAGAAGGTCTCCAAGCAAATAATTAAGGAAGGCCATGGCCAGAAACCTTCAAAATATTCAACTTGCTTCTGTAAGTACCACAGTTCATCATAATATGATTTTTATTTCCTTTGCAATTAGTGTGAAATCCAATGTTCTCACAACAGTTCATGTTACGATGCAAGTTTCCTGCTAGTGAATAAGGTCTAGAGTTAAAGAATTTTGAAACCTATCCCTTTGCGGTTTGCAATTATTTTGCTTTCACTTGAAGCTATGATCAGTTTGAGTATTGCGATATTGGATTGGAGGGAAATGGGGGATATATGCCAAAGCCCCATCAAATCATGTGATATTGGATGTAGCTAAGTATAGCAAATTAAGTTATAATTTGAGCTATATCTGGCAAATGGCAATGATTTGATCTGAAAATGTAAAATGTTTCGAGTTTGAACCTCTAGTGTTGTTTTACTATAAGGAAAACTTCTTTGTTGAGGCTAAATGAGAAGGAAAAAGCAGGGTTTAGCAAAATTATATCAGGCTTTACTTTTTAGTATGTTTTCCTGTGCTCTTCTTATGACTTATGAGCCCTTTCTTGCGTAGCCCTTTTCCTTTTCTTGTTGGTCCAAAATCATGCTTGTGACCTAGATGGTATGTTGTGGTAGTCCATTACAGGGCATGGTCTGAGAGCACCCAGCACAAGTTTGAAGACACATGGCAGGAGCAACGACCAGTTGAGATGGTATTAGGGAAAGGTATGTTCCTGATGAAATTTTGAAGTATTAGATTTCCCTTATCCATTGGTCAATAGGATGTGTGAGTTTTCGCTGTCTGAGATTCCTGTCATATTTGTTATCCAAGCATTGCTAATGGAACCATGATCTCCCAATTATGGTGTATTATACATCTTTTTACCGCTTGCATTGCTTTACCAGATTTGCCATTTGATCTTGATGTATTGCTCTGAAACAGAGAAGAAAGAAATGACTGGTTTGGGCATTGGTGTGGCAAGCATGAAAGCTGGGGAGCGTGCTTTGCTGCGTGTGGGTTGGGAACTAGGATATGGAAAGGAAGGAAGCTTTTCTTTTCCAAATGTTCCGCCCATGGCAGATTTAGTTTATGAAGTTGAGCTCATTGGCTTTGATGAAACAAAAGAGGTAAGTTGCCTTTAAATTACTTTATGGCTGTGGACTTGGTCAGATGCTTATAGAACTTGACTTGACAGGGTAAAGCTCGCAGTGATATGACAGTGGAGGAAAGGATTGGTGCAGCAGATCGGAGAAAGATGGATGGAAATGCTTTGTATCAGGAGGAAAAGCTAGAGGAGGCTATGCAACAGTATGAAATGGTTGCACACATATGTTTTTTGGGCTCTTCTACATAGTTGTTTACTGTTCTCACTCTGTGGAAGTTGTTTTCTTCTCTATTTCGACT
The DNA here is from genome assembly GCA_037177725.1 of Cyamopsis tetragonoloba. NCBI lineage: Eukaryota > Viridiplantae > Streptophyta > Magnoliopsida > Fabales > Fabaceae > Cyamopsis > Cyamopsis tetragonoloba. The sequence continues at coordinate 60,287,819 of CM074122.1, read as the reverse complement.
TATGGTTTCACAAAATTGTGACCGTCTCGGTTGTCTTGGTTATTTTCAGGCCATAGCCTATATGGGAGATGACTTCATGTTTCAGTTGTTTGGGAAGTATAGAGATATGGCTCTTGCTGTGAAGAACCCTTGCCATCTTAACATGGCAGCCTGTCTTATTAAGCTGAACCGCTATGAAGAAGCTATAGGACAATGCAGCATTGTGAGTACTAAAACTTTAACTGATAAAATTCAGCATAAAAATGTTTTTTACTTGTTCTATTTGTTAGCCATACTATCTATTGGGGCTCTAACCTTCTAGGCTTTTTTCTTTCTAGATGTAACATAGCATCATGATTATCTTTTCTGCAATTACATTGATATTCTAAATATATAGCTGTTGTTAATAAATAGTGGTTTTTGCTTCCAGTTTATCATGTAATTGCACGAACTGCATTTAGTTTATTTGTTATGCAAAATAGGATGTTTTACATAATCCAGAAAACTGATTTCTGCAAAAAAAAAATGTAGCATTTTAACGAGGCATCAGTCATATGCTTTTGTCTAACTGCATGGTGGAACATGCAGGTTCTGGGTGAGGATGAGAACAATGTGAAGGCATTATTTAGGCGAGGTAAGGCTAGAGCAGCACTTGGGCAAACAGAAGCTGCAAAGGAAGATTTTCAAAAAGCGCGTAAATATGCTCCTGAAGATAAAGCAATTGCAAGAGAATTGAGGTTGCTTGCTGAACATGACAAGGCTATTTACCAAAAGCAGAAAGAGATCTATAAAGGAATATTTGGACCAAGGCCTCAACCCGTACCTAAGCGAAGGAATTGGCTTGTGCTTATTTGGCAGTGGTTGCTTTCACTCTTTTATGGCCTTATCGCTCTCTTCAAGCGTCAAAGGCACAAATCTGACTAATTGAACTGCTGAACAGAGGAATATTGGTGACTTTACACTTGTTTACTTACATCTGTTGAAAAAGAGTGGTGAGTTTCACTCTTCTCTTTAGAGAGGAGTCATGTTTGGCAATACTATAATTAACCTGTTCTCATGTCACTTTTCAGAGAGTTTGGTCGTTTGTCTAGATTCGTTTTGTTGTGTAATTTAATTTTATAATACTAAGAAAAATACATGATATGAGAAATTATCAGTGTGGCTAAAATCAGGTAATTAGTTCTAAATAATTCGAAGTATGCCTTTGAATTAATTCATGATTAAGAAGTGAAAAACTGTTATTTCCTTTAAGGGTAAAAAAGAACTTTTATCTTTTTTTTAACAATCAATATACGTAGAAATGGTACATAGTCTCATATATTAGTACTAAGAAAAATCAATTTTAGTACTGTTTAGCTGTCTATGAATGTCCAATTGCATATCATCAGTGTTACAAAAATCATGTATGCTAATGATTTTAACTCAACACCAACTCAACTTCCCATGAATGGGAAGTTGATTTGTATGTTAATGGGAAACGTAAGTTTCTGATCTCTTTTAGAATTTGGTAAGATGCGAAAAGGAAATAGTAAGGTTTACTCAAAGAGTTTATTCTTTTCTTAAATTTATTTATTCTTTTCTTAAATTTGTCTACAATCTCAATCTGCATCAACCTCGAGCCTCCAAGTACTAGAAACATCCTCAAAAACCCTTTGCATCTTAATCTGACAAACATGCTCTTTTGACTATCTTTTGTGGGAACTTCTTCATGATAGAATTCCTTCTTGTTCCAACTTAATTAATAGAGGAATTTTAGACCCAATTGGGAATCAGAATTGTTGCTTCTGCGAAATTAACAGTTGAAGATTCACATCACCTTTTTATTGTTTGCCCTGAAACTACCCGCATTCAGAATGCTGTTTGGAGTTGGCTTGTTCTTGATTCATCTTGTCCATCTTTAATAGCTGCTAATTTCCTTTATTTTAAGCAATTGTTCTAATGTAAAGAAAAAAAAAAAAAGAAAAGAGGAATGACTGTTTGGTTAGCCACAATTTGGTCAATTTGGTTGCATAGAAACCAAATTACTAAAGGATAGTCATTTGATATCTCAAGTGTTTTGGATTTTTGGTGCTCATTCACACTTTGAAGTGGTTGCAAGCAATGGGAGAATTGCAAATTCTTTTAGTTCTTGATCTACAGCACCATTATGTTATATTTTATTTTGATTCTTCTATATTTGTACTCTCTCTAGCGACCACTGATGCTGAATTCTCTTAGTTAATAAAATAATGCTCTTTTGACCATTAGGAAAAGAGTATGTTCAAATTTCGATTGAAAAATTCAAACTAACTTTGACCCCAATGAAATAACTTGTCATTATATTTGAATTACCATACAACATTTAGTCAACTTAAAGGAAAATTCTAAACTGATGTAAAATGAAAGCATCATGAAAACTCCCTAGTTCTGTAACAAAAATCTAAACAAAAGTATAAAAATGGTAATGAGTATGGATATGCGAGTGATCAAAGAAAAAAAGAATACATATATTAAGAATAGTGGCACACAGCCACCATTGCCACTCATATTCATCATGAAATGCATATTTTATTTTCTTTACAAATGAAAAGGGGAGAGCAAATACTAAGAAATAACTATAATAATAACTCAACAAGTAACTACCACAATGATTTGGGCATAGAAGTCCAAGCATAATAAGCACAAACAAGTTTCTGTGAAATGTACACATAAACTGCAAAGGAAATACTCATAAGCAACAAATCTTTCCAATCACCCTTTTGCTGCTGTGGATTTAAATTCTGTTTCTGTTGTGTCTTCTTCCCAACAAGCTTCTCTAAATCATTCAACAGTATTTTCCATTTGAACAACCTTAACTTGTTTCCTCCAATTCCTCTTATGTTGTCTTTCTTCTCTTCAGGATTATTGGAGTGAGAGAGAGGTGTTCTACATAATATAATAAGAATTCTTCTGGGGCTTTTTCTGTTGGTAAATTCATGATGAGCAGATGCCCTTCTGCAACAATAATTGCCAACTGTGAGAGATGCCATGGAAGGAAAATTGTATTAATTATAAGTCAACAAAGTAATTGAAACAGATAAAATAAGGCTGCCACTTGGTGACAATTGCACGTTACAATTAGATATTTTCTTCTCAAATGGGTTATGGATAAGGGGCTATATATTATAGACCCGGACATTGTGTGGTGGAACCACAATATGGATGAAAACAAAAATCAAAAGAATAAAAGAGCTTTAAAAACAAAAAAAAAAAAAAAAATTGGTGTACAACCTTGAGTTTATACAACTTATACAACTAAAGGTTATACATTTCAGTTTTCTTTTTCCTTAAGAAAAATAATGAAATAACTGAATTATACATGTTTGGGATTACATCCCAAACATTACGGCTTTAAAGATAGTTTTGGAAAATATATAATATTTTTTGTTATTGTAAAATCTGAATATGCTTATCAAAAAAGTCGTGGATAAAGTCTTACAGATAATTAGATCTTTTAAGTATTTTAATATGGGTTCATATCATAATTGTGTACATACAAAATATTTCTTAAGATAAAATTTAGTGTACAACTCAAAATTACTAACTCCGGTCCGGGTTATAAGAAAAAAACATAATTTACGCATATTAAGAAAGTTAGTTACTTGGGTTTAATTCTCTTAATTTCATTCAAAAAGATAAATTTTAATTACAAAAGAATACTCTCTCTCCCATTTGGATAGGTCAAATGACATTGAAAATGGGAAAAGTGCTTAAAATTAGCATTAAATAAGGAGAGAGAAGTTAAGATTTACTTATATTTTAGACCAAGATGTTTCAAATTTTTTTGCTTATAACTAAGACCGGAGGTAGTATTACAATTTATATAACTTGCTTATTTTATTATTTTTGTTGAGAAAAAATGAGTTTCTTATTTTTAATTGGAGCAGACAATAATAAAAAATTGAGTTGTATAAGTTGTATACGTTCGGGGTTATACCCCAAACATAATCCTAGTTACATATTGCATTGGGTGATCTTTACTCTTTAGAATGATCGGTCTTGTCGCATTAAAGATACTCTTAATACACACCTAAAAAATCAGTTATCAATGATATGTTAAAAATAATAATTATAATTTTCAATGCTCTATTTATTTAAAGGTGTGATTCAATAAAAGAGAATTTTTTTGAAATTGATTCATAAATCTTGGAATTAGAAGTGTAGTTAAACATATTGTGGAAAAAGCCACGCACAACTCTATATAAAGAAGTTATATGAAGAGAAGATGATACGACTTCTTGATCTAAATGGGTTTGGTCTAGTAAAAGCGTGTTAGATCCACAATGTTTGAAATTGTATAAGGATATCCAACAATAAAGTCCTTGGTTCAATTCTTACAAAAAAATCATTCCCTTGAAAAAAAGGTTTACTCGTATGCTCTAAGTTATGAGATTGTGAAATTTACTCTCATCAGTTTCTTTTTTTTTTTAAAAAAAAAAAAGACAATCTCTTGGAGAGGAGAAGATCATAAGAAGAGAAGAGAAGAGTCACCATTTCATAGTGAGATTAGAGTTATGAGAAGAGGATATGTTATACTACCTCCGGTCTTATATAAGAAACATGAGATTAAATTCATACATACCAATAAAATATATTAAACAATGTTTTTCTAATTAATTAAGTTATGAATTTGAATTTTATTCTTGGACTTTTTTAACTTGCGCAACATTGCACATGTTAAACATTTTAAAGAAGAAGCTTTTCATAGGGAAAAAAAATTCATTGAGTTTTATGTTTAATATGCATTTATTACTTATATTTTTTTTCTATTTTGGAATTCTTATCTTGTGCAATAGTTGCACAGATTAAAAAAACTCTTTTATTTCTTATTGTGCTCATATGATTAATGTATCCACTTGTATGGAAATTTATGAGTGTCATGATCTCTCATGATTAATTAAGGATACATAAGGAAAACTTGAGGTGTGTTTGATTCCTGTTTTTAAAAGTAGTTTTCTATTTTTAAAAATAGAAAACTAAAAACTCGTTTGACAGAAGAGTTTTCAAAACTAGTTTTTGAGAACCGTTTTCGTTTTTCATTATTAAAAAACTAAAACTTTGAAACATATAAAACTTATGTTTTCAGTTTTCTGAATTTTTGTATAAATTTGTATTAAGAATTCCACTAACTTTTTTTTAAAACTGTTTTATAATACAATTTTAAAAAACTAAAACCAAAACAGTTTTAAACGAGCCCTTAATCTCACCTTCTTTCCTGTTGCCACCTCTTTTTTTTTTTTTTTTTTTGTCAATTGTCACTCTTATTTAAATATTTTAATAATATGTAACATTTGTTTCTTTAAATTTATTGGTTAAAAAATATATTTTCAAATTAAAAAAAATTACAATAGATTTACACACTTATATTTAGGATCAATTTTTTTTTCTCTATGTTTCTCATATATAGAACTGGAGGTAATATATACCAAGAGAAGTGAGAAGATCTCTTGTAAAAATTGTAGTCATTATTAAGATAGTGAAATTTTTTGTTGAGACAATTACATGGACGTAAACCAAAGTTGTCAAAACACGATAATAATTAATTGTTTGCCTTTTGTTATAAAGTATTCTCTTTGTGTGTATATGTATGCTCTTTCTCATCTTTAATCCTTCGCATTGAGTGTATGTAGGCTTTTTCCTATTATTATGCATTATATAATGTTTTATTTGTATTTTTAATATTTTTTTCATGAGCTATTGACAAAATATCTTTAAAATTATGCATTCAAAAATAATTTTGATAAAGAAAATCTGAATATTATTATTCTTGAAAATCACCTTATTTTGTAATTAGTTTTAAAAAATCAATTCCCAAAACATGAAACAAACGTACTCACTTAGGGATGGCAACGGGGCGGAGGCGGATGGTAGCCCCTGTTACTCGTCCCCGTGAATTTGTAGGTATCCATCGGATATATGCGGGTATTTTATACAATTAAAAAATTATTAAAAAATATTTAAAAAGTATATCTAAAGTTATATTTTAATATAAAATTTATATTAGTAATTATATTGATAATTAGAATAAAATAAAAATGAAAAATAAATATTCAAATAATATAATTATCACTTAACGTTTATGTTTTTTTCTTAAGTTAAAAGTTAAGTAAAAAGATATTATATTTTTTTAAAGACATTTCATATTAAAGAAAATTCTAACATATTTTTTATATTAAATATTTAAGATCACGTTTAGAAATTAAGAAAAAAGGTAATTAAAATATAATAAATTTATGTTTTTTTACTAATTTATAGTGGGTAACGGGTATCCCAATACTCATGGATATCCATAACAGGTATTATCCGCGGGCGCAGATTTTTTTTTCCATCCCAATACTCACCTAGTGTAAAGTTGTAAACTCTAACTAAAGTTTCTTTGGTTTAGATTTTATAATACCGAAATATGCAATTGAAAATATTGGAATGAGAAATTATAGCTTGTATTCTCTTTTTTTTAAAAAGAAAAAAATGTGTTGATTTATGTATATTTTATCTCTTATTCTATTAAAATCTAAAATAAATGCACACCTAAACTCAAAAAAGAGTAAATATAGTAAGAAATTTGCAATACTCTTTTATTTTTTTATAGGAAAGTAATATAATCGGGAATTAAATCCCGTATCATGTCTCTATGCGTTCACCAACTGAGTTACATGATTGGGACATTACTTTTTGTTTGGTTGACATTTAAAAATAAAGGAATTTTTTTTTGAATTTTTTTTTTTTATAAATCAACATCTCCCTTCTTATTTTTCTCAAATTAAATAAAAAAATATTTTATAATCTAAAATTTTCTTTTCTCTTTATTTATTTCTCAACTAAACAAAAGGTAATGTAAAGTTGTAAACTCTAATTAGACCTCAATAAGGCATTTAACAGGTTAATTTAATAATTGAAAAGTAAAATTTTGAATAACAACTTTTGAGTTCAATGGCTGTTAACGCAGTTTCAGCTATAAAAAATGGGTCTTGATATATAGTGCCTTAAGTGCACTAGATAAAGTTACTAGAATTAAAAAAAATCATATAAGTACATTGTTCCGTTTTTCGAAAATAAAAAAAATTATATATTTCAATATTTTTTTACTACATTTAAATTCTTAAATAGTACCTTTAGAATATTAATATCATTTGTCATAAAAAATTTATACCTCAATAAGAAAGTAAAACTCCAACTATTGTCTACGTGTCGGATTGGGTCCCGGTGAGGATCCGAGCATAATGTGAACCCGTCCGCAGAGAATAAGACATCGATCGTCAAATGCTCGTCAACTTATTATTATTTTATTATTTTATTTCAAAAGTAAAAGCAAATCACGTGACGTCAAAAGTGTGAACAAGAGTCAAAGGATGCCAGCTTTTATCACGTTCACGCTATCATTCCATTTTTGGTGAAATCTTCTTCTTGACCCAAAACAATGTAAAAACCAAAAATTCTTCGCTAACATTTTTCAAATTTTTTATTTATAGAATAATAGTAAAATAAAATTGAAAGAAAATTTAACAACGCATTCTATGCTATAAACTATAACCTGTAGTTTGTTTTTAACCAAGGCTATTTCTCAGCTGATAGTCAAAAGTTAATTCTCTTGAGATGTAAAGATCACCGAAATAGACTTTACCTCTCCTAACAAAGCCTTCTTTATACGCATCGTCAGGATTTAAACCCCTGTCAAAATGCTCAAAGAACTCAATTATTTACCAATTGTGCCAAATTTTGTTGGTCCTATAACCTATAGTTATACTTTGAAAAATTAGAAATATTGAGTATAAATTTTATATAAATTTATGTAAAACATCAATTTAACACTCTAAAAATAAATTTTTTTACTAATTTAGTTCTTCAAAAACTTTTTTATTAAACTAGTCCGTCAAAAAAAAATTATCTACAATTTGAAAAATTAATTTATAATGATTTAATTTTTGAAAGACTAATTTAATAGTATTTCAAATTTTTAAATAACTAAATTAATGGTAAGAGTTTTTGAAAAATCAAATTAATGATTAATAAATTTTGATAGATGTTATTTAATGTTTTTAGAATATTTTTTATAGAGTTAAATATAATAAAATATTATTAAGAAATTTAATTTTTGATATTTTTAGAAGAGAAAATAATGTATACTTAAGATTATTTTTTTAATTTTAATAATTTTAACAAATATCTTAAAAATATTATTTAATAAAAAAATATAAAATAATAATTCTCAATTATATAATTCAGTTGATGAGCAAATGAGAATATACCTATGAATTCAATCTCCAAGTTAACCGCATTTTCGTATGAAAAAAAATGATAATTAATTTAAGGGTTATATTAAATAGAACACTTGTTAAGGAATAATAAATACAATTTATTAAATGATTAAAATTATTATAAAAAATATTTATTAAATAATTTTTAAATTTTAAAATATTAAATTCTACCATTTTTAATAAAATATTATTATTTTTATTATCTTAATTAATACCTGTTTAACATCTTCTTTAATTTAAACGAGCTGAAGGCTGAAAGGTTTCGTATCTCGATAACCAAGGAAATGCATCACATCGTTGATTTTATTTTTTTGATTGATTCACTTCGTTGAAATTTGTAGAGTCTTGAAAGATTCCCTGACCTGCTTGAGTTGAGAGATGTTCAAGAAAAAAGTTGTGTGATCTGAATTCACATGTTGATTTGTGCAGAGCATAATCCAACACTGACCTAACAGAACATACTACAGCAGCCTTTGATTTATAAATTCTGATTTTACCATCATAAAATTCATGTGATTAAATTAATTATAATTTTATTATCATGTGTACTATTGTAGTAATACATGTTAAAAATATCTAAATAAAAACTATTTATAAGAAATTAAAGTATTTATTACATAGATTTTTTTATCATATATAATATTATACGGATTAATAGATTTAAAATAAAAAAAATTGTATTGAAATGTATAAAAATTAAATATGTTTTATATTATTCATATATCAAATATTTTGATTTTTTGTACTAAAAAAATATTTTAAATTTCAAAAAGCTACTCCATTTATTTCTTCTTATATGTGTTAATTCACATTTATTAATAAAACTAATTAATATTTTTGTTATTATAAAATTTATGAGATAATTGTCTACTATACCAACTTGAAAATCATTAATTCTTCACTTCATGTTAATATACAAAATAATAAATAAAAATGGTATATTAGAAAAAATAGCTATAAATGCTTCATTGAATTTCTAAAGAGACAGATAAACAATTTTTTTTTTAAATAGAGACAGATAAAAATAAACGAAAGGAATACTTCTAAATTGAGTATTCTTAACTTGCGCGTTGCACATACATGATAGAAAAAACCCTTACTACATCCGGACTCATATATATAAACAAAAATTAACTAATCTATGCATACTAAGAATGTTAGTTAGTTGCATTTAATTTTTTTTATTTTATGTAAAAAATAAACTTAAATTACTAAAATTATCTTAATGATATTTATTGCAACATAAAAGTTATTAGTATAACATTAAATAACGGGTACATCCAGAATAATAATATTAAATAAGAGAGAAGTGGTTAAAATTCACTTATATATTTTAAATCAAAAAACATGAGAGCTTTTTAATTTTTTTCTTATATTTAAGCCCAAATGTAGTATTACATATCACATACAAAACTAATTATATTTTTATAATTTCTATAAATAATTTCTATTTAGATAATTTTTATTTAGATCTTCTTAATATGTGCTTAATATGTGCAACATTGCATATGATAAAAAAAAACTGAATTAATTATTTAGGGTTTGTTAGGAACATAAGATTTTATTTTAGTCAAAAGTGATTAAAGCTCAAAATACTATTACTTCCATTTCAAAATATAAGTATCTGGAGTAAAATTTTCATGTTTTATACTATAAGTACCTATACAAAATATAAGATATATTTTTTAACTTTGTTTAACTTTATCTTTATTTATAAAATTAATCCACTATTAATATTGTTAGTACTCAAGATAGTGAGTTATATGTATTTAAGTATAAAATTATAATAAAATGATTATGTTTTTCAAAATAAATCAATAACTATTTTTTTTTAAACTGTGTGAAAAGTGTTTAGATGTTTACATTTTCAAACTACTTACTTCCATTGATGACATTGATTTTTGTGTATTAATATATCTCAATCATTCATTAAATTTTGATTTATTTTAGTTTATGTATTTTTTTTCACTTCTCATTATATTCTATTGAAATATAAATCAAACACACGCTTAGAGCTTGTTTGTTTTGGATTTTGTTTTGATCAAAATCACTTTTGACAAAAGCTAAAACTATTTACTTTTGTTAGATGATCTCCGTTTTTATGCATTAATAATCTCAGCCATTAATATTTATATCAATTTGTGTGTTTTCACTTCTTATTATAATCTTTTGTATATGTTTTTATTTTTATTTTAGATTTTATAGGTAAAAATGTTTTCTTTCAATTCCTACACTTTTTTTTATTGGTTTATGTCATTCATTTTTCTGCTAACGTTGTTAGTCCTCGTCTAAATAGCTAACCAAACTTTTGTGTACCATGTAACGATAGACACATAGAGTATATGTTACTATTTTTAATCTATATACGTCTATTAATAATTCATTTTAGTTTCTATAATTACATGTCTTTTTTGTTTTTGTCCTTATACGTATACTCATTTTCTAAATTAATCATCATAAAATATATTTCTAACATATCACATTAGTAAGTGTGAATGATGAGAAGTAGGAGGACTAAAAGCACAAACAAAAATATATAAAAACTAAAAGATTTTTTTTAATTAATAAAGACAAAAATGAAAATAAATAACGTGTATAAAGATCGATTATTAATTTAACCATTCATATTAGATCTGTTATGCTTACTGCAAAAAAATGTATTGAGCAACAAGGTTAACTAAAACTAATTGATTGGTTGTGCTAATTGTGTTCACAAACAAATTCATGTTAAGATTTTAGATATCTCCTCAAGCATTTGATTGGTTATGCATGCTAATTATGTGATTTTGTTTATGATAAAATAAAAAAGTTAAAGCATTTTTGGATTGGATTATTTTAAGAAGTAACAGCTTTTTTTTAGTTTCTAAAAAAAAGTTGTTGAGAGTATGTTTAGATGAAATTGATAAAATTGATTATTTTTTTAACTTTTTTTGTTATAATTACAAACAACTTTTTTTGAATAAACAAAATTTTGGAGGTTATTGAAAAAAGTTTTTAGCTTTGATCTACTATCTTTTTTTATCATTCAAATTTTCACTGTAAAAAACAATTTTTATACTATCCAAATATGAAAGATTATCTTCAAAATTACTTTTCAAAAACATACTCATACTAAAATTGATAATGTTATAATTAATAATAACAATAATCGATTCTCAAAATAATTTAATTTAATTTCTATAGCTAATTCAAACCCACTCTAAAACTAGCTATTGTAAATACTAACCCTTATTTGGTTGGAGTGAAAAGTGGAGAGAAAGAAAACTTGAGAAGAGAAAAGGGGGAGAAAAGAAATTTTTTCCATTGTTTGGATGAGTGAAAAAAGTGAGAAGAGGAGCAAATGTTGGTGGATCCCACTAGAGAAAAGTTTCTCTCCAACAATAGAGAAAAATGTCTCTAATTTGCTGTCAAAACTGAGTTTCATTTTTACCCTTAACTTAATTACGAAAAATGCATATTTATGGGTTTCACACTTGATAATAGTGTTTTTAAATTAAACTTATTTTCTTCGTTCTCGCTTCTCTCCTTTCAATTTTCTCTTCTCTTCTCATATTTTCTCTCAAACCAAACAACTATATTTTTCCTCTATATTTTATCTCTTTTTTTTCCTTCATATTTTCTTTCCACTCATCCAAATGGAGCATAAATGTTTATTACCATTTTTTTAATTATTTTAATAATATTTATATATTAATATTTTAATATCTTTAGTTGAAAAATATGATTTATATTAAAAAAAATATTTTAAGAAAATGACAATAGATTGACAATAGTTTCATCTTAAAACACCTTAACTAGACTTTAATCACCAAGTTTAGTGATAGGAAGCTAAAACCCTACCAAGAATTTTATGCTATTGTTACTTCTAAAATTATCTAAAAACAGAGAAAATAATTGATTTCTTTCTTCTTGTTTTTTATTTCATTCACAATGGTTACATATATAGGTAGGGGAAAATAAGAAATATTTACTACTAAAAGGTCCTAATTTTAAAGTGCTAGTCCCATTACAATAGTACCCAACACTATTCTAAACACAACTTTAAATAAATCCTATTTAATTACTACTATTATTTTAAATATTGACCTTCTATCATTTAGGGTGTTATTTTGTTATTTAAATTAAACTTTATTATTTACAATTTTGATTTTTAATTTTATAAACGTGACAATTTAGTCTCTTTGTCTTGCTTAAATTATGATTGAAGTGATGTTTGTTATTTTTTTCTTGCCTAGATCATATATATGACCATATGCCATTGACACCAACTAAACTTACATCAATTCTTACACATTTTTATAACATTTCGTCGAAGTTATTTTTTATGAAATCCATCGTTAGATTAAAACAAATCATCTTATAGATCATGTCTACCAAATCCAAAATCTTTTAGTACTCTATCAATACGCTTGTTATTTTCATATATTTAAAAAACTATATTTTACGTTAATGTTTTAGTACGTTGACGGAGTACTAAACGATTTCGGATTGATGTGAAATTTGATAGAGGTGATCTGTAAGATAATTAGTTTCAATCTAACGGTGAATTTTGTGAAAAACAACTTCGACGAAATGTTATAAAGAAGTGTAAGAATTGGTTAAATCTAGTTGGTGTCAATAGATCTAACCATCTTATAATGCGTTTATCAACACAAAATTATATCTTACATCAGATTTAATTTTGTTTTCTCCAACAATCATATGCTTGATAAATCACACTTTATTTATCCTAGTATTTACAATCAATGCATTCATTACTATAAAGTATTAATTTAGAATTGAAACCAAATAAATAAGATTTTTAGTCTCTAATATTATACTATTAACTATTTTGATTGTTAATTTAGTATTTTCTATCACAATTTGGACATAATATGAATTTAGGGGGTAAATTGTCACATTTAAAAATTTCGAAGATCAAAACTACCTTAAAAAAATTTAGAAAACAAAATCGTATATACCCCAAATTTGATTAAGGACATTTTTAAGCCTAACAAAAATTTTATAGGCATTGTTCAAAGTGGATGTTAGGATGCTCCGTTTTTTTTATTAGACGATTGTGGTCCAATAAACTTAGAAGTTAATAAATAATTTTTTTCAAAGTATAATAATTTTATATTATTAAATTTGACTTTAAGTAAAACATAATTATAAACATGAATTTTCCAGAAAAATTCACAGTGATTCTAACAGGATTATGGTAATCTAGTGAAAAAAGTGATCATATTATAGCTATATCGTCCGATCTCAAACCTCTTCGACCAAGATTTCGAGACTTATGGGGTTGGTGTATTGTCCAGCCTTAATCCAGACGTCTCCAAGACAGTTCAACTCGAAAATACACTAGCAAAATCGTGATGATGAGCCCATGCCATGTCATGACGATAATTTCGCATTGCCTCGTCATTCATCATTTAAATCAGATGCTGTCTTATTTTAAAATGTACTTAGACATTAAAATTTCGAGAAAACTAACGTGTAAAACAAGGTCCAGAGTTTTAAGTGAATAATAGTTCAAATTAGAGATCAGAAACTAATAAGAACTAAGAACACAATAGAATAACTTCTCTTTATCAAGAAGTAATTTACTTTGTTAGTTCTCACACTTTTAAGATAGAAAATTATAGTCACAACTATTGTTCTGAGAATGAATCCGAGTGAGTAGGACGGATCGATCCAACTGATTCAGTTAAGCCACTCAACGAACTCAATTGAAACTAACTCAATTGAAATGGACTTAGAACCGTTAAATTGGTCAAATTCGGTCAACCAGTATGAAAACTGAACTAAGGCATCAAACCAAATTTTTTGAAAATTCACCATAAAATGTTAGAATTAATCTACCACTAGGCCAATTGATCTTCCTTATTAATGTATTTGCTATTTTTAAAGGGTTAGACTATTATCACTCAATTTTATCTACTTGTTACTTCTATTTAATTATTTTAATAGTAATTATATATTAATACTTTAATTTTATAAATTGAGAAAAAAGTATTTTAAATTAAAAAATAATTTAAAAAAGAGTCGCAATAACATCACCACTAGCTTTTCTCTTCAGACAACTACAAAATATGTCCACCTAGGAATGGAAACCCGAACTTGCTACCTTTTAGAGAAAAAAAAAAAAAAGAGATGCAAGACTAAGTAAACTAATAGTATAGCTTAGTGACCTTTGTATGATTCTGTAAATATTACTAGTAGATAAACTGATTTAATCACGGTTAAATTGGTGAACCTCTTGAATTGGTGATTCCAAATTTGCTGTTGTTACAACAATACGTTGTTTTTCGATTTAACGGTTGTAACAATAATATATTTTTTATTTTATTATTTTTTTCAAAATAAAAAAAATACTAAAAAATTAAGATTAAGATACACTACTACAACATGGTGTTATTACGGCACAAAATTTCCATTTTAATGACCGGTTCAACCATAATTAAATGTTTGATCAATTTTTTTTTTAATGAGATAAACTAATTTAAGTGTAAAATTAAGTTTAAATATTTTAATGAGTCAAAGCTCATATTTAAAACTTGTGAATGACTCACTTATTTTATTATTTATAATAAAAATATTTTAGTAAAAAAAGGTACAAATTCATTTTCACTTTTTCTGTATTGATTTATTATACAATTATAATTGTCTAAAAGTTTTAAACTTGACATAACACTGTTCTGCACAAAAATTTATTATTAACTTATCAAATAATATTAAATTTTATTATTTAATTTATAAACTTAAACTAAAAAAATTTATGCAAATATAGAAAATAATTAATTTATAAATAAGCTATATAGGTCAGACTTAAACTTTAATGTTTCTTAAGAGCTAAGTCTAAGTTTTAAATTTGGTTAGTTTAAATTGGTGTAACATTTGTGTTTTACTTTTACTCGAATCATAATTTGCGACTCAAGATTACATTAAGATGAAGTACTTAATAGTTATCAAATATAATATTTTTGTTCAAGACTACTCGCTCCGTTTTTAAATATAAGCAAATTTTTTCACAATACTATATTTTTAAATATAAGCAAAACTAATTATATTCACTTACATTTAATGAAAATTTTTTTATTATACCTTTCACTCAATTCACTCTCTTATTTATTATAGTGGTTTTGAAGAGGAGAGAGTAATTTAATAGAGGGTAATTTAGGAAAACAAATTGACTTTTTTGATAGATTCAGAAAAATTAAATGAGGCTAACTAATTTTCTTAAAGAGTGTGAGTTATAAGTAATTTTTGCTTATAATCGAAAACGGAGGAAGTATGTTGTAGACACTCTAAAATTATGATTTAGGTCATCTCAATTGTAAAACAAACAAGCATGCACCAACTAACAAAGCTCTACATATTTTTTGTGTGTTTAGTTGTTATTGACTAAAAGTAAAATATTTCTATTAAAATCAAAAAATTATTCCGTGCATTCAAAATAATTATACTGAAATTTATAACAAAATGAATTATAATTTTTAATATATTATTAAAACGTGAGTTAACTTAAACAATTGACAATTTAATGTGCACTTTGACTTGAGCTAACGTCTTTCAATTTACTTGCAACGGTTTTTTAGCACCATTAGTACCTCTGAAAATTCGTTTCAAGTATTATATACTCTATCAAACAATACCTTAGGTTAATATATAATGAATTGCAGTTATAATAATTAATGTTCCTATATGGCTTTTCAATTGTTGAGTGTTCAACACCCAAGCTAATTTACTTGGAACCAACTTTCTATGTTTGATTTCCTCAATAAATTTATACTATTTTTTAGTAGTTATACTACACCAAAAATCAACTTGCTAGCTTTTGACACAATTTATAATTAATTGTCTAAACTAAATTTTGCAACTCTTGAAAAAACCAAGTTGTTCGGTTGTTAATTGTTAAGGTTTTATCACAAAACTAATTAACAATATGAGAATTAGTCCAACGGATATTTAAATCGCATCGCGAAAAAGTGAGGTAAACAATGTAGAACTTATTTTCCAACACCCCTCCTCCAACCGAGCCGGTCGGGCCAAGCGCAGGGTATTGGAGACCCATATAAACACGGAACAGGCTAAGGGTTGGGTTGAGGCTGTAATACCATGTTAAGGTTTTATCACAAAACCAATTGACAATATAAGAAATAGCCTAACAGATATTTAAATTGTACCACAAAGAATGAAACAGGTGATATGAGACTTATTTCTCAATATATTCCAATCTACTACATGTACATATATAAGAGCCATAGTTCATCATTATATTAACCATTGACTTTTTACTAATACAATAACCTTAACAACCTTGAGCAAATTTAGAATATAAAACATTTATTTGATGGCTATATGTCTTTTGGGACAATTCTTTCAACAAAATATATTTCAATTTAATTTTTACTGTGAAATGATGATGTTAACTCAAATTTTACTCTTATTCACGTAATTTAATTGATGATCATATGAAAAATACATATTACAGTATATATGCAAATTCAATTTAAGATTAATTAATGTACTTTTTTATTAAAAAAAATTAAGTGATAGTATAAAAAGAAAACGTCTACTATATATGGGAACATAAACTAATAATGGTTGTTTAAGCACGACAAAGTAGGGTACACATATATACACCAACTCCTTCTATTAATTATTTGTGACATTATTGGATTTGGCTAAATGAAACACCTAATTCTGCTACAACGTTATTTATTGTTTTTGAAAATGAAAATTGACAGGGGTTCTTCGCATAAGTGAAAGCGGAACTGGAAAAAAAAATTGAAATTAAGAGTAGTTTATTTAGTAAAATAAATATTTATTTAATAAAAAAGTAATTATTAAAATTTTTAATCGATTTATTTATACTTTTCAAAATAATTAGAATTAAAATAATTGAGTATCGTGTTATCTCTCTCTTAATTAATGTACAAAAGCAGCACTGTACTTTAATATTTTGTTTCATTTTATTTTGATACGTGTGTTAAAAGTTATCTTAAAATTATTTATTACTTTCTAGGTTTCATAATATAAGCCGTTAGTAGCTTTTCACACCATTTAAGAAATAGTTATTGCATTAATTTTAAAAAGTTAATTACTTTATTCTAATTTTACTTTTAAATAAGTATATATTCCCTCCGTTCCTATTTATAAGACGTCTTTTAGAAGATTTTTATGTTTCTTTTTATAAGATGTTTTATAATTTCTATGAAGTATTTAATACTTGTTTTCTTATTTATCTCTATTAAATGCATTAACTATTTGTACTATTTAATTGTGATTCGTTAGTATAATATTTAATGAGGGATAAAATTGGTATGTTATATAATTTTTTAAAAAACCAATAAAATTAACTAAACTTAACTACTTTTATTAGTATGTGTAATGTGTAATATTAGTTAAAAACCTCTTATAATAAGAAACTAAGGGAGTAATTATTATCTTGAGAATTGACAATACTACTATGAGTTATTTTAATAAATAAGATTAAAGTTAAAAGCATATAATAAATACATTTTGTATGTGTTAAAAATATTTAATATGAACACTTTATACAAAATGCTTATAATATGATTCAGATAGAGTATTATTTATTTTCTCCATTTCATACTTATTAGGAAGATAATTAAGAGGATATAACATTGCTCATAAATAAATAATACTTAATGTATTTTTTTTTTTATAGAAAAGTAGTACAACTGAAATTGAATCTCATATTTACACACGTATGTCATTATGTACTCATCAATTGAGTTATATGACTAAGACACTTTATGTATCATATTATAAAGTTATATTAGACAATTATAATTATCAAGAAAATTTTCAATTAGAGCATGTTTGGATATAATTATTTCCAAACATACATTGGATAATTATATTTTGTACTTAAAAAACTTTTGATTAGTCTTTTTACAAAAGAAAAAGTCTTTTGTCCTTCAGCTAAATTCGGACATTATTTTAAAAACCTTCAAAATCGTTTTTCACAACTTAAAATTATCTTAAAAATCACAACAAATATATCCACATAAAAATCGATTATGTCTCAAACAATCGATTCTTTTTTACAGCTTATTTTCACAAATAATCACAGCTTATTCAAATACACCCTTAATATATTAAGTTTAAAAATTTGCTACAATCTTTTTAATAGTATATCATTATTCTTTTTTTTTTCAAAATATTAATTATATTTCATTATTATTTTAAAAAGGTCATTAATTCTAAAGAAATAAACGTAGAAAATATTATTAAATGCTCCTAAAAATTTATAAGAGACTTTATAATATGAAATACTAACAATGTCTTAATAGAATCTTATAAAGTATGTAATTAAATACACTTTCATTCTTGAAAATATAAAAAATATTATTTAATAAGTAATTAAGAGAATTTTTATGAGTATGAATTAAGAGAATTTACTATTATTCTTTATTTATTTATTTGCCGAGGAAAAAGCCGCACACTAGTAGCATGAAGAGGTGACTGAGAAACGTGTCAGCTTATGAGTGGTGAACCAAACACACAGGATTTGTGATTCCACCGCATGCAATACAAATCACCCCAACCACAACCAGTACAAAGTACAAACAAGTCAAGTGTGCTCCATTTTTTAAAACGCACTATCATGCGCCGGATACGCGCAATGCGCACCCCAATGTTTGGTCTCGCATCTCACGCACGACCAGTGCGTTCTACGCACTTTGCGTATAAAAGTCTAACACCTTCTCTTTCTCTCTCTTCAGTAGTTAAACTGCGTTGACTGGGATACATAAATTCCTCACCTTTTTTCTTTTCTCCTTTTCTTCTTCTCTTCCGTTATTAATTCTGACCGTACCGCCACTACTTGCCGGAAAATATTCGCCGGTGCCGACTCAGACTACCATTATTTTCTCCGATTCCGGTATCTCTCCTTAGCTCTTCCTTACTAATCCGCCTACTTAGTTTCTTCTCTGTTCTGTTCTCGCATCTGAAACTAGGGTTCCGGAAACCCTAGATACCATTTCTGCAACTGTTCAATGCGTTTTGGAGAGGATTTTTGGAGTTTTACAGATTCAGATCGGTTAGATAGATAGCTGCGTTCGTTTTGGTGGTTTCTTGCTGTTGTTCTGTTTTGAATATGAAGAGGTTGAGGTCCAGCGACGATCTCCACTCGTACGGTGACAAGAATGCCGGGAAGGATTCGAATCTGAATCGGTCCTTTTCTTCTTCCGCTCAACGAAGCTTTTACTACAAGTCTGATAATGCGCGCAAGGGATTACTCTCGTCCTCGTCGTCACGCTACGACAGGGATCGATCGGTTGATGAGGAGAGGGAGGGCTCAAGGATGGTGCGGAAGCGATCGGAGCATGATTTTGAGGGTTTTGATCGTAGGAAGGGGTTTGATCGTTACAGGGATGGTGGTTATGGCGGTGGAGGAGGGGATAGGAGTTTGATTCACCGGTCAGAGAGTTTCTGTGGGCCTAGGAGGGAGTTTCCAAAGGGATTCCGGTCGGAGAGAGATCGGTCTAGAAGGGAGGGTAGCGTGTCGTCGTGGCGAAGAGGATTGAAGGATTTTGATGAGAGTGGCAGAGGGAGTAGAGTTGGACTTGGAGCAGAGGACAGAGTAGTGCGGTCACCCAAGGGTTTGAGGGATGTGAAGTCTCCAACTTGGTCAAAGGATTCAGAGAGTGAACAGTCCAAGAAGAGATCCTCTTCTCCTAGAGGCTTGAGAGACGCCAAGTCCAAGTCTAAGTCACCCACTTGGTCCAAGGATTCAGAGAGTGAGCAGTCCAAGAGCGAGCAATCCAAGAATGTTGAGGTGAAGAAAACTGAGGAGTCGCAAGTTCAGAGTGGAAGCAGTAGCGAAATGGAAGAAGGGGAGCTGGAACCAGAACCCCAAGCGGCAACCAAAGATGCCCCTGGAAGTGGAGACCACCCCCCTGCCCCTTCGGTAACTGATGTCAAGCAGGTTCAGAATGAATGCCACCGCAATGACACTGATGCTGCTATGGATGAAAGACAGGAATTGTTGAGTAAAAAAGAGGAAAAACCTAATGAGGATGTTGGTTCTGAGATGAAAGATGCAGGAAAAGAAGAAGCTGATAAGCTGCCAGATGTTCAAGATGATCCCACGGAAAAAATGCTTGTTACTGAGACTAAGCTTGGCACCGTGGGTAATGATGATGGAAAAATAGACGAGTGTTTGAAGGCTGATACTCAGTGCAAGGAGGAAACAGATAAAGGTGCAAATATGGAGAAACTATTGTCTAATGAAGACGATCATAAGAAGGACAGTGGTGTAGATCTAGAAACCAGGGCAGATGCTGGCAAACCTCTGTTAAATAATAAAGTATCAACAGAAGATGAAGTTCCCAAAGAAGAAAAGAGAGTAATTATGATGGAGAGTGTGACCAACAATGCAAAGGATAAAGGCAAAAGCGTCAGTGTTGCTCCTACTGATGTTGCTCATTCTTCAGAAGATGGCATGTGGATTGATAGAGGATCAAGAGATCTCACAACATGCTCTGTTGATGTTATAGAAGAAGGGCCAAGCACAAGGGGATTTGAGTTGTTTTCCAGATCTCCTGTTAGAAAAGTGGAGAAATTAGATCATCCAGTTCTCAACAAGCAGAAAGATGACATGGAGCAGCTTGATCTTACTCTTAGCTTGCCAAATGTTCTGTTACCTATTGGTGCTCATGAGACCCGCGCACATGAGGCAACATTGCAAGCCCCTGGATCCCCCAGTCAGGCGCGGAGTGTGCAGTCTTTAAGTAATACATTCTGTACTAACTCAGATGGTTTTACTGTATCAATGTCATTTTCAGGTTCCCAATCATTCTATCACAATCCAAGCTGTTCTCTAACAAAAAATTCAGTAGATTATGAACAATCTGTTGGCAGCCGCCCATTATTCCAGGGAATAGATTGGCAAGGCCAGACTCAGACTGATCCCAAACAAAAGGAAGTTCCTTTTGGTCAGAGAAGTTCCATGAATGGAAATGGCTCTTCTCACCAGTCTCAAGCATTATGGGGAGCTTTAGATGGTCAAGCTGTGAAAGGTCAGCATTCCAGGGTTCTAGAAGGGAGCTCAAAAATGGGCAGTGGGCTTGACAGGCAATTGAGTTTTCATAAGCAGTTATCAGGACAATCAAGACACCGTGATGATGTTAGATCTCCCTCACAGAGTGTCGGGTCTCATGACATTGGATCAAATTATAGTTTTGAGAAAAAGAGGGAGGTTAGAGACCGAAGTAGTGGTAGTCTATATCGAGCAACCAGCCAGAAGGAACAAGAGCAACTGATGATGGGTGGAATGGATTATGTTGAGACGATCATTGCCAGAATAGTTTCTGAAACTGTGCCTGCAATGTCCAGAAAGTTTCATGAAATGACCGGACAGTCCATAGCATGTCTAAAAGAGGGTATTCGTGAAATCATGCTCAATGCAGATAAGCATGGGCAAATACTTGCTTTTCAGAAAGTTCTGCAGAACAGGTCTGATATAACCTTGGATGTCCTGATGAAGTGCCACCGAGTGCAACTGGAAATTTTGGTGGCTTTAAAAACTGGTTTATCCCATTTTCTTCAACTAGACAACAGCATTTCATCTTCCGATTTAGCGCAAGTTTTTCTGAACTTAAGATGTAAGAATCTTTCATGTAGAAGTCAGTTGCCTGTGGATGAATGCGATTGCAAAGTTTGTGTGCAGAAGAATGGTTTTTGCAGGGAATGTATGTGTCTTGTGTGTTCTAAGTTTGACAATGCCTCAAATACATGTAGTTGGGTTGGGTGTGATGTTTGCCTTCACTGGTGCCATACTGACTGTGGATTACGGGAATCTTATATTAGAAATGGGCATAGTACTACGGGGACAAAAGGGTTGACTGAGATGCAGTTTCACTGTATTGCTTGTGATCATCCTTCTGAGATGTTTGGCTTTGTCAAGGAGGTGTTTCATAATTTTGCAAAGGAATGGTCAGTGGAAACTCTTTGCAAGGAGCTTGAATATGTGAAGAGAATTTTTTCTGCCAGCAAGGATATGAGAGGGAGAGCGCTGCATGAAATTGCAGATCAAATGCTTCCAAGGTTGGGGAATAAATCTAACCTTCCTGAGGTTTTGAGGCACATTATGTCTTTCCTATCAGGTAAGCCACAATTTACTTTTACTATTTTTCTTATTCTAATGCTTCTTGCTTAATTTTACTGCATGTACAATGCTTGCATTAAGCATTAATTTTTGTATATAGAAATTAAGGTGGATTTGCTGATTGAACTCTTTTTTGCTAACTTGTAGTAATCTATTTATAAAAATATTTGCGTGTTTGGCTTTTGAGAATATGCATGTCAAGATACTTGTAGTCATTGATCTTGGTCATGTTACTATTAATTATTTTTCAATCGAGGCCCAAAGTCTGTACCTTAACTTCAACAATAATTAGAACGTTTAGACAAATCATGGCAATTATACCCTCTTTTATTACTGTTATTACTAAGAGTTATTCTTGCTGTCTGAATGACAAATGAAAATATTATGGTTGAAAGATTTAATACTTCTGAATCCAAGGAACATAAATTGATAATTTTGCTTTATGTCAAACTGTCAAAGCAAAAAATTGGAAAACATGATTACTTATCATTTTGCTGCAGTAGCCAGTAGGTCATTATGTTAGACCTGTTGTTTTTGGAATGTACTGGAACCATTTTAACATGTCTGGTTATTATTCATTTTGAATGTAACTGAGAAAAATAATGTGTTCTTACTGCTTTCCCTGCTTTCCTTCCGATATTATTTAAATAATAAAAAAGGTTTGGAACATAAAAGAAGGAAAAGCAGAGATGGTTTTTCCTCAATATAACAGATGGAAATTTAAGATATTATAGATCTCGGATCATGCTATTTCATACAAGTTATTTTCTTCCATTTATACTTCTGATGTTGCTTTTCAAAAAATAAAAATAAAAATCTGATGTTTGAATGAATAATGTTTGTGGAAACTAAATTGTATGACACATGAGTGTGTATTTACATGCATTATGGATATTGCAGATGGTGATTCTTCTAAACTAGCCATGACAACAACCTTTTCTGGGAAGGAACAAATTAAACAAAACAATGGAATAGCTGGCCCCAGCCAGGAAGCTACTTGGCTGAAATCTATTTATTCAGAAAAGTCACCTCTGTTAGAAAGGCCTGCAAACATCCTTCCTAGTTTTGACCAGAATGATAAAAGGACACTGTCGCAAGAGTTGCAGATAAGCAGTATCCAAAAGGACTTCTGTTTTGACGAGTTGGAAAGTGTAGTGAAAATTAAACAAGCAGAGGCTAAGATGTTTCAATCACGCGCTGATGATGCTAGAAGAGAAGCTGAAGGATTGAAACGCATTGCCATTGCAAAGAATGAGAAAATTGAAGAAGAGTATACCAATAGAATTGCCAAATTGCGATTGAGTGAGACTGATGAGATGCGCAAACAAAAATTGGAAGAACTCCAAGCATTGGAGAGGGCACATCTGGAGTATTTGAACATGAAAATGAGAATGGAGGCAGACATTAAAGATCTGTTATCCAAAATGGAAGCAACTAAAATGAGCCTTGCCAGGTGATCAGGTCAAAATATCTAGTATAGTTCTTTAAGGTAATGTACTATGTCTCATCCCAAAACTTTTAGGTTCTAATACAACCGTGTGAGTTATTGTAGTTCCTGATCCGTAGTTGTATCTCTCTGTTGTAGTTGATTTTGCTTTTAAGCTGCTAACCAGAATCTGTAGAGTTTATCACAGCAGTAGTTAAAACAATGTCAATTATGAAAGCTATTAAATTAGATCATTATTGAAACACAAGAATGCCCGCTGGATTGTACAGGCTTTTCTATGCTGACTATCTGCAGGTGATAGATATTATATTATTATATAGAGGGGATCCTTTTACTTGAGGAGTAAATCTTTGTTACTTACTCCGCTTAGTAATCTGTTATAAAAATCAAAATTTGTCAATTTAATCGTTGGATAATCAGATGTTACCGTGACATCACGTATATTAAATTTTTTAAAACTCAAACATTTATAAGTATGTTATTTTATAGGTGTGTACATTTATGTATGTTTTATAAATATTTATTCATTATATTGGAATTGATGAATGAAATATCAACAAATTGTAAAATTGTGGAAAATTTTGTATAGTTAATTTATATTACGAACTTTTAATTCAACCGTTAGAGATTTAAGAATGACAATTGGGTACCCGCAAAAATACCCACAATAGGTTGGGTAAGCTTCTGTTTACTTGGTGTGGGCTTGGGTTAGTATTTTACATACAAATTTTAATGGGAATACTATACTATACATCTAGCCCTATACTCGCATTATAAATACACTAATACATAAAAAAATTCATTTATATAATTATACATATTTATATATTTTGTTACGTATTATTAATTTTCTTTAGATGTTATGTATTAGTATTAAGGCTTAATTAGTGTTTCGTTTTTTAACTTTTTGATTCGGTTCGACTAGGTTTGTTTAACTTTTTTTTGGTTTAATTTCGTCCTCTAATTTTATAACTTGAATCGAGTTTGCCCTTTCTTTCACTCACTCATTTAGAACATGTCTTATGACACGTTTTGAGTGGTTCATAAATAAAATAATAATAATAAATATATTTAAATAAAAAAAAATAGTTTTTTAATTTTAAAAAAAATGAAAAAATTCAAACCTCTCTTCTTCCCCAACCCCCTCCACCAACTCCGCCATCCTCTTCACCATTTATCTGCAACGCCAAATCTCTGTCTTTGGTTACTTTGGTTACTTCAATAGTATATAATTAAACTCCAAACAAACTCTGAGAAAACATAAACATAGTAAAACTAGTTAGTAACCAAACCTCTTTTTCATTGCACATAGGAATCTGCACAAGCACCACAGGGAAGAAAACTGTCTCCAGACCCAAGATCCGAATCATCAACAACTTTAGGAACATGTTTGATCTTCTTGAACCGGATCCAAAAACAACCCAAGCAAAGAACAAGGCCATCCAAACTCTGAACAATGAAGAACACAATATTAAATTATTCGTAGCTTTCTTAGAATAATATATTATTTATATTAAAGTTTTTAGTTAAATTTACATAATTTTTTATGTCTTTAAAATTGTAACAGTTTTTTTATCGATCGTGTACTAAACATTTGAAGGATATGGTGTTGTTCAAAATAACAATGAATAAGGTATTTTTAAATTTTTTAAATTATTTGAAGCTTTCTGAAAATAATATATTATTCACCGGTGAAACTCTAGTTCATTATATATATATATATATATATATATATATATATATTTTAAAATGTAACAATTTTTTTAGAGATCGTGTACTATATATACTTAAAGAATAGAATATTTTTCGAAATAGAAAAGAATAGGGTATTTTTAAATTACCAAAATTATTTGAAGTTTTTGAAAAAATAATGTATTATTCACTTTGAAGTTTCTATCTCAATTTACATCATGTGTTATATTTTTAACATTGTAATAATTTTTTTATAGGTCATTTACCATACACTCGAAGAATAAGGCATTTTTTAGAAATAAAAATGTAAATGCCTTTTTAAAATACTAAATTATTTGAAACTTTTTAAAAACAATTATTCACTTTGAGATTTCTAACTCAATTTACACAATTTTTTATATTTTTAAAATTACATCTGTTTTAAATTACCTAAGTTATTTGATGCTTTCTGAAAACAAGTTGTTATTCACTTTGAAATTTTTTGTTGAATTTACATATTTTTTTATATTTTTAAAAATATAACAATTTTTTTTTTAAATTTTAATTTTAAACATAGTGTATTATATACTTGAAGAATTTGGTGTTTTTCGAAATAAAAATGAAAAGGGGATTTTTAATTTATCTAAAATGTTTGAAGCCTTTTGAAATAATGTATTATTCACTTTTGAAGTAATTATCTGAATTTACATAATTTTTTATATTTTAAAAACTGTAACTTTTTTTTTTTAAGAGATCATGTACTATATACACTAGAAGAATAAGGTATATTTCTATAAAACTTAAAATGGTGTTTTTAAATTACTTAAATCATTTAAAGTTTTCTTAAAACAATGTATTATTCACTTTGAAGTTTCAACCTTGTTTTAGATTATTTTTTTTATAGTTTTTAAAAGTCAACAATTTTTTTAGAGAGCTTGTATTATATACACGTGAAGAATTGAGTGTTTTTCGAAATAATAATGAATAAGGTGTTTAAATTATTTGAAGCTTTTCAAAAACAATATTTTATCCACTTTTAAATTTCTATCTCAATTTATATAATTTTTTATATTTTTAAAATTGTAACTATTTTTTCAAAATAGTTTACTACACACTTGAAGAATAAGGGTGTTTCTTGAAGTAAAAATGAAAATGCATTTTTAAATTACCTAAATTATTTGAGATTTTTGGAAAGCAATGTATTATTCACTTTGAAGTTTTCACCTAAATTTACATATTTTTTTTATAATTTAAAATTATAATAATTTTTTAGAGATCGTGTACTATAATACACTTGAAGAATATAGTGTTTTTCGAAATATAAATAAATATGGTGTTTTAAAATTACTTAAACTATTTGAAACTTTCTGAAAGTAATGTATTATTTACTTTATAATTTCTAGCTCAATTTACATAATTATTTTATATTTTAAAATTGTATCAATTTTTTTGGAGATCATGTACTATAATACACGTAAAGAATAAAGGGTTTCTCAAAATAAAAATAAAAAGGCATTTTTTAAATTATCAAAACTATTTGAAACATTTTGCAAAGAATGTATTATTCGCTTTGAATAGAGTGATTTTAAATTTCCTAAATTATTTGACGCTTTCCAAAATCAATGTACGATTCATTTTGAAGTTTGTAGGTCATTTTACATAATTTTTTTTTATATTTTTAAAAATGCAACAATTTTTTTAGAGATTGTGTAATATACACTTGAATAATATGATGTTTTTCGAAATAAAAATGAATATATTATTAAAGTACCTAAATTATTTAATACTTTGTGAATACAATGTATTGTTCGCTTTGAAGTTTATAGCTCAATTTACATAGTTTTTTTTTTAAAAAAATTAATATTTTTTAGAAATTATGTCCTATACACTTAAAGAATATAATATTTTTTAAAATAAAAATAAAAATGCGTTTGTTACGGAAGCTGGCCCATCTTTGCAAGAAGCCCAAAGGCCCAAGTGGTTAAATGATTTTATTCCTTATTAGAAAATAGTTGTTAGGAAAAGATTTGCTAATATATGCAAGTTGTTTGGGGTTGTTATATAAACAGTCGTACGGTGGAGACAGAGATAATGAGAATATTTTCCCCTAAATTCCCTTTAACATTGGTGCTTTCATTCTTTGGACTCCCATTACGTCATGGCTGATGGCACTCGATCAAAGACCTTTGCTTCGAATTCTGATGAGATTCATGACCTTTCCCACAAAATTTCTTAGTTTTTTGAGTATCATCATACTCCACGCATCATGGTGGCATCTTTCTACCTATAATTTAAGAATAATGTATTATTCAAGTTTTATTAAAATTTATAACTTTTTATATTTTTAAATTTACAATAGTGTTTTTAGATATCGTGTAATATACACTTGATAAATAAAGTGTTTTTAAATTACTTAAATTATTTGAAGATTTTTTAAAATAATGTATTATTCACTTTGAAGTTTCTATCCTAATTTAAATATTTTTTTTATATTTTTAAAATTACAATTTTTTTTTATAGATCATTTACTATACACTTGAAAAATCGAGTATTTTTCAAAATAAAAAGTAAAATGCCTTTATAAAATGACCTAATTTATTTGAAGTTTTTTGAAAACAGTTTCTTATTGCCTTTAAAGTTTTCAGCTCAATTTATATAATTTTTTATATTTTTAAAATTGCACCAGTTTTTTTAGTGATCGTATACTATACACTCGATGAATAGAGTGTTTTATGAAATCAAAATAAATAGAGTGTTTTTAAATTGCCTAAATTATTTGAAGCTTTATGAAAATAATGTATTATTCACTTTGAAGTTTCTTGCTAAATTTACATACTTTTTTTTATATTTTTTTAAAATTGCAACAATTTTTTTTAGATCATGTATTATACACATGAAGAATATGGTATTTTTTTAAATAAAAATGAAAATATGTATTTTAAATTTTCAAAGCTATTTGAAGTTTTGTGAAAATAATGTATTATTTACTATGAAGTTTCTAGCTCAATTTACATAACTTTTTATATTTTTAAAATTGCAACATTTTTTCTAGAGATCATGTATTTTACGGTTGAAAAATATGATGCTTTTTAACATAAAAAATAATAGGAAGTTTTTAAATTCTCTAAATTATTTTAGGCATTTTGAAAACAGTGTAATATTCACTTTGAAGATTTTAGCTCTTTTTAGATAGTTTTTTTTATATTTTTAAAAATCCAAAAGTTTTTTAGTGATCGTGTATAATACACACTTGAAGAATACGATATTTTTCGATATAAAAATGAATAGGGTGTTTTTAAATTACCTAAATTACTTGAAGCTCTCTGAAAACAATGTATTATTTACTTTGAAGATTCTAGCTCCATTTACATAGCTTTTTATATTTTTAAAATTGCAACAGTTTTTTTTAGGGATAATGTACTATAACACTTGATGAATAGAGCGTTTTTAAATTTACGTAAATTATTTGAAGCTTTTTGAAGACAATGTATTATAGACTTTGAAGTTTCTAGCTCAATTTATATAATTTAAAATTTTAAAACATGCAACAGTTTCTTATAGATCATTTACTATACACTTGAAGAGTAGGGTGCTTTTCCAAATAAAAATAAAAATGTGTTTTTAAAATCACCTAAATTATTTGAAGTTTCGTGAAAATAATGTATTAATCATTTTGAAGTTTCTAGCTCAATTTACATAATTTTTATAAATTTTTAAAATTACAACAGTATTTTTAGAGATCGTGTACAATACACTCGAAGAATAGAGTGTTTTGAAAAATAAAAATAAAAATACATTTTTAATTACCTAAATGATTAGAATTTTTTTGAGAAGAACGCTTTATTCACATTAAAATGTTTAACTCAATTTAATAAATTTTTATATTTTTAAAATTACAACAAATTTTTTAGAGATCGTGTACTATACACTTGGAAAATATGATGTTTTTTGAAATAAAAATGAAAATGAATTTTTAAATTAGAAAAATAATAATAATTTTTTTTAAAAACAATGTATTATTCATTTTGAAGTTTCTAGCTCAATTTATATAATTTTAATATTTTTTAAATTGAAATTTTTTTTAGAGATCGTGTATTATACACTTGAAAAATAAGGTGTTTTCGAAATAAAAATAAAAAGATATTTTTTAATTACCTAAACAATTAGATATTTTTTTATAAAAACACTATATTCACATTGAAGTTTTTAGCTCATTTTAAATAAATTTTTATAGTTTTAAAATTACAACAACTTTTTTAAAGATCGTGTACTATACACTTGAGTGTTTTTCGAAACAAAAATAAAAATACATTTTTTAATTACCTAAATAATAATTTTTTTTAGAACAATGTGTTATTCACTTTGAAGTTTCTATTTCAACTTATATCATTTTAATATTTTTAAAATTAAATATTTTTTGTAGAGATCGTGTACTATACACTTGAAGAATATGATGTTTTTAGAAATAAAAAAAGTGCATTTTTCAATTACCTAAATAATTAGAATTTTTTTGACAACAACACTTTATTCACACTGAAGTTTTCAGTTGAATTTAAATAAATTTTTACATTTTTAAAATTGTAACAACTTATTTAAAGATCGTGTACAAGAAGAATAAGGCGTTTATCGAAATAAAAATAAAAAATGCATTTTTTAATTACTTAAATAATTAGATTTTTGTTTTTGTGAACAACTATATATTCACATTGAAGTTTTTAGCTCAATTTAAATAAATTTTAATATTTATAAAATTGCAACAACTTTTTTAAAGATCATGTACTATATACACTTGAAGAATAAGATGCTTTTCGAAATAAAAATAAAAAGACATTTTTTAATTACCTAAATAATTAGAATTTTTTTTGAATAACGCTATATTCACATTGAAGTTTTTAGCTTACTTTAAATAAATTTTTGTATTTTTAAAATTGCAAGAATTTTTTTATAGTTTACTATACACTTGAAAAATAGGATATTTTTTCAAATAAAAATAAAAATACATTTTTTAATTACCTAAATAATAAGAATTTTTTTAGAAAAATGTGTCATTCACTTTGAAGTTTCTATTTCAACTTATATCATTTTAATATTTTCAAAATTTAAAGAAATTTCTTAGAGATCATGTACTATACACTTGAAAAATAAAGTGTTTTTCGAAATAAAAATAAAATTCATTTTTTAATTAACTAAACAATTACATTTTTTTTAGAAAAACACTTTATTCACATTGAAGTTTTTAGCTCAATTTAAATAAATTTTAGTATTTTTAAAATTGCAATAACTTTTTTAAAGATCGTGTACTATACATTCGAAGAATAGGTTGTTTTTTGAAATAATAATAGAAAAGCATTTTTTAATAACATATATAATTAGATTTTTTTTGAGAACAACGATATATTCACATTGAAGTTTTTAGCTCTGTTTAAATAAAATTAATTATTTTTAAAAAAGCCAAAACTTTTTTAGAGATCGTGTACTATACACTAGAAGAATATGATGTTTTTCAAAATAAAAATAAAAATACATTTTTTAATTACATAAATAATTAGATTTTTTTAGAACAACGATATATTCACATTGAAGTTTTTAACTCAGATTAAATAAATTTTATTATTTTCAAAATTGCAAAATTTTTTTAGAGATCGTGTACTACACTAGAAGAATAGGGTGTTTTTCGAAATAAAAATTAAAACCCTTTTTTAAATTACATAAATAATTAGATTTTTTTTGAGAACAACGATATATTAACATTGAAGTTTTTAGCTCAATTTAACTAAATTTTATTATTTTAAAATTGCAACAACTTTTTTAGAAATCGTGTACTATATACACTAGAAGAATAGGTTTTTTTCAAATAAAAATAAAAAGACATTTTTTATTACATAAGTAATTATAATTTTTTTAGAATAATGTATTATTCACTTTAAAGTTTCTAATTCAATTTATATAATTTTAATATTTTTAAAATTTAAACGAATTTACTAGAGATAGTGTACTGTACACTTGAAGAATAAGATATTTTTCGATATAAAAATAAAATGGATTTTTTAATTACCTAAATAATTAGAATCTTTTTTGAGAACAACGCTTTATTCACATTCAAGTTTTTAGCTGAATTAAATAAATTTTTATATTTTTAAAATTGCAATAACTTTTTTAGAGATAGTGTATTATATACTTAAAAAATAAGGTGTTTTTCGAAATAAAAATGAAAATGAATTTTTAAATTACAAAAATAATTATAATTTATTTGAAAACAATGTATTATTCATTTTGAAGTTTCTAGATCAATTTATATAATTTTAAAATTTTTTAAATTGAAAAACGTTTTTAGAGATCGTGTACTATACACTTAAAGAATTGGTGTTTTTAAAAATAAAAATAGAAAGATATTTTTTAATTACCTAAACAATTAGAATTTGTTTAGAAAAATGCTATATTCACAATGAAGTTTTTAGCTCAGTTTAAATAAATTTTATATTCTTAAAATTGCAACAACTTTTTTTAGAGATCGTGTACTAACACTTCAAGAATATGATGTTTTTCGAAATTAAAATAAAAATGCATTTTTGAATTACCTAAATAATAACTTTTTTAGAACAATATTTTATTCACTTTGAAGTTTCTATTTCAACTTATATCATTTTAATATTTTTTGTAGAGATTGTGTACTATAAAATTCAAGAATAGGGTGTTTTTCGAAATAAAAATAAAGTGCATTTTTCAATGACCAACATAATTATATTTTTTTTGAAAACAACACTTTATTCAAATTGAAGTTTTTATTTGAATTTAAATAAATTTTTATATTTTTAAAATTGCAACAGTGTTTTTAAAGTTCGTGTACTATACACTTGAAGAATTGGGTGTTTTTCGAAATAAAAATAAAAATGCATTTTTTAATTACTTAAATAATTAGAATTTTTTTTGAGAACAACAATATATTAACATTGAAATTTTGAGCTCAGTTTATAAATTTTAATATTTTTAAAATTGCAACATATTTTTTAGAGTTCATGTACTATACACTTGAAGAAAAAATGTGTTTTTCGAAATAAAAATAAAGAGACATTTTTTAATTAACTAAATAATTAGAATTTTTTTTAAAATAATGCTATATTCACATTGATGTTTTTTTCTCAGTTTAAATAAATTTTTATATTTTTAAAATTGCAAAACTTTTTAAAAGATCCTGTACTATACACTTGAAAAATAGGAAATTTTTTGAAATAATAACAAAACACATTTTTTAATTACCTAAATAATATGAATTTTTTTAGAACAATGTGTTATTCACCTTGAAGTTTCTATTTCAATTTATATCATTTTAATATTTTTAAAATTTAAACAAATTTCTTAGAGATCGTGTACTATACATTTGAAGAATATGGTGTTTTTCAAAATAAAAATAAAGTGCATTTTTTAATTAAATAAATAATTAGATTTCTTTAGAACAACACTTTATTCACATTGATGTTTTTAGATCAATTTAAATAAATTTTTGTATTTTTAAAATTGCAACAATTTTTT
This sequence comes from Cyamopsis tetragonoloba, assembly GCA_037177725.1. NCBI lineage: Eukaryota > Viridiplantae > Streptophyta > Magnoliopsida > Fabales > Fabaceae > Cyamopsis > Cyamopsis tetragonoloba. Next base: position 60,254,797 of record CM074122.1, on the reverse strand, counting down.
TAAAGATCGTGTACTATACACCTGAAGAATAGGGTGTTTTTCGGAATAAAAAGAAAAAAGAATTTTTTAATTACTTAAATAATTAGAATCATTTTTTGAGATCAACAATATATTCACATTGAGGTTTTTAGCTCAGTTTAAATAAATTTTATTATTTTTAAAATTACAACAACGTTTTTAGAGATTGTGTACTAGACACTAGAAGAATAGGTAGTATTTCAAAATAAAAATTAAAAGACATTTTTTAATTACCTAAATAATTATAATTTTTTTAGAATAACGCTATATTCACATCGAAGTTTTTAGCTCAGTTTAAATAAATTTTTATTTTTTTAAAATTGCAACAACTTTTTTAGAGATTGGGTACTATACACTTGGAAAATAGAATGTTTTTCGAAATAAAAATAAAAATTCATTTTTTAATAACTTAAGTAATAAGAAATTTTTTAGAACAATGTGTTATTCACTTTGAAGTTTTTAGTTCAATTTATATAATTTTAATATTTTTAATATTTAAATGATTTTATTAAAGATCGTGTGCTATACACTTGAAGAATATGATGTTTTTTGATATAAAACTAAAATGCATTTTTTAATTACATAAATAATTAGAATTTTTTTGAGAACAACGCTTTATTCACATTCATGTTTTTAGCTCAATTTAATAAATTTTTATATTTTTAAAATTGAAACAACTTTTTTAGAGATTGTGTATTATACACTTTAAAAATAGGGTATTTTTCGAAATAAAAATGAAAAGCAATTTTTAAATTACAAAAATAATTATAATTTTTTTGAAAATGTATTATTCATTTTGAAGTTTCTATCTCAATTTATATAATTTAAATATTTTTTAAATTAAATAAACTTTTTTAGAGATCGTGTATTATACACTTGAAAAACAAGGTGTTTTTCGAAATAAAAATAAAAAGAAATTTTTTATTTAGCTAAAAAATTAGAATTTTTTAAGAAAAACGGTATATTCACATTGAAGTTTTTATCTTAGTTAAAATAAATTTTATATTTTTAAAATTGCAACAACGTTTTTAGAGTTCGTGTACTATACACTTGAAAAATATGGTGTTTTTCGAAATAAAATTAAAAATGGATTTTTTAATTACCTAAATAATAAGAATTTTTTTAGAAAAATGTGTTATTCACTTTGAAGTTTCTATTTCAATTTATATCATTTTAATATTTTTAAAATTTAAAATTCTTTTGTTGAGATCGTATACTATACACTTGAAGAATATGGTGTTTTATAAAATAAAAATAAAGTGAATTTTTCAATTACCTAAATAATTAGAATTTTTTTGAGAACAACACTTTATTCACATTGAATATTTTAGTTTAATTTAAATAAATTTTTATATTTTTAAAATTTCAACAACTCTTTTAAAGATCATGTTCTATACACTTGAAGAATATGGATTTTTTCCAAATAAAAATAAAAATGCATTTTTTAATTACTTAAATAGTTAGAATTTTTTTTGAGAACTACTATATATTCACATTGAAGTTTTTAACTCAGTTTAAATAAATTTTAATATTTTTAAAATTGCAACAACTTTTTTAGAGATCGTGTATTGTACACTTGAAGAATTATGTGTTTTTCGAAATAAAAGTAAAAAGAAATTTTTTAATTACCTAAATAATTAGAATTTTTTACAAAAACACTATATTTACATTGAAGTTTTTAGCTCACTTTAAATAATTTTTATATTTTTAAAATTGCAACAAATTTTTTAGAGATCGAGTACTATACACTTGAAAAATAGGGTATTTTTTAAATAATAATAAAAAAGCATTTTTTAATTACATAAATAATAAGAATTTTTTTAGAACAATGTATCATTCACCGTGAAGTTTCTATTTCAACTTATATCATTTTAATATTTTTAAAATTTAAACAAATTTCTCAGAGATCGTGTACTATACACTTGAAGAATATGATGTTTTTCGAAATAAAAATTAAATGCATTTTTAATTAACTAAATAATTAGATTTTTTAGAACAACACTTTATTCACATTGAAGTTTTTAGCTCAATTTAAATAAATATTTATATTTTTAAAATTGCAACAACTTTTTTAAAGATTGTATACTCTATAGACTTGAAGAATATGGTGTTTTTCGAAATAAAAATAAAAATGAATTTTTTAATTACTTAAATAATTAGAAATTTTTTGAGAAAAATGATATATTCACATTGAAGTTTTTAGCTCAGTTTAAAAAAAATTTATATTTTTAAAATAGCAACAACTTTTTTAGAGATGGTGTACTATACACTTGAAAAATAGAGTATTTTTTGAAATAAAAATAAAAATTCATTTTTTATTTACTTAAATAATATGAATTTTTTTAGAATAATGTTTTATTCACTTTGATGTTTCTAGTTCAATTTATATAATTTTAACATTTTTTAAATTGAAAAGAATTTACTACAGATCATGTACTGTACCCTTGAAGAATATGGTGTTTTTCAATATAAAAATAAAATGCATTTTTTAATTATCTAAATAATTAGAATTTTTTGAGAATAATGATTTATTCACATTCAAGTTTTTAACTCAATTTAATAAATTTTTATATTTTTAAAATTGTAACAACATTTTTAGAGATCGTGTACTATACACTTAAAAAATATGGTGTTTTTCGATTTAAAAATGAAAATCAATTTTGAATTACCTAAATAATTAGACTTTTTCATAGAACAATGATTTATTTACCTTGAAGTTTTTAAATAAGTTTAAATAAATTTAAATATTTTTAAAATTGCGACAACATTTTTAGAGATCGTGTACTATTTACACTTGAAGAATAGGGTATTTTTCGAAATGAAAATAAAAATGTATTTTTTAATTACCTAAATAAATAGAATTTTTTTAGAACAAACTGTTATTCACTTTGAATTTTCTTGTTCAATTTATATAATTTTAATATTTTTAAAATTTAAAAGAATTTTGTAGAGATCGTGTACTATATACTTGAAGAATAGGGTATTTTTGAAATAAAATTAAAATGCATTTTTTAAGTACCTAAATGATTAGAATTTTTTTAGAACAACACTTTATTCACATTGAAGTTTTTAGCACAATTTAATAATTTTTTATATTTTTAAAATTGCAATAAGTTTTTTAGAGATCATATACTATACACTTGAAGAATATTGTATTTTTTGAAATAAAAACAAAAATGCAATTTTTAATTACTTAAATAATTAGAATTTTTTTTGAGAACAACGATTTATTCAAATTGCAGTTTTTAGCTCAGTTCAAATTTTTTTTTTTTACTTTAAAAATTGAAACAACTTTTTTAGAGATCGTGTACTATACATTTGAAGAATATGATATTTTTGAAATAAAAAAGAATGATTTTTTAATGACCTAAATAATTAGATTTTTTTAGAGAACAACGATTTATTCACATTGAAGTGTTTAGCTTTGTTTAAATAAAATTTTTATATTTTTAAAATTGCAACAATTTGTTTAGTGGCAGTGTACTATACACTTGAAAAATCGGGTGCTTTTCGAATTAAAAATGAAAATGAGTTTTTAAATTAAAAAAATAATTATAATTTTTTTGAAAAGAATGTATTATTCACTATGAAGTTTCTAGCTCAACTTACATAATTTTAATATTTTTTAATTGCAACAACCTTTTTAGAGATCGTGTACTAGAAGAATATGGTGTTTTTCGTAATAAAAATAAAAATAATTTTTTTAACTACCTTAATGATTATATTTTTTTGAGAACAACACTTTATTCACATTGAATTTTTTAGCTCAATTTAATAAATTTTTTAATTTTGATATTTTTAAAATTGCAACAAATTTAGAGATCGTGTACTATACACTTGAAGGTATTTTTCGAAAAAAATAAAAAAGCATTTTTGAAATACATAAATAATAAATTTTTTGAGAGAACCAAATTGTGTAAGTTAATGCTCTGATACCAAATTGTGTAACACCTAATGCAAATTAAGGCTAAGTTTTTTTTTTTGAAAAACATTTGTTAAGTAATACCTATCATAAATTGTTCACATACATGAGTTACATAATGCTTAGGTTAATGGCCTATCAAAATACATAAGTTCATATTGAAAGATAGTAAGTTCCAGTATTTACTACATGCTAGAGAATATATGTCCAATAACGGTGGCCATCTAACGTACTACAAGGAAGGATTGGTCACCCAAAATGCATCAAAATATCCAAAATACTAAAAGGTCTAAGGAAATGAGTCTTCAAGCGCTAAAATCTTCGTCTTCCGAGTCCCCTGCAATATGGTAATCGTCAGTTATATGTAAACATATAACTGAGTAACCCCCGGCATTTTCAAAAATACTTTTATATCGTATTACAGCCAGTCTAACTGGAAAACACCCCACAAGGTTCCTAACACACAATTCAATGCAACAACTCATACATAATGCATGTAATAACAAATATGGATGTATGCATGCCATGTTCTTTCATTAACACGCTTGATTCTTTTTTTTTTCTTGAATCTTTTATGGAAGCCTCGTGCACTAGACTTCCCCTAGCGCGTGGCAGTAACTCGAGGTTGAGCTCAAGACTAGGACCACGACAAGCGTCCGATCAAACTGGCTGCTGGGCTATCTTAACCCCACATCAATGGGATAGTCCAAGACTATCTTAACCCCACATCAATGGGATAGTTCTTTCTTTCGGGCCATAATTCCCTATCACATGACGCCCTACTAGTTCAGGTCATCTGACCCTACATTCTCATGCTTAATTATGCTTGTCCACTTACCCGGTGTGTAACCGGTGAGATTCAACCCACTTACTCAACATCCGTTGAAGGGGGAAAGCTTAACTTATCTTTAAATTTCATTTCACAATTATCATGCATTTTCATTAAACATTCATCCATACATTTTCATGATCCTTTTTATGGTTTTTCAAGACATTATAATCTATTCTGATCATTATTACCCTAGAAATAAGCTATTTGAAGGGTACATTGCTTTTTGGATGTTAAAACTAAGAGTCCCGTTCTGGGTCATTTTTGCCGCTGCTAAAAATTTCGCTACCGCAAAATTGACATAGAAAGTTCAGCCAAAAATTCGCTGTCATGAATTCAGCACAGAACCATTTTTCTCTACAACGCGTCATGTTGGTATTTTGGCCATAACTTGAGTTGTAAACCTCAGTGAAACCAAACGCATTTGAAAGCTAAGGAGATTATATACAACTATTGTGAAGGCAAAAATGCCCAGGTCTAACTATTTGATTGTCAAAAACAGCCATATTTAACAGGGATGTAAACTTAACAGAACAGATATTTCAATACAAACCCTGCCTCAGTAATGTGGTCATAACTAGAGTTGTAGATATCCAAATTGAGTGAAACTAAGAGCATTTGAAAACTAAGGTGATTATCTATAACTCTTGTGAAGACCAAAATGGAAAAATCTTATGAAAAATGGTTCGAAATTCACACACAATTTACTGTAGAAAAACTCACATTTTCATCCAAATTTCACCATGTTCTCAACAAACTCACATGACTCATATTCAGGACAAGCACACAAAATTTTTAACACCAAGCAAGGTTTCAAATACCAATTTCATCTATCATATATCAACAATACATCAATTAACACATACTTTCAATTCACACAAACATGCAACACAAAAAACTCAAATTCAGTTAAGACCCACATTCTCAAATTTCACAAGTCAAAACCTATTTCTATCACTCATTTCACCATAGCTCAGAATCAAACCTCATACCTTTTCCTCTTTCTAATTAGTCTAGTTTGGGGTTTAGTGGGGTTACCTCAAATCTTCAAGTTCCTAAGTACTTCTTGTTTCAAGTGTTTTCCTAAACTCTTCAATCCTCCCAAATAGGGCTTGATGGTCCCTAAGGTTCACAAATGTGAGTCATTCACACTCATTAGGATCCATTTAAGAGATTGCATGTGGAAGATGAAGATTAAAACCCATTTTTTCCAAAAATGGAGCTTAACCAAGAGGGTGAGGGGGAAGAGATGCATGACTTACCTAGAGGTTCCAATAGCTTCACCAAGCTTCAATGAACAAGATTGATGAAGGGACCCTCTTAATTTGGAAGCTTGAAGACCAAATGGGGGCTTGAGAAGAGAAGAGAAGGAAATGAGAAATGGAGTTGAGTGTGAGAGAGGGTGAGGGCGAGAATGAGAGGGAAGAGGGGAAATGGTTTTTTTTTTTTTTTTTTTTTTAAATTTTGCTATCTTCTTAAGTTTTGCTAGATGGTCCTCACTTAAGAACTTTTTAAAATTTGCTCCTTAGTCCTTCTTCCTTTTCTCTTGTTAGAGTTGCTACAAACCCCTAAATTCCCAATTTCTTCTAAAGAACAACTAATTCCTAGTTGGGAATTTGTGGGATGTTACAAATTGCAAAACTTTTTTAGAGATCGTGTACTATACACTTGAAGAATTGGGTGTTTTTTGAAATAAAAAAAAAATGAATTTTTTAGTAACCTAAATAATTAGAATTTTTTAGAGAACAACGATTTATTCATATTGAAGTTCTTAGCTTAGTTAAAATAAACTTTTATATTTTTAAAATATCAACAACTTTTTTAGAGGCGGGGTACTATACACTTGAGGAATATGGTGTTTTTCAAATTAAAAATGAAATTGATATTTGAAATTACCTAAATAATTAGAAATTTTTAGAGAACAACGATTTATACACATTGAAGTTTTTAGCTCAGTTTAACTATATTTTTATATTTTTAAGATGGCAACAACTTTTTTAGAGGCGGTGTAAATAAGGTGTTTTTCGATTTAAAAATGAAAATAAATTTTTAAATAACCTAAATAATTAGAATTTTTTTGAGAACAACGATTTATTGACATTGAAGTTTATAGCTCAGCTTAAATAAATTTTTATCTTCAAGATGAAAAATACATTATTTTCTAAAAAATCAAATAATTTAAAAAAATTTAAAAATTCCTTTCATTTTTAAAGTACAAAACATTGTATGTTTCATGTGTATATGCGATTTTAAGCAACGATTGGGGAAATTTTAAAAATACAAAAATTATATAAATAAAGTTAGAAACTTCACGGTGAACAATACATTATTTTCAAAAAAAGTCAAATACTTTAATAAAAATTTAAAAAAAAAATTCATTTTTAAAGTAAAAAGCACCATATTTTTCAAGTATATAGTACACGATTTCTAGAAACAATTGTTGCAATTCTAAAAAGATACCGAATTATATAAATTAAGCTAGAAACTTCAAGGTGAACAATAATTTGTTTTCAAAAAAATCAAATAATATATTAAATGTAAAAAAATTGTTTTCATTTTTAACGTAAATAAACAACCTGTTTATTGAGTGTATTTTATACGATTTCCAGAAACAACTGTGGCTATTTTAAAAATATAAAAAATTATGTAACTTAACCTAGAAACTTCAAGGTGAACAATACATTATTTTAAAAAAACATCAAATCATTTAATAAATTTAAAAATTTATTTTCATTTTTAAAGTAAAAAGCATCCTATTTTTCAAGTGTATAGTACACGATTTCTAGAAGCAATTGAAGCAATTCTAAATATAAAAAAAAGATAAATTAAGCTAGAAATTTCAAGATGAAAAATACATTGTTTTAAAAAAATAAATAATTTAATAAATTGCTAAAATTCTTTTCGTTTATAAGGTAGAAAACACCGTATATTTCAAGTGTATATAGTATATGATTTCATGCAACAATTGTGGAAATTTTAAAAATATAAAAAATTATGTAAATAAAGGTAGAAACTTAATGGTAAACAATACATTATTTTAAAAAAAATCAAATAATTTAATAAATTCTAAAAATATCATTTTCAACTTTAAAGTAAAAAGCACCATATTTTCCAAGTGATAGTATTCGGTTTCTAGAAATAATTGTTGCAATTCTTAAAATATTAAAAATAAGATAAATTAAGCTATAAATTTCAAGATGAAAAATAATTTTTTTTTAAAAAATTAAATAATTTAATAAATTTTAAAAATTCTTTTCATCTTTAAAGTAGAAAACATCGTATGTTTCAAGTGTATGTAGTACACGATTTCAAGCAACAATTGTGGCAATTTTAAAAATAAAAAAATTATATAAATAAAGTCAGAAACTTCATGGTGAACAATACACTGTTTTCAAAAAATTCAAATCATTTAATAGATTTAAAAAAATTGTTTCCATTTTTAAAGTAAAAAGCACCTTATTTTTAAAGTGTATAGTACACGATTTCTAGAAGCAATTGATTCAATTCTAAAAATATCAAAAATAGATGAAAAATACATAATTTTTTTTAAAAAATCAAATAATTTATTAAATTTAAAAGATTATTTTCATTTTTAAAGTAGAAAGAAATGTATGTTTCAAGAGTATAGTATGCGATTTCAAGCTACAATTGTCGCAATTTTAAAAATATAAAAAATTATGTAAATAAAGTTAGAAACTTCATGGTGATCAATATATTATTTTCAAAAATATCAAATAATTTAATAAATTTAAAAATTCGTTTTCAATTTTAAAGTAAAGAGCACCATATTTTTCAAGTGTATAGTATACAATTTCTAGAAACAATTGTTGCAATTCTAAAACTATACAAAATTAGATAAATTAAGCTAGAAACTTCATAATGAACAATATATTTTTTTCTAAAAAATCAAATAATTTATTAAATTTAAAAAATTCTTTTTCATTTTAAAAGTAAAAAAATAACTTGTTTTTCAAGTGTATTGTACAAAAATTTAAAGGAACAAATGTGGCTATGTTAAAAATATTAAAAATATTAAAAATTATGTAAATTAAGCTAGAAAATTCATGGATAAAAATACATTATTTTCAAAAAAATCCAATAATTTAATAAATTTAAAAAATTCATTTTCAATTTTAAAGTAAAATAACATCTTATGTTTCAAGGGTATAGTACACGATTTCTGTAAAACATTGATGCAATTCTAAAAAAATTAAAAATAAGATAAATTAAACTAGAAACTTCAAGGTGAACAATACTTTGTTTTAAAAAAATCAAATCATTTAATGAATTTAAAAAAATTGTTTTCATTTTTTAAAGTAAAAAGCACCCTAATTTTTCATGTGTATAGTACACGATTTCTAGAAATAATTGATGCAATTCAAAAAATATAAAAAATAAGATTAATTAAGTTAGAAACTTCAACATTTGTTTTAAACAAATCAAGTAATTTAATAAATTTTATAAAATTATTTTCATTTTTAAAGTTAAAAACACACCATTTTTCAAGTGTATTATTTGTGATTTTTAGAAACAATTGTGGCTATTTTAAAAATATAAAAAATTATATAAATTAAGTTAGAAACTTCTTGGTGAACAATACATTTTTTTAAAAAAAATTAAATAATTTAATAAATTTAAAAAATTCTTTTCATTTTTAAAGTAGAAAACAACGTATGTTTCAAGTGTATAGTACATGATTTCTAGAAACAATTGTTGCAATTCTAAAAAGATACAGAATTATATAACTTAAGCTAGAAACTTCAAGGTCAACAATAATTTGTTTTCAAAAACTCAAATAATTTAATAAATTTAGTAAAATTCATTTTCATTTTTAAAGTAGAAAACAACCTGTTTATCGAGTTTATTGTACACGATTTCCAAAAAAAACTGTGGCTATGTTAAAATTATAAAAAGTTATGTAAATTAAGCTAGAAACTTCATGGAGAACAATACATTATTTTAAAAAAACATCAAATAATTTAATAAATTTAAAAAAAATATTTTCATTTTTAAAGTAGAAATCACCCTATTTTTCCAGTGATAGTACACGATTTCTAAAATGAATCGTTGCAATTCAAAAATTTTTAAAGATAAGATAAATTAAGATAGAAACATCTAGGTGAAAAATACATTATTTTCAAAAAAATCAAATAATTTAATAACGTTAACAAATTATTTTTTATTTTTAAAGTAAAAAGCACCATATTTTTCATGTGTATAGTACACAATTTCTAAAAACAATTGATGCAATTTTGAAAATATAAAAAATAAGATAAATTAAGCTAGAAACTTTAACGTGAAAAATGATTTGTTTTTAAAAAATCGAATAATTTAATAAATCTAAAAAAATTATTCACAATTTTAAAGTAAAAAACACACCATTTTTCAAATGTAGTGTACATGATTTCTAGAAACAATTGTGGCTATTTTAAAAATATAAAAAATTATGTAAATTAAGCTAGAAACTTCATGGTGAAAAATACATTGTTTTCAAAAAATTAAATAATTTAGTAAATTTTAAAAATTCATTTTCATTTTTAAAGTAAAATAACACCCTATTTTTCAAGTGTATATAGTACACGATTACTAGAAACAATTGATGCAATTCTAAAAATATTAAAAATAAGATAAATTAAGCTAGAAATTTAATGTGAAAAATGATTTGTTTTAAAAAAATCGAATAATTTAATAAATCTAAAAAAAATTATTTACAATTTTAAAGTAAAAAACACACTATTTTTCAAGTGTAGTGTACATGATTTCTAGAAACAATTGTGGCTATTTAAAAAATATAAAAAATTATTTAAATTAAGCTAGAAACTTCATGATGAAAAATACATTGTTTTCAAAAAAATTAAATAATTTAGTAAATTTAAAAATTTATTTTCATTTTTAAAGTAAAATAACACCCTATTTTTAAGTGTATAGTACACGATTACTAGAAACAATTGATGCAATTCTAAAAATATTAAAAATAAGATAAATTAATCCCAAAACTTCAATGTGAACAATACTTTGTTTTGAGAAAAATCAAACCATTTAATGAAATTAAAAATTTCATTTTAATTTTTGAAGTAAAAAGCACCCTATTTTTCATGTGTATAGTACACGATTTCTAGAAACAATTGATGCAATTCTAAAAATATAAAAAATAAGATAAATTAAGTTAGAAACTTCAACATGAAAAATTCTTTGTTTTCAAAACATTAAATAATTTAATAAATTTATAAAAATTATTTTCAATTTTAAAGTAAAAAACACCCCATTTTTCAAGTGTATTGTACACAATTTTCTAGAAACAATTGTGGCTATTTTTAAAATATATAATATTATGTAAATTAAGCTATAAACTTCATGGTGAACAATATGTGGTTTTGAAAAAAATCAAATAATTTAAGAAATTTAAAAATTTCATTTTCATTTTTAAAGTAAAATAACACCTTATTTCTCAAGTGTATAGTACACGATTTCTAGTAACAATTGATGCAATTCTAAAAATATTAAAAAGAAGATAAATTAATCCCGAAACTTCAAGGTGAACAATACTTTGTTTTGAGAAAAATCAAACCATTTAATGAAATTAAAAATTTTATTTTAATTTTTGAAGTAAAAAGCACCCTATTTTTCATGTGTCAGTACACGATTTCTAGAAATAATTGATGCAGTTCTAAAATAAGATAAATTAAACTAGAAACTTCAACATGAAAAATGATTTTTTTTCAAAACATTAAATAATTTAATAAATTTATAAAAAGTATTTTCTATTTTAAAGTAAAACACACACCATTTTTCAAGTGTATTGTACACAATTTTCTAGAAACAATTGTGGCTATTTTAAAAATATAAAAAAATTATGTAAATTAAGTTAGAAACTTTATGGTGAACAATACTTGGTTTTGAAAAAAATCAAATAATTTAATAAACTTTAAAAATACATTTTCAGTTCTAAAGTAAGAAGCACTCTATTTTTCAAGTGTATAGTATACGATTTCTAGAAACAATTGATGCACTTCTAAAAATATTAAAAATAAGATAAATTAAGGTAGAAACTACAAGATGAAAATTAAATTGTTTTCTAAAATAATCAAATAATTTAATAAAAGTTAAAAAATTCTTTTCATTTTTAAAGTGCAAAACACCGTATGTTTTGCGTGTATAGTACGCGATTTCAAGCAACAATTGTGGCAGTTTTAAAAATATTAAAAATTATATAAATAAAGTTAGAAACTTCATGGTGAACAATACATTCTTTTAAAAAAAATCAAATAAATTTTATAATTTTAAAAAAAATCATTTTTAAAGTAAAAAAGTACCCTATTTTTCAAGTGTTTAGTACACGATTTCTAGAAACAATTGTTGAAATTCTAAATAAATACAAAATAATATAAATTAAGCTAGAAACTTCAAGGTGAACAATACTTTGTTTTCAAAAAAATCAAATAATTTATTAATTTAAAAAATTCGTTTTCATTTTTAAAGTAAAAAACAACTTGTTTTTCAAGTGTATTGTACACGATTTCTAAAAACAACTGTGGCTATTTTAAAAATATAAAAAACTATTTAAATTAAGCTAGAAACTTCGTGGTGAACAATACATTGTTTTCAAAAAACATAATTTAATAGGTTAAAAAATTTTTGTTTTCATTTTTAAAGTAAAAAAGCACTCTATTTTTCAAGTATATAGTATACGATTTCTAAAAACAATTGTTACAATTCTAAAAATATTAAAAATAAGATAAATTAAGCTAGAAACTTCAAGGTGAATAATACATCATTTTCAAAAAAATTCAAATTGTTTAATAAATTTAAAAAATTCATTTTCATTTTTAAAGTAAAAAGCAGCATATTTCTCTAGTACACGATTTCTAGAAGCAATTGAAGCAATTATAAAAATAAGAAAAATTAAGCTAAAAATTTCAAGATAAAGAATACATAGTTTTGAAAAAATTTAAAAGATTTTAAAATTTTAAAAAAATATTTTCATTTTTGAAGTAGAAAACGTGTGTTTCAAGCGTATAGTACACGATTTGAAGCAACAATTGTGGAAATTTTATAAATATAAAAAATTATATAAATAAAGTGAGAAACTTCATGGTGAACAATAAATTTTTTTCAAAAAAAGAAACAAATCATTTAGTAAATTTTAAAAATTGTTTTTATTTTTGAAGTTAAAAGCACCCTTTTTTTCGAGTGTATAGTACACGATTTCTAGAAGCAATTGATTCAATTGAAAAATATAAAAAATAAGATAAATTAAGATAGCAACTTCAAGATTAAAAAGACATAAATTTATATCAAAATCAAATAATTTAATAATCTTAAAAATTTCTTTTAATTTTTAAAGTAAAAAACACCCTATTTTTCAAACATTTGATGCAATTCTAAAAATATAAAAAAGAAGATAACTTAAGCTATAAACTTCAAGAATACATTGTTCTCAAAAAAATCAAATAATTTAATAAATTTCAAAAATTATTTTTAATTTTTATAGTAAAAAAACAACCCGTTTTTCAAGTGTATTGTATACGATTTCTAGAAACAATTGTGGCTATTCTAAGAATATAAAAAAATAAGATAAATTAAGCTAGAAACTTATTGGTGAACAATATATTATTTTTAAAAAAATCAAATAATTTAAAAAAATTTAAAGAATTTGTTTTATTTTTAAAGTAAAAAACACACCATTTTTCAAATGTATTCTACATGATTTCTAGAAACAATTGTGGCTATTTTAAAAATATAAAAAATTATGTAAATTAAGGTAGAAACTTAATGGTGAACAATACATTATTTTCAAAAAAACACCTTATTTTTCAAGTGCATAGTACATGATTTCTAGTACCTATTGATCCAATTCTAAATATATAAAAATTAAGATAAATTAAGCTAGAAACTTCAAGATGAAAAATACATTGTGTTTTAAAAAATAAAGTAATTTAAAAAATTTTAAAAAATCATTTTCATTTTTAAAGTAAAATAACACCCTATTTTCAAGTGTATAATACACGATTTCTATAAACAATTGATGCAATTCTAAAAATATTAAAAATTTATTTTCATTTTTAAAGTAAAAAACACAGCCTATTTTTCATGTGCATTGTACACGATTTTAAGAAACAATTGTGGCTATTTTAAAAATATAAAAAATATGTAAATTAAGCTAGAAACTTCATGGTTAATAGTATATTATTTTCATAAAATATCAAACAATTTAATAAATTTAAAAACATTTGTTTTCATTTTTAAATTAATAAGCATCTAGTTTTGAAGTGTATACACTATTTCTAGAAATAATTGTGGCAGTTTGAAAATATAAAAAATTATGTTAATAAAGTTAGAAACTTCACGGTGAATAATGCATTGTTTTCAAAAGAATCAAATAATTTATTAAATTTAAAAAAATTATTTTCATTTTTAAAGTAAAAAAAACAACCTATTTTTCAAGTGTATTATACATAATTTCTAGAAACAATTGTCGCAATTCTAAAAAAATTAAAAACAATTAGGTAAATTCAAGGTGAACAATACATTATTTTCAAAAAAATCAAAAAATATAATAAATTTAAAAAAATTGTTTTCATTTTTAAAGTAAGAAAACACCCTATTTTTAAGTGCATTTTACATGATTTCTAGAAATAATTGTGGATATTTTAAAAATATAATGCATTATGTAAACATTGCTAGAAACTTCATGGTGAACAATACATTGTGTTAAAAAAAATCAAATAATTTAATAAATTTGAAATTTTCATTTTCATTTTTAAAGTAAAAAGCACCATATTTTTAAAGTGTATAGTACAGGATTTCTAAAGACAATTGTTGCAATTCTTAAAATATTAAAAATAAGATAAGTTAAGCTAAAAACTTCGAGGTAAACAATACTCTGTTTTCAAAAAAATGAAATAATTTAGTAAATTTAAAAAATCATTTTAATTTTTAAAGTAAAAAGCACTCTATTTTTAAACGATTTATGGAAGCAATTGATGCATTTATAAAAATATTTAAAATAAGATAAATTAAGCTAGAAACATCAAGGTGAAAAATACTTTGTTTTCAAAAAATCAACTAATTTAATAAACTTAAAAAAATTATTTTCATTTTTAAAGTAAAAACACACCATTTTTCAAGTGTATTATACACGATTTCAAGAAACAATTGTGGCTATTGTAAAAATATAAAAAATTATGTAAATTAAGCTAGAAACTTCATGGTGAATAATACATTGTTTTAAAAAAAACCAAATAATTTAATAAATGTTAAAAATTTGTTTTCATTTTTAAAGTAAAAAGCACCCTATTTTTCAAGTGTATAGTACACGATTTTTAGAAACATTTGTTGCAATTCTTAAAATATACAAAATAAGATAAATTAAGCTAGAAACTTCAAGGTGAAAAATACTTTGTTTTCAAAAAAACAAACAATTTAATACTTTTTTTTCAAAAGAAAAAATTTAATACATCAAGGTGAACAATACTTTGTTTCCAAAAAAATCAAAGAATTTAATAAATTTAAAAATTTCGTTTTCATTTTTAATGTAAAAAAACACCATATTTTTTAAGTGTATTGTACATGATTTTTAGAAACAACTGTGGTTGTTTTAAAAATATAAAAAATTATGTAAATTAAGTTAGAAATTTCATGGTGAACAATACATTAACTTCAAAAAAGTTAAATATTTGAAGAAATTTAAAAAAACTTATTTTTAAAGTAAAAAACACATCATTTTTGGAGTGTATTCTTCATAATTTGTTGAAAATTTTTTTGCAATTATAAAGATATAAAAACATTATGTAAATAAATTTAGAAACTTCAAGGTGAACAATGTATTGTTTTAAAAAAAACCAAATAATTTAATAATTTTAAACAATTTGTTTTCGTTTTTAATGTAAAAAATATCCTATTTTTTTAAGTGTATTGTACATGATTTCTAGAAACATTTATTGCAATATTAAAAGAATAAAAAAAATTAGGTAAATTAAGCTACAAAATTCAAGGTGAACAATACTTTATTTTAAAAAATTTCAAATAATTTAATAACTGTGCATATTTTAAACATACAAAAAATTATGTAAATTAAGCTAAAAACTTTACGGTGAATAGTACATTAATTTCAAAAAAATCAAATAGTTTAATAAATTTAAAAAATTCATTTTCATTTTAAAATTAAAATAACCGTATTTTTTAAGTGTATAGTACACGGTTTCTTGAAACACTTGAAGCAATTCTAAAAATATAAAAAAAGATAAATTATGCTAAAAACTTCAAGATTAAAAATAAATTTTTTTCAATAAAATATTTTAATTTTTAAAGTAGAAAACACCGTATATTTCAATTGTATAGTAGACGATTTTTAGCAACAATTGTGGCAATTTTAAAAATATAAAACTTTATGTAAATAAAGTTAGAAACTTCAAGGTAAACTAAGCATTGTTTTCAAAAAAATCAAATAATTTAAAAATTTCAATTTTTTTTTTCATTTTTAAAGTATCAAACAACCTATTTTTCAAGTATATTGTAAATGATTTCTAGAAACAATTGTTGCAATTCTGAAAATTAAAAATTAGGTAAATTAAGCTACAAACTCCAAGGGGAACAATACATTGTTTTCATAAAAATTAAATAATTTAATAATTTTAAAAATAATTGTTTTCATTTTTAAAGTAACAAACAACCTATTTTTCAAGTGTATTGTACACGATTTCTAGAAAAAATTGTTGCAATTCTAAAATTATAAAAAATAAGATAAATTAAGCTAAAATCTTCAAGGTGAAAAATACATTATTTTCAAAAAAATTAAATAATTCAATAAGTTTAAAAAATTCGTTTTCATTTTTAATTTAAAAAAATTCTATTTTTCAAATGGGTTGCAAATGATTTCTAGTAACAACTGTGGCTATTTTAAAATATAAAAATTATGAAAATTAAGATAGAAACTTCATGGTGAACAATACATTTTTTTCAAAAAAATCAAATAATTTTAAAAATTCCTTTTCATTTTTAAACTAAAAAGCACCGTATCTATAAACTTAATGGTGAACAATAAAATAATATAAAAAAATTTTATAATTTAAAAAATTTAAAATATGCATTTTTATTTTTTTAGTAAAAAACACCTTATTTTTCAAATGTATACTACACAATTTCTAGAAACAAATGTGGGTTTTTTAAAAATATAAAAAATAGTGTAAATTATCTAGAAACTTCATGGTGAACAATACATTATTTTAAAAAAATTATATAATTTAATGAATTTTAAATATGCATTTCCATTTTTAAAGTAAAAAGCACCCTATTTTTCAAGTGTTAGTACGTGATTTCTAGAAACAAATGTTTCAATTTTAAAAATATAAAAAATTTAAAAAATTAAGTTAGAAACTTTATGGGGAACAATAGATTGTTGTCAAAAAAATAAAATAATTTAATAAATTTAAAATATGCATTTATATTTTTAAAGTAAAAAACACCATATATTTCAATTCTATAGTACACGATTTTTAGAAACAAATGTTGCAATTTTAAAAATATAAAAAATTGTGTAAATTAAGCTAGAAACTTTATTGGGAACAATACGTTGATTTCAAAAAAATCAAATATATTAATAAATTCAAAGTTTTCATTTTTAAATTCCAAAACACCCTATATTTCAAGTGTATAGTACACGATTTTTACAAACAAATATTTCAAATTCAAAAATAGAAAAATTTTGTAAATTAAACTAGAAACTTTATGGTGTACAATACTTTGTTTTCAAAAAAATTAAAAAATTTAATAAATTTAAAATATGCGTTTTCATTTTAAAATAAAAAACACCATATTTTTCAAGTGTATAGAACACGATTTCTAGAAACAATTGTTGCAATTATAAAAATATTAAAAATTGTGTATATTAAGCTAGAAACTTCATGGGGAAAATTACATTATTTTAAAAAAATCAAATAATTTAATAAATTTTAAATGTGAGTTTAAATGTTTAAAGTAAAAAACACCCTAATTTTCAAGTGTATAGTACACGATTTCTAGAAACAAATGTTGATATTTTAAAAACATAAAAAATAGTGTAAATTAAGATAGAAACTTCATGGTGAACAATAAATTGTTGTCAATAAAATCAAATAATTTAATAAATTTAAAATATTCGTTTTCATTTTTAAAGTAAAAAACACCCTTTTTTTCAGTTGTATAGTACGCGATATCTAGAAACGGATGTTTCAATTTTTAAAATATAAAAAATTGCAAAAATTAAGCTAGAAACTTTATGGGGAACAATAGATTGTTTTAAAAAAAATCAAATAATTAAATAAATTAAATATATGCATTATCATTTTTTAAGTAAAAAACACCCTATTTTTCAAGTGTATAGTACACGATTTCTAGAAACAAATGTTGCAATTTTAAAAATATAAATAATTGTGTAAATTAAGGTAGAAACTTTGTGCAGAACAACACATTGTTTTCAAAAATATCTAATAATTTAATAAATTTAAAATATGTATTTTTATTTTTAAAGTAAAAAACACCATATATTTTAAGTCTATAGTACGCGATTTTTAGAAACAAATGTTGCAATTTTAAAAATATAAAAAATTGTGTAAATTATGCAAGAAACTTTATTCGGAACAATACGTTTTTTCAAAAAAATAAATATATTAATAAATTTAAATTTTTTGTTTTAATTTTTAAATTCCAAAACACCCTAATTTTCAAGTGTATAGTACACGATTTTCAGAAACAAATGTTGCAATTATAAAAATATAAAACGTTTTGTAAATTAAACTAGAAACTTCATGGTGAACAACACATTGTTTTCAAAAAAATCAAATCATTTAATATTTTTAAAATATGCATTTTGATTTTTAAAGTAAAAAACACCCTAATTTTCAAATGTATAGTACACTATTTCTAGAAACAAATGTTGCAATTTTAAAAATATAAAAAAATTTGTAAATTAAGCAAGAAACTTTATTGGGAACAATACATTGTTTTCAAAAAAATAAAATATATTAATAAATTTAAATTTTTCGTTTTAATTTTTAAATTCCAAAACACCCTAATTTTCAAGTGTATAGTACACGATTTTCAGAAACAAATGTTGCAATTATAAAATTTAAACAATTGTGTAAATTAAGCTAGATACTTCATAGGGAAAATTACATTATGTTAAAAAAAAATCAAATAATTTAATAAAATTAAAATATGCGTTTTCATTTTAAAAGTAAAGAACACCCTAATTTTCAAGTGTATAGTACACGATTTCTAGAAACAAATGTTGCAATTTTGAAAATATTAAAAATTTCATAAATTAACCTAGAAACTTTATGGGGAACAATATATTGTTTTCAAAAAAATCAAATAATTTTATAACTTTAAAATATGCGTTTTTATTTTTAAAGTAAAAAACACCCTATTTTTCAAGTGTATAATACACGAATTCTACAAACAAATGTTGCAATGTTAAAATTATAAAAAAAATTGTAAATTAAGCTAGAAAATTCATGGTAAACAATGCATTGATTTCAAAAAAAAATTAAATAATTTAATAAATTTAAAATATGCCTTTTCATTTTTTTCGTAAAAAACACTATATTTTTCAAGTGTATATAGTACGCGATTTCTAGAAACAAATGTTGATATTTTAAAAATATAAAAAAATAGTTTAAATTAAGCTAGAAACGTCATGGTGAACAATACATTATTGTCAAAAAAATTAAATAATTTAATGAATTTAAAATATACGTTTTCATTATTAAATTAAAAAACACTATATTTTTCAAGTGTATAGTACGCGATTTCTAGAAACAAATGTTACTATTTTAAAAATATAAAAAATAGTGTAAATTAAGCTAGAAACTTCATGGTGAACAATACATTGTTGTCAAAGAAATCAAATAATTTAAAATATGCTTTTTCATTTTTTTAGCCAAAAACACCATATTTTTCAAGTGTACAGTACACGATTTTTTGAAACAAATGTTGATATTTTAAAAATATAAAAAATAGTGTAAATTAAACTAGAAACTTTATTGGGAACAATGCATTGTTTTAAAAAAAAATAAATATATTTATAAATTTAAAATATACGTTTTAATTTTTAAAGTAAAAAACACCCTATTTTTCAAGTGTATAGTACACGATTTTTAGAAACAAATGTTGCAATTATAAAAATATTAAAAATTGTGTAAATTAAGCTAGAAACTTTATTGCGAACAATACATTGTTTTAAAAAAAAATGTAATATCCCACAAATTCCGAAATAGGAATTAGTGGTTCCTTAGAAGAGATTGGGAATTTAAGGGTTTGTAGGAATTCTAACAAGAGAAAAGGGAGAATGACTAGAAAGCAAATTTTTAAAAGATTGAGAGAAGGACCTAATTGCAAAACTTAATGAGATGTTAAAATTTGACGAAAACTCTCATTTTCCTCTCCTCTCTCCCACGCCTTCTCACTCCTTCTTCATTCTCAAAATTTCCTCTTCTTCTTCCTCTCTTCTACTCTCATAGGGTTTGGATTTCAAGCCCAAATCAAGAGAAATCCTTCACCAACCTTGTCCATTGGAGCTTGCCATTTGTGAGCTTGAAAGAAGCCATTGAAGCACATAGGTAAGACATGCACACCCATTTCTTCATTTTGGGCCAAACCCCCATTCTTGAGGCAAATGGTCTCTCAACCCCATTCTTAACATGCAAGCTTGCAAATGAGTCCCAATGGGTACTAATAACTTGCATTTGTGAAATTAGGGATCATCAAGTCATTGGGTGAAGTTAGGGTTCTTGGGTACATTTGGAGAAGGCAAGGATTTTAGAGCTAAGCTTGAAAGGTAACCCCACTAAACCCCAAATTAGAATAGATAAGGAGTAGAAGTGGTGTGAAATATGATTTTGAGCTATGGTGCAAGGTATGATAGAAATAGGTTTAGACTTGTGAAATTTGATGACTTGGATTGGTTGCATGTGGTTGCTATTGAGCTTTTAAGAATATACGTTAAAATAGGTTGTCATATGTATATTATATGTTTGATAAATTGACTTGATGCATGTGGTTTGGTTGAAATTCTTATGTGTGTATGTTTGGATTATTATATTTCATATGTGATGTTTGGTGAAAACTTGTTTGGTTTCCTTGCTTTTGGAAGTTGAGAGTGGGTGAGAAAGGTGTATATTGGGTATATGAATTGGGTGTAGCATATTGTCAATTTTATTTGGGGGAATTGAGATATGAATTAAAGGAATAGCTTTTGAATGTGTAGGTAGGATGTAAAGAAATGCTTCATTCCTTGTTTTCATAAATTTTGACATAGTTTGAGATGGATATTAGACCTATTTACAATTAGATTCCGATTTTGTGGCCTGTATAAAAGTTGTAGAAAATTTTATTAGCTTTCCAATGCCACAAATTTCATGAGAATCAAATTTGTATAGCTTGAGTTATGGACAAAACACTTAGAGCTGCCAAAATTGGGATTTTGACATGGACAAGTGAATTCCAGCGAAATTATCTACTATAAAAAAATTGATTTAGATCTTAAGTTCTAAAAGAAAGTTGTGGATAATTTTGTTAGCTTTCATTTGCCACTGATTTAACCCAATTTGGAGGTCTACAACTCATGTTATTGTCAAAATTTACGCCAGTGCTGAGCGCCCAGGCGCTGAAACACAGAAAACACACAGTTTTGCATCTGTGACTGGCGCCCAAGCGACAGAGCCTCGTAATTTTGGCAGTTTTGCACCCAGTCGAAGCACCCAGGCGACAGGACCCTATTGTCTGGCAGTTTGTAACACATTTCTAGCCCCCAGGCACCAGAATGGTCGCCCGGGCGTTAGTGTCCTGTACCTTCTTGACCTATTTTTGCTTCTAAAATGCTTTGTAAGCCTAATTAACTTAGTTTTATGATAGGAATGTAAGGAAATAGGCCTATGGGACTTAATAACATACATTAGGATTGTGAATTGAGATGGCAAGTTCCTTGATTTTGAATTATGAAATTGTCATGTGATGAATGATAAATAATGAATGATGAATGATGACTGTTGAATGCAAATTATATGAGTTAAATGTGAAATGCATGATAATACTTCATGTGAAAATGAAATTAAATGACAAGATAAGCTTTCCCCCATCAACGGATGTTGAGTAAGCGGGTTGATTCCCACCCGTTACACACCGGGTAAGTGGACAAGCATGAAAAGATTGAGAATGTAAGGTCTACCAATAAACGGGGTAAGATGGCCTGAACTTATAGGGTTGCCCGATGACCGGGAAGATAGCCCGAAAGAAAGGACTATCCCGATGAATGGGGTAAGATAGTCCTGGGCTATCCCAGTTATTAGGGTAAGATAGCCCGGAAGTTGATCATGGTAGGGACGTTTGCCGTGGTCCCATGATTGAGCTCAAGCGTGCGTTACTACCATGAGCCTAGGGAGGAGTTGTGCACGAGGCTTCCGTAAAAGACTAAAGAAAAGAAATGAATTAAGTATGATAATGAAAGATCATGGCATGTATACATTTATACTTGTCATTACATGCATTGAGTGTGAATATGTTGCATTTGATTGATTGTATGTGATAGGAACCAATTGGGTTGTTTTTCAGTTAGACTGGCTGTAATATGGTATAAAAGTATTTTAAAAAATGACGGGGGTTACTTAGTTATATGTTTAGATATAGTTGATAGTTACCATATTGCAGGAGACTCGGAAGATGAAGACTTAAGTGCTTGAAAACCTATTCCCTTAGCCATGTAGTATTTTGGATATTTTGATATGTATTTTGGGGTAGCCAACCCTTCCCTATATTACGCTCCTTGGCTACCGTTATTTGACATGTTTCTCTGGCATGTAGTAGATATTTAAACTTATTATCTTTCCCTATATGGACTTATTTATTTTGATAGGGCACATGATAGTCCACCCTAAGACTAAGTAGCATATGTACTCATATAAGAGAGTTTCCTTCGCTAGTTACTTCTTATAAAATATTTTAAAAAAAAAACCTAGCCTTTAATTCCGTTAGGTGTTACAATAAATATATTAATAAATTTAAAAAATGCATTTTAATTTTTAAAGGAAAATTCACCCTAATTTTCAAGTGTATAGTACACGATTTCTAGAAACAAATGTTGCAATTTTAAAAATATAAAAAATTGTGTAAATTAAGCTAGAAACTTTATGGGGAACAATAGATTGTTTTCAAAAAAATCAAATAATTTAATAAATTTAAAATTAGCATTTTCATTATTAAAGTAAAAAAACACCCTATTTTTCAAGTGTATAGTACACGGTTTCTAGAAACAAATGTTACTATTTTAAAAATATAAAAAATAGTGTTAATTAAGCTAGAAACCTTTTGGTGAACAATACATTGTTGTCAAAAAAATCAAATAATATAATAAATTTAAAATAAGCGTTTTTGATTTTAAAGTAAAAAACACCTTATATTTCAAGTATTGTACACGATTTCTACAAACAAATGTTGCAATTTCAAAAATATAAAAAATTGTGTAAATTAAGCTAGAAACTTTATGGGGAACAATACATTGTTTTCAAAAAAATCAAATAATTTAATATTTTAAAATATGCATTTTCTTTTTTAAATTAAAAAACACTCTATTTTTCAAATGTATAGAACACGATTTCTAGAAACAAATGTTGCAATTATAAATTAAAAATTTCATGGTGAACAATGCATTGATTTCAAAAAAAAATTAAATAATTTAATAAATTAAAAATATACGTTTTAATTTTTTTAGTAAAAAACACATTATTTTTCAAGTGTATAGTACACGATTTCTAGAAACAAATGTTGATATTTTAAAAATATAAAAAAATAGTGTAAATTAAGCTAGAAACTTCATGGTGAAAAATATATTATTGTCAAAAAAATCAAATAATTTAATAAATTTAAAATATGCATTTTCATTATTAAAGTAAAAAACACCCTATTTTTCAAGTGTATAGTACGCGACTTCTAGAAACAAATGTTACTATTTAAAAAATATAAAAATAGTGTAAATTCAACTAGAAACTTATTGGTTAACAATAAATTGTTGTAAAAAAAATCAAATAATTTAATAAATTTAAAATATGCGTTTTCATTTTTAAAGTAAAAAACACTTTATATTTCAAGTCTATAGTACACAATTTCTACAAACAAATGTTGCAATTTTAAAAATATAAAAAATTGTTTAAATTAAACTAGAAATTTCATGGTGAACAGTACATTGATTTCACAAAAAAATATAATTTAATAAATTTGAAATATGCGTTTTCATTTTATTAGTAAAAAACACCTTATTTTTGGTACACGATTTCTAGAAAAAATGTTGATATTTTAAAAATATAACTAAAAGTGTAAATTAATCTAGAAATTTCATGATGAACAATACATTGTTGTCAAAAAAATCAAACAATTTAATAAATTTAAAATATGCATTTTCATTTTTAAAGTAAAAAACACCCTATATTTCAAGTGTATAGTACACGATTTCTAGAAACAAATGTCGATATTTTAAAAATATAAAAAATAGTGTAAATTAAGCTAGAAACTTTATTGGGAAAAATTTATTGTTTTCAAAAAAATTAAATATATTAATAAATTTAAAATATGCGTTTTTTTTAAAGTAAAAAACACTCTATTTTTCAAGTGTATAGTACACAATTTTTAGAAACAAATGTTGCAATTATAAAAAGAGAAAAAATAGTAAAAATAAAGCTAGAAACTTTATGAGCAACAATAGATTGTTTTCAAAAAAATCAAATAATTTAATAAATTTAAATATGCATTTTCATTTTAATGGTAAAGAACACCGTAATTTTCAAGTGTATAGCACACGATTCTAGAAATAAATGTTGCAATTTTAAAAAAATTAAAATTTTTATAAATTAACCTAGAAACTTTATGGGTACAATATATTGTATTCAAAAACATCAAATAATTTCTTAACTTTAAAATATGCGTTTTCATTTTTAGAGTAAAAAACACTATTTTTCAAGTGTTGATTTCTACAAACAAATATTGAAATTTTAAAAATATAAAAAATTGTTTAAATTAAGATAGAAACTTCATGGTAAACAGTGCATTGATTTCAAAAAACACTTTGAATAGTTTAATAAATTTAAAATATGCATTTTTTTAAAGTAAAAAATACACTATTTTTAAAGTGTATAGTACAGGATTTCTAGAAACAAATGTTGATATTTTAAAAATATAAAAAAATAGTGTAAATAAAACTTCAAATTTCATGGTGAACAATATATTGTTCTCAAAAAAATAAAATAATTTAATAAATTTAAAATATACATTTTCATTTTATTAGTAAAAAACACCCTAATTTTCAAGTGTATAGTACGCGATTTCTAGAAACAAATGTTGATATTTTAAAAATATAAAAAATAGTGTAAATTAAGCTGGAAAATTCTTTGTTACAATACATTGTTTTAAAAAAAATCAAATAATTTAATAAATTTAAAATATGCATTTTCATTATTAAAGTAAAAAACACCCTATTTTTAAAGTGTATAGTACGCGATTTCTAGAAACAAATGTTACTATTTTAAAAATATAAACAATTGTGTAAATTAAGCTAGAAACTTTATGAGGAACAATACATTGTTTTCAAAAATATGTGTTTGCATTTTTTTAGTAAAAAACACCATATTTTTCAATTGTATAGTACATGATTTCTAGAAACAAATGTTGATACTTTAAATAAAAAAATAGTGTTAATTAAGCTAGAAACTTCATGGTGAAAATTACATTGTTTTTGAAAAAACAAACAATTTAGTAAATTTAAAATATGCATTTTAATTTTTAAAGTAAAAAACACCCTATATTTCAAATGTATAGTACACGATTTTTAGAAACAAATGTTGCAATTATAAAAATATAAAAAATGTTTTAAATTAAACTAGAAACTTTATTGGGAAAAATACATTGTTTTAAAAAGAAATAAATATATTAATAAATTTAAAATATGCGTTTTAATTTTAAAATAAACAACACCCTATTTTCTAGTGTATAGTACATGATTTTTAGAAACAAATGTTGCAATTATAAAAATATAAAACTGTAAAAATAAAGCTAGAAACTTTATGGAGAACAATAGATTATTTTAAAAAAATCAATTAATTTAATGAATTTAAAATATGCATTTTCATTTTTAAACTAAAAAACACCCTATTTTTCAAGTGTATAGTACACGATTTTTAGAAACAATTGTTGCAATTATAAAAATATAAACAATTGTGTAAATTAAGCTAGAAACTTCATGGGGAAAAGTAAATTATTTTCAAAAGAATCAAATAATTTAATAAATTTAAAATATGCATTTTCATTATTAAAGTATAAAACACCCTATTTTTCAAGTGTATAGTACCCGATTTCTAGAAACAAATGTTACTATTTTAAAAATATAAACAATTGTGTAAATTAAGCTAGAAACTTTATAAGGAACAATACATTGTTTTCAAAAATATGTGTTTTCATTTTTTTAGTAAAAAACACCATATTTTTCAAGTGTATAGTACACGATTTCTAGAAACAAATGTTGATATTTCAAATTTAAAAAATAGTGTTAATTAAGCTAGAAACTTCATGGTTAAAATTACATTGTTTTTAAAAAAATCAAATAACTTATAAATTTAAAATATGCGTTTTAATTTTTAAAGTAAAAAACACCCTATTTTTCAAGTGTATAGTACACGATTTTTAGAAACAAATGTTGCAATTATAAAAATATAAAAAATGTTGTAAATTAAACTAGAAACTTTATTGGGAAAAATACATTGTTTTCCAAAGAAATAAATATATTAATAAATTTAAAATATGCGTTTTAATTTTAAAATAAACAACACTCTATTTTCTAGTGTATAGTACATGATTTTTAGAAATAAATGTTGCAATTATAAAAGTACAAAACTGTAAAAATAAAGCTAGAAACTTTATGGAGAACAATAGATTATTTTAAAAAAATCAATTAAATTAATGAATTTAAATTATGCATTTTCATTTTTAAACTAAAAAACACCCTATTTTTCAAGTGTATAGTACACAATTTTTAGAAACAAATGTTGCAATTATAAAAAGAGAAAAAATAGTAAAAATAAAGCTAGAAACTTTATGAGCAACAATAGATTGTTTTCAAAAAAATCAAATAATTTAATAAATTTAAATATGCATTTTCATTTTAATGGTAAAGAACAACGTAATTTTCAAGTGTATAGCACACGATTCTAGAAATAAATGTTGCAATTTTAAAAAAATTAAAATTTTTATAAATTAACCTAGAAACTTTATGGGTACAATATATTGTATTCAAAAACATCAAATAATTTCTTAACTTTAAAATATGCGTTTTCATTTTTAAAGTAAAAAACACTATTTTTCAAGTGTCGATTTCTACAAACAAATATTGAAATTTTAAAAATATAAAAAATTGTGTAAATTAAGATAGAAACTTCATGGTAAACAGTGCATTGATTTCAAAAAACACTTTGAATAGTTTAATAAATTTAAAATATGCATTTTTCTAAAGTAAAAAATACACTATTTTTAAAGTGTATAGTACAGGATTTCTAGAAACAAATGTTGATATTTTAAAAATATAAAAAAATAGTGTAAATAAAACTTCAAATTTCATGGTGAACAATATATTGTTCTCAAAAAAATAAAATAATTTAATAAATTTAAAATATACATTTTCATTTTATTAGTAAAAAACACCCTAATTTTCAAGTGTATAGTATGCGATTTCTAGAAACAAATGTTGATATTTTAAAAATATAAAAAATAGTGTAAATTAAGCTGGAAAATTCTTTGTTACAATACATTGTTTTAAAAAAATCAAATAATTTAATAAATTTAAAATATGCATTTTCATTATTAAAGTAAAAAACACCCTATTTTTAAAGTGTATAGTACGCGATTTCTAGAAACAAATGTTACTATTTTAAAAATGTAAACAATTGTGTAAATTAAGCTAGAAACTTTATGAGGAACAATACATTGTTTTCAAAAATATGTGTTTTCATTTTTTTAGTAAAAAACACCATATTTTTCAAGTGTATAGTACATGATTTCTAGAAACAAATGTTGATATTTTAAATAAAAAAAATAGTGTTAATTAAGCTAGAAACTTCATGGTGAAAATTACATTGTTTTTGAAAAAACAAACAATTTAGTAAATTTAAAATATGCATTTTAATTTTTAAAGTAAAAAACACCCTATATTACAAGTGTATAGTACACGATTTTTAGAAACAAATGTTGCAATTATAAAAATATAAAAAATGTTTTAAATTAAACTAGAAACTTTATTGGGAAAAATACATTGTTTTAAAAAGAAATAAATATATTAATAAATTTAAAATATGCGTTTTAATTTTAAAATAAACAACACCCTATTTTCTAGTGTATAGTACATGATTTTTAGAAACAAATGTTGCAATTATAAAAATATAAAACTGTAAAAATAAAGCTAGAAACTTTATGGAGAACAATAGATTATTTTAAAAAAATCAATTAATTTAATGAATTTAAAGTATGCATTTTCATTTTTAAACTAAAAAACACCCTATTTTTCAAGTGTATAGTACACGATATTTAGAAACAAATGTTGCAATTATAAAAAATATAAACAATTGTGTAAATTAAGCTAGAAACTTCATGGGGAAAATTAAATTATTTTCAAAAGAATCAAATAATTTAATAAATTTAAAATATGCATTTTCATTATTAAAGTAAAAAACACCCTATTTTTCAAGTGTATAGTACGCGATTTCTAGAAACAAATGTTACTATTTTAAAAATATAAACAATTGTGTAAATTAAGCTAGAAACTTTATAAGGAACAATACATTGTTTTCAAAAATATGTGTTTTCATTTTTTTAGTAAAAAACACCATATTTTTCAAGTGTATAGTACACGATTTCTAGAAACAAATGTTGATATTTTAAATTTAAAAAATAGTGTTAATTAAGCTAGAAACTTCATGGTTAAAATTACATTGTTTTTAAAAAAATCAAATAACTTATAAATTTAAAATATGCGTTTTAATTTTTAAAGTAAAAAACACCCTATTTTTCAAGTGTATAGTACACGATTTTTAGAAACAAATGTTGCAATTATAAAAATATAAAAAATGTTGTAAATTAAACTAGAAACTTTATTGGGAAAAATACATTGTTTTCAAAAGAAATAAATATATTAATAAATTTAAAATATGCGTTTTAATTTTAAAATAAACAACACCCTATTTTCTAGTGTATAGTACATGATTTTTAGAAACAAATGTTGCAATTATAAAAGTACAAAACTGTAAAAATAAAGCTAGAAACTTTATGGAGAACAATAGATTATTTTAAAAAAATCAATTAAATTAATTAATTTAAAATATGCATTTTCATTTTTAAACTAAAAAACACCCTATTTTTCAAGTGTATAGTACACGATTTTTAGAAACAAATGTTGCAATTATAAAAATATAAACAATTGTGTAAATTAAGCTAGACACTTCATGGGGAAAATTAAATTATTTTCAAAAGAATCAAATAATTTAATAAATTTAAAATATGCATTTTCATTATTAAAGTAAAAAACACCCTATTTTTCAAGTGTATAGTACGCGATTTCTAGAAACAAATGTTACTATTTTAAAAATATAAACATTTGTGTAAATTAAGCTAGAAACTTTATAGGGAACAATACATTGTTTTCAAAAATATGTGTTTTCATTTTTTTAGTAAAAAACACCATATTTTTCAAGTGTATAGTACACGATTTCTAGAAACAAATGTTGATATTTTAAATTTAAAAAATAGTGTTAATTAAGCTAGAAACTTCATGGTTAAAATTACATTGTCTTTAAAAAAATCAAATAACTTATAAATTTAAAATATGCGTTTTAATTTTTAAAGTAAAAAACACCCTATTTTTCAAGTGTATAGTACACGATTTTTAGAAACAAATGTTGCAATTATAAAAATATAAAAAATTTTGTAAATTAAACTAGAAACTTTATTGGGAAAAATACATTGTTTTTTAAATAAATAAATATATTAATAAATTTAAAATATGCGTTTGAATTTTTAAATAAACAACACCCTATTTTCAAGTGTATAGTACATGATTTTTAGAAACAAATGTTGCAATTATAAAAATATAAAAACTGTAAACATAAATGGAGAAATTGAGTGGATATGGAATAGTCATGGAGATGTATTAAGACATGAATGGTGAATGCAATGTAAACATAATGTATCCATTTCTAGGATAGGAATGAATAAAAATAGGTATATGTGACTTATAAACATGCAATAGGATCATGGAAATGTTGTGGTATGTGTTATGACATGTATGATGAATGTTTAATGCATTATAATTTGATGATGAAATGAAATGATAGATAAGCTTTCCCCCTTCAACGGATGTTGAGTAAGTGGGTTGAGTTCCACCGGTTGCACACCGGGTAAGCGGAAAAGCATGAAAAAATTGATAATGTATGGTCTCCCAATGAACGGGATAAGATAGCCTGAACTAGTAGGGTTGCCCGGTGACCGAGAAGATGGCCCGAAAGAAAGGACTATCCCGATGAATGGGGTAAGATAGTCCTGGGCTATCCCAGTGATTGGGGTAAGATAGCCCGGCAGTTGATCATGGTAGGGACGCTTTCCATCGTCCCATGATTGAGCTCAAGGGCGCGTTACTGCCATGCGCCTAGGGAGGAGTCTTGTGCACGAGGCTTCCGTAAAAGACTGAAGAAAATTAATGAATTAAGTATGATAATGAAAGATCATAGCATGCATACATCTATACTTGTCATTACATGCATTGAGTCTGAATATGTTGCGTTAGATTGATTGTGTGTGATAGGAACCAAATGGGTTGATTTTCCAGTTAGATTGGTTGTGATATGATATAAAAGTGGTTGTAAAAAAATGCTGGGGGTTACTCAGTTATATGTTTTGCATATAACTGACGGTTACCATATCGCAGGTATCAAAAGATTATGAAGCGAAAGCCAAAGATTGGACGAGCTGTGCGCTTTTCTTAGGTATAGCCACACTTAGTGAACCTAAGTCTCAAGTTCATATATATTAATTTTTTCACATCTATAGGAATCCGTATAAATTGAAAGAGTTGTAATTATTATTATTATTTTTAATTGTTGTAAATTAGAATTTAGTTCCACTAGTGTTTTCAAAAAAAAAAAACTTACTTAGCCTCAAATTTTGTTAGGTGTTACAGTTTTCATTTTTTTAGCAAAAAACACCATATTTTTCAAGTATACAGTACACGATTTATAAAAACAAATGTTAATATTTTAAAAATATAAAAAATAGTGTAAATTAAGCTAGAAACTTCTTGGTGAACAATGTAAAAAAATTCAAATAATTTAATAAATTTAAAATATGCGTTTTCATTTTTAAACTAAAAAAAACTCTATAATTCAAGTCTATAGTACAAGATTTCTACAAATAAATGTTGCAATTTTAAAAATATAAAAAATTGTGTAAATTAAGCTAGAAATTTCATGGTGAACAATACATTGATTTCAAAAAAAATTAAATAATTTAATAAATTTAAAATATGCGCTTTAATTTTATTAGTAAAAAACACCCTATTTTTCAAGTGTATGTTACACGATTTCTAGAAAAAAATGTTGATATTTTAAAAATATAAATAAAAATTTAAATTAAGCTAGAAACTTCATGGTGAACAATACATTGTTGTCAAAAAATTCAAATAATTTAATAAATATAAAATATGCGTTTTCATTTTTGAAGTAAAAAACACCATATATTTCAAGTGTATAGTACATGATTTCTAGAAACAAATGTTGATATTTTAAAAATATAAAAAATAGTGTAAATTAAGATAGAAACTTCTTGGTGAACAATACATTGTTGTCAAAAAAATCAAATAATTTAATAAATTTAAAATATGCGTTTTCATTTTTTTTAGTAAAAACACCTTATTTTCAAGTGTATAGAACATGATTTCTATAAACAAATGTTGATAATTTAAAAATATAAAAAAATAGTGTAAATTAAGCTAGAAACTTCATGGTGAATAATATATTGTGATCAAAAAAATCAAAAAATTTAATATATTTAAAATATGCGTTTTCATTTTTATAGCATAAAACACCCTATTTTTCAATTGTACAGTACACAATTTCTAGAAATAAAGGTTGATATTTTAAAATTTTTAATAATAGTGTAAATTAAGCTAGAAACTTCTTGGTGAACCATACATTTTTGTCAAAAAAATCAAATAATTTAATACATTTAAAATATGCGTTTTCATTTTTAAAGTAAAAAACACTCTATATTTAAAGTCTATAGTACACGATTTCTACAAACAAATGTTGCAATTTTTAAAATATAAAAAATGTGTAAATTAAGCTATAAATTTCATGGTGAAGAATACATTGATTTAAAAAATTAAATAATTTAATAAATTTAAAATATGCGTTTTCATTTTATTAGTAAAAAACACCCTATTTTTTAAGTGTATGGAACACGATTTTCTAGAAAAAAATATTGATAATTTAAAAATATAAAAAAAAAGTGTAAATTAAGCTAGAAACTTTGTGGTGAACAATACAATGTTGTCAAAAAAATTAAATAATTTAATAAATTTAAAATTTGCGTTTACATTTTTTTAGTAAAACACACTCTATTTTTCAAGTGTATAACACACGATTTCTAGAAACAAATGTTGATATTTGAAAAATATAAAAAAAAATTAGTGTAAATTAGGCTAGAAACTTCATGGTGAACAATACATTATTGTCAAAAAATAAAAAAAATTAATAAATTTAAAATATGCCTTTTCATTTTTAAACTAAAAAACACCCTATTTTTTAAGTGTATAGTACTGGATTTCTAGAAACAAATGTTTAAATTTTTAAAATATAAAAAATTGTAAAAATTAAGCAATAAATTTTATGGGGAACAATAGATTGTTTTCAAAACATCAAATAATTAAATAAATTTAAAATATGCATTTTCAATTTTAAAGTAAAAAACACCCTATTTTTCAAGTGTATAATACACGATTTCTAGAAACAAAAGTTGCAATTTAAAAAATATAAACAATTGTGTAAATTAAGCTAGAAACTTTATGGGGAACAATACATTGTTTTCAAAAAAATCAAATAATTTAATAAATTTAAAATTTGCGTTTTAAATTTTAAAGTAAAAAAAACACCCTCTTTTTCAAGTGTATAATACACGATTTTTAAAAACAAATTTCGCAATTCTAAAAATATAAAATTTTTTGTAAATTAAACTAGAAACTGCATGGTAAACAATACATTGTTTTCAAAGAAATCAAATAATTTAATATTTTTAAAATATGTGTTTTCATTATTAAAGTAAAAACACCCTATTTTTCAAGTGTATAGTACACGAATTCGAGAAAAAAAAGTTGCAATTTAAAAAATATAAACAATTGTGTAAATAAAGCTAGAAACTTTATAGGGAACAATAAATTGTTTTCAAAAAAATCAAAAAAATTAATAAATTTAAAATTAGCATTTTCGTTTTTAAAGTAAAAAACACCCTATATTTCAACTTATTGTACACGATTTTTAGAAAAAAATGTTGCAATTTTAAAAATATAAAAAATTCTGTAAATTAAGCTAGAAACATTATTGGAAACAATACGTTGTTTTCAAAACATCAGATATATTAATAAATTTAAAAATTTTGTTTTCCTTTTTAAATTCCAAAAAACACTCTTTTTAAATGTATAGTACACGATTTTTAGAAACAAATTTCGCAATTATAAAAATATAAAAACTTTTGTAAATTAAAATAGAAACTTCATGGTGAACAATACATTGTTTTCAAAGAAATCAAATAATTAAACATTTTTAAAATATGCGTTTTCATTTTTAAAGTAAAAAACACTCTATTTTTCAAGTGTATAGAACACGATTTCTAGAAAAAAATGTTGCAATTTTAAAAATATAAACAATTGTGTAAATTAAGCAAGAAATTTTATGGGGAACAATACATTGTTTTAAAAAAAATCAAATAATTTAATAAATTTAAAATATGTGTTTTCATTTTTAAAGTAAAAAACACCCTATATTTCAAGTCTATAGTACACAACTTTTAGAAACAAATGTTGCAATTTTAAAAATAGAAAAAATTGTATACATTAAGCTAGAAACTTTATTTGGAACAATACATTGATTTCAAAAAAATTAAATATCTTAATAAATTTAAAATATGTTTTAATTTTTAAAGTAAAAAACATCCTATTTTTCAAGTGTATAGTACACGATTTTTAGAAACAAATGTTGAAATTATAAAAATATAAAAATTTTTGTAAATTAAACTTGAAACTTCATGGTGAACACATTGTTTTCAAAATATTCAAAAAATTTAATAAATTTAAAATATGCGTTTTCATTTTTAAAGTAAAAAACACCATATTTTTCAAGTGTATAGAATACGATTTCTATAAACAAATGTTGCAATTTTTAAAATATAAATCAAATTGTGTAAATTAAGCTAGAAACTTTATTGTGAATAATACATGGTTGTAAAAAAAAATCAAATAATTTAATGAATTTAAAATATGTGTTTTCTTTTTTTATTATAAAACACCCTTCTTTTCAAGTGCTTAGTACACAATTTTTTAGAAATAAATGTTGATATTTAAAAAATATTAATATACTATAAATTAAGCTAGAAACTTCATGGTGAACAATACTTTATTGTAAAAAAAATCAAATAATTTAATAAATTTGTAATATGCGTTTTCATTTTTAAAGTAAAAAAAACCCTATATTTCAAGTGTATGGTTCACGATTTCTAGAAACAAATGTTGATATTTTAAAAATATAAAAATAATGTAAATTAAGCTAGAAACTTCTTGGTGAACAATACTTTGTTGTAAAACAAAATCAAATAATTTAATAAATTTAAAATATTCATTTTAATTTTTTAGTAAAAAACACCCTATTTTTCAACTGTATAGTACACGTTTTCAAGAAATAAAGATTGATATTATAAAAATATAAAAAACTACTGTAAGTTAAGCTAGAAACATCATGGTGAACAAGACATTGTTGTAAAAAAAATCAAATAATTTACTAAATTTAAAATATGCGTTTTCATTTTTTTTAGTAAAAAACACCCTATTTTTCAAGTGTATAGTACACGATTGGTTGAAACAAATGTAGATATTTTGTAAATATAAAAAATAGTGTAAATTAAGCTAGAAACTTCTTGGTGAACAATACATTGTTGTCAAAAAATCAAATAATTTAATAAATTTAAAATATGCGTTTCCATTTTATTAGTAAAAAACACCCTATTTTTCAAGTGTATGGTACACGATTTCTAGAAAAAAAATGTTGATATTTTAAAAATATAAATAATAGGGTAAATTAAGCTAGAAACTTCATGGTGAACAATACATTGTTGTCAAAAAAATCAAATAATTTAATAAATTTAAAATATGTGTTTTCATTTTTTTAGTAAAAAACACCATATTTTTCAAGTGTTGATATTTTAAGTATAAAAAATTGTGTAAATTAAGCTAGAAACTTAATGGTTAAAATTATAGTGTTGTTAAAAAAATCAAATAATTTATATATTTAAAATATGCGTTTTCATTTTTAAAGTATAAAACACCCTATATTTAAAGTCTATAGTACACAATTTTTAGAAACAAATGTTGCAATTTTAAAAATAGAAAAAATTGTATAAATTAAGCTAGAAACTTTATTGGGAACAATACATTGTTGTCAAAAAAATAAAATAATTTAATAAATTTAAAATATGCGTTTTCATTTGTTTAGTAAAAAACACTCTATTTTTCATGTGTATAGTACACGATTTGTTGAAACAAATGTTGATATTTTATAAATATAAAAAATAGTATAAATTAAGCTAGAAACTTCTTCGTGAACAATACATTGTTGTCAAAAAAATAAAATAATTTAATAAATTTAAAATATGCGTTTTCATTTTTAAAGTAAAAAATACCCTATTTTTCAAGTGTATAGTACGCGATTTCTAGAAATAAATGTTTCAATTTTAAAAATATATAAAATTGTTAAAATTAAGCTAGAAACTTTATGGGGAACAATAGATTGTTTTCAAAAAAATCAAATAATTTAATAAATTTAAAATATGCATTTTTATTTTTAAAGTAAAAAACACCCTATTTTTCAAGTCTATAGTACACGATTTCTATAAACAAATGTTACAATTTTAATAATATAAACAATGGTGTAAATTAAGCTAGAAAATTTATGGGGAGCAATACATTGTTTTCAAAAAAATCAAATAATTTAATAAATTTAGAATATGCGTTTTATTTTTTAAAGTAAAAAACACCCTATATTTCAAGTCTATATTACACAATTTTTAGAAACAAATGTTGCAATTTTAAAAATATAAAAAATTGTGTAAATTAAGCTAGAAACTTTATTGGGAACAATACATTGTTTTAAAAAAAAAATAAATATTTTAATAAATTTAAAATATGCGTTTTAATTTTGAAAGTAAAAAACACCCTATTTTTCAAGTGGATAGTACACGATTTTTAGAAACTAATGTTGCAATTATAAAAATATAAAAAATTATTTGTATTAAACTAGAAACTTCAAGGTGAACAACACATTGTTTTCAAAAACATCAAAAAATTTAATAAATTTAAAATATGCGTTTTTATTTTTAAAGTAAAAAACACCCTATTTTTCAAGTGTATAGAACACAATTTCTAGAAACAAATGTTGCAATTTTAAAAATATAAATTAAATACTATAAATTAAGCTAGAAAATTTATTGCGAACAATACATTGTTTTAAAAAATAATCAAATAATTTAATAAATTTAAAATATGGATTTTCATTTTTTTAGTAAAAAACACCCTATTTTTCAAGTGCATAGTACACGATTTTTTGAAACAAATGTTGATATTTTAAAAATATAAGTGTAAATTAAGCTAGAAACGTCATGGTGAACAATACATTGTTGTCAAAAAAATGAAATAATTTAATAAATTTAAAATATGCGTTTTCATTTTTAAAGTAAAAAACATCCTATTTTTCAAGTGTATAGTAGGCGATTTCTAGAAATCAATGTTTCACTTTTAAAAATATATAAAATTTTAAAAATTAAGCTAGGAACTTTATGTGGAACAACAGATTTTTTTCAAAAAAAATCAAATAATTTAATAAATTTAAAATATGCATTTTCATTTTTAAAGTAAAAAATACCCTTTTTTTCAAGTGTATATATAGTACACGATTTCTAGAAACAAATGTTGTAATTTTAAAAACATAAATGTAACATCCCATAAATTTCCTAGACAAGAGCTATTGGTTCTTTTATAACAAAATGGGGATTTAGGGATTTGGTTGCAGTCCTTAAGGGTCTGTTTGGTTCAACAGAGGGGAGGGATTTTAATGGAGGGGAGTGGAGGCGAGGGGAGGGGAGGAAAAATAAAAAATCTGAGAGTTTGTTTAGTTCAAATGGAGGGGAGGGGAGGGGAGGGGAGGGAAGGGAAAATAATGTTTCTGTGTTTGGTTAGAGGGGAGGGGAGGGATTTTAAGTGATTTAATGTGTTAATTTTGCCCTCCCATCTTGTAACATCCCAAATTTCTAACCTTCTGGAATAGATTATTTAAATTCACAATTGCGTCCTTGAGGGAGCCTATTTTAGAAAAGATAAGGAATTTAGAGAACTAAATTGAATTATAAAGCATATAGGAATAGGGAAAAAGAACTAGGTCATAATATAAATACAACTAGACATTTAAAACGTAGCAAGGTGGGCTTAGGGGACAAAAATATAAAAATAGAAAGTTGCAACTAAATCCTTATGGTTTTATTCATTTAAATTAAGTTGATTTGGAATTTTATTAAATTTTATAATGACAAGGACTTATTTTCAATTTTTAATAAATTAAAACTAGGGACTATCTTCTTACTATGCGCCTTCCCTCACCTAACCAAGCACCCTCACATATACCCATCCTCACTCACGTACACACACACAAAACATAATCAATGAAAATTTTATAAAGTAGAGAGAGAGGGAGAACTTCATGATGGCCACCACTTTGGGTGGTTGCATGGTGGCCTTCCGGCCGCCGGAGCAGTTGAAAAAAATGATCCACGCGTGGGGAACTCCAATTCTACCGGTTTAGAATCTTCCACGGTGGAATTTAGAGATTGAGTTTAGAGCTCCAATTCGAAGGTGACCCCAAACTTAAAACCCCCAATTAGGGCAATTAAAAATTAGATGATGGTATGATGTTAGGTTTTGGACTTGATTTGGTTAGATGACATGAATTTAGGTTGCATGGAAATTGGTGTTAAATTAACATGACATGTTTCTTGTGTTCTTGAAGTGTGAAGTTGATCTTGGTTGAATT
Source organism: Cyamopsis tetragonoloba (assembly GCA_037177725.1). NCBI lineage: Eukaryota > Viridiplantae > Streptophyta > Magnoliopsida > Fabales > Fabaceae > Cyamopsis > Cyamopsis tetragonoloba. The sequence continues at coordinate 60,216,630 of CM074122.1, read as the reverse complement.
GGTTCTATATGTGTGGGGTTGATGCATTTATGTTGATTCTTTGTTTGGATATTGGATTGTGAATGTGAATGTATGAGAATGACCTTGATGATAATGTGAATTTGATGAAATTGGACTTTGGTCATCCTTGTGAATTGATCTTTCAGTGATTTATATTGAACTAGATGAAGTTAATATGATTTTGAGGAATTGAGATGGAAGGGAGGATTGAAATTTGTGAAAAGTTGATCAATACCATTTTCCCCTGTTTTGGAACAATTTGAACTGGATTTTTGAATTGGTTTTAATTGGAATTTGACTTTGTGGTCTTCATAAGAGTTGTCGAGCATCCTCTTAGATTTCAAATGCTTTTGGATTCACCCAATGTGGAGGTCTACAACTCTAGTTATGACCAAATTACTAAGACGGGGTCTATATGAAAGTATCTGTTTTGTTGATTGCACATCCCTGTCAAAGATGACTGTTTTTGACAATTACAATTTTAGAACTAGGTTTTGTGGTCGTCATAAGAGTTGTAGAGCATCCGCTTAGCTTTCAAATGCTTTTGGTTTCACTCAATTTGAAGGTCTACAACTTACGTTATGGCCAAAATACGAACGTGGGTGCGCACACATTCCTGGGCTTGCGCACAAGACTGGGCAGCAGCTCCAGGAGGAATTAAGGTGCGCACACCTTCCTGGGCTGTGTGCACAAGATTGTGTTTGACAGCTTCTAAGTGTTTTCCACATCTTTTCTTCAACTTTCTTCATTCTTTCCTTCATTATTTAAGTCCAATCCTCTAAAATCAACACTTCTCCATGCTTTATTCCTACATGAACATAATCAAACAAAATGCAATGTAAATATAATGAATCCATTTCTAGGATAGGAATGAACGAAAATAGGTATATATGACTTATAAACATGCAATAGGATCATGGAAATGTTGTGGTATGTGTTATGACATGTATGATGAATGTTTAATGCATGATAATGTGAAATGATAATGTGAAATGATAATGAATAAATCCCATCGGTAGTATACCGGGTAAGTGGACAAGCATGAAAATGATGAAGTAGGGTCTCCCAGAAAATGGGGTTAAGATGGCCTGAAGAAGTAGGGTCTCCCAGAAAATGGGGTTAAGATGGCCTGAAAATTTAATGACTATTCGGAAAGGGGTCAAGATAGTCATAGGCTATCCTGAAAGGGGTTAAGATAGCCTGGCAGGGCCCTAGAGATTCAGGTAGGAATGCTTGCTGGGGGTATCAGTGAGCTCAAATTATGTCTTTCTGCCAAGGTGCCTATGGTGGAGATCTAGTGCACTAGACTCCCGTTAAAAGATGAAAAGAAATGTAATGTGATTCAAAATGAATTGAAATAAAATGTAATGTGATTGAAAATGAATTGAAATGAAACGTAATGTGATTCATGACATTCATGCATATAAATTAAATTGTATTTGTGTGTTCTCCTTTGTTTGAATGTGTTATGGTACGTTAGGCTTGTATTGGGGAGATTTTCCAGTTAGACTGGCTGCAATACTGATCTATAATTTTTTTAGTTAGACCGGGGGTTACTCGGTTATATGTTTTTCATATAACTGACGGTCTCAGTATTGTAGGTATCAAAAGATTAAGGAACTATAGCTACGGACGAGAAAAGTCTCAAGGTTTTCTTAGGTATAACCATACATGGCGAACCTAAGTTTTATGTTCAAGTATTTATTTGTTCAACTGGATAGGAATTTGTTTAAGTTAAAAAGGGTTGTAATTATTATTATTTATTGTGTAGTAAATTTTAGCTTCCGCTTGTATATAAAAAAAAAATGGTCTACAAAATAAGTTGTTACATTTATGGTATCAGAGCAGTTTGATCCATCGGACTATAATGATAATGAGTCGATAGTCAGCTGAACGATTAATATTCTGAACATATCTATTAGACATGTCATAAGTTTCGAAGGAACATGCAGCTATTATTGAGTCTGATCAGCTGAATATTGGTGCATGAGAGTAGAAGTTATGACTACTAATGGATAGGAATGATCTTTAAAGGGATTGTTCTTCTTTTAGTATATTTCATGGAAAGTAGGATGAGACATTGGGATATAGGTGTACCGATGTTGTGACTGTAAGATATTGGGCCTGGCCAGTTCAGTACCTTAGTTACGACATTGATGCATTTGTAACCAATGGGTTCAAGTCACTAACCTAGAATGAGTACCGAGTGAAAAATTTTTTAAGGACAAATTTGATTAGCCTTCTAGAATAGATAGCGGAAAATGGGTCTGAAGATTTTGTGAAATTAGGATCCGAATTCCTTAAACCCTCTTCCCTTTATAATTGTGATCGTGCGTAAGGGCCCTTGGTAAGGAAGCCAAGAGGCGGGAGAGACTTAGAGAGTCTGGTAGTGGTAATCTCACAACAACAAGTAAGGGGGGTTATGTGTATTCCTATTCGGATTCATGTTAGGAAGATATACTCAATGGAAACTTGGTTAAGTATAGGAATAGATCACGTCATTAAAGCATGAGGAACTCCATCCCAGATTCTTTCATTTAAGTTTCCTCTACGACTTAAATTCCTTAAACTCTAATTCCTTTTATGATTGACGTTGATAAACTATCTACGTAAATTCTAGAAATCAATTCTTTATCTTCTTTGGAAATTCACCAAGCCTAAATTAGAATTAATTTTGTGACTCAAGAAGTTTCATTGCTTATTGTAAGCAATTATATGCCTTCTTTCTTGGTGAACTAAGCATCGATTCTAATTTGACAGTCACGTATCCTTAGAGAGGTTCAAGAACATATTTTTTTATATCGATTAAATTGATGTTCCTACATGTAGACACCTCTTATAGTAACTCTACTCCCTTCACATAAACATGACATAACATTGTATCTTGAAATTTGTCCTCCTTGTGAGTTTTCCTTGAGATATAATCTAAGTTGCGCTTAAGTTCAAGTTTTAGAAATCCTCTCTAATTGAGATGTATTAGGTTAGTTTTGTTAATTTAATCATTAAATGAAACAAGTCCTACACCTTAACTTATCACCAATCTTAGAATTGTTTGTTTTGGAACACTTTAGACACTAAGTATATCCTTACTCAAAGCTGATAAGTTAGGAGCTAAGTATATTCAGTTTAGACTCCAATTCATATAGTGGACCCGAAGAAAAAAAAATTGTTGAATACTTTGCTACAACTTAGAGTTAATTTAGGACAACAATGAGAACTCTTAAATTCTTTCTGTGTGGGCATCCAGACACATTAACTTTCCCTCTGCTTGCCAGTATCAAGAACTCCTAATAAACAACAACTGTCATTAATTTTTTTTTTATCTAAATTTGATTCTCTAATTAAGACGCCTTTATCTGGTTATCCATTTAATCTTAGTCTAATTCTTATTATAGGATCTAGACAGTGTTGTTTTACACATGAGGGCTTAGAGATAAATCTTCCTCTTCTGATGCTAACTACGGAAGTTTTGGCAATCGATTTCCCTCATAATCTACTAGTATTTTAAATCACACTCTTAGACGCTCCTATACAAAGGATTCCCTGAGACATAGATCCCTTAAACATTTTTAGGTACTCTATGAAGACTAGAAACCACCCTTGTACCTTAACTAAGTTTGTTACACTCGTTGGTCATCTAAGAAAGTATATCACCAAGTCGATAATCGAAAGGCAGTCAAATTTATTTCATCATGCCTACCCTGAGTTTCCCGTTTTCAGAACCATATTTCTCATGATCTCAAATTTCATTTAACTTTGAAGTTCTAGTCAGCATATGAAATTCTTTCAAGCATTAGTGCAACATCACCGTTAAGGATTTCTTTGGTAATCTAAGCTCCGAAACCATTTTGATGGTTATCAAAATATCCTTATTTACGTTCAAGTTTCGATCCTTAGATGCAAGTTTCGTTGGAAGATGAATTAATCAGAGTGGCACAGCGAAAGCATTAGAGGACTTCCTTGTAAAATTCCATTTAGATTCTTAAGATTTGGAGTTTCCCAAAGTTTGAACCCATCTAAGTTTCTATCTATGCATTCAGTCCCTAACGGTACTGATTGTTAAGAGAATCCCTTTTAATTCTCAATTTCAAATTTAACTTAGTTTTCCAAACTTTAATCCTATAAAGTTTAGACCAGTCCAACAACTCCTTGTAATTATCAGAATTTAAGCTTTTAGATAGTTTCCTTCACAGCTTCTTAGAGACTTGAACAACTCCGGTTTTCATATAGTTTCGGATTCCGGCTAAGCACCCCGACTACCTTGTAAATTCATTAGTTGTACTAATTTGCAGTTTAAGCTAAGGATAAGTTTAGCTTCACATTAAATCTCTAACTTAAATCCTTGTGAGGTTACATGAATTTCCTTGACATGATACACCGTTATTATAGTCATAAACTATAATGCCTCAACTAAAACAAATATGTGGGCGCTCAAATCAGTTCCCGATTTTCTCAATCCTGAGTTCTCACTTAAGTAAGGGGACAACGAACCCTTATCACATTGTCATTAATTCAACCATTCTCTTTATATCATAGCAACAAGATCATAAATATCCGCGTTTAGAGACGCGTGCAAAAACACATCCTAATCCAATCTAATTCACATCAACAACTTGAAATGAGTTAATTGTCCTAAAATTAAAATGTTACCCTAAGAAGGAATAGGAAGTTTCCTTGATTCAAGTAGCCTTGCACGACACGTTCAAGAACTCTATGCTTCTTGTAATCAATTTCTATCCTCTCTATAACAAAGACATAACGAGTTATACAAATTAGAACTTGAAACCAACTTGTACTAGAAAGATCAAGACTTGTAAAATTCTAACCCCTATTCTAAAACTAGAGTCTTAGGGACCATTTAGACCTTCTTTGAGAAATTCTAAATCTCCACAAAGAATTAATTTAAGTCAAGTCATCCGTAGATCTCGTATCTTTCCAAATCCTAATTCACAAATGAATGACATTATAGTTTGCTCCCACCAGCTCAAGTTCCTCTCAAGTTAGAAATAACATTATCCACAACTTCTTTAGTTATGCCTATTTTATTTACTAAATTTATGAAATTTATTTGGTACTTGATATCCGGCCTCACCAAGCCCAAATTGGGCAATTCTTCTCAATAGTATCATTAATTATGGCGAAATACTCTCGAAAAATAAAAGTCGAGTCTCAAGGGTAGACTTTGATTTTCCCAATATGCTTGAGGTCTATACACTACTTCTATCTTAATCTTTTTCAATTCCATGAGAGTGGATACCACAATTCTTAAACAAGGTCTTAAAATTATTCTTCCGAAAAATATAAATGTTCACTCCATCAGTTTTAGAGCTTCCAGGTAGCCTTATGAACTCCAATGGGGTTTCTAGTGCGTCGTACCACATTTTTCATTAAAGCTTACCCTACCAAACTCATGATATAAGTCAAAAACCTTACAAGTTCGATATGCATTAAGTTGTGAACCCATAACTATCTCAAGATATTTAAGTTATGAAAGTTCCTTAAGCTAGGAATTAAAACGAATTGTGAGGACACAATTTTTTAACGGGGTGGAATTGTAACATCCCAAATTTCTAACCTTCTGGAATAGATTATTTAAATTCACAATTGCGTACTTGAGGGAGGCTATTTTACAAAACATAAGGAATTTAGGGAACTAAAATGAATTATAAAGCATATAGGATTAAGGAAAAAGGACTAGGTCTTGATATAAATACAACTAGACATTTAAAACGTAGCAAGGTGGGCTTAGGGGACTAAAATATAAAATTAGAAAGTTGCAACTAAATCCTTGTGGTTTTATTCATTTAAATTAAGTTGATTTGGAATTTTATTAAATTTTATAATGACAAGGACTTATTTGCAATTTTTAATAAATTAAAACTAGGGACTATCTTCTTACCATGCGCCTTCCCTCACCTAACCATGCACCCTCACATATACCCCTCCTCACTCACGTACACACACACAAAACATAATCAATGAAAATTTTATAAAGTAGAGAGAGTGGGTGGCGAGAGAGAGGGAGAACTTGATGATGGCCACCACTTTGGGTCGTTGCATGGTGGCCTTCCAGCCACCGGTTGCCACCAGAGCAGTTGAAGAAAATGATCCACGCGTGGGGAACTCCAATTCTACCGGTTTAGAATCTTCCATGGTGGAATTTAGAGATTGATTTTAGAGCTCCAATTCTAAGGTAACCCCAAACTTAAAACCCCCAATTAGGGCAATTAGAAAATAGATGATGGTATGATGTTAGGTTTTGGACTTGATTTAGTTAGATGACATGAATTTAGGTTGCATGAAAATTGGTGTTAGATTAACATGACATGTTTCTTGTGTTCTTGAAGTGTGAAGTTGATCTTGGTTGAATTGGTTCTATATGTGTGAGGTTGATGCATTTATGTTGATTATTTGTTTAGATATTGGATTGTGAATGTGAATGTATGAGAATGACCTTGATGGTAATGTGAATTTGATGAAATTGGACTTTGGTCATCCTTGTGAATTGATCTTTGAGTGATTTATATTGAATTAGATGAAGTTAATAAGATTTTGTGGAATTGAGATGGAAGGGAGCATTGAAATTTGTGAAAAGTTGATCAATACCATTTTTCCCTGTTTTGGAACAATTTGAACTGGATTTTTGAATTGGTTTTAATTGGAATTTGACTTCGTGGTTTTCATAGGAATTGTAGAGCACCCTCTTAGCATTCAAATTCTCTTGGTTTCACTCAATTTGGAGGTCTACAACTCTAGTTATGACCAAAGTACTAAGACAAAGTCTATATGAAAGTATCTGTTTTGTTGATTGCACATCCCTGTCAAATATGGCTGTTTTTGACAAATAAAATTTTAGAACTAGGTTTTGTGGTCTTCATAATAGTTGTAGAGCATTTACTTAGCTTTCAAATGCTTTTGGTTTCGCTCAATTTGGAGGTCTACAACTTAAGTTATGGCAAAAGTACGAATAGGGGTGCACACACATTCCTAGGCTATGCGCACAAGACTGGGCAGCAGCTCCAGCAGGAATTAAGGTGCGCACACCTTCTTGGGCTGTGCGCACAAGGTTGTGTTTGACAGCTTCTAAGTGTTTTCTACATCTTTTCTTCAACTTTCTTCATTCTTTCCTTCATTATTTAAGTCCAATCCTCTAAAATCAACACTTCTCCATGCTTTATTCCTACATTAACATAACCAAATAAAATGCAATGTAAATATAATGAATCCATTTCTAGGATAGGAATGAATGAAAATAGGTATATATGACTTATAAACATGCAATAGGATCATGGAAATGTTTTGGTATGTGTTATGACATGTATGATGAATATTTAATGCATGATAATGTGAAATGATAATGAATGAATCCCACCGGTAGTATACCGGGTAAGTGGACAAGCATGAAAGTGAAGAAGTAGGGTCTCCCGGAAAATGGGGTTAAGATGGCTTGAAGAAGTAGGGACTCCCAGAAAATGAGGTTAAGATGGCCTGAAAATTTAATGATTATCCCGAAAGGGGTCAAGATAGTCATAGGCTATCCCGAAAAGGGTTAAGTGCCCCAGAGATTCAGGTAGGGACGCTTACCAAGGGGTATCAGTGAGCTCAAATTATGCCTTTCTGCCAAGGTACCTATGGTGGAGATCTAGTGCAGTAGACTCCCGCCAAAATGAATTGAAATAAAGTGTAATGTGATTCAAAATGAATTGAAATGAAATGTAATGTGATTCATGACATTCATGCATATAAATTAAATTGTATTTGTGTGTACTCCTTTGTTTGAATGTGTTATGGTATGTTAGGCTTGTATTGGGGAGATTTTCCAGTTAGACTGGCTGCAATACTGATCTATAATGTTTTTAGTTAGACCGGGGGTTACTCGGTTATATGTTTTTCATATAACTGACGGTCTCAGTATTGCAGGTATCAAAAGATTAAGGAGCTATAGCTACGGACGAGAAAAGTCTCAAGGTTTTCTTAGGTATAACCATACATGGCGAACCTAAGTTTTATATTCAAGTATTTATTTGTTCAGCTGGATAGGAATTTGTTTAAGTTAAAAAGGACTGTAATTATTATTATTTATTGTGTAGTAAATTTTAGCTTCCCCTTGTATATGAAAAAAAATGGTCTACAAAATAAGTTGTTACACCTCCCCTCCAAATCCCCCCACTTTTGGAGGGATTTTAAAATGAACTAAAATCCCTCCCCTACCCTCCTCCAATTTTTGAACCAAACACACCAACTTCCTAATAATCCTTCCCCTCCCCTCCCCTCCAAAAACCTCTAACCAAACAGACCCTAAGAAATTAGAGGGAAGGACTAGGTTGCAATTTTATAAGTGCCATGAGGGACCACTTAGCAAGATTTAGAAATTAGTTAAGTGAGGCAAAACTCTCACTTCCCTTTCTCCCCCTCTCATTTCAGCCCACACAAAGACCATGCTCTTCTCTCTAGTTCTTCACCCCCTCCTCAAACCGTCTCCTAATTCCTTGATCAATCTCACCATAGAAGCTCAAATTTCATGTTGTTTCCTTAAGAAATCATCATCACCAAGCCACAAGGAAGGTAATTCTTCTCTTTAATTGAACATGCAAGCCCCTTACTTCCTCCCTCATTCTCGCCCCTTTCTCCCTTCCTCACTCTCTTCACTTCTCATTTTCACACTTGCTCTGCTAGGGTTTGACCTTCGAGCCCAAAACATCAAGGTTCATTCATCAATCTCCAACATTGAAGCTTTTGAGAGGACATTTTCAAGCTTTGGGACACCAACAAGCTACTTAGGTAAGGCATGCACCCTCATCTCCCATTCTTTGATAAAGCTCCATTTTGGGGCAAATGGGCTTTTGATCCTCTCCTCCAACATGAAAACCCTAAAATGAGTTCCTAAGGGTGCTAATGACTCTTATGGATTTCGCCAGAATTTGGCGATAGGCCTGCGTTGGGGGTATTTAGGGATTCCCAAGTCTAGTAGTGGAGATTGAAAGATTTGGTGGAGCTTGAGAACAAGAAGTTCTTAGGGACTCAAAGTTTGAAGGTAACCCCACTAAACCCCAAAACTTAGGCAAGATAAGGAATAGAGAATATATATGACTTGATTTTTAGCTATTATGAAATATATGATAGGAATTGGTTTGGACTTATAATGTTAAATGAATTGGGTTTTGATGCATGTGGATTAACTATTGTCAAATTGTGAAATGTGTGATGATTAGGATTAGACTTGTTAAGTGTGATGATTTAGTTTGATGCATGTAGGTTATTTTGGATACTAGTGTGGCAATGAAAGTGAAGTGTGAGAGTTTTCCTTGTTGTCATATTTTGATGTAGTAGTGTGAATTGAGAAACAATGTGTATATGTGTTGAAATTGTGTCTTGTGATTTTGATGTGAGATTGAATGAATGAAGCATTTGTGTTTGAATCATGCTAATGTACACTTGATTTGTGAAAATTTGATTGTATATGTGTGAATTTGTTGTGCCATGATGTGGGTAGTGTTTTGGAAGTTAGAATGAGGTCAAGGAAAGAGGTTGAAAGGAAAGAAACTGAATTTTTGGTGGAATTCGCAAAAGCTGTCATCTGTGGCTGGGGCTTGAGCGTCAGGATTGGGGCTCGAGCGCTAGGATGAAATTCCTAGTAGTGTAAAAATGTTGTCTGGCGCTCAAGCCCCAGTGCTCTGTACCTCCTTGACCTGTTTTAACTTCCAAAATGCATTGAGGACCCTAATAGACTATTTCTAGGGTTAGAATCAATGTAAATAGGTCCATATGACTTAGTAACATGTATTAGGGTCATGAAATGATGATGATAAGTATAGTGTTATTACATGGGTGGCAAGTGCTTAAATGAATGATTAATGAAATATTAATGATGAATGATGAATGTTGTATGCAAATGATATGAGTTGAATGTGAAATGCATGATAATATTTTATGTGAAATGAAAATGAAATTTAAAGACAAGTTTAAGCTTTTCCCCATCAACGGATGTTGAGTAAGCGAGTTGAATCCCACCGGTCAGACACCGGGTAAGTGGACAAGCATGAAAAGATTGAGAATGTAGGATCTCCCAATGAACAGGGTAAGATGACCTGAACTAGTAAGGTTGCCCGGTGAACGGGAAGATGACCCGAAAGAAAGGACTATCCCGATTAATGAGGTAAGATAATCCTGGGCTATCCCAGTGATTGGGGTAAGATAGCCTGGCAGCCAATTTGATCACGGTAGGGACGCTAGCCGTGGTCCTAGTTTTGAGCTCAGCCTCGCGTTACTGCCACGCGCTAGGGGAAGTCTAGTGCACGAGGCTTCCATAAAAGATTCAAGAAAAGAAAAGAATTAAGTATGTTAATGAAATATCATGGCATGCATACATCCATAATTGTCATAGCATGCATTATGTATGAGTTGTTGCATTGATTGTGGATTGAATTGTGTATTAGGGATTAAATGGGGTGTTTTCAAGTTAGACTGGCTGCGATATGGTATAAAACTATTTTAAAAAATGCCGGGGGTTACTCAGTTATATGTAAACCATATCGCAGGTATCAGAAGATTGTGAAGCGAAAGCCACAGATGAGATGAGCTATGGGATTTTCTTAGGTATAGCCACACTTGTTGAACCTAAGTCTCAAGTTCATAGGTTAATTTGTTCAGCTGTATAGGAATTTGTAAAATTTGAAAGGGGTGTAATTATTATTATTATTATTATTATAATTAATTGTTGTAAATTAGAACTTAGCTTCCACTAGTGTTTAAAAAAAAAACAGACTCAAAAATTAAGGTGTTACAATAAACAATTGTGTAAATTAAGCTAGAAATTTTATGGGGAACAATAAATTGTTTTCAAAAAAATCAAATAATTTAACAAATTTAAAATATGCGTTTTCATTTTTAAAGTAAAAAACAACCTATATTTCAAGTCTATAGTACACAATTTTAAGAAACAAATGTTGCAATTTTAAAAATATAAAAATTGTGCAACTTAAGCTAGAAACTTTATTGGGAACAATACATTGTTTTAGAAAAAATCAAATAATTTAAAACATTCAAAATATGAGTTTTAATTTTTAAAGTAAAAAAACCCTATTTTTCAAGTGTATAGTACACGATTTCTAGAATCAAATGTTGCAAGTATAAAAATATTAAAAATTCTGTAAATTAAGCTAGAAACTTCATGGTGAACAATACATTGTTTTCAAAAAAATAAAATAATATAATAAATTTAAAATATGCGTTTTCATTTTTAAAGTAAAAAACACCCAAAATTTCAAGCCTATAGTACACAATTTTAGAAACAAATGTTACAATTTTAAAAATATAAAAAATTGTGTAAATTAAGCTAGAAACTTTATTGGTAACAATACATTATTTTCAAAAATATCAAAAATATTAAAAATTTAAAATATGCGTTTTAATTTTTAAAGTAAAAAACACCATAGTTTTCAAGTGTATAGTACACGATAATTATAAACAAATGCTGCAATTATAAAAATATAAAAAAATTGGTAAATTAAACTAGAAACTTCATAGTAAACAATACATTGTTTTCAAAAAAATTAAATAATTAAATAAATTTTAAATATGCCTTTTCATTTTTTTATAATGATATTTTAAAAATATAGAAAAATAGTATAAACTTGATGGTGAAAAATACATTGTTGTCAAAAAAATCAAATAATTGAATAAAATGAAAATATGCGTATTCATTTTTAAAGTAAAAAACACCCTATATTTCAAATCTATACTACACGATTTCTAAAAAACAAATGTTCCCATTTTAAAAATATAAAAATTGTATAAATTAAGATAGAAACTTTATGGTAAACAATACATTGTTGTCAAAAAAATCATATATTTTAATAAATTAAAAATATGTATTTTCATTTTTTTAGAAAAAATTTTTAGTAAAAAAAACACACTATTTTTCAAGTGTATAGTACACGATTTCTAAAAAAAAATGTTGATATTTTAAGAATATAAAAAATAAGTGTCAATTAAGCTAGAAACTTCATGGTGACCAATACATTGTTGTCAAAAAAATCAAATAATTTAAAAAATTTAAAATATGCATTTTCATTTTTAAATTAAAAACACCCTATATTTCAAATCTATAGTACACGATTTCTAAAAAACAAATGATGCAATTTTAAAATATAAAAAATTGTGTAAATTAAGCTAGAAACTTCATGGTGAAAAATACATTGTTTTCAAAAAAATTAAATAATTGAATAAATTTAAAATATACATTTTTGTTTTTAAAGTAAAAAAAAGCCATTATTTCAAGTCTATAGTACACGATTTCTATAAACAAATGTCGCAATTTAAAAAATATAAAAAATTGTGGAAATTATGATAGAAACTTCATGGTACACAATACATTGAATAAATTTAAAATATGTGTTTTCGTTTTTAAAGTAAAAAACACCCTATATTTCAAGTCTATAGTACACAATTTCTATAAAAAAATGTTGAAATTTTAAAAATATAAAATTTTTTGTAAATTAAGGTAGAAACTTCATGGTAAACTATACATTGTTGTCAAAAAAGTCAAATAATTTCATAAATTTAAAATATCCGTTTTCTTTTTTTTAGTAAGAAACACACTATTTTTCAAGTGTATATAGTACACGATTTCTAGAAACAAATGTTGATATTTTAAAAATATAAAAAAATAATGTAAATTAAGCTAGAAATTTCATGGTGAAATATACATTGTTGTCATAAAAATCAAATAATTGAATAAATTGAAAATATGCGTATTCATTTTTAAAGTAAAAAACACCCTATATTTCAAGTCTATAGTACACGATTTCTAAAAAACAAATGTTGCAATTTTAAAAATATAAAAAATTGTTTAAATTAAGCTAGAAACTTCATGGTAAACAATACATTGTTGTCAAAAAAATCATATATTTTACTAAATTAAAAATATGCATTTTCATTTTTTTTAGTAAAAAATACTCTATTTTTCAAGTGTATAGTACACGTTTTCTAGAAAAAAATGTTGATATTTTAAAAATATAAAAAATAAGTGTAAATTAAGCTAGAAACTTCATGGTGAACAATACATTGTTGTTAAAAAAATCAAATAATTTAATAAATTTAAAATATGCATTTTCATTTTTTTTAGTAAAAAACACTCTATTTTTCAAGTGTATAGTACACGTTTTCTAGAAAAAAAATGTTGATATTTTAAAAATATAAAAAATAAGTGTAAATTAAGCTAGAAACTTCATGTTGAACAATACATTGTTGTTAAGAAAATCAAATAATTTAATAAATTTAAAATATGCATTTTAATTTTTAAAGTAAAAAACACCCTATATTTCAAGTCTATAGTACACGATTTGTAAAAAACAAATGTTGCAATTATAAAAATATAAAAAATTGTGTAAGTTAAGCTAGAAACTTCATGGTAAACGATACATTGTTGTCAAAAAAATCTAATAATTGAATAAATTTAAAATATGTTTTCATTTTTAAAGTAAAAAACACCCTATATTTCAAGTCTATAGTACACGATTTCTAAAAATTAAATGTTGCAATTTTAAAATATAAAAAATAGTGTAAATTAAGCTAGAAACTTCATGGTAAACAATACATTATTGTCAAAAAAAATCAAATAATTTAATAAATTAAAAGTATTCGTTTTCATTTTTTTTTGTAAAAAACACACTATTTTTTATGTTTATAGTACATGATTTCTAGAAACAAATGTTGATATTTTAAAAATATAAAAAAATAGTGTAAATTAAGATAGAAACTTCATGGTGAACAATACATTGTTTTCAAAAAAATAAAATAATTTAATAAATTTAAAATATGCGTTTTCATTTTTAAAGTAAAAAACACTGTATATTTCAAGTCTATAGTACACGATTTCGAAAAAACAAATGTTGCAATTTTAAAAATATAAAAAATTGTGTTAATTAAGCTAGAAACTTCATGGTAAACAATAGATAATTTTCAAAAAAATTAAATATATTAATAAATTTAAAATATGCGTTTCAATTTTAAAGTAAAAAACACCCTATTTTTCAAATGTATAGTACACGATATTTATAAACAAATGCTGCAATTATAAAAATATAAAAAAATTGGTAAATTAAACTAGAAACTTCATAGTGAACAATACATTGTTTTCAATAAAATTAAATAATTTAATAAATTTAAAATATGCCTTTTTATTTTTTTTAGTAAAAAACACACTATTTTTCAAGTGTATAGTACACGATTTCTAGAAACAAATATTGATGTTTTAAAAATATAAAAAAATAGAGTAAATTAAGCTAGAAACTTCATGGTAAAAAATACATTGTTGTCAAAATAATCAAATAATTGAATAAATTTTGTAAATGCAAATGCTCTACGTTTGGAGTTTCGATGATTCCACAACAAACCAAGAATCAAAAGGATAAATCACGCGAATAAGCACAGTAAACAAATCCGCAACAACAAAGGGTGTTTAAGTTGTTAAATTATGAATGTAAGTTTGATTAAGGCTTTTTGGAATTGAAACAAACATTTTTCTAAAAAGGAATTTTAGAAAAATATTAAGAGTCAAAGATAAAATCATTTTCAAAGGAAAAGACCCTCAAAGAAAATATCTAAAAATTGATTTTTACTTGAAAAAGTCAAAATTGCGTGTATATTCGAATATCAAGGTTCTGGAAATAAAATTTGAAATTCCTGGCCAGTATATTCGAATATATATTCGAATATGGCTTGCCATATTCGAATATGACATGTTGCTTTGCCTGATCACTTTTCAGAAACTGTGTATTCGAATATATATTTGAATATGGCTTGCCATATTCGAATATAATAAGAAACCTAGGCCTTGTCACCTTCCAGAACTATTATATTCGAATACATATTCGAATATGGAACCTTCATATTCGAATATATATTCGAATATGAAGCCTACAGAAATCATTTTTTGAACGCAGAAACACTATATTCGAATACATATTCGAATGTGATAGTGCCATATTCGAATATGAAAGTGCTATATTCGAATATGTAAGTGCTATATTCGAATAGCATATTCGAATATGAAATTAAAATATGTGCAGCTTCTGACTGTATTTTCTGCCATCTATATAAAGGGCTTCTAACTTAAAATATAACATACCCTTGTGAGCTTAACACTGTATTGAAATTACTTCCTATCATCAATTTCTCTAAATCAAGGGTCTTGTGCTTTTGCCTAAGGCTTATTTTGTTTTTTACCTATACTGTTTCTTTCATCAAAACAAAGAGCCTTAAATCAGATATATTAGAGCTTCAAGTTTTATCATTTACTCTTTTGAGAGTTTCAATTGTGGTGAGCTAATTTTGTGTGAAGATGTGGTATCCTTCTAAATTGTTTGAAGGTGGGGTATCCCTAGATTGAGGCCTTTAAAATTGGTGAGGTATCCAATTGAGAAAGGTGCTCTTAGTTTGTAATTATTGAAAAGTAATATAAGAAATCTCGCGTGGCGGAGATTAGTAGACTGGACGTAGGTCACAAGTGGTATGTGACTGAACCAGTATAAAACTCGATGCTATTGTCTCTATCCCTAAAACTCATATTTGTTTAAGTTTATTTGATCTTCATTTCAGAATTTTACTATATTTCAATTTCATACGTCAACAAATATATTCTGTTCAAGTTGTGCTATAATTTTAAACAAATTTTCGAAATTTTTTAAAGCTCAATTCACCCCGCCCCCCACTTGAGCATAGAGGCCACTTGTTTAACAAATTTAAAATATGTGATTTCATTTTTAAAGTAAAAAAGACCGTATATTTCAAGTCTTTAGTACACGATTTTTAAAAAACAAGTGTTGCAATTTTAAAAATATAAAAAATTGTGTAAATTAAGCTAGAAACTTCATGGTAAACAATACATTGTTGTCAAAAAATTCAAATAATTTAATAAATTAAAAATAGGCATTTTCATTTTTTTAGTAAAATCACACTATTTTTCTTGTGTATAGTACACGATTTCTAGAAACAAATGTTGATAGTTTAAAAATATAAAAAAATAGTGTAAATTAAGCTAGAAACTTCATGGTGAAAAATACATTGTTGTCAAAAAAATAAAATAATTGAAAAAATTTAAAATATTCGTTTTCGTTTTTAAAGTAAAAAACACCCTATATTTCAAGTCTATAGTACAAGATTTCTACAAAAAAATGTTGAAATTTTAAAAATATAAAAATTTTGTAAATTAAGCTAGAAACTTCATGGTAAACTATACATTGTTGTCAAAAAAACCAAATAATTTAATAAATTTAAAATATGCGTTTTCATTTTTTTAGTAAGAAACACACTATATTTCAAGTGTATAGTACACGATTTCTAGAAACAAATGTTGATATTTTAAAAATATAAAACAATAGTGTAAATTAAGCTAGAAACTTCATGGTGAAAAATTCATTGTTGTCAAAAAAATCAAATAATTGAATAAATTTAAAATATGCGTATTCGTTTTTAAACTAAAAAATACCCTATATTTCAAGTCTATAGTACACGATTTCTAAAAAACAAATGTTACAATTTTAAAAATATAAAAAATTGTGTAAATTAAGCTAGATACTTCATGGTAAACAATACATTGTTGTCAAAAAAATTAAATAATTTAATAAATTAAAAATATGCGTTTTCATTTTTTTAGTAAAAAACACACTATTTTTCAAGTGTATAGTACACGATTTCTAGAAACAAATGTTGATATTTAAAAAAAAAAAATAGTGTAAATTAATCTAGAAACTTCATGGTGAAAAATACATTTTTGTCAAAAAATTCAAATAATTGAATAAGTTAAAAATATGTGTTTTCATTTTTAAATTAAAAAACACCGTATATTTCAAGTTTATAGTACACGATTTCTAAAAAACAAATGTTGCAATTTTAAAAATATAAAAAATTGTGTAAATTAAGCTAGAAACTTCATGGTAAACAATACATTATTGTCAAAAAAATCAAATTTGTTAATGAATTAAAAATATGTGTTTTCATTTTTTTAGTAAAATACACCATAAATTTCAAGTCTATAGTACACGATTTCTAAAAAAAAAATGGTGCCATTTTAAAAATATAAAAAATTGTGTAAATTAAGCTTGATTTTTCATGGTAAACAATACATTATTGTCAAAAAAATCAAATTTTTTAATAAATTAAAAATATGTGTTTTCATTTTTTTAGTAAAAAACACCGTAAATTTCAAGTTTATAGTACGAGATTTCTAAAAAAAAATGGTACAATTTTAAAAATATAAAAAATTGTCTAAATTAAGCTAGATACTTCATGGTAAACAATACATTGTTGTCAAAAAAATTAATAAATTTAATAAATTAAGAATATGCGTATTCGTTTTAAAACTAGAAAACACACTATTTTTCAAGTGATAGTACACGATTTCAAGAAACAAATGTTGATATTTAAAAAATATAAAAAATAGTGTCAATTAAGATAGAAAATATGTGGTGAAAAATACATCGTTTTAAAAAAATGAAATAATTGAATAAATTTAAATATGCGTTTTCATTTTTAAAGTAAAAAACACTATATATTTCAAGTCTATAATACACGATTTCTAAAAAACAAATGTTGCAATTTTAAAATTATAAAAAATTGTGTAAATTAAGCTAGAAACTTCATGTTAAAGAATAGATAATTTTCAATAAAATTTAATATATTAATAAATTTAAAATATGCGTTTTAATTTTAAAGTAAAAAACACCCTATTTTTCAAGTGTATAGTACACGATATTTATAAACAAATGCTGCAATTATAAAAAAATAAAAAATTGGTAAATTAAACTAGAAACTTCATAGTGAACAATACATTGTTTTCAATAGAATTAAATAATTTATTAAATTTAAAATATGCCTTTTCATTTTTTTAGTAAAAAACATACTATTTTTCAAGTGTATAGTACACGATATCTAGAAACAAATGTTGATGTTTTAAAAATCTAAAAAAATAGAGTAAATTAAGCTAGAAACTTCATGGTGAAAAACACATTGATGTCAAAAAATTCAAATATTTTGATAACTTAAAAATATGCGTTTTTATTTTTTTAGTAAAAAACACACTATTTTTCAAGTATATAGTACCCGATTTCTAGAAACAAATGTTGAAATTTTAAAAATATAAAAAATAGTGTAAATTAAGCGAGAAACTTCATGGTAAACAATACATTGTCAAAAAAATCAAATAATTTAATAAATTTAAAATATGCGTTTTCATTTTTTTAGTATGAAACACACTATATTTAAAGTGTATGTACACGATTTCTAGAAATAAATGTTAATATTTTAAAAATATAAAAAATAGTGTAAATTAAGTTGGAAACTTCATGGTGAAAAATACATTGTTGTCAAAAAAATCAAAAAATTGAATAAATTGAAAATATGCGTATTCATTTTTAAAGTAAAAAACACCATATATTTCAAGTCTATAGTACACGATTTCTAAAAAACAAATGTTGCAATTTTAAAAATATAAAAAATTGTATAAATTAAGATAGAAACTTCAAGGTAAACAATACATTGTTGTCAAAAAAGTCATATATTTTAATAAATTAAAAATATGCATTTTCATTTTTTTAGTAAAAAACACACTATTTTTCAAGTGTATAGTACACGATTTCTATAAACAAATGTTGATATTTTAAAAATATAAAAAATAAGTCTAAATTAAGCTAGAAACTTCATGGTGAACAATAAATTTTTGTAAAAAAAATCAAATAATTGAATAAATTTATAATATACATATCTTTTTTTAAACTAAAAAACACCCTATAGATCAAGTCTATAGTACACGATTTCTAAAAAACAAATGTTGCAATTTTAAACATATAAAAAATTGTGTAAATTAAGCTAGATACTTCATGGTAAACAAGTCATTGTTGTCAAAAAAATTAAATAATTTAATATATTAATAATATGCGTTTTCATTTTTTAGTAAAAAACACACTATTTTTCAAGTGTATAGTACACGATTTCTAGAAACAAATGTTGATATTTAAAAAATATAAAAAAATAGTGTAAATTAAGCTAGAATCTTCAAGGTGAAAAATACATTGCCATCAAAAAATATAATAATTGAATAAATTTAAAATATGCATTTTCATTTTTAAAGTAAAAAACACCGTATATTTCAAGTTTATGTACACGATTTCTAAAAAACAAATGTTGCAATTTTAAAAATCTAAAAAATTGTGTAAATTAAGCTAGAAACTTCATGGTAAACAATATATTGTTGTCAAAAAAATCAAATTTCTTATTAAATTAAAAATATGTGTTTTTATTTTTTTAGTAAAAAACAACGTAAATTTCAAGTCTATAGTACACGTTTTCTAAAAAACAAATGGTGCAATTTTAAAAATATAAAAAATTGTGTAAATTAAGCTTGATATTGCATGGTAAACAATACATTATTGCCAAAAAATTAAATAATTTAATAAATTGAAAATATGCGTTTTAATTTTTTTAGTAAAAAGCACACTATTTTTCAACTGTATAGTACACGATTTCTAGAAACAAATGTTGATATTTTAAAATATAAAAAAGAAGAGTAAATTAAGATAGAAACTTCATTGTGAACAATACTTTGTTTTCAAAAAAATCAAATAATTTAATAAATTTAAAATATGCATTTTCATTTATAAAGTAAAAAACAATGTATATTTCAAGTCTATAGTACACGATTTCTACAAACAAATGTTGCAATTTTAAAAATATCAAAATTGTGTAAATTAAGTAAGAAACTTCATGGTGAACACTACATTGATGTCAAAAAATCAAATAATTTAATAAATTTAAAATATGCGTTTTCCTTTTTAAAGTAAAAACACCCTATTCACAATTTCTACAAACAAATGTTGCAATTTTAAAATATAAACAATAGTGTAAATTAAGCTAGAAACTTCATGGTAAACAATACATTGTTGTGGAAAAAATTAAATAATTGAATAAATTAAAAATATGCGTTTTCATTTTTTTAGTAAAAAACACACTATTTTTCAAGTCTATAGTACAGGATTTCTAGAAACAAATGTTGATATTTTAAAAATATAAAAAAAATAGTGTAAAAATAGCTATAAAATTCATGGATAAAAATACATTGATGTCAATAAAAATCAAATAATTGAGTAAATTTAGGGTTTTTTGGAACAGTTTTAGTTTTTAGTTTTTAAAAATTGTATTATAAAACTGTTTTCAGAAACAGTTTTTTAAAAAAGTGAGAGAAGTTTTCAATAAAAAATTTGTGTGTAAATTCAGAAAACTGAAAACTGTTCCCAAAAACTATTTTTGAAATCTCGATTGTCAAATGAGTTTTTTAATGTTTTGTTTTTAATAGCAGAAAACTGTTTTCAAAAACAAAAATCAAACAAACCCTTAAAATATGCGTTTTCATTTTTTAAAGTAAAAAACACCCTATATTTCAAGTCTATAGTACATGATTTCTACAAACAAATGTTGCAATTTTAAAAATATAAAAGATTGTGTAATTTAAGCTAGAAACTTCATGGTGAACAATACATTGATGTCAAAAAATCAAATAATTTAATAAATTTAAAATATGCGTTTTCATTTTTAAAGTAAAAAACAATGTATATTTCAAGTCTATAGTACACGATTTCTACAAACAAAAGTTGCAATTTTAAAAATATAAAAAATTTTGTAAACTAAGCTAGAAACTTCATGATGAACAATACATTGATGTCAAAAAAAAATAATTTAATAACTCAAAAATATGCGTTTTCATTTTTTAAGTAAAAAACACACTATTTTTCAAGTGTATAGTACACGATTTCTACAAACAAATGTTGATATTTTCAAAATATTAAAAAATAGTGTAAATTAAGCTAGAAACTTCATGATGAAAAATACATTATTGTGATAAAAATCAAATAATTTAATAAATTTAAAATATGCGTTTTGATTTTTAATGTGAAAACACCCTATATTTCAAGTCTATAGTACACGATTTCTAAAAAACAAATGTTGCAATTTTAAAAATATCAATTGTTTTTTAAATTAAGCTAGATACTTCATGGTGAACAATACATTGATGTCAAAAAATCAAATAATTTAATAAATTTAAAATATGCGTTTTCATTTTTAAAGTAAAAACACCCTATATTTCAAGTCTATAATACACGATTTCTACAAACATATGTTGCAATTTTAAAAATATAAAAAATTGTGTAAACTAAGCTAGAAACTTCATTATGAACAATACATTGATTTCAAAAAATCACATAATTTAATAAATTTAAAATATTAATTTTCATTTTTAAAGTAAAAAACACCATATATTTCAAGTCTATAGTACATGATTTCTACAAACAAATGTTACAATTGAAAAAAAAAAATTGTGTAAATTAAGCTAGAAACTTCATGGTAAACTATACTTTGTGGTCCAAAAATCAAATAATTTAATAAATTGAAAATATGTGTTTTCATTTTTTAAGTAAAAAACACACTATTTTTCAAGTGTATAGTACACGATTACTAGAAACAAATGTTGATATTT
Organism: Cyamopsis tetragonoloba; assembly: GCA_037177725.1. NCBI lineage: Eukaryota > Viridiplantae > Streptophyta > Magnoliopsida > Fabales > Fabaceae > Cyamopsis > Cyamopsis tetragonoloba. The sequence goes on along the minus strand of CM074122.1, from coordinate 60,195,101 downwards.
TAAAAATATAAAAATAAGTGTAAATTAAGCTAGAAACTTCAAGGTGAACAATACATTGATGGCAAAAAATCAAATAATTTAATAAATTAAAAATAAGCGTTTTCATTTTTAAAGTAAAAAACACCCTATATTTAGAGTCTATAGTAAACGATTTCTACAAACAAATGTTGCAATTTTAAAATATAAACAATAGTGTAAATTAAGCTAGAAACTTCATGGTAAACAATACATTGTTGTCGGAAAAATCAAATAATTTAATAAATTGAAAATATGTGTTTTCATTTTTTAAGTAAAAAACACACTATTTTTCAAGTGTATAGTACACGATTACTAGAAACAAATATTGATATTCTAAAAATATAAAAAAAAAGTGTAAATTAAGTTAGAAACTTCAAGGTGAACAATACATTGATGGCAAAAAATCAAATAATTTAATAAATTAAAAATATGCGTTTTCATTTTTAAAGTAAAAAACACCCTATATTTCAAGTCTATAGTACACGATTTCTAAAAACAAATGTTGCAATTTTAAAATATAATCAATAGTGTAAATTAAGCTAGAAACTTCATGGTAAACAATACATTGTTGTCGAAAAAATCATATAATTTAATAAATTGAAAATATGTGTTTTCATTTTTTAAGTAAAAAACACACTATTTTTCAAGTGTAAAGTACACGATTACTAGAAACAAATGTTGATATTTTAAAAATATAAAAAATAAGTGTAAATTAAGCTGGAAACTTCAAGGTGAACAATACATTGATGGCAAAAAATCAAATACTTTAAAGAATTAAAAATATCTGTTTTCATTTTTAAAGTAAAAAACACCCTATAGTTCAAGTCTATAGTACACGATTTCTACAAAAAAATGTTGCAATTTTAAAATATAAACAATAGTGTAAATTAAGCTAGAAACTTCATGGTAAACAATACATTGCTGTCGAAAAAATTAAATAGTTGAATAATTTAAAAATATGCTTTTTTATTTTTTTAGTAAAAAACACACTATTTTTCAAGTGTATAGTACAGAATTTCTAGAAACAAATGTTGATATTTTAAAAATATAAAAAAAATAGTGTAAAAATAGCTATAAAATTCAGGGATAAAAATACATTATTGTAAAAAAAAATCAAATAATTGAGTAAATTTAGGGCCTGTTTGGAACAATTTTAATTTTTAGTTTTCAAAAATTGTATTATAAAACCGTTTTCAGAAACAGTTTTTTAAAAAAGTGAGAGAAGTTTTCAATAAAAATTTGTGTGTAAATTCACAAAACTGAAAACTGTTCCCAAAAACTGTTTTTGAAATCTCGATTGTCAAACGATTTTTTTAATTTTTTGTTTTTAATAGCAGAAAACTGTTTTCAAAAACAAAAATCAAACAAACCCTTAAAATATGCGTTTTCATTTTTTAAAGTAAAAAACTCCTTATATTTCAAGTCTATACTACACGATTTCTACAAACAAATGTTGTAATTTTAAAAATATAAAATATTGTGTAAATTAATCTAGAAACTTCATGGTGAACAATACATTGATGTCAAAAAATAAAATAATTAAATAAATTTAAAATATTCATTTTCATTTTTAAAGTCAAAACCACCCTATATTTCAAGTATATAGTACAAGATTTGTACAAACAAACGTTTTGATTTTACAAATATTAAAATTTGTTTAAATTAAGACAGAAACTTCATGGTAAACAATTTATTGATTTTACAAATATGCATTTTAAATTTTTTAGCAAAAAGCACCCTACTTTGCAAAGCTATAGTACACGATTTCTACAAACAAATGTTGATATTTTCAAAATATAAAAAAATAGTGTAAATTAACCTAGAAACTTCATGACCAAAAATACATTGTTGTCAAAAATATCAAATAATTTAATAAATTTAAAATATACGTTTTCATTTTTAAAGTAAAAAACACCCTATATTTCAAGTCTATAGTACACGATTTTTACAAAAAATTATTTCATTTTTAAAATATAAAAAATTGTGTAAATTAAGCTAGAAACTTCATGGTGAACAAGACATTGTTTTTAAAAAATTAAATAATTTAATAAATTTAAAATATGCGTTTTCATTTTTTAAGCTAAAAACAAACTATTTTTCAAGTGTATAGTACATGATTAATAGAAACAAATGATGATATTTAAAAAATATAAAAAATAAGTGTAAATTAAGCTAGAAACTTTAAGCTGAACAATACATTGATGTCAAAAAATCAAATAATTTAATAAATTTAAAATATGCGTTTTCATTTTTAAAATAAAAAACACCCTATATTTCAAGTCTATACAACACGATTTCTACAAACAAATGTTGCAATTTTAAAAATAAAAAAAATTGTGTAAATTAAGCTTGAAACTTCATGGTAAACTATACATTGTTTTCCAAAAAACAAACAATTTAATAAATTGAAAATATGTGTTTTCATTTTTTTAGTAAAAAATACACTATTTTTCAAGTGTATAGAACATGATTACTAGAAACAAATGATGATATTTTAAAAATATTAAAAATAATTGTAAATTAAGTTAGAAACTTCAAGTTGAAAATTACATTGATATCAAAAAAATCAAATAATTTAAAAAATTTATCATATGCGTTTTCATTTTTAAAGTAAAAAACACCCTATATTTCAAGTCTATAGTACACGATTTCTACATACAAATGATGCAATTTTAAAAATATAAAAAAATTGTGTAAATTAAGCTAGAAACTTCATGGTGACCAATACATTGATGTCAAAAAATCAAATAATTTAATAAATTTAAAATATGTGTTTTCATTATTAATGTAAAAAATACCCTATATTTCAAGTGTATAGTACACGATTTCTAAAAACAAATGTTGCAATTTTAAAAATATAAAAAATTGTGTAAATTAAGCTACAAACTACATGATGAACAATACATTGATGTCAAAAAATCCAATAATTTAATAAATTTAAAATATTTATTTTTAAAGAAAAAAATACCCTATATTTCAAGTCTATAGTACATGATTTCTACGAACAAATGTTACAATTTTAAAAATAAAAAAAATTGTGTAAATTAAGCAAGAAACATCATGATAAACTATACATTGTGGTCCAAAAATAAAATAATTTAATGAATCTAAAATACACGATTACTAGAAACAAATGTTGGTATTTTAAAAATATAAAAAATAAGTGTAAATTAAGCTAGAAACTTCAAGGTGAACAATACGTTGATGTCAAAAAATCAAATAATTTAGTAAATTTAAAATATTCGTTTTCATTTTTAAAGTAAAAAACACCCAATATTTCAAGTCTATAGTACACGATTTCTATAAACAAATGTTGCAATTTTAAAAATATAAAAAATTGTGGAAATCATTATAGAAACTTCATGGTACACAATACATTGATTTAAAAAAAATTAAATAATTTACTAAATTTAAAAGATGAGTTTTCATTTTTTTAGTAAATAAACACCCTACTTTTCAAGTGTACAGTACACGATTTCTAGAAACAAATGTTGATATTTTATAAATATAAAAAAATAGTGTAAGTTAATCTAGAAAATTCATGATGAAAAATACATTATTGTCAAAAAATCAAATAACTCAATAAATTTAAAATATGCGTTTTCATTTTTAAATTAAAAAACACCTTATATTTCAAGTGTATAGTACAGGATTTCTACAAACGAATGTTGCAATTTTAAAAATATAAAAAATTGTGTAAATTAAGCTAGAAACTTCATGGTGAACAATACATTGATGTCAAAAAATGAAATAATTTAATAAATTTAAATTATGCAATTTCATTTTTAAAGTAAAAAACACCCTATATTTCAAGTGTATAGTACACGATTTCTACAAACAAATGTTTCAATTTTAAAAATATAAAAAATTGTTTTATTTAAGCTAGAAACTTAATGGTAAACAATACATTGATTTTGAAAGAAATTAAATAATATAATAAGTTTAAAATATGCATTTTCCATTTTTTAGCAAAAAACACCCAATATTTCAAGTGTATAGTACACGATTTCTAGAAACAAATATTGATATTTTAAAAATATAAAAAAATAGTGCAAATTAAGCTAGAAACTTCATGATGAAAAATACATTGTTGTCAAAAAAATCAAATAATTTAATAAATTAAAATTATGCATTTTCATTTTTAAAGTAAATAACAACTTATATTTCAAGTCTATAGTACACGATTTCTACAAACAAATGTTGCAATTTTAAAAATAAAAAAAATTATGTAAATTAAGCTAGAAACTTCATGGTACACAATACATTGATTTCAAAAAAATTAAATAATTTAATAAATTTAAATTATGTGTTTTCATTTTTAAAGTAAAAAACACCAAATATTTCAAGTCTATAATACACGATATCTATAAACAAATGTTGCAATTTTAAAAATATAAAAAATTGTTGAAATTATGATAGAAACTTCAAGGTACACAATAAATTGATTTCAAAAAAAATTAAATAATTTAATAAATTTAAAATATGAGTTTTCAATTTTTTTAATAAAAAACACCCTACTTTTCAAGTGTATATAGTACATGATTTCTAGAAACAAATGTTGATATTTTAAAAATATAAAAAAATAGTTTAAGTTAAGCTTGAAAATTCATGATGAAAAATATATTGTTGTCAAAAAAATCAAATAATTTAGTAAATTTAAAATATGAGTTTTCATTTTTTTACTTAAAAACACCCTATTTTTCAAGTGTATAGTACACGATGTCTACAAACAATTGTTGCAATTCTAAAAACATAAAAAATAGTGTCAATTAAGTAAATTTAAATTTTAAAAATATAAAAAAATTGAGTAAATTAAGATAGAAACTTCATGGTGAACAATACATTGTTTTCAAAAAAATCAAATAATTTAATATATTTAAAAAATGCGTTTTCATTTTTTTAGCTAAAAACAAACTATTTTTCAAGTGTATAGTACATGATTACTAGAAACAAATGATGATATTTTAAAAATATTAAAAATAATTGTAAATTAAGCTAGAAACTTCAAGGTGAACAATACATTGATGTCAAAAAATCAAATAATTTAATAAATTTAAAATATGCATTTTCATTTTTAAAGTAAAATACACCCTATATTTCAAGTCTATAGTACACGATTTGTACAAACAAATGTTTCAATTTTAAAAATATTAAAAATTGTTTAAATTAAGCTATAAACTTCATGGTAAACAATATATTGATTTGAAAAAAAATTAAATTATTTAATAAGTTTAAAATATGCATTTTCAATTTTTCAGCGAAAAGCACCCTACATTGCAAGTCTATCGTACACGATTTCTACAAACAAATGTTGATATTTTAAAAATATAAAAAAACAGTTTAAATTAACCTAGAAACTTCATGACAAAAAATACATTGTTGTCAAAAATATCAAATAATTTAATAAATTTAAATTATGCATTTTCATTTTTAAAGTAAAAAACACCCTATATTTCAAGTCTATAGTACACGATTTCTAGATACAAATGTTGATATTTTAAAAATATAAAAAAGTAGTGGATATTAAGCTAGAAACTTCATGGTGAACAATACATTGATGTCAAAAAATCAAATAATTTAATAAATTTAAAATATGCGTTTTCATTTTTAAAGTAAAAACCACCCAATATTTCAAGTCTATAGTACACGATTTGTATAAACAAATGTTTCAATTTTAAAAATATTAAAAATTGTTTAAATTAAGTTAGAAACTTCATGGTAAACAATATATTGATTTGAAAAATAATTTAATAATTTAATAAATTTAAAATATGCATTTTAAATTTTTTAGCAAAAAGCACCCTACTATACAAGTCTATAGTACACGATTTCTACAAATAAATGTTGATATTTTTAAAATATAAAAAAACAGTGTAAATTAACCTAGAAACTTCATGACAAAAAATAAATTGTTGTTAAAAATATCAAATAATTTACTAAATTTAAAATATGCGTTTTCTTTTTAAAGTAAAAAACACCCTATATTTCAAGTCTATAGTACACGATTTCTACAAACAAATGTTGCAATTTTAAAAATATAAAAAATTGTGTAAATTAAGTTAGAAACTTCATGGTGAACAATACATTATTTTCAAAAAAACCAAATAATTTAATAAAATTAAAATATGCGTTTTCATTTTTTTAGCTAAAAACAAACTATTTTTCAAGTGTATAGTACACGATTTCTAGATACAAATGTTGATATTTTAAAAATATAAAAAAGTAGTGCAAATTAACCTAGAAACTTCATGACGAAAAATACATTATTCTCATAAAAATCAAATAATTTAATATATTTAAAATATTCATTGTCATTTTTAAAGTAAAAAACACCCTATATTTCAAGTCTATAGTGCACGATTTCTAAAATACAAATGTTGCAATTTTAAATATATAAAAGAATTGTGTAAATTAAGCTAGAAACTTCATGGTGAACAATACATTGTTTTCAAAAAATCAAAAAATTTAATAAATTTAAAATATGCGTTTTCATTTTTTTAGCTAAAAACACACGATTTTTCAAGTGTATAGTACATGATTACTAGAAACAAATGATGATATTTTAAAAATATTTCAAATTATTGTAAATTAAGCTAGAAACTTAAAGGTGAACAATACATTGAAGTCAAAAAAATCAAATAATATAATAAATTTAAAATATGCATTTTCATTTTTAAAGTAATAAACACCCTATATTTCAAGTCTATAGTACACGATTTCTACAAACAAATGTTGCAATTTTAAAAATAAAAACAATTGTGTAAATTAAGATAGAAACTTCATGGTGAAAAGTACATTGATGTTAAAAAATCAAAAAATTTAATAAATTTAAAATATGGGTTTTCATTTTTAAAGTAAAAAACACCCTATATTTCAAGTCTTTAGTACACGATTTCTACAAACAAATATTGCAATTTTAAAAATAAAAAAATTGTGTAAATTAAGATAGAAACTTCATGGTGAAAAGTACATTGATGTTAAAAAATAAAAAAATTTAATAAATTTAAAATATGCGTTTTCATTTTTAAAGTAAAAAACACCATATATTTCAAGTCTTTAGTACACGATTTCTACAAACAAATATTGGAATTTTAAAAAAAGAAAAATTGTGTAAATTAAGCTAGAAACCTCATGATGAATAATATGTTAATGTCAACAAATCAAATAATTTAATAAATTTAAAATATGGGTTTTAATTTTTAAAGTAAAAAACACCCTATATTTCAAGTCTATAGTACACGATTTCTACAAACAAATGTTGCAAGTTTAAAATTATAAAAAATTGTGTAAATTAAGCAAGAAACTTCATGGTGAACAATACATTGTTTTCAAAAAAATCAAATAATTTAAAAAATTTAAAATATGCGTTTTCATTTTTTTAGCTAAAATCAAACTATTTTTCAAATGTATAGTACACGATTTCTAGATACAAATGTTGATATCTTAAACATATAAAAAAATAGTGCAAATTAAGCTAGAAACTTCATGACGAAAAATAAATTATTGTCAAAAAAATTAAATAATTTAATATATTTAAAATATTCATTGTCATTTTTAAAGTAAAAAACACCCAATATTTCAAGTCTATAGTACACGATTTCTAAAAAACAAATGTTGCAATTTTAGATATATAAAAAAATTGTGTAAATTAAGCTAGAAACTTCATGGGGAACAATACATTATTTTTAAAAAAATCAAATAATTTAATAAATTTAAAATATGCGTTTTCATTTTTTTTTATCTAAAAACACACGATTTTTCAAGTGTATACTACATGATTACTAGAAACAAATGATGATATTTTAAAAATATTTAAAATTATTGTAAATTAAGCTAGAAACTTAAAGGTGAACAATACATTGATGTCAAAAAATCAAATAATTTAATAAATTTAAAATATGCATTTTCATTTTTAAAGTAAAAATTATCCTATATTTCAAGTCTATAGTACACGATTTCTACAAACAAATGTTGCAACTTTAAAAATATAAAAAATTGTGTAAATTAAGATAGAAACTTCATGGTGAACAATAGATTGATGTTTAAAAATCAAAAAATTTAATAAATTTAAATTATGCGTTTTCATTTTTAAAGTAAAAATCACCCTATATTTCAAGTCTTTAGTACACGATTTCTACAAACAAATATTGCAATTTTAAAATAGAAAAATTGTGTAAATTAAGCTAGAAATTTCATGATGAATACTACATTGATGTCAAAAAATCAAATAATTTAATAAATTTAAAATATTCGTTTTCATTTTTAATGTAAAAAACACCCGATATTTGAAGTTTATAGTACACGATTTCTACAAACAAATGTTTCAATTTTAAAAATATAAAAAATTGTGTAAATTAAGCTAGAAACTTCATGGTAAACAATACATTGATTTAAAAAAAAATTATATAATATAATAAGTTTAAAATATGCGTTTTCAATTTTTTAGCAATTAATAGCCTATTTTTCAAGTGTATAGTATACGATTTCTAGAAATAAATGTTGATATTTTAAAACTATAAAAAAATAGTGTAAATTAAGCTAGAAATTTCATGATGAAAAATACATTGTTGTAAAAAAAATAAAATAATTTAATTAATCTAAAATATGCGTTTTCATTTTTAAAGTAAAAAACACCTTATATTTCAAGTCTATAGTTAAGGATTTTTACAAACGAATGTTGCAATTTTAAAAATTAAAAAAACTTGTGTAAATTAAGCTAGAAAGTTCATGGTGAACAATACATTGATGTCAAAAAATCAAATAATTTAATAAATTTAAAATATACGTTTTCATGTTTAAAGTAAAAAACACCTTATATTTCAAGTCTATAGTACACGATTTCTACAAACAAATGTTGCAATTTAAGAAATATAAAATACTGCGAAAATTAAGCTAGAAACTTCTTGGTAAGCAATACATTGATTTAAAAAAATAAAATAATTTAATAAATTTGAAGTGTATAGTACGTGATTTCTACAAACAAATGTTGCAATTTTAAAAATATAAAAAATTGTGTAAATTAAAGAAGAAACTTCATGGTAAACTATACATTGTTGTCAAACAATCTAATATTTAAATAAAATAAAAATAAGCGATTTCATTTTTTTAGTAAAAACACACTAATTTTCAAGTGTATAGTTCACAATTTCTAGAAACAATTGTTGATATTTACAAAATATAAAAAATAAGTGAAAATTAAGTTAGAAACTTCATGGTAAACAATTCATTGTTGTAAAAAAAAATAAAATAATTTAATAAATTTAAACTATGCGTTTTCAATTTTAAAGTAAAAAACACCCTATATTTCAAGTCTATAGTACATGATTTCTAAAAAACAAATATTGCAATTTTAAAATATAAGAAATAGTGTAAATTAAGCTAGATACTTCATGGTAAACAATACATAGTTGTAAAAAAAATCAAATAATTTAATAAATTTAAAGTATACGTTTTCATTTTTAAAGTAAAAAACACACTACATTTGAAGTCTATAGTACACAATTTCTAAAAAAGAAATGTTGCAATTTTAAAATAAAAAAAATAGTGTAAATTAAGATAGAAACTTCGTGGTAAACAACACATTGTTGTCAAAAAGATTAAATAATTTTATAAATTTAAAATATGCGTTTTCAATTTTAAAGTAAAAAACACCCTATATTTCAAGTCTATAGTACACGATTTCTAAAAAACAAATGTTGCAATTTTAAAATATAAAAAATAGTGTAAATTAAGCTAGATACTTCATGGTAAACAATAAATTGTTGTAAAAAAAACCAAATAATTTAATAAATTTAAAATATGCGTTTTCATTTTTTTAGCTAAAAACACACTATTTTTCAAGTGTATAGTACACGATTTCTAAAAACAAATGTTGATATTTTAAAAACATAAAAAATTAGTGTAAATTAAGCTAGAAATTTCATGGTAAAAATTACATTGTTGTCAAAAAAATGAAATAATTTAATAAATTTAAAATACGCGTTTTCCTTTTTAAAGTAAAAAACACCCTATATTTCAAGTCAATAGTACACGATTTCTACAAACAAATGTTGCAATTTTAAAAATATTAAAAACGGTGTAAATTAAGCTAGAAACTTCTTGGTAAACAATATATTGTTGTCTAAAAAATCAAATAATTTAATAAATTAAAAATATGCATTTTCATTTTTTTAGTAAAAAACACACTATTTTTCATGTGTATAGTACACGATTTCTAGAAACAAATATTTATATTTTAAAATTTTAAAAAATAAGTGTAAATTAAGCAAGAAACTTCATGGTGAATAATACATTGTTGTCAAAAAAAAATATTTTAATAAATTTAAAATATGCGTTTTCATTTTTAAAGTAAAAAATACTGTATATTTCAAGTCTATAGTACACGATTTCTACAAACAAATGTTGCAATTTTAAAAATATAAAAAACTGTGTAAATTAAGCTAGAAACTTCTTGGTAAACAATACATTGTTGTCTAAAAATTCAAATAATTTAATTAATTAGAAATTTGCATTTTCATTTTTTTAGTAAAAAAACCCTATATTTCAAGTCTATAGTACACAATTTCTACAAACAAATGTTGATATTTTAAAGCTATAAAAAAAATAGTGTAAATTAAGCTAGAAACTTCATGTTGAAAAATACATTGTTGTAAAAAATATCAAATAATTTATTAAATTTAAAATATGCGTTTTCATTTTTTTAGTAAAAAACACACTATTTTTGTATAGTACAGGATTACTAGAAACAAATGTTGATATTTTAAAAATATTAAAAATAAGAGTAAATTAAGAAAGAAACTTCATGGTGAACAATACATTGATGTCAAAAAAATCTATTAATTTAATAAATTTAAAATATGTGTTTTCATTTTCAAAGTAAAAAACACCCTATATTTCTAGACTATAGTACACGATTTGTAGGAACAAATGTTGATATTTTAAAAATGTAAAAAATAAAAATTAAGCTAGAAACTTCATGGTATATAATACATTGTTATCAAAAATAATTTAATAAATTTAAAATATGCGTTTTCATTTTTAAAGTAAAAAACACCCTATATTACAAGTCTATAGTACATGATTTCTAAAAAACAAATTTTGCAATTTTAAAAATATAAATAATTGTGTAAGTTAAGCTAGAAATTTCATGGTAAACAATACATTGTTGTCAAAAAAATAAAATAATTTAATAAATTAAAAATTTGCATTTTCATTTTTTTATTAAAAAACACACTATTTTTCAAGTGTATATAGAACACGATTTCTACAAAAAAATGTTACAATTTTAAAAATATTAAAAATTGTGTAAATCAAGCCAGAAAATTCATGGTAAACAATACATTGATGTCAAAAAAAAATATTTTAATAAATTTAAAATATGCGTTTTCCTTTTTAAAGTAAAAAACACTTTACTATTCAAGTGTATAGTACAAGATTTCTAGAAACAAATGTTGATGTTTTACAAATATAAAAATTAAGTGTAAATTAAGCTAGAAACTTCATGGTGAACAATACATTGATGCCAAAAAATTAAATAATTTCATAAATTTAAAATATGCGTTTTCATTTTTAAAGCAAAAAACACCCTATATTTCCAGTCTATAGTACACGATTTCTATAAACAAATGTTGCAATTTTTAAAATATAAAAAATTTTGTAAATTAAGCTAGAAATTTCATGGTAAACTATACATTATTGTCAAAAAAAGCAAATAATTTAATAAATTTAAAATATGTGTTTTCATTTTTTTAGTAAAAAACACACTATTTTTCAAGTTTATAGTACACATTTACATGTAACAAATGTTGATATTTTAAAAATATAAAAAATAAGTGTAAATTAAGCTATAAACTTCATGGTGAACAATACATTGATGTCAAAAAAATCAAATAATTTCATAAATTTAAAATATGCGTTTTCGTTTTTAAAGTAAAAAACACCCTATATTTCAAGTCTATTGTACACGATTTCTACAAACAAATATTGCAATTTTAAAAATATAAAAAATTCTGTAAATTATTATAGAAACTTCATGGTAAAAAATACATTGTTGTAAAAAAATTAAATCATTTAATAAATTAAAAATTTGCGTTTTCATTGTTTTAGTAAAAAACACACTATTTTTCAAGTGTATAGTACACGATTTCTAGAAACAAATGTTGATATTTTAAAAATATAAAAAAATAGTGTAAGTTAAGCTAGAAACTTCATTACGAAAAATACATTGTTGTCAAAAAAAATTAAATAATTCAATAAATTGAAAATATGCGTTTTCATTTTTTTAGTAAAATACACCCTATATTTCAAGTCTGTTGTACATAATTTCTACAAACAAATGTTGCAATTTTAAAAATATAAAAAATTGTGTAAATTAAACTAGAAACTTCATGGTGAACAATACATTGATGTCAAAAAATCAAATAATTTAATAAATTTAAAATATGCGTTTTCATTTTTAAAGTAGAAAACATCCTATATTTCAAGTAATAGTACACGATTTTTAGAAACAAATGTTGATATTTTAAAAATATAAAAAAATAAGTGTAAATAAAGCTAGAAACTTCATGGTAAACAATACATTGTTGTAAAAAAAAAATCAAATAATTTAAAGAATTTAAAATATGTGTTTTCAATTTTAAAGTAAAAAACACCCTATATTTCTAGTCTATAGTACACGATTTCTAAAAAACAAATGTTGCAATTTTAAAATAAAAAATATAGTGTAAATTAAGATAGAAACTTCATGGTAAACAATACATTTTTGTCAAAAAAATCAAATATTTTAATAAATTTAGAATATGCGTTTTCATTTTTAAAATATAAACACACTATTTGAAGTCTATATAGTACACGATTTCTAAAAAAGAAATGTTGCAATTTTATAATATAAAAATTGTGTAAATTAAGCTAGAAACTTCATGGTAAACAATACATTGTTGTTGAAAAAATGAAATAATTTAATAAATTAAAAATATGCGTTTTCATTTTTTTAAGTAAAAAACACACTATTTTTCAATTGTATATACACGATTTTTTAGAAAAAAATGCTGATATTTTAAAAATATAAAAAAAAAGTGTAGGTTAAGTTAGAAACTTCATGACGAAAAATACATTGTTGTCAAAATCAAATAATTTAATAAATTTAAAATATGCGTTTTCATTTTTAAAGTAAAAAACACCCTATATTTCAAGTCTATTGTACACGATTTCTAAAAAACAAATGTTGCAATTTTAAAAATATAAAAAATTGTGTAAGTTAAGCTAGAAACTTCATGGTAAACGATACATTGTTGTCAAAAAAATCTAATAATTGAATAAATTTAAAATATGTTTTCATTTTTAAAATATGTGTTTTCATTTTTTAGTGAAAAACACCCTACTTTTCAAGTGTATAGTACACGATTTCTACAAACAAATGTTGCAATTTTAAAAATATAAAAATTATGTAAATTAAGCTAGAAACTTCATGGTAAACTATACGTTGTTGTCAAAAAAATCAAATAATTTAAGAAATTTAAAATATGCTTTTTAATTTTTAAAGTAAAAAACACCCAACATTTCAAGTCTATAGTACACGATTTCTAAAAAACAAATGTTGCAATTTTAAAAATATAAAAAATTTTGTTAATTAAGCTAGAAACTTCATGATAAACAAAACATTGTTGTCTAAAAAATCAAATAATTTAATAAACTAAAAATAAGCGTTTTCAATTTTTTAGTAAAAAACACACTATTTTTCAAGTGTATATACACGATTTCTAGAAACAAATGTTGATATTTATAAAATATAAAAAATAAGTGTAAGTTAAGCTAGAAACTTCATGGTAAACAATACATTGTTATCAAAAAGAACAAATAATTTAATAAATTTAAAATATGCGTATTCATTTTTAAAGTAAAAATCACCGTTTATATCAAGTCAATAGTACACGATTTCTTAAAAAAAAATGTTTCAATTATAAAATATAAAAAACAGTGTAAATTAAGCTAGAAACTTCATGGTAAACAATACATTGTTGTCAAAAAGATCAAATAATTTAATAAATCTAAAATACGCATTTTCAATTTTAAAGTAAAAAAAACCCCATATTTCAAGTCTATAGTACACCATTTCTAAAAAATAAATGTTGCAATTTTAAATTATAAAAAATAGTGTAAATTAATCTAGATACTTCATGGTAAACAATACATTGTTTTAAAAAAAATTAAATAATTTAATAAATTTCAAATATGGGTTTTCATTTTTTTAGCTAAAAACATTCTATTATTCAAGTGTATAGTACACGATTTCTAGAAACAAATGTTGATATTTTAAAAAGGTAAAAAAATTCATGGTGAATAATACATTGTTGTCAAAAAAATATTTTAATAAATTTAAAATATGTGTTTTCTTTTTAAAGTAAAAAACACCGTATATTTCAAGTCTATAGTACACGATTTCTACAAACAAATGTTGCAATTTTAAAAATATAAAAAATTGTGTAAATTAAGCTAGAAACTTCACGTAAACTATACATTGTTGTCAAAAAAATAAAATAATTTAATAAATTAAAAGTATGCGTTCTCATTTTTATAGTAAAAAACACACTATTTTTGTATAGTACACAATTACCAGAAACAAATGTTGATATTTTAAAAATATAAAAAATAAGAGTAAATTAAGCTCGAAATTTCATGGTGAACAATACATTGATGTTAAAAAATCAAATAATTTGATAAATTTAAAATATGCGTTTTCATTTTTAAAGTAAAAAAATCCTATATTTCAAGTCTATAGTACACGATTTCTACAAACAAATGTTGCAATTTTTCAAATATAAAAACTGTGTAAATTAAGCTAGAAAATTCTTGGTAAACAATACATTGATTTTAAAAAAATATAATTATTGTATAAATTAAGCTAGAAAATTCATGGTAAACTATACATTGTTCTCAAAAAAATAAAATAATTTAATAAATTTAAAATATGCGTTTTCATTTTTAAAGTAAAAAACACCATATATTTCATGTCTATAGTACACGATTTCTACAAACAAATGTTGCAATTTTAAAAATATAAAAAATTGTGTAAATTAAGCTAGAAACTTCATGGTAAACAATACATTGTTGTCAAAAAATCAAATAATTTAATAAATTTAAAATATATGTTTTTGTTTTTAGTAAAAAACACACTATTTTTCAAGTTTATAGTACACGATTTCTAGAAACAAATGGTAATATTTTAAAAATATAAAAAAAATAATGTAAATTAAGCTAGAAACTTCATGGTAAACAATATATTGTTGTCAAAAAAATCAAATAATTTAATAAGTTGAAAGTTTGCATTTTCATTTCTTTTAGTAAAAAACACACTATTTTTGTATAGTACACGATTACTTGAACAAATGTTGATATTTTAAAAATATTAAAAATAAGAATAAATTAAGCAAGAAACTTCATGGTGAACAATACATTGATGTCAAAAACATCAAATCATTTAATAAATTTAAAATATGCGTTTTCATTTTCAAAGTAGAAAACACCCTATATTTCTAGACTATAGTACACGATTTCTAGAAACAAATGTTGATATTTTAAAATTTTAAAAAATAAGTGAAAATTAATCTAGAAACTTCATGGTATATAATACATTGTTGTAAAAAATAATTTAATAAATTTAAAATATGCGTTTTCATTTTTAAAGTAAAAAACACCCTATATTTCAAGTCTTTAGTACATGATTTCTAAAAAAAAAATGTTGCAATTTTAAAAATATAAATAATTGTGTAAATTAAGCTAGAAATTTCATGGTAAACAATACATTGTTGTCAAAAAAATCAAATAATTTAATAAATTAAAAATTTGCATTTTCATTTTTTTAGTAAAAAACACACTATTTTTCAAGTGTATATAGTACACGATTTCTAGAAACAAATGTTGATATTTTAAAAATATAAAAAATTGTGTAAATCATGCAAGAAACTTCATAGTGAAAAATACATTGTTGTAAAAAAAATCAAATAATTGAATAAATTTAAATTATGAGTTTTCATTTTTAAAGTAAAAAACACCTTATATTTTAAGTCTATAGTTCACGATTTCTACAAACCAATGTTTCAATTTTAAAAATATAAAAAATTTTGTAAATTAAGCTAAAGACATCATAGTATACATTTTGGTCAACAAAATCAAATAATTCAATAAATTTAAAAAATGCATTATCATTTTTTTAGTAAAAACCACACTATTTTTCAAGTGTATAGTACACGATTTCTAGAAACAAATGTTGATATTTTAAAAATATAACAAATAACTTTAAATTAAGCTACAAAATTCATGGTGAATAACACATTGTTGTAAAAAAATGAAAAAAATTAATAAATTTAAAATATGCATTTTCATTTTAAGTAAAAAACACCCTATATTTCAACTCTATAGTACACGATTTCTACAAACAAATGTTGCAATTTTAAAAATATAAAACATTATGTAAATTAAGCTAGAAAATTCATGGTGAACAATACATTGTGTTTAAAAAAATAAAATAATTTACTAAATTTAAAATAGTCTTTTTCTTTTTTTTAGTAAAAAGTACACTATTTTTCAAGTGTATAGTGCACGATTACTAGAAACAAATGTTGATAATTTAAAAATATAAAAAATAAGTGTAAATTAAGCTAGAAACTTCATGTTGAAAAATACATTGATGTCAAAAAAACAAATAATTTAATAAATTTAAAATATGCGTTATTATTTTTAAAGTAAAAAACACCCTATATTTCAAGTCTATAGTACACGATTTCTACAAACAAATGTTTAAATTTTAAAAATATAAAAAATTATATAAATTAAGCTAGAAACTTCATGGTAAACAATACATAGATTTCAAAAAAATTAAATAATTTAATAAGTTTAAAATATGCGTTTTCATTTTTAAAGTAAAAAATACCCTATATTTCAAGTATATATAGTACACGATTTCTACAAACAAATGTTGCAATTTTAAAAATATAAAAAATTGTGTAAATTAAGTTAGAAACTTCATGGTAAACTATACATTGTTGTCAAAAAAATCAAATAATTTAATAAATTAAAAATATGCGTTTTCATTTTTTTAATAAAAAACACACTATTTTTCAAGTGTATAGTACACGATTTCTAGAAACAAATGTTGATGTTTTAAAAATATAAAAAATAAGTGTAAATTAAGCTAGAAACTTCATGCTGAACAATACATTGATGTCAAAAAATCAAATAATTTCATAAATTCAAAATATGCGTTTTCATTTTTAAAGTAAAAAACACCATATATTTTAAGTCTATAGTACACGATTTCTACAAACAAATGTTTAAATTTTAATAAAATAAAAAATGGTTTAAATTAGGCTAGAGACTTCATGATAAACTATACATTGTTGTCAACAAAATCAAATAATTTAATAAATTTAAAATATGCATTTTAATTTTTTTTAGTAAAAAACACACTATTTTTCAAGTTTATACTACACGATTTCTACAAACAAATGTTACAATTTTAAAAATATAAAAATTGTGTAAATTATGCTAGAAACTTCATGGTAAACAATACATTGTTGTCAAAAAAATCAAATAATTAAACATATTAGAAATATGCGTTTTCATTTTTTAAGTAAAAAAACACACTATTTTTAAAGTGTATAGGACACGATTTCTAGAAACAAATGTTGATATTTCAAAAATATAAAAAATTGTTTAAATTAAGCTAGAGACATCATAGTATACATTATTGTCAACAAAATCAAATAATTTAATAAATTTAAAAAATGCTATATCATTTTTTTAGTAAAAAACACACTATTTTTCAAGTGTATAGTACACGATTTCTAGAAACAAATGTTGATATTTTAAAAATATAAAAAATAACTTTAAATTAAGCTAAAAACTACTTGATGAACAATTCATTGTTGGCAAAAAAATCAAACAATTTAATAAATTTAAAATATGCGTTTTCATTTTAAGTAAAAAATACCCTATATTTCAAGTCTATATTACATGATTTCTACAAACAAATATTGCAATTTTAAAAATATAAAAAAATGTGTAAATTAAGCTAGAAAATTCATGGTAAACTATACATTGTGGTCAAAAAAATCAAATATTTTAATAAATTTAAAATAGGCATTTTCTGTTTTTTAGTAAAAAACACACTATTTTTCAAGTGTATAGTGCACGATTACTAGAAACAAATGTTGATATTTTAAAAATATAAAAAATAATTGTAAATAAAGGTAGAAACTACATGTTGAACAATACATTGATGTCAAAAAATAAAATTATTTGATAAATTTAAAATATGCTTTTTAATTTTTAAAATAAAAAACACCTTATATTTCAAGTCTATAGTACACGATTTCTACAAACAAATGTTTCAATTTTAAAATATAAAAAATTGTGTAAATTAAGGTAGAAACTTCATGGTAAATAATACATATATTTCCAAAAAAATAAAATAATTTAATATGTTTAAAATATGCGTTTTCATTTTTAAAGTAAAAAACACTTTACTTTTCAAGTGTATAGTACAAGATTTCTAGATACAAATGTTGATGTTTTAAAAATATAAAAAAATAAGTGAAAATTAAGCTAGAAACTTCATGGTGAACAATATATTGATGTCAAAAAATCAAATAATTTCATAAATTTAGAATATGCGTTTTCATTTTTAAAGTAAAAAACACCCTATATTTCAAGTAGTACACGATTTCTACAAACAAATGTTGCAATTTTAAAAATATAAAAAATTGTGTAAATTAAGCTAGAAACATCTTGGTAAACTATACATTGTTGTCAAAAAAATCAATTAATTTAATAAATTTATATTATGCGTTTTCGTTTTTTTAGTAAAAAACACACTATTTTTGAAGTGTATAGTACAAGATTTCTAAAAACAAATGTTGATGTTTTAAAAATATAAAAAATTAGTGTAAATTAAGCTAGAAACTTCATGGTGAACAATACATTGATATCAAAAAATAAAATAATTTCATAAATTAAAAATCTGCTTTTTCGTTTTAAAAGTAAAAAACACCCTATATTTGAAGTCTATAGTACACGACTTCTACAAACAAATGTTGCAATTTTAATAATATAAAAAATTGTGTAAATTAAGCTTGAAACTTCATGGTAAACAATACGTTGTTTTCAAAAAAATCAATTAATTTAATAAATTAAAAATTTGCATTTTCATTTTTTTAGTAAAAAACACACTATTTTTCAAGTGTATAGTACACGATTTCTAGAAACAATTGTTGATATTTTAAAAATATAAAAAATAAGTGTAAATTAAGCTATAAACTTCAAGGTGAACAAGACATTGATGTCAAGAAATCAAATAATTAAAAAAATTTAAAATATGCGTTTTCATTTTTAAAGTAAAAAACACCATATACTTCAAGTCTATAGTACACGATTTCTACAAACAAATGTTTCAATTTTAAAAATATAAAAAATGGTTTAAATTAAGCTAGAGACTTCATGGTAAACTATACATTTTTGTCAACAAAATCAAATCATTTTAATAAATTTAAAATTTGCATTTTCATTTTTTTAGTAAAAAACACACTATTTTTCAAGATTATAGTACACGATTTCTACAAACAAATGTTGCTATGTTAAAAATATAAAAATAGTTTAAATTATGCTAGAAACTTCTTGGTAAACAATACATTGTTGTCAAAAAAATCAAATAATTAAATATGTTAGAAATATGCATTTTCATTTTTTTAGTAAAAAACCACACTATTTTTCAAGTGTATAGGACACGATTTCTAGAAACAAATGTTGATATTTTAAAAATATGAAAAAAAAAGTGTAAATCAATCTACAAACTTCATGGTAAATACACTGATGTCAATAAAATTTAAAATTTAATAACTTAAAAAATGCGTTTTAATTTTTAAAGTAAAACACACCCTCTATTTCAAGTCTATAGCACACGATTTCTACAAACAAATGTTGAAATTTTAAAAATATAAAAAATTGTGTAAATTAAGCTAGAAACTTCATGGTAAACTATACATTGTTGTCAAAAAAATCAAATAATTTAATAAATTTAAAATATGTGTTTTTTTTTAGTAAAAAACGCACTATTTTTCAAGTTTATAGTACACGATTACTAGTAACAAATGTTGATATTTTAAAAATATTAAAAATAAGTGTATATTAAGCTAGAAACTTCATTTTATCAATACATTGATGTCAAAAAATCAAATAATTTCATAAATTTAAAATATGCGTTTTCATTTTTAATGTAAAAAACACCCTATATTTCAAGTCTATGGTACACGATTTCTACAAACAAATGTTGAAATTTTAAAAATATAAAAAATTGTGTAAATCAAGCTAGAAACTTCATGGTAAACTATACATTGTGGTCAAAAAAATAAAATAATTTAATAAATTTAAAATATTTTTTTTCATTTTTCTAGTAAAAAACACACTATTTTTCAAGTTTATAGTACACAATTAATTGTAACAAATGTTGATATTTTAAAAATATAAAAAATAAGTGTAAATTAAGCTATAAACTTCACGGTGAACAATACATTGATGTCAAAAAATTAAATAATTTATTAAATTTAAAATATGCGTTTTCATTTTTAAAGTAAAAAACACATAATATTTCAAGTCTATAGTACATGATTTCTACAAACAAATGTTGCAATTTTAAAAATATAAAAAATTGTGTAAATTAAGCTAGAACTTTCATGGTAAACTAAACATTGTGGTCAAAAAATCAAATAATTTAATAAATTTAAAATATGCGTTTTCTTTTTTTTATGTAAAAAACACTATTTTTCGAGTGTATAGTATACGATTTCTAGAAACAAATGTTGATATTTTAAAAATATAAAAATTAAGTGTAAATTAAGCTAGAAACTTCATGTTGAACAATACATTGATGTCAAAAAAACAAATAATTTAATAAATTTAAAATATGCGTTTTCATTTTTAAACTAAAAAACACCCTATATCTCAAGTCTATAGTACACGATTTCTAGAAACAAATGTTGATGTTTTAAAAATATAAAAAATTGTGTAAATTAAGCTTGAAACTTCATGGTAAACAATACATTGTTGTCAATCAAATAATTTCATAAATTAAAGATATGCGTTTTCATTTTTTTATTAAAAAACACACTATTTTTCAAGTGTATAGTACACAATTTCTAGAAACAAATGTTGATATATTAAAAATATAAAAAATAGTGTAAATTAAGCTAGAAACTTCATGGTGAAAAATACATTGTTGTCAAAAAAATCAAATAATGGAATAAATTTAAAATATGCGTTTTCATTTTTAAAGTAAAAAACACCCTATATTTCAAGTCTATAGTACACGATTTCTACAAACAAATGTTACAATTTTAAAAATATAAAAAATTGTGTAAATTAAGCTACAAACTTCATGGTAAACAATACATTGAATTCAAAAAAAATTAAATAATTGAATAAGTATAAAATATGCTTTTTAATTTTTTTAGTAAAAAACACCCTACTTTTCAAGTGTATAGTACACCATTTCTACAAACAAATATTTATATTTTAAAAATAAAAATAGTGTAAATTAAGCTAGAAACTTCATGGTGAAAAATAGACTGTTGAAAAAAAAATCAAATAATTGAATAAATTTAAAATATGCGTTTTCATTTTTAAAGTAAAAAACACCCAATATTTCAAGTCTATAGTACACGATTTCTACAAACAAATGCTGCAATTTTAAAAATATAAAATATTGTGTAAATTAAGCTAGAAACTTCATGGTAAACAATACATTGATTTCAAAAAAAATTAAATAATTTAATAATTTTAAAATATGAGTTTTCATTTATTTAATAAAAAACACCCTACATTTCAAGTGTATAGTATACGATTTCTAGAAACAAAAGTTGATATTTTAAAAATATATAAAAATAATTTAAATTAAGCTAGAATCTTCATGACGAAAAATACATTGTTGTAAAAAAAATTTTAATAATTTAATAAATTTAAAATATACATTTTCATTTTTAAAGCAAAAAATACCCTATATTTCAAGTCTATAGTACATGATTTCTACAAACAAATATTGCCATTTGAAAAATATAAAAAAATGTGTAAATTAAGCTAGAAACTTCATGGTGAACAATACATTGATGCCAAAAAATCAAAGAATTTAATAAATTTAAAATAAGCATTGTTATTTTTAAAGTAAAAAACACCCTATATTTCAAGTCTATTGTATACGATTTCTACAAACAAATGTTGAAATGTTAAAAATATAAAAAAATTGAGTAAATTAAGCTAGAAACTTCATGGTATTCAATACATTGTTGTCAAAAAAATCAAATAATTTAATAAATTAAAAATATGTGTTTTCATTTTTTTAGTAAAAAACACCATACTTTTCAAGTGTATAGTACACGATTACTAGAAACAAATGTTGATATTTTAAAAATATAAAAAATAAGTGTAAATTAAGCTAGAAACTTCATGGTGAACAATACATTCATTTCAAAAAATCAAATAATTTAATAAATTTAAAATATACGTTTTCATTTTTAAAGTAAAAAACACCCTATATTTGAAGTCTATAGTACACGATTTCTACAAACAAATGTTGCAATATTAAAAATATAAAAAATTGAGTAAATTAAGATATAAACTTCATTGAAAAAATACATTAATTAATAAAAAATAAAATAATTTAATAAAATTAAAATATGTTTTTTTCATTTTTTTAGTCAAAACCACTTTATTTTTCAAGTTTATAGTACACGATTACAACTACAAATGTTGATTTTTTAAAAATATAAAAAAATAAGTGTAAATTAAGAAAGAAACTTCATGACGAAAAATACATTGTTGTCAAAAAATCAAATAATTTAATAAATTTAAATTATTTGTTTTCATTTTTAAAGTAAAAAACACCCTATATTTCAAGTCTATAGTATACGATTTCTACAAAAAATTGTTGCAATTCTAAAAATATAAAAAATTGGGTAAATGAAGCTAGAAACTTCATGGTAAACAATAAATTGTTGTCAAAAAAATAAAATAATTTAATAAATATAAAATATGTGTTTTCATTTTTAAAGTAAAAAACATCCTATATTTCACGTTTATAGTACATAATTTCTACAAACAAATGTTGCAATATTAAAAATATAAAATATTGTGCAAATTAAAAAAATATAAAAAATTGTGCAAATTAAGCTAGAAACTTCATGTTAAACAATACATTGTTGTTAAAAAAATCAAATAATTTAATAAATTTAAAAAATGTGTTTTCATTTTTAAAGTAGAAAACACCCTATATTTCAAGTCTATAGTACACGATTTCTACAAACAAATGTTGCAATTATAAAAATATAAAAAATTGTGTAAATTAAACCTGAAACTTCATGTTAAACAATAAATTATTTTCAAGAAAATCAAATAATTTAATAAATTTGAAAAATGTGTTTTCATTTTTTTAGTAAAAATCACACTATTTTTCAGGTGTGTAGTACACGATTTCTAGAAATAAATGTTGATATTTTAAAAATATAAAAATTAAGTGTAAATTAAGCTAGAAACTTCATGGTGAACAATACATTGATGTCAAAAAAATCAAATAATTTAATAAATTTAAAATATGCGTTTTCATTTTTAAAGTAAAAAACACCCTATATTTTAAGTCTATAGTACACGATTTCTACAAACAAATGTTGCAATTATAAAAATATAAAAAATTGTGTAAATTAAGCTAGAAACTTAATGGTAAACAATACATTGTTTTCAAAAAAATCAAATAATTTAGTAAATTTGAAAAATGTGTTTTCATTTTTTTAGTAAAAAACACACTATTTTTCAGGTGTATAGTACACGATTACTAGAAACAAATGTTGATATTTTAAAAATATAAAATATAAGTGTAAATTAAGCTAGAAACTTCATGGTGAATAATACATTGATGTCATAAAAATAAATTAATTTAATAAATTTAAAATATGCGTTTTCATTTTTAAAGTAAAAAACACCCTATATTTCAAGTCAATATTACACGATTTCTTCGAACAAATGTTGCAATATTAAAAATATAAAAAAATTGAGTAAATTAAGCTAGAAAATTCATGGTAAACAATACATTGATTTCAAAAAAATAAAATAATATAATAAATTTAAAATATGGGTTTTCATTTTTTTAGTAAAGAACACTTTATTTTTCAAGTTTATATAGTACACGATTACTACTACAAATGTTGATTTTTTAAAAATATAAAAAAATAGTGTAAATTAAGCTAGAAACTTCATGTCAAAAAATACATTGTTGTCAAAATATCAAATTATTTAATAAATTTAATATATGCGTCTTCATTTTTAATGTAAAAAACACACTATATTTCAAGTCTATAGTACACGATTTCTACAAACAAATGTTGCAATTTTAAAAATATAAAAAATTGTTTAAATTAAGCTTGAAACTTCATGGTAAACAATACATTGATGTCAAAAAAGTTCAAATAATTTATTAAATTAAAAATATGCATTTTCATTTGTTTAGTAAAAAACACACTATTTTTCAAGTGTATAGTACAGGATTTCTAGAAACAAATGTTGATATTTTAAAAATATAAAAAATAGTGTAAATTAAGCTAGAAACTTCATGGTGAAAAATACATTTTTGTCAAAAAAATCAAATAATTGTATAAATTTAAAATATGCGTTTTCATTTTAAAAGTAAAAAACATCCTATATTTCAAGTCTATAGTATACTATTTCTATAAACAATTATTGCAATTTTAAAAATATAAAAAATTGTGTAAATTAAGCTAGAAACCTCATGGTAAACAATACATTGATTTCAAATAAAATTAAATAATTTAATAATTTTAAAATATGCATTTT
This sequence comes from Cyamopsis tetragonoloba, assembly GCA_037177725.1. Classification (NCBI taxonomy): domain Eukaryota; kingdom Viridiplantae; phylum Streptophyta; class Magnoliopsida; order Fabales; family Fabaceae; genus Cyamopsis; species Cyamopsis tetragonoloba. The sequence continues at coordinate 60,170,198 of CM074122.1, read as the reverse complement.
CATTTTTTTAGTAAAAAACACCATACTTTTCGAGTGTATAGTATACGATTTCTATAAACAAATATTGATATTTTAAAATATTAAAAGTTGTGTAACTTAAGCTAGAAACTTCATGGTGAACAATACATTGATGTGAAAAAATGAAAGAATTTAATAAATTTAAAATATGCATTTTTATTTTTAAAGTAAAAAACACCCAATATTTCATGTCTATTGTACACGATTTCTACAAACAAATGTTTCAATTTTAAAAATATAAAAAATTATGTAAATTAAGCTAGAAGCTTCATGGTAAACAATACATTGATTTCAAATAAAATTAAATAATTTAATAATTTTAAAATTTGCGTTTTCATTTTTTTAGTAAAAAACACCCCAATTTTCAAGTGTATAGTATACAATTTCTATAAACAAATGTTGATATTTTAAAAATATATAAAAATAGTTTAAATTAAGCTAGAAACTTCAGGACGAAACATTGTTGTCAAAAAATTTAATAATTTAATAAATTTAAAATATGTGCTTTCATTTTTAAAGCAAAAAAAAAATCCTATATTTCAAGTTTACAGTACACGATTTCTACAAACAAATGTTGCCATTTAAAAAATATAAAAAAATTGTGTAAATTAAGCTAGAAATTTCATGGTGAACAATACATTGATGTCAAAAAATCAAAGAATTTATGAAATTGAAAATATGCAATTTTATTTTTAAACTATAAAAACACCCTATATTTCAAGTCTATTGTACACGATTTCTACTAACAAATGTTGCAACATTAAAAATATAAAAAATTGAGTAAATTAAGCTAGAAAGTTCATGGTATACAATACATTCATGTCGAAAAAACAAAATAATTTAATAAATTAAAAATATGCGTTTTCATTTTTTTAGTAAAAAACAACCTACTTTTGAATTGTATAGTACACGATTTCTAGAAACAAATGTTGGTATTTTAAAAATATAAAAAAATAGTGTAAATTAAGCTAGAAACTTCATGACGAAAAATACATTGTTGTCAAAAAATCAAATGATTTAATAAATTTAATATATTCGTTTTAATTTTTAAAGTAAAAAACATACTATTTTTCAACCGTATAGTACACGATTTCTAGAAACAAATGTTGATATTTTAAAAATATAAAAAATAGTGTAAATTAAGCTAGAAACTTCATGTTGATAAATACAATGTTGTCCAAAAAATTTAATAATTTAATAAATTTAAAATATGGGTTTTCATTTTTAAAGTAAAAAGCACCCTATATTTCAAGTCTATAGTACATGATTTCTACAAACATATGTTGTAATTTTAAAAATATAAAAGTTCATGCAAATTAAGCTAGAAACTTCATGGAAAAAAATAAATCGTTGTTAAAAAAATGAAATAATTTAAGAAATTTAAAATATGCATTTTCATTCTTCAAGTAAAAAACTCCCTATATTTCAAGTCTATAGTACACGATTTCTACAAACAAATGTTGCAATTTTAAATGTATAAAAATTGTGTAAATTAAGATAGAAACTTTATGGAAAATAATAACTTTAAAATATGTGTTTTCATGTTTTTTAATAAAAAACAGACTATTCTTCAGGTGTAAAATACATGATTACTAGAAACAAATGTTGGTATTTTAAAAATACAAAAAATAAGTGTAAATTAAGCTAGAAATTTCATGGTGAACAATAAATTGATGTCAAAAAATCAAATAATTTAATAAATTTAAAATATGTGTTTTCATTTTTAAAGTAAAAAACACCCTATATATAAAGTCTATAGTACACGATTTCTACAAACAAATGTTGCAATTTTAAAAATATAAAAAATTGTGTAAATTAAGCTACAAACTTCATGGTAAACAATACATTGTGGTCAAAAAAATAAAATAATTTAATAAATTTAAAATATGTGTTTTCATTTTTTTAGTAAAGAACACACTATTTTTCAGGTGTATAGTACATGATTACTAGAAACAAATGTTGATATTTTAAAAATATAAAAAATAAGTGTAAATTAAGCAAGAAACTTCATGGTGAACAATACATTCTTGTCAAAAAACCAAATAATTTAATAAATTTAACATATGTGTTTTCATTTTTAAAGTAAAAAACACCCTATATTTCAAGTCTATAGTACACGATTTCTACAAACAAATGTTGCAATATTAAAAATATAAAAGATTGAGTAAATTAAGCTATAAACTTCATGGTAAACAATACAATGATTTAAAAAAAAATTAAATAATTTAATAAGTTTAAAATATTAGTTTTCCCTTTTTTAGTAAAAGAGACCCTACTTTACAAGTGTATAGTACACGATTTCTATAAACAAATGTTGATATTTTAAAAATATAAAAAAATTGTGTAAATTAAGCTAGAAACTTCATGGTAAACAATACATTGATTTCAAAAAAAATTAAATAATTTAATAATTTTAAAATATTCGTTTTAATTTTTAAAGTAAAAAACACCTTATATTTCAAGTCTATAGTATACGATTTATACAAACAATTGTTGCAATTCTAAAAATATAAATAATTGTGTAAATGAAGCTAGAAACTTCATGGTAAACAATACATTGTTGCCAAAAAAAAATAGTTTAATAAATATAAAATATGTGTTTTCATTTTTAAAGTAAAAAACACCCTATATTTCTAGTCTATAGTACATGATTTTTACAAATAAATGTTGCAATATTAAAATTATAAAAAATTGTGCAAATTAAGCTAGAAACTTCATGGTAAACAATACATTATTGTTAAAAAACTCAAATAATTTAATCAAATTTAAAATATGTGTTTTCATTTTTAAAGTAAAAAACACCCTATATTTCAAGTCTATAGTACAAGATTTCTACAAGCAAATGTTGCAATTATAAAAATATAAAAAATTGTGTAAATTAAGCTAGAAACGTCTTGGTAAACAATACATTGTGGTCAAAAAGATCAAATAATTTAATAAATTTAAAATATGTGTTTTAATTTGTTTAGTAAAGAACACACTATTTTTAAGGTGTATAGGACACGATTGCTAGAAACATATGTTGATATTTTAAAAATATAAAAATTAAGTGTAAATTAAGCGAGAAACTTCATGGTGAACAATACATTCATGTCAAAAAATCAAATAATCTAATAAATTTAAAATAAGCGTTTTCATTTTTAAAGTAAAAAACACCCTATATTTCAAGTCTATAGTACATGATTTCTACAAACAATTGTTACAATTCTAAAAATATAAAAAATTGTGTAAATTAAGCTAGAAACTTCATGGTAAACAATACTTTGATGTAAAAAAAATTAAATAATTTAATAAATTTAAAATATGTGTTTTCATTTTTAAAGTAAAAAACACCCTACTTTACAAGTGTATAGTACACGATTTCTAGAAACAAATGTTTATATTTTAAAAATATAAAAAAAAAGTCTAAATTAATCTAGAAACTTCATGGTGAACAATACATTGATGTAAAAAAATCAAATAATTTAATAAATATAAAATTTGCGTTTTCATTTTTAAAGTAAAAAACACCTTATATTTCAAGTCTATAGTACACGATTTCTACGAACAAATGTTGCAATATTAAAAATATAATAAAATTGAGTAAATTAAGCTAGAAACTTCATCATAAACAATACATTGATTTCAAAAAAATTTAAATAATTTAGTAAGTTTAAAATATGCGTTTTAATATTTTTAGTAAAAAACAACCTACTTAACAAATTTATAGTACACGATTTCTAGAAACAAATGTTGATATTTTAAAAATATACAAAAATAATGTAAATTAAGCTAGAAATTTCACTATAAAAAATACATTTTAGAAAAAAAAATTAAATAAGTTAATAAATTTAAAATATGTGTTTTCTTTTTTAAAGTAAAAAACACCCTCTATTTCATGTCTATAGTATATGATTTCTACAAACAAATGTTGCAATATTAAAATTATAAAAAATTAAGCAAATTAAGCTAGAAACTTCATGGTAAATAATACATTATTGTTAAAAAAATCAAATATTTTAATAAATTTAAAATATGCGTTTTCATTTTTAAAGTAAAAAACACCTTATATTTAAAGTCAATAGTATACGATTTCTACAAAAAATCGTTGCAATTTTAAAAATATAAAAAATTGTGTAAATTAAGCTAGAAACTTAATGGTAAAAAATACATTGTTGTCAATAAAATAAAATAATTTAATAAATATAAAATATGCCTTTTCACTTTAAAGTAAAAAACACTCTATATTTCAAGTTTATAGATCATGATTTCTTCAAAAAAATGTTGCAATATTAAAAATATAAAAAATTGTACAAATTAAGCTAGAAAATTTATGATAAACAATACATTGTTGTAAAAAAAATAAAATAACTTAATAAATTTAAAATATTTGTTTTCATTTTTAAAGTAAAAAACACCCTATATTTCAAGTCTATAGTACATGATTTCTACAAATAAATGTTGCAATTAGAAAAATATAAAAAATTGTGTTAATTAAGATAGAAACTTTATGGTAAACAATACATTATTGTCAAAAAAATCAAATAATTTAATAAATTTAAAAATTGTGTTTTCATTTTTTAGTAAAGAACACACTATTTTTATGGTGTATATAGTACACAATTATTAGAAACAAATGTTGATATTTTAAAAATCTAAAAAATAAGTGTAAATTAAGCTAGAAACTTCATGGTGAACAATACTTCATGTCAAAATATCAAATAATTTAATAAATTTAACATTTTCATTTTCATTTTTAAAGTAAAAAACACCCTTTATTTCAAGTCTATAGTACACGACTTCTACAAACAAATGTTGCAATGTTAAAAATATTAAAAATTGAGTAAATTAAGCTATCAACTTCATGTTAAACAATACCTTGATTTAAAAAAATTAAATAATTTAATAAGTTTAAAATCTGAGTTTTCATTTTTTTAGAAAAAAACACCCTACTTTACAAGTGTATAGTACACGATTTCTATAAACAAATATTGATATTTTAAAAATATAAAACATTGTGTAAATTAAGCTACAAACTTCATGGTAAACAATACATTGTGGTCCAAAAGTCAAATAATTTAATAAATATAAAATTTACGTTTTCATTTTTCAAGTAAAAAACAACCTATATTTCAAGTCTATAGTACACGATTTCTACGAACAAATGTTGCAATATTAAAAGTATAAAAAAAATTTGAGTAAATTAAACTATAAACTTCATGTTAAACAATACATTGATTTCAAAAAAATTTAAATAATTTAATAAGTTCAAAATATGCGTTTAAATTTTTTTAGTAAAAAACAACCTACTTAACAAGTGTATAGTACACGATTTCTAGAAACAAATGTTGATATTTTAAAAATATAAAAAAATAGTGTAAATTAAGTTAGAAACTTTATGACGAAAAATACATTGTAGTCAAAAAAGATTAAATAATTTAATACATTTAAAATATGCGTTTTCATTTTTAAAGTAAAAAACACCCTATATTTCAAGTCTATAGTTTATGATTTCTACAAACAATTGTTGCAATTTTAAAAATATAAAAAATTTTGCAAATTAAGCTATAAACTTCATGGTAAACAATACATTGTTGTTAAAAAAAATAAGATAATTTAATAAATTTAAAATATGCATTTTCATTTTTAAAGTAAAAAACACCCTATATTTCAATTCTATAGTAACGATTTCTACAAACAAATGTTGCAATTACAAAAATATAAAAAATTGTGCAAATTAAGCTAGAAACTTCACGGTAAACAATACATTGATGTCAAAAAAATTAAATAATTTAATAAATTTAAAAAATGTGTTTTCATTTTTTTAGTAAAAATCACACTATTTTTCAAGTGTATAGTACACGATTACTAGAAACAAATGTTGATATTTTAAAAATATAAAAAATAAGTGTAAATTAAGCTAGAAACTTCATGGTGAACAATACATTGATGTAAAAAAATCAAATATTTAATAAATTTAAAATTTACATTTTCTATTTTAAAGTAAAAAACACCCTATATTTCAAGTCTATAGTACACGATTTCTACGAACAAATGTTGCAATATTAAAAATATAAAAAATTGAGTAAATTAAGCTAGAAACTTCATGGTAAACAATACATTGATTAAAAAAAAATTTTAATAATTTAATAAGTTTAAAATATTCGTTTTCATTATTTTAGTAAAAAACACCCTACTTAACAAATGTATAGTACACGATTTCTAGAAACAAATATTGATATTTTAAAAATATAAAAAAATAGTGTAAATTAAGCTAGAAACTTCATGACGAAAAATACATTGTTGTCAAAAAATTTAAATAATTTAATCAATTTAAAATATGCGTTTTCATTTTTAAAGTAAAAAACACCCTATATTTCAAGTCTATAGTATACGATTTCTACAAACAATTGTTGCAATTCTAAAAATATAAAAAATTGTGTAAATTAAGCTAGAAACTTAATGGTAAATAATACTTTGATGAAAAAAAATTAAATAACTTAATAAATTTAAAATATGGGTTTTCATTTTTAAAGTAAAAAACACCCTATATTTAAAGTCTATAGTACATTATTTCTACAAACAAATTTTGCAATTTTAAAAATATAAAAAAATTTGAGTAAATTAAGCTAGAAACTTCATGACGAAAAATACATTGTAGTCAAAAAATTAAAATAGTTTAATAAATTTAAAATATGCGTTTTCATTTTTAAAGTAAAAAACACCCTATATTTCAAGTCTATAGTATACGATTTCTACAAATAATTGTTGCAATTCTAAAAAAAAAATTGTGTAAATTAAGCTAGAAAATTCATGGTAATCAATACTTGGTTGTAAAAAAAATAAAATAATTTAATAAGTTTAAAATATGTGTTTTCATTTTTAAAGTAAAAAACACCCTATATTTTCAGTCTATAGTACACGATTTCTACAAACAAATGTTGCAATTATTAAAATATGAAAAATTGTGTAAATTAAGCAAGAAATTTAATGGTAAACAATACATTATTGTAAAAAAATCAAATAATTTAATAAATATAAAATATGTGTTTTCATTTTTAAAGTAAAAAACACCCTATATTTTAAGTCTATAGTACACAATTACTACAAACAAATGTTGCAATTATAAAAATATAAAAAATTGTGTAAATTAAGCTAGAAACTTCATGGTAAACAATACATTGTTGTTAAAAAAATAAAATAACTTAATAAATTTAAAATATGTGTTTTCATTTTTAATGTAAAAAACACCCTATATTTCAAGTCTATAGTAGATGATTTCTACAAACAAATGTTCCAATTATAAAAATATAAAAAATTGTGTAAATTAAGATAGAAACTTTATGGTAAACAATACATTGTTGTCAAAAAAATCAAATAATTTAATAAATTTAAAATATGTGTTTTTATTTTTTTATTAAAAAACAGACTATTTTTTAGGTGTATAGTACACGATTACTAGAAACAAATGTTGATATTTTAAAAATATAAAAAATAAGTGTTAATTAACCTAGAAACTTCATGGTGAACAATAAATTGATGTCAAAAAATCAAATAACTTAATAAACTTAAAATATTCATTTTCATTTTTAAAGTAAAAAACACCCTATACTTCAAGTCTAAAGTACACGATTTCTACAAACAAATGTTGCCATATTAAAAATATAAAAAAATTGTGTAAATTAAGCTAGAAACTTTATGGTAAACAATACAATGATTTTAAAAAAAATTAAATAATTTAATAAGTTTAAATATGAGTTTTCAATTTTTTAGTAAAAAACACCCTACTTTACAAGTGTATAGTACACGATTTCTAGAACAAATGTTGATATTTAAAAAATTTAAAAAAATAGTTTAAATTAAGCTAGAAACTTAATGACGAAAAGTACATTGTAGTCAAAAAATTTAAATAATTTAATAAATTTAAAATATGCGTTTTCATTTTTAAAGTAAAAAACACCCTATATTTCAAGTCTATAGTATACGATTTCTACAAACAATTGTTGGAATTCTAAAAATATAAAAAATTGTGTAAATTAAGCTAGAAACTTCATGGTAAATAATACTTTGATAAAAAAAAAATTAAATAACTTAATAAATTTAAAATATGTGTTTTCATTTTTAAAGTAAAAAACACCCTATATTTAAAGTCTATAGTACATTATTTCTACAAACAAATGTTGCAATTTTAAAAATATAAAAAAAATTGAGTAAATTAAGCTAGAAACTTAATGACGAAAAGTACATTGTAGTCAAAAAATTTAAATAATTTAATAAATTTAAAATATGCGTTTTCATTTTTAAAGTAAAAAACACCCTATATTTCAAGTCTATAGTATACGATTTCTACAAACAATTGTTGGAATTCTAAAAATATAAAAAATTGTGTAAATTAAGCTAGAAACTTCATGGTAAATAATACTTTGATAAAAAAAAAATTAAATAACTTAATAAATTTAAAATATGTGTTTTCATTTTTAAAGTAAAAAACACCCTATATTTAAAGTCTATAGTACATTATTTCTACAAACAAATGTTGCAATTTTAAAAATATAAAAAAAATTGAGTAAATTAAGCTAGAAACTTAATGACGAAAAGTACATTGTAGTCAAAAAATTTAAATAATTTAATAAATTTAAAATATGCGTTTTCATTTTTAAAGTAAAAAACACCCTATATTTCAAGTCTATAGTATACGATTACTACAAATAATTGTTGCAATTCTAAAATAAAAATTGTGTAAATTAAGCTAGAAAATTCATGGTAAACAATACTTGGTTGTAAAAAAAATAAAATAATTTAATAAGTTTAAAATATGTATTTTCATTTTTAAAGTAAAAAACACCCTATATTTTCAGTCTATAGTACACGATTTCTACAAACAAATGTTGCAATTATAAAAGTATGAAAAATTGTGTAAATTAAGCAAGAAATTTAATGGTAAACAATACATTATTGTAAAAAAATCAAATAATTTAATAAATATAAAATATGTGTTTTCATTTTTAAAGTAAAAAACACCCTATATTTTAAGTCTATAGTACACGATTTCTACAAACCAATGTTGCAATTATAAAAATATAAAAAATTGTGTAAATTATGCTAGAAACTTCATGGTAAACAATACATTGTTGTTAAAAAAATAAAATAACTTAATAAATTTAAAATATGTGTTTTCATTTTTAATGTAAAAAACACCCTATATTTCAAGTCTATAGTAGATGATTTCTACAAACAAATGTTGCAATTATAAAAATATAAAAAATTGTGTAAATTAAGATAGAAACTTTATGGTAAACAATACATTGTTGTCAAAAAAATCAAATAATTTAATAAATTTAAAATATGTGTTTTTATTTTTTATTAAAAAACAGACTATTTTTCAGGTGTATAGTACACGATTTCTAGAAACAAATGTTGATATTTTAAAAATATTAAAAATAAGTGTTAATTAACCTAGAAACTTCATGGTAAACAATAAATTGATGTCAAAAAATCAAATAACTTAATAAACTTAAAATATTCGTTTTCATTTTTAAAATAAAAAACACCCTATACTTCAAGTCTAAAGTACACAATTTCTACAAACAAATGTTGCCATATTAAAAATATAAAAAAATTGTGTAAATTAAGCTAGAAACTTCATGGTAAACAATACAATGATTTAAAAAAAATTAAATAATTTAATAAGTTTAAATATGATTTTTCAATTTTTTAGTAAAAAACACCCTACTTTACAAGTGTATTGTACACGATGTCTAGAAACAAATGTTGATATTTAAAAAATTTAAAAAAATAGTTTAAATTAAGCTAGAAACTTCATGATGAAAAATACATTGTTGTCTAAAAAATTAAATAATTTAATAAATTTAAAATATGCGTTTTCATTTTTAAAGTAAAAAACACCTTATATTTCAAGTCTATAGTACATGATTTCTACAAACAAATGTTGCAATTATAAAAATATAAAAAATTGTGTAAATTAAGCTAGAAACTTTATGGTAAACAATACATTGTTTTAAAAAAAATCAAATAATTTAATAAATATAAAATATGTGTTTTCATTTTTAAAGTAAAATACACCCTATATTTCAAGTCTATAATACACGATTTCTACAAATAAATGATGCAATTATAAAAATATAAAAAATTGTTTAAATTAAGCTAGAAACTTCATGGTAAAATATACATTGTAGTTAAAAAAATAAAATAATTTAATAAATTTAAAATATGTGTTTTCATTTTTAAAGTAAAAAACACCCTATATTTCAAGTCTAGTAAACGATTTCTACAAACAAATGTTGCAATTTTAAAAATATAAAAAATTGTGTAAATTAAGCTAGAGACTTCATGGTAAACAATACATTGTGGTAAAAAAAATCAAATAATTTAATAAATTTAAAATATGTGTTTTCATTTTTTTACTAAAAAACACATTATTTTTCAGGGTTATAGTACACGATTTTTACAAACAAATGTTACAAACACATTATTTCCGGTGTCTTGGAATAAATCAAGATGTCATCAATGAAGACCACCACGAATTTATCTAAGTACGGCCGAAAAATACGATTCATATAGTCCATGAAGATCGCAGGAGCATTAGTCGGTCCAAATGGCACTACTAGATACTCGTAGTGACCATAACGCGTTCGAAAAGCAGTCTTAGGATTATCCTCCGGCCTAATCCGAATCTGGTGATAGCCTGACCGAAGACCAATATTCGAGAATACCTTGGCCCCACCTAACTGATCTAATAGATCATCAATCCTTGGGAGAGGGTACTTGTTATTCACCGTCAACTTGTTTAGCTGCCTGTAATCTACACACAAACGAATTTTCCCATCCTTCTTTTTAACTAGGAGCACTAGGGCTCTCCAGGGTGAAGCACTTGGACGAACAAATTGTTTTTGTAATAGTTATTCAACCTGTTTTTTAACTTCTGCCAATTCAAGAGGTGTCATTCGATATGGAGCTTTAGACATAGGTCCAGCTCCAGGAACAAGTTCAATAGAGAATTCCACCTCCCTCTCAGGTGGTAATGATTTGATATCCTTAGGAAATACCTCAGGAAAGTCCTTGACTACCCAAATAGAGTCAATATTAGAATGGAATTTAGCATCAGAAATACATAAGATTATAAAGCTTGGACCATCATCAAACTCGGCTAAGTTATCAAGATCAAAGGTAGGACGATGAGTATAATATACCTCATAATCACGGTCCGGCACATGAACGGTTTTGTTGGCACAATCAATGGTGACCTTGTGAGCCCTCAATCAATCCATACCCAAAATCACATCTAGCCCTTTCATTGGTAGACAATACAAGCTCAAATAAAATGTCTTCCCTTGGTATTTTAGAAACACCGGCGAGCACATGGATGTTGTACTAAGTTTCTCCTCGGATGGAGTAGTAACTAACACTTCATAGGAAAGTTTAGTGACAGGAAAATACACATGTTTCACACATTCTGAAGAGATGAACGAATGCGTAGCACCCGAGTCAAATAAAATATTCACATTTATCTGACGCGTACCTTGGACTAAATCCTTGGATTTTTCGGCTTCTTCAGCATCCAAAGTATACACCCGGCCTCTCACGGGTGCCTTCACAACCTTGGATATGTTCGTCTCATTCTCTGGACATTGCCACTTAATGTGGCCAGGCTTATGACACTGAAAGCAAACCTTTTCGTTGTACCAACACTTCCCAGAGTGAATCTTCCCACAATTAGCACACTTTGTAGGAGTCTTCTCATTTTGTTTCGCCACTTTCTTCCCCTTCTGATCATCGCCCTTGTCTTTGTTGACCTTGGAGCTTTCATTATCTCTTTTACGCTTCCAACTAGCCAGTCTCTCCGCTAGTACGGCAGCTAAAGAGTTTTCGGTAAGCTGACACGCCTCGATTAACTGCTGATAATCTCGGATCCCGTGTGCAGTCACCAGGTTTCTCAACCCGGCCACAATCCTTGTTCAAATCTCTTGCACTTTCATACCTCATCAACCTGATTCTGTAGATTATTAGAGAACCTGGCCAAGCTCTCAAACTTAGCCACATACTCTGCCACTGTCATACTTCCCTGCTGCAAGGAAAGGAATTCAACTTCCTTCTGGTCACGGAGGGTGCTCGAGAAGTATTTGTCCAGAAACAGTGTCTTGAACTCTGCCCATGTCAGTTGTCTCTGATTAGCTTCCATATTCCCCCTTATCCTAACCACCATTGGGCTGCTTCACCATCAAACTTATATGCAGCTAAGGTCACCTTCTCTGCATCGGTGCATTGCATAACTCTGAAAATCTCTTCCATTTTGCCTACCCATGCCTCTGCCGCTAGTGGACCTTGATCCCCCGTGAAGTTAGGAAGGTTATGCACTTGGAAGGTTCGGTATCGGTCCTCCCTACCCTGATTCTGAAGCAACTGGTTCAAGGCTTGAGCTATTAGCCTTAACGATTCTACAGGTCCGTCCACCATTGTCCCTGCATACATAACACCCACATTGAGTTGATCAGGCTCAATATAAGAGTACCGTACACAGAAACAACAACGGTCAAGACTGGACTTATATCTCTGGACTCTAATCGTTTAAATTCCATTCAAGTACCACAGTCCGATGAATCAAACTGCTCTGATACCAAATTGTAACACCTTAGATTTTTTATTTTTATTATTTTTTTTTTAAAAAACTGATTTTTTTTTTTTTGCAATTATAAGTTAACAACTCATGGCAACGAAAATAGAAATACCAGTTCATAAATATATACAACATGTGCACGTGATTATATATTTACAAACTAGTCCTCTAAGAACTTAATAAAAATAAGTCTCATTATACTCCTAAGAGAGAGTTTGTCCACAAAAGGTAGCCACTTCAAATTTACATCAAAAGATTGACTACCTAACCCAAAAGTGAACTAGTAAGCTCCTGCTAGCAACTCCCAGGTGCTCTAGTCCCTATCTCCTCCGTTACCTGCAACACTAAACCGTCAGTTATATGAAATCATATAACCGAGTAACCCCCGGTTTATAAAACCTGTTAACAGTGTTGCAGCCAGTACTAACTGAAAAATCCCCAATATACAATCGACATACACATATAGCATAAAAATGTAAATGGCACGTTTCAAGTAGAGTCACATAACCTTACTCATCATGTGAGTCATCTTGAACTCAACCATTTTACAAAATTCACATAAACAATATACTATCTATTGCACCACAACATTTCACAATAACACTCATCATACATTTTCAATATCATGAGTTATATTTTTCATTCATTTCTTATTTCTTTCATGTCTTTTATAATGGGAACCCAGTGCACTGGAGAACCTCCTTGTGCATGCATCACCTGCACTATTTGTGAGCTCACTACACCCTGGACAAGCGTCCCCATCCAGAGTTTGATGCCTTTTCTGCCTCCTTAGAGGACTTCTGGGTCTATTCTTACTCAATAGATCCCTTCCCCTCCGAAGAGGTCCTCAATGCTACCTTTACTCGATAGCTTTAATTATTCTTTCTTTTAACGTTGAAGTTATCCATTCAAACTTTCTCTTTTACTTCAACAAGTTTAATTATCAATTTCATATTGATTCAATCCATTTTTCAATCCACCAATTGAGTTATCCAAGTATAAGATTCTAAAACAGAATTTCAGTAGAACATATTATACTATTTTAAAATCTGAATTAAATCTACTCATTCAAAAATCATGAAAATACACAGTAATAAAATACACTTGATCCTCTTTCCATAGCCATAAGTTTCACCCAAAACGGATTTTCGTAGGCCTAGTTATGCCTTGCTAAATCCAGCTGCTTTGGTTTGGTATCTCAGTTGAATACTACCTGGATAATTTTGCAATAACTAGAGCTAGACTAATTGAAATTGAGTGAAACAAGTGCCATTAGAAAGCTAACATAATTTCCTAAAACTTTGTTAGAGAAGTCCAAATCAAATTCCATAATATACTGGACTCAAATCAAGCATTAACATTCAGGCTAAATGGACCCAATCTAGAAATTGTAAAACAGGACAGATCTCATTGTAAAATTTTTATTCAATCCAATACTTGTCCAAAAATCACAAAACTTTAACAGGATATGACCAACACACCAAGGATTTATCATAAAAAATTTAACATTAAAATTCAATGGATATAAGTTGCAGTAAATTCTGGAATCTCCTTATTTTAGCTGGATTCCAGCAACATCCAAAGGATGAGCACAACTACTTCAGAAATTGATATAAAATCAAAACTAAACCTAAAAATTGTGAAAATTTAACACAAGGTATATAACACACCCAGGTATCACCAGACAAAATTTCACTTCGAAATTCAAAGTAACCAGAGAGAAATACACTCACGAAATTCACAATTTATTTTCGGATTCAACAGTTTTCCCAGGATGCACATAGTTCATTTAAAAATTCACCAATATTCGTGTAGACCTTAAAAAATCATGAAATTTTATTCTGGAACTCTTCAAACATAAAATAATAACCATATAAAATTTCAAGCCCATTCATCAAGGGAATCCAGAGATATGAATTTCGAAACTTCAGGACAATTTAGTTACCTAGGCAAAATCCAATTCTTCAATCAAATTCATATCAATTTCACATAAACAAGCATGAAAACTCATCAAATATCACAAATCAAGTGACTAAGTCATTATTTAATCAGCAACATCACCTAATTCTAATTGGGGTTTTAAATTTGGGTTACCTTGGTTTGAGCCCCAAAAGCACAATTCCTCCTAATTCCTTCAAGCTCTTCAATCTCCTCTCAAGAGTACTTGGAATCCCTAACACCCACAAGTACCAAATCATCAACACCCATATTAACCCATTACCCGAAATGAGAACTTGATGAGCAAAGAAGAAGAGAAGAGATTTGCATGTGCTCACCTTGGTAACACATGAGCTTGAAGTTGAAGAACCAAGCTTTGAAGGTGAGGAGGAACTAGAAGAAGAGGATAATGATGATCAATGGAGAGGAAGAAGATGGAAATCCTAGAGGAGAAGATAAAAATGAAAATGTGAATAAGAGTGAGGGAGAGAGTGATGCTGAGTGAGGAGGGAGAGAAGAAAGGGAACTTTTTTTTTTGCAAATTAGTCCCTCCATGGAACATTTAAATATTTCAATTTAGTCCCTCCTTTCCTTTTTCATGATTTTGCAACTAAATCCCAATTCTTTTCAAAAGAGCCCCTTAAGGACTAATTTGATTTTTTTCACTAATTTAACTCTTAACTTGGAAAATTCTGAGATGTTACAGTCAACAATAGATTGATGTCAAAAAATCAAATAATTTAATAAATTTAAAATATGTGTTTCATTTTTAAAGTAAAAAACACCATATATTTCAAGTCTATAGTACACGATTTCTACAAACAAATGTTGCAATATCAAAAATATAAAAAATTGAGTAAATTAAGCTAGAAACTTCATGGTAAACAATACATTGATTTCAAAAAAAATTAAGAAATTTAATAGGTTTAAATTATGCGTTTTCATTTTTTTAGTAAAAAACACCCTACTTTACAAGTGTATAGTACACGATTTATAGAAACAAATGTTGATATTTTAAAAATTTAAAAAAAAGTGTAAATTAAGCACAAAACTTCATGACGAAAAGTACATTGTTGTCAAAAAGGTAAATAATTTAATAAATTTAAAATATGCGTCTTCATTTTTAAAGTAAAAAACACCCTATATTTAAAGTCTATAGTATACGATTTCTACAAACAATTGTTGCAATTCTAAAAACAAAAAAATTTGTGTAAATTAAGCTAGAAACTTCATGGTACACAATACATTATTGTCAAAAAAATCAAATAATTTAATAAAAATAAAATATGTGTTTTGATTTTTAAAGTAAAAAACACCCTAAATTTCAAGTCTATAGTACATGATGTCTACAAACAAATGTTGCAATATTAAAAATATAAAAAATTGTGCAAATTAAGCTAGAAACTTCATGGTAAACAATACATTGTTGTTAAAAGAATCAATTAGAAGATGCGTTTTCATTTTTAAAGTAAAAAACACCCTATATTTCAAGTCTATAGTACACGACTTCTACAAACAAATGTTGTAATTTTAAAAATATAAAATATTGTGTAAATTAAGCTAGAAACTTCATGGTAAACAATACATAATTGTCAAAAAAACCAAATAATTTAATAAATTAAAAATATGCGTTTTCATTTTTTTTAGTAAAAAACACCCTACTTTTCAAGTGTATAGTACACGATTGGTAGAAACAAATGTTGATATTTTAAAAATATAAAAATAATAATACAAATTAAGCTAGAAACTTCATGGTAAACAATACCTTGTTGTTAAAAGAATCAAATAATTTAATAAATTTAAAATATGTGTTTTCATTTTTAAAGTAAAAAACACATATATTTCAAGTCTATAGTACACGATTTCTACAAACAAAGGTTGCAATATTAAAAAAATAAAAAATTGTGCAAATTAAGCTAGAAACTTCATGGTAAACAATACATTGTTGTTAAAAGAATTAAATAATTTAATAAATTTAAAATATGCTTTTTCATTTTTATAGTGAAAAACACCATATATTTCAAGTCTATAGTACACGATTTCTACAAACAAATGTTACAATTATAAAAGTATAAAAAATTGTGTAAATTAAGCTAGAAACTTCATGTTGAACAATACATTGATGTCAAAAAATCAAAGAATTTAATAAATTTAAAATATGTGTTTTCATTTATAAAGTAAAAAACACCCTATATTTGAAGTCTATAGTACACGATTTCTACAAACAAATATTGCAATTTTAAAAATATAAAAGGTTGTGTAAATTACACTAGCAACTTCATGGTAAACTATATATTGTTGTCAAAAAAACCGAATAATTTAATAAATTCAAAATATGTGTTTCCATTTTTTAAATATAAAACACCCTACTTTTCAAGTGTATAGTACACTATTTATAGAAACAAATGTTTATATTTTAAAAATATAAAAAAAAATTGTAAATTAAGCTAGAAACTTCATGGTAAACAATACATTGTTTTCAAAAAAATAAAATTATTTAATAAATTTAAAATATGCGTTTTCATTTTTAAAGTAAACAACACCCTATATTTCAAGACTATAATACATGATTTCTACAAACAAATATTGCAATATTAAAAATATAAAAATTTCTGCAAATTAAGCTAGAAACATCATGGTAAACAATACATTGTTGTTAAAAAAATCAAATAATTTAGTAAATTTCAAATATGCGTTTTCATTTTTAAAGTAAAAAACATCCTATATTTCAAATCTATAGTACACGATTTCTACAAACAAATGTTGCAATTATAAAAATATAAAAAATTGTGTAAATTAAGCTAGAAACTCCATGGTAAACAATACATTGTGGTCAAAAAAATCAAATAATTTAATAAATATAAAATATGTGTTTTTATTTTTTAGTAAAAAACACACTATTTTTCAGGTGTATAGTACACGATTACTAGAAACAAATGTTGATATTTTAAAAATATAAAAAATAAGTGTAAATTAACCTAGAAACTTCATGATGAACAATACATTGATGTCAAAAAATAAAATAATTTAATAAACTTAAAATATGCGTTTTCATTTTTAAAGTAAAAAACTCCCTATATTTCAAGTCTATAGTACACGATTTCTACAAACAAACGTTGCAATATTAAAACTATAAAAAATTGAGTAGATAAAGCTAGAAACTTCCTGGTGAACAATACATTGATGTCAAAAAATAAAATAATTTAATAAACTTAAAATATGTGTTTTCATTTTTAAAGTAAAAAACTCGCTATATTTCAAGTCTATAGTACACGATTTCTACAAACAAATGTTGCAATATTAAAACTATAAAAAATTGAGTAAATTAAGCTAGAAACTTCCTGGTGAACAATACATTCATGTCAAAAAATTAAAGAAATTAATAAATTTAGAATATGCGTTTTCATTTTTAAAGTAAAAAACACCCTATATTTCAAGTCTATAGTACACGATTTCTACAAACAAATGTTGTAATTTTAAAAATTTAAAATATTGTGTAAATTAAGCTACAAACTTCATTGTAAACAATACATTATTGTCAAAAATACCAAATAATTTAATAAATTAAAAATATGCGTTTTCATTTCTTTAGTCAAAAACACCCTACTTTTCAGGTGTATTGTACACGATTGGTAGAAACAAATGTTGATATTTTAAAAATATAAAAATAATAGTGTAAATTAAGCTAGAAACATCATGGTAAAAAATACATTGTTGTAAAAAAAAATAAATATATTTAATAAATTTAAAATATGCGTTTTTATTTTTAAAGTAAAAAACACCCTATATTTCAAGTCTATAGTACATGATTTCTACAAACAAATGTTGCAAAATTAAAAATATAAAAAATTGTGCAAATTAAGCTAGAAACTTCATGGTAAATAATACATTGTTGTTAAAATAATTAAATAAAATAATAAATTTAAAATATGCGCTTTCATTTTTAAAGTGAAAAACACCATATATTTCAAGTCTATAGTACACGATTTCTACAAACAAATGTTGCAATTATAAAAATATAAAAAATTGTGTAAATTAAGCTAGAAACTCCATGGTAAACAATACATTGTGGTAAAAAAAATCAAATAATTTAATAAATTTAAAATATGTGTTTTCATTTTTTAGTAAAAAACACACTATTTTTCAGGTGTATAGTACACGATTACAAGAAACAAATGTTGATATTTTAAAAATATAAAAAATAAGTGTAAATTAACCTAGAAACTTCATGGTGAACAATACATTGATGTCAAAAAATAAAATAATTTAATAAACTTAAAATATGGGTTTTCAATTTTAAAGTAAAAAACTCCCTATATATCAAGTATATAGTACACGATTTCTACAAACAAATCTTGCAATATTAAAACTATAAAAATATTGAGTAAATTAAGCTAGAAACTTCCTGGTGAACAATATGTCAAAAAATTAAAGAATTTAATAAATTTAGAATATGCGTTTTCATTTTTAAAGTAAAAAACACCCTATATTCGAAGTCTATAGTACACGATTTCTAGAAACAAATGTTGCAATTTTAAATAAATAAAATATTATGTAAATTAAGCTAAAAACTACAAGGTAAACAATACATTTTTGTAAAAAAAATAAAATTGTTTAATAAATTAAAAATATGTGTTTTCATTTTTTTAGTAAAAAACACCGTACTTTTCAACTGTATAGTACACGATTGGTAGAAACAAATGTTCATATTTTAAAAATATAAAGATAATAGTGTATATTAAGCTAGAAACTTCAGGGTAAACAATAGATTGTTGTCAAAAAAATATAAAATTACTTAATAAATTTAAAATATGCGTTTTCATTTTTAAAGTAAAACACACACTATATTTCAAGTCTATACTACAAGATTTCTACAAACAATTGTTACAATATTAAAAATATAAAAACTTGTGCAAATTAAGCTAGAAACTTCATGGTAAACAATACCTTGTTGTTAAAAGAATCAAATAATTTAATAAATTTAAAATATGTGTTTTCATTTTTAAAGTAAAAAACACCCTATATTTCAAGTCTATAGTACCCGATTTCTACAAACAAATGTTGCAATTTTAAAAATATAAAAAATTGTGTAAATTAAGCTAAAAACTTCATGGTAAACAATACATTGTGGTTTAAAAAATTCAATAATTTAATAAATTTAAAATAAGTGTTTTCATTTTTTTAGTAAAAAACACACAATTTTTCAGGTGTATAGTACACGATTCCTAGAAACAAATGTTGATATTTTAAAAAAATAAAAAATAAATTTAAATTAACCTAGAAACTTCATGGTGAACAATACATAGATGTCAAAAAATCAAATAATTTAATAAACTTAAAATATGCGTTTTCATTTTTAAAGTAAAAAACTACCTATATTTCAAGTCTATAGTACACGATTTCTAAAAACAAATGGTGCAATATTAAAACTTTCAAAAAATTTACTAAATTAAGCTAGAAACTTCATGGTGAACAATACATTGATGTCCAAAAATCAAAGAATTTAATAAATTAAAAATATGCAATTTCATTTTTTAAATAAAAAACACCCTACTTTTCAAGTGTATTAAACACGATTTCAAGAAACAAATATTTATATTTTAAAAATATAAAAAAAATAGTGTAAATTAAGCTAGAAACTTCATGGTAAACAATACATTATTTTCAAAAAAATAAAATTATTTAATAAATTTAAAATATGCGTTTTCATTTTTAAAGTAAAAAACACCCTATATTTCAAGACTATAGTACATGATTTCTACAAACAAATATTGCAATATTAAAAATATAAAAAATTGTTCAAATTAAGCTAGAAACTTCATGGTAAACAATACATTGTTGTTAAAAAAATCAAATAATTTAATAAATTTAAAATATGTGTTTTCATTTTTAAAGTAAAAAACACCCAATATTTCAAATCTATATTACACGATTTCTACAAACAAATGTTGTAATTATAAAAATATAAAAAATTGTGTAAATTTAGCTAGAAAGTCCATGGTAAACAATACATTGTGGTCAAAAAAAATCATATATTTAATAAATTTAAAATATGTGTTTTCATTTTTTAGTAAAAAACACACTATTTTTCAGGTGTATAGTACACGATTAGTAGAAACAAATGTTGATATTTGTAAAATATAAAAAATAAGTGTAAATTAACCTAGAAACTTCATTGTGAACAATACATTGATGTCAAAAGTTCGAAGAATTTAATAAATTTAAAATATGCATTTTCATTTTTAAAGTAAAAAACACCCTATATTTCAAGTCTATAGTACCCGATTTCTACAAACAAATGTTGCAATTTTAAAAATATAAAAAATTGTGTAAATTAAGCTAAAAACTTCATGGTAAACAATACATTGTGGTTTAAAAAATTCAATAATTTAATAAATTTAAAATAAGTGTTTTCATTTTTTTAGTAAAAAACACACTATTTTTCAGGTGTATAGTACACGATTACTAGAAACAAATGTTGATATTTTAAAAAAATAAAAAGTAAATTTAAATTAACCTAGAAACTTCATGGTGAACAATACATAGATGTCAAAAAATCAAATAATTTAATAAACTTAAAATATGCGTTTTCATTTTTAAAATAAAAAACTACCTATATTTCAAGTCTATAGTACACGATTTCTAAAAACAAATGTTGCAATATTAAAACTATAAAAAAATTTACTAAATTAAGCTAGAAACTTCATGGTGAACAATACATTGATGTCAAAAAATAAAAGAATTTAATAAATTTAAAATATACATTTTCATTTTTAAAGTAAAAAACACCCTATATTTGATGTCTATAGTACACGATTTCTACAAACAAATGTTGCAATTTTAAAAATATAAAAAATTGTGCAAATAAAGCTAGCAACTTCATGGTAAACAATACATTGTTGTCACAAAAACCAAATAATTTAATAAATTAAAAATATGCATTTTCATTTTTTAAATAAAAAACACTCTACTTTTCAAGTGTATTGTACACGATTTCAAGAAACAAATGTTTATATTTTAAAAATATAAAAAAAAATAGTGTAAATTAAGCTAGAAACTTCATGGTAAACAATACATTATTTTCAAAAAAATAAAATTATTTAATAAATTTAAAATATGCGTTTTCATTTTTAAAGTAAAAAACACCCTATATTTCAAGACTATAGTACATGATTTCTACAAACAAATATTGCAATATTAAAAATATAAAAAATTGTTCAAATTAAGCTAGAAACTTCATGGTAAACAATACATTGTTGTTAAAAAAATCAAATAATTTAATAAATTTAAAATATGTATTTTCATTTTTAAAGTAAAAAACACTCAATATTTCAAATCTATATTACACGATTTCTACAAACAAATGTTGTAATTATAAAAATATAAAAAATTGTGTAAATTTAGTTAGAAAGTCCATGGTAAACAATACATTGTGGTCAAAAAAATCATATATTTAATAAATTTAAAATATGTGTTTTCATTTTTTAGTAAAAAGCACACTATTTTTCAGGTGTATAGTACACGATTAGTAGAAACAAATGTTGATATTTGTAAAATATAAAAAATAAGTGTAAATTAACCTAGAAACTTCATTGTGAACAATACATTGATGTCAAAAATTCGAAGAATTTAATAAATTTAAAATATGTGTTTTCATTTTTAAAGTAAAAAACACCCTATATTTCAAGTCTATAGTACACGATTTCTACAAACAAATGTTGCAATATCAAAACTATAAAAAATATAGTAAATTAAGCTAGCAACTTCCTGGTAAACAATACATTGTTGTAAAAAAAAACTAAATAATTTAATAAATTAAAAATATGCGTTTTCATTTTTTAAGTAAAAAACATCCTACTTTTCAAGTTTATAGTACACAATTTCTAGAAACAAATGTTGATATTTTAAAAATATAAACAAAAATAGTGTAAATTACGCTTGAAACTTCAGGGTAAACAATACATTGTCCATAAAAGAATTAAATAATTCAATTAATTTAAAATATGTGTTTTCATTTTTAAAGTTAAAAAAACCCTATATTTCAAGTCTATAGTACACGATTTCTACAAACTAATAATGCAATTTTAAATATATAAAAAATTGTCTAAATTAAGCTACAAACTTCATTGTAAACAATACATTGTGGTCACAAAAATCAAATAATTTAATAAATTTAAAATATGTGATTCATTTGTTTAGTAAAAAACACACTATTTTTCAGGTGTATAGTACATGATTACTAGAAACAAATGTTGATATTTTAAAAATATAGAAAATAAGTGTAAATTAACTTAGAAACTTCAAGGTAAACATACATTGTTGTAAAAAAAATAAAATTATTTAATAAATTTAAAATATGCATTTTCATTTTTAAAGTAAAAAACACCATATATTTCATGTCTATAGTACACGATTTCTACAAACAAATGTTGCAATATTAAAAATATAAAAAATTGAGTAAATTAAGCTAGAAACTTCATGGTGAACAACACATTGATGTCAAAAAATCAAAGAATTTAATAAATTTAAAATATGTGTTTTCATTTTTAAAGTAAAAAACACCCTATATTTGATGTCTATAGTACACGATTTCTACAAACAAATGTTACAATTTTAAAAAAATAAAATATTATGTAAATTAAGTTAGAAACTACATGGTAAAAAATACATTGTTGTCAAAAAAACCAAATAATTTAATAAATTAAAATATGCGTTTTCATTTTTTTAGTAAAAAACACCCTGCTTTTCAAGTGTATAGTACACGATTGGTAGAAACAAATGTTGATATTTTAAAAATATAAAGATAATAGTGTAAATTAAGCTAGAAACTTCAGGGTAAACAATACATTGTTGTCAAAAAAAAATAAAATTATTTAATAAATTTAAAATATGCGTTTTCATTTTTAAAGTAAAAAACACCCTATATTTCAAGTCTATAGTACATGAATTCTACAAACAAATGTTGCAATATTAAAAATATAAAAAATTGTGCAAATTAAGCTTGAAACTTCATGGTAAACAATACATTGTTGTCAAAATAATCAAATAATTTAATAAATTTAAAATATTTGTTTTCATTTTTAAAGTAAAAAACACCTTATATTTCAAGTCTATAGTACACGATTTCTACAAACAAATGTTGCAATTTTAAAAATATTAAAAATTGTGTAAATTAAACTACAAACTTCATGGTAAACAATACATTGTGGTCAAAAAAATTCAATAATTTAATAAATTTAAAATATATTTTTTCATTTTTTTAGTAAAAAACACACTATTTTTCAGGTGTATAGTACACAATTACTAGAAACAAATGTTGATATTTTAAAAATATAAAAAATAAGCTTAAATTAACCTAGAAACTTCATGGTGAACAATAGATAGATGTCAAAAAATCAAATAATTTAATAAACTTAAAATATGCGTTTTCATTTTTAAAGTAAAAAACTACCTATATTTCAAGTCTATAGTACACGATTTCCACAAACAAATGTTGCAGTATTAAAACTATAAAAAAATTGACTAAATTAAGCTAGAAACTTCATGGTGAACAATACATTGATGTCAAAAAATCAAAGAATTTAATAAATTTAAAATATGTGTTTTCATTTTTAAAGTAAAAAACACCCTATATTTGAAGTCATAGTACACGATTTCTACACACAAATGTTGCACTTTTAAAAATAAAAAAAATTGTGTAAATTAAGCTAGCAACTTCATGGTAAACAATACATTGTTGTCAAAAAAACCAAATAAATTAATAAATTAAAAAAATGTGTTTTCATTTTTTAAATAAAAAACACCCAACTTTTCAAGTATATAGTACTCAATTTCAAGAAACAAATGTTTATATTTTAATAATATAAAAAAAATAGTGTAAATTAAGCTAAAAACTTCATGGTAAACAATACATTATTTTCAAAAAAATAAAATTATTTAATAGATTTAAAATATGCATTTTTATTTTTAAAGTAAAAAACACCCTATATTTCAAGTCTATAGTACACGATTTCTACAAACAAATATTTCAATTATAAAAATATAAAAAATTGTGTAAATTAAGCTAGAAACTCCATGGTAAACAATACATTGTGGTCAAAAAAATCAAATAATTTAATAAATTTAAAATATGTGTTTTCATTTTTTAGTAAAAAACACACTATTTTTCAGGTGTATAGTACACGATTAGTAGAAACAAATTTTGATATTTGAAAAATATAAAAAAAAAGTGTAAAGTAACCTAGAAACTTCATTGTGAACAATACATTGATGTCAAAAATTCAAAGAATTTAATAAATTTAAAATATACGTTTTCATTTTTAAAGTAAAAAACACTCTATATTTCAAGTCTATAGTACACGATTTCTACAAACAAATGTTGCAATTTTAAAAAAATAAAAAATGTGTAAATTAAGCTAGAAACTTCATGGTAAACAATACATTGTAGTCAAAAAATCTAAATAATTTAATAAATTAAAAATATGCGTTTTCATTTCTTAAGTAAAAAACACCCTACTTTTCAAGTGTATAGTACACAATTTCTAGAAACAAATGTTTATATTTTATAAATATAAAAAAAATAGTGTAAATTAAGCTAGAAACTTCAGGGTAAACATACATTGTTGTAAAAAAAATAAAATTATTTAATAAATTTAAAATATGCATTTTCATTTTTAAAGTAAAAAACACCATATATTTCAAGTCTATAGTACACGATTTCTACAAACAAATGTTGCAATATTAAAAATATAAAAAATTGAGTAAATTAAGCTAGAAACTTCATGGTGAACAATACATTGATGTCAAAAAATCAAAGAATTTAATAAATTTAAAATATGTGTTTTCATTTTTAAAGTAAAAAACACCCTATATTTGATGTCTATAGTACACGATTCTACAAACAAATGTTGCAATTTTAAAAATATAAAAAATTGTGTAAATTAAGCTAGAAATTTCATGGTGAACAATACATTGTTGTCAAAAAAACCAAATAATTTAATAAACTAAAAATATGCGTTTTCATTTTTTTAGTAAAAAACACCCAACTTTTCAAGTGTATTGCACACGATTTGTAGAAACAAATGTTGATATTTTAAAAATATAAAAGAAAATAGTGGAAATTAAGCTAGAAACTTCATGGTAAACAATACATTGTTGTCAAAAAAATAAAATTTGTTTAATAAATTTAAAATATGTGTTTTCATTTTTAAAGTAAAAAACACCCTATATTTCAAGTCTATAGTACATGATTTCTACAAACAAATGTTGCAATATTAAAAATATGAAAAATTGTGCAAATTAAGCTAGAAACTTCATGGTAAACAATACGTTGTTGTTAATAAAATCAAATAATTTAATAAATTTAAAATATGGGTTTTCATTTTTAAAGTGAAAAACACCATATATTTCAAGTCTATAGTACACGATTTCTACAAACAAATGTTGCAATTATAAAAGTATAAAAAATTGTGTAAATTAAGTTAGAAACACATGTGTATTATGTTTCTATTTTTAAAATTGTAACAACTTTTTATAGATCGTGTACTATACACTTTAAGAATATGGTGTTTTTCGAAATTAAAATACAAATGCATTTTAATTATTTAAATAAAAAGAATTTTTTTTAGAACAACGCTTTGTTCAAATTGAAGTTTTTTAGAGATTGTGCACTATATAAACTTAAAGAATTGGGTGTTTTTCGAAATAAAAAAAATATATTTTTTATTTTTATAAATAATTAGAATTTTTTTAAGAACAACACTATATTCACCTTGAAGTTTTTAGCTCAGTTTAAATAAATTTTTATTTTTTAAAATATCAACAACTTTTTTAGGGATCATGTACTATATACACTTGAAGAAAATGGTGTTTCTCGAAATAAAAATAAAAATGCATTTTTAATTACCTAAATAATAAGAAATTTTTTGAGAATAACGCTTTATTTACATTGAAGGTTTTAGCTCAATTTAAGAAATTTTTATATTTTTAAAATTATAATAACTTTTTTAGAGATCTTGTACTATACACTTGAAGAATAGGGTATTTTTTGAAATAAAACTAAAAATAAATTTTTAATTACCTAAATAATTAGAGATATTTTGAGAACAACGCTTTATATTCAAATTGAAGTTTTTAGCACAATTTAACAAATTTTTATATTTTTAAAATTGTAACAATTTTCTTAGAGATCGTGCACTATACATTAGAAAAATAGGGTATTTTTCGAAATAAAAATGAAAATGAATTTTTAAATTACAAAAATAATTATATATTTTTTAAAATAATGTATTATTTACTTTGAAATTCATAGCTCAATTTATATAATGTTAATATTTTTTAAATTGAAAAAACTTTTTTAGAGAACGTGTATTATATGCACTTGAAGAATAGGATGTTTTTCGTAATAAAAATAAAAATGCATTTTTAATTACCTAAATAACTAGAGATTTTTTGAGAACAACATTTTATTCACATTGAATTTTTTAGCTCAATTTAACAAATTTTATATTTTTAAAGTTGTAATTTTTTTAGAGATCGTATGCTATACACATGAAAAATATGGTGTTTTTTGAAATAAAAATTAAAATGAATTTTTAAATTATGAAAAAATTATAGTTTTTTAAAACAATTTATTATTTACTTTGAAGTTCCTAGCTCAATTTATATAATTTTAATATTTTTTAAATTGAAAAAACTTTTTTAGAGAACGTGAACTATACACTTGAAGAATATGATGTTTTTTTAAATAAAAATAGGAAGATATTTTTTAATTACCTAAACAATTAGAAATTTTTTAGAATAATGTGATAGGAAATTTCTCGTCATTCGGCAAGTATACCGATCATTTAAAAGATATGAGGAGAATAAGAGTATCGTCCCACGAGCACTATGTTAGTCTATCAAATCCCGGCTTTTCACTATTTGGACTATCAAAATTATGGTAAAAAGAATGATTCATACCAAGAAATCAAGATCAAAACCATATCCAAAAAGAGTAGAGACAATGTTAAGAGAGAATTAGGGATTGGGTTTAGTTATTCTCTTCACTTATGAATTGAATCACTTAGTCAATTTAGGAATAAACATGATTTGAAGGTAAAAATCCACCAATTCTAGATTAACCCCATCTCTAGATCATTAACCCCTTTATTCTAACTAAAACCCCCTAATGGCAAATTTGATAATTAGAACAAGATTGAAAGTGGATTATTAAGAACCTCATAATACTCAAGTCCTATGTCTAGAATCATGAGCTATTGTGGTGGAAATTCTACAATTCCAATACAATTATCCATATGTCTATGGCACACGGTATCTAGTTCAATTCCCCATTGATTAAACACAAGACCGGCGTGGGTTTGAGCATGAGCACACTTGAAACTAAGGAAAATTTCTTAACTTTGAGCATGGGCACCCATCCTCTGAGTGGATCCTTGCTTGATCAACTTCTCCAACTCTTGATCCTACAACATCATCAAAACAACAAAACAAGGATCAAAAAGTGGGAATTTCTCAAGAAAACACTAACAATATCAAAAAGTCCTATTCTAAACCAAAGCATTCAAACAAAAGAAGCAATTTCCATAGTTTTCATGCTTCAAAACTCTAAACAACAACTCCCAAAACATAGATAAATGGACACTTATCATAACGCTATATTCACATTGAAGTTTTTAGCTAAGTTTAAATAAATTTTTATATTTTTAAAATTGCAACAACTTTTTTAAAGATCGTGTATTATACACTATAAGAATATGGTGTTTTTCCAAATAAGAATAAAATCGCATTTTTTAATTACCTAAATAATAAGAATTATTTTAGAACAATGTGATATTCACTTTGAAGTTTCTAGTTCAATTTATATAATTTTAATATTTTTTAAAATTGAAATGAATTTTTTAGAGATCGTGTACTATACACTTGAAGAATACGGTGTTTTTCGAAAAAAAATAAAAATTCATTTTTTAATTACCTAAATAATTAGAATTTTTTTGAGAACAATGCTTTAATCACATTGAAGTTTTTAGCTCAATTTAATAAATTTTTATATTTTTAAAATTACAACAACTTTTTTAGAGATCATGTATTTAGTGTATTATACACTTGAAAAATACGGTATTTTTCAAAAAAAAATAAAATGAATTTTTAAATTACAAAAATAATTACAATTTTTTTGAAAACAATGTAACAACGTTTTTAGAGATCATGTACTATACACTTGAAAAATAGTGTGTTTTTCGAAATAAAAATGAAAATGAATTTTTAAATTACAAAAACAATTATAATTTTTTAAAAACAATGTATTATTTACTTTGAAATTCCTAGCTCAATTTGATATAATTTTAATATTTTTTAAATTGAAAAAACCTTTTTAGAGAATGTGTACTATAAACATGAAGAGTAGGTTGTTTTTCGAAATAAAAATAAAAAGACATTTTTTTAATTATATAAACGATTAGAAACTTTTTTAGAATAATGTTATTTTCACATTGAAGTTTTTAGCTAAGTTTAAATGTATTTTTATATTTTTAAAGATGCAACAACTTTTTTAGAGATCGTATACTATACACTGAAAAATATGGTGTTTTTCGAAATAAAAATAAAAATATATTTTTTAATTACCTAAATAATAAGTTTTTTTTTAGAACAACGCTTTTTTCACATTGAAGTTTTTAGGTCAATTTAAGAAATTTTTATATTTTTAAAATTGCAACAACTTTTTTAGAGATCGTGTACTATACACTTGAAATATATGATGTTTTAAGAAATTAAATTTAAAATTAAATTTTATAATAAAAAATAATTATAATTTTTTGAAAACAATGAATTATTCACCACGAAGTTTTTAGCTCAATTTATATAATTTTAATATATTTTAAATTGAAAAAAAAATTAGATATCGTGTACTATACACTTGAAGAATAGGGTGTTTTCGAAATAAAATTAAAAAAAAAATTTAATTACCTAATGTAACATCCCAAATTTCTAATTTTCTAGAGTAAATGATTTAAATTCACAAATTGATCTTTTAGGGGCTATTTTAGAAAAGATAAGAAATTTGGGAAACTAGAATAGATTAGAAAAGCAAATTGGATTAGGGGGGAAAGAACTAGATTATAGAGATTAAATGGGTAGCAAGGTGGGCTCAAGGGACTTGGTTGCAAAAATATAGAAATGAGGAGAAGGGATTAAGTTGCAATTTTAAGGTTTTATAATTAGGCATTGGATTGCAAAGTAGGGAAACAATTTCCCTTCACCTCTTCCCCTCTTCTCCCACGCCATTCACTCCCCTCTCACACACTTCACAATTTCTTAATTTCTGATTCTTCTCTCTAGAGCACACTCTCCCTCTCCCAAACTCTCCACCTTGAATCACCACCATTTCACCATCATCTTCCATCTCCTCTCCTTGCATGTTGGCCTAGCTACCCCCACTTCTATCTTCTCAAGGATTTGGAGCTTGGGTATGTCTTAGTGCTTGAAGGAGAAGCTTTAGAAGAAGCTATGGAGTTGAAGAGTAGAGCTCCAAATTGGTGGCTTGGGACTTCTAAGTTGAGGGATTGAAGGCTAGGAACTTGCAACTTGATTTATTAGATTGTATGATAATGGGTTGAATGTGAATGTTAGTATGTTTGAAAAATCTAATAAATGTTGTGCCTTGCTTGTGTGGCATGATGTGAATGTATGTTGAATCCTTGTTTAGAAATGAACTTGGGTGATTTGGTTGAGATGTGTATGAGAATCATGGATACCTTGTCTCTTGTAATTTGGAATCTTGGAATAGGTATGATGATGTGTGCATGTTAAGTTGTTTTAAATTGTGTTGAAATATGGTCTTGAATTGGGATGTAATTGATTTGAAATTTGGATGAAAATGTGAGTTTTTATGCAGTAATTTGGGTGTGAATTTCGAACCATTTTTCATAAGATTTTTCCATTTTAGTCCTCACAAAAGTTGTAGATAATCCTCTTATCTTTCAAATGCTTTTGGTTTCACTCACTTTGGAGGTCTACAACTTTAGTTATGGCCAAATTACTGAGACATGGTTTGTATTGAAATATTTGTTCTGTTAAGTGTACATCCCTGTTAAAGATGGCTGTTTTTGACAATTAAATATTTAGAAATGGGTTTTGTGATATTCATAAGATTTGTATATAATCCTCTTACCTTTCAAATGCTTTTGTTTTCACTCAATTTGGAGGTCTAAAACTCAAGTTATGGCCAAAATACCAACAGAGTGCAGTGCTGACAAAAAACAGAGGTCTGATTCTGTGTCCAATTCGCGGCAGCGAATATGACACAGGGACCTCTTTCTTTACTTCCAAAATGAAATGCAACTTCAAGGGGTCCATTTTTAGGGTTAGAATTGATAAAAAACAAAATAAAAAAAAAAGGTCCTAATGTTTTAAAAATCATGCATAGTGCTATGTAATTGTATTATGTATGAATGTGGATGGTTTGCCCTATTGAATGTGATATATATATATATATATATATATATATATATATATATATATATATATATATATATAAAGTAGACATTGAATGGTTTTTCTATTGATTGAGTAGAAATGCAATAGGGTCATGAAAATGTTGTGATATATGACATGGATGACAAGTATTTTAATTGATGATTAATAAAATTGTAATGTGATGAATGTTGAAGGAAAATGCATGATAATATTTGATGTGGAATGAAAATGAAATTTAAAGACAAGTTTAAGCTTTCTCCCATCAACGGATATTGAGTAAGTGGGTTGAATCCCACCGGTCAGACACCGGGTAAGTGGACAAGCATGAATAAACATGAGAATGTAGGGTCTCCCTGCAATTCGGGGGTCAAGATAGCCCGGTAGCCAGTTTGATCACGGTAGGGACGCTTGCCGTGATCCTAGTTTTGAGCTCAATCTCGCGTTACTGCCACGCGCTAGGGGAAGTCTAGTGCACGAGGCTTCCATAAAAGACTCAAGAAAAAAAATAACTAAGTATGCTAATGAAAGATCATGGCATGCATACATCCATAATTGTCGTAGCATGCATTATGATATGAAATTGTTGTATTGAATTGATTGTGTGTTAGGAATTTAAATTGGGTGTTTTCTAGTTATACTGGTTGCGATATGGTATAAAAATGTTTTCAAAATGTCGGGGGTTATTCAGTTATATGTTTTGCATATAACTGACGGTTACCATATCGCAGGTATCAGAAGATTATGAAGCGAAAGCCATAGATAGGACGAGTTGTGGGCTTTTCTTAGGTATAGCTACACATGGTGAACCTAAGTCTCAAGTTCATATATTAATTTGTTCAGCTGTATAGGAATCCGTATAAATTGAAAGGGTTGTAATTATTATCATTAATTGTTGTAAATCATAATTAAGCTTCCGTTAGTCTTTTGAAAAAAAAAATAGACTCGAAAATTAAGGTGTTACACCTAAATAATAAGATTTTTTTAGAACAACGCTTTTTTCACATTAAAGTTCTTAGGTCAATTTAAGAAAGTTTTATATTTTTAAAATTGTAACAACTTTTTTAGAGATCATGTACTATACACTTGAAATATAAGGTGTTTTTAGAAATAAAATTTAAAATTAAATTTTATATTAAAAAATAATTCTAATTTTTTTGAAAATAATGTATTATTCACTATGAAGTCTTTAGCTCAATTTATATAATTTTAATATATTTTAAATTGAAAAAACTTTTTTATAGATCGTGTACTATATACACTTGAAGAATATGGTTTTTTCGAAATAAAAAAAATGATTTTTTTATTTACCTAAATAATAAGTATTTTTTTAGAATATTGTGTTATTCACTTTCAAGTTTCTAGTTCAATTTATATAATTTTAATATTTTTAAAATTGAAACGAATTTTTTCGAGATCATGTACTATACACTTGAAAAATAGGGTGTTTTGAAAAATAAAAATACACTTATTTTTCAATTTCCTAGATAATAATATTTTTTGAAGAACAATGCTTTATTTACTTTGAAGTTTCTAGTTCAATTTATATAATTTTAATATTTTTAATAAACACTTTAAGAGTAGGGTGTTTTTCAAAATAAAAATAAAAAGAGATTATTAATTACCTAAATAATGAGAATTTTTTTAGAACAACGCTTTATTCACATTGAATTTTTTGCTCAGTTTAAATAAATTTTTATATTTTAAAAATTGCAACAATTTTTCTAGAGATAGTGTATTATAACCTTGAACAATATGGTGTTTTTCGAAATAAAATAAAAAATACATTTTTTAATTACCTAAATAATTAGAATTTTTTTAGAACAATGCTTTATTCATATTGAAGTTTTTAGCTCAATTTAAAAAAAAAAATTTAATTGAGACAACTTTTTTAGAGATCGTGTATTATACACTTGAAGAATAGAGTGTTTTTCAAAATTAAAATCAAAATTCATTTTTTTAATTACCTAAATAATTAGAATTTTTTTGAAGACAACGCTTTGTTCACATTGGAGTT
The DNA here is from genome assembly GCA_037177725.1 of Cyamopsis tetragonoloba. NCBI lineage: Eukaryota > Viridiplantae > Streptophyta > Magnoliopsida > Fabales > Fabaceae > Cyamopsis > Cyamopsis tetragonoloba. The sequence goes on along the minus strand of CM074122.1, from coordinate 60,137,142 downwards.
TTTAGCTAAGTTTAAATAAATTTTTATTTTTTTAAATTTGCAATAACTTTTTAAACGTCGAGTACTATACATTAGAAGAATAGGGTATTTTTCAAAATAAAAAATAAAAACACATTTTCTAATTACCAAAATAATAATATTTTTTTCTAAAACAATGTGTTATTCACTTTGAAGTTTATAGTTCAATTTATATAATTTAATATTTAGAGATCGTGTATTGTACACATGAAGAATACGGTATTTTTCAAAAAAAAATAGCATTTTTAATTACCTAAATAATTAGATTTTTTTTATAACAACTCTTTATTCACATTGAAGTTTTTATCTCAATTTAATAAATTTTATATTTTTAAAGTTGTACCAACTTTTTTAGAGATCGTGTACTAAACACTTGAAAAATAAGATGTTTTTAGAAATAAAAAAAGAAAATGAATGTTTAAATTAAAAAAAAATTATAATTTTTTTGAAAAAAATATATTATTCGATTTGAAGTTTCTAGCTCAATTTATATAATTTTAATATTTTTTAAATCGAAAAAAAAATTTAGTGATCGTGTACTATATACACTTGTAGAATACAGTGTTTCTCGAAATAAAATAAAAAATCATTTTTTAATTACCTAAATAATTAGAATTTTTACGAGAACAACACTTTATTCACATTGAAGTTTTTATCTTGATTTAAATAAATTTTATATATTTACAATTGCAACAACGTTTTTAGAGATCGTATACTATATACTAGAAGAATAGGGTGTTTTTTGAAATAAAAATAAAAATTTATTTTTTAATTACCTAAATTATTAGATTTTATTTAAGAACAACTCTATATTCACATTGAAGTTTTTAACTCAGTTTAAATAAATTTTTATATTTTTAAAATTTTGACTACATTATTAGAGATCGTGTACTATTCACTTGAAAAATAGGGTTTTTTTCGAAATAAAAATAAAATGTTTTTTTTATTTATCTAAATATTTTGATTTTTTTTAGAACAATGTGTTATTCACTTTGAAGTTTCAAGTTCAATTTATATAATTTTAATATTTTTATAATTGAAGTGAAATTTTTAGAGATGATGTACTATACACTAGAAAGATAGAGTGTTTTTCGAAATAAAAATAAAAATGTATTTTTTAAATACCTAAATAATTACAATTTTTTTACAATAACGCTTTATTCACATTGAATTTTTACCTCTATTTAAACAAATTTTTATATTTTTAAAATTGCAACAATTTTATAAGAGATCGCGTACTATACACTTGAAGAATATGGTGTTTTTAAAAATAAAAATAAATATACATTTTTTATTAACCTTAATAATAAGAATTTTTTTTGAGAACAGAGCTTTATTTAGATTGATGTTTTTTACTATATTTAACAAATTTTAATATATTTAAAATTATAATAACTTTGTTAGAGATCGTGTACTATACACATGAAAAATAGGGTGTTTTTCAAAATAAAATTGAAAATAATTTTTTAAATTAAAAGAATAATTAAAATTTTTTTGAAAACAATATATTATTCAATTTTAAGTTTCTAGCTCAATTTACATACTTTTAATATTTTTAAATTAATTTTTTTTAACGGATCATGTACAATATACTTGAAGAATATGGTGTTTTTCGAAATAAAAATAAAAAGTCATTTTTTTTAGAATGCTATATTCACATTGAAATTTTTAGCTCAGTTTGAATAAATTTTTATATTTAAAAATATAATCTAGAGATCGTATCCTATATACTTGGAGAATAGGATGTTTTCTGAAATAAAAATAAAAATGCATTTTTTAATTACCTAAATCATAAGAATTTTTTAGAACAATATGTTATTCACTTTGAAATTTCTAGTTCAATTTATATAATTTTAATATTTTTAAAATTGAAACAAATTTTTTAGAGAATGTGTATTATACATTTTAAAAATAGGGTGTTTTACGAAATAAAAAAAATGAATTTTTTAATTACCTAAATAATTAGAATTTTTTTAAAGCAACGCTTTATTCTTTTAGCTCTATTTAAATAAATTTTTATATTTTTAAAATTGTAACAACATTTTTAGGGATCATGTACTATACACTTGAAGAATAGGTTTTTTTCGAAATAAAAATAAAAATCCATATTTTAATTACCTAAAAAATTAGTATTGTTCGTAGAACAATGCTTTATTCACATTGAAGTTTTTAGCTCGATTTAATAAATTTATATTTTTTAAATTGTAACAACTTTTTTAGAGATCGTGTACTATACACTTAAAAAATATGGTGTTTTTTGAAATAAAAATTAAAATAATTTTTTAAATTAAAAAATAATTTAATTTTTTTGAAGAAAATGTATTTTTTACTTTAAAGTTTCTAGAAAAATTTACATAATTTTAATAATTATTAAATTGAAGAAACTTTTTTAATGATCATGTAATATACACTTGAAGAATAGGATTTTTTTCGAAAATAAAAATTCATTTTTTAATATTCTAAATTATTAGAATTTTCTGAGAAAAATGTTTTATTGACATTGAAGTTTTTATCTCAATTTAAATTTTTTTTCTATTTTTAAAATTGCAACAACTATTTTAAAGATCGTTTACTATACACTTAAAAAATATGGGGTTTTTGAAATAAAAGTGAAAATGAATTTTTAAAATACAAAAATAATTATAATTTTTTTGAAAACAATTATTATTCAGTTTGAAGTTTCTAGCTAAATTTTTATATTTTAATATTTTTAAATTGAAAAAACCTTTTTAGAGATCGCGTTCTATACACTTAAAGAATATGGTATTTTTCGAAATAAAAATAAAAATATATTTTTTTAATTACCTAAATAATTAGAATTTTTTATGAACAATGCTATATTCATATTGAAGTTTTTAACTCAGTTTAAATAAATTTTTATAATTTTGAAATTGCAGCAACTTTTTTAAAGATCGTGTACTATACACTTGAAGAATATGGTGTTTATCAAAATTAAAATAAAAATGCATTTTTTAATAACCTAATAATTATAATGTTTTTGAAGACAACGCTTTATTCACATTGAAGTGTTTAGCTCAGTTTAAATAAATTTTTGTATTTTTAAAATATCAACAACTTTTTTAGTGATAGTGTACTATACACGTGAAGAATATGGTGTTTTTCGAAACAAAAAAAATGCATTTTTAATTACCTAAATAATTAGATTTTTTTTGGAAAGACGCTTTATTCACATTGAAGTTTTTGGCTCGATTTAATAAATTTTATATTTTTAAAATTGTAACAACTTTTTTAGAGATCATGTACTATACACTTGTAAAATAGGGTGTTTTGCAAAATAAAAATGGAAATAAATTTTTAAATTAAAAAATAATTTTAATTTTTTTTAAACATAATGTATTATTCACTTTGAAGTTTCTAGCTCAATTTATATAATTTTAATATTTTTTAAATTGAAGAAATTTTTTTAGAGATTGTGTACTATATACACTCTAAGAATACGGTGTTTTTCAAAATAAAAAAAATCATTTTTTATTTACCTAAATAATTAGAATTTTTTTGAGAACAACGCTTTATTCACAATGAAGTTTTTAGCTCAATTTAATAAATTTTTATATTTTTAAAATTGCAACAAATGTTTTAGAAATCGTGTACTATACACTTAAAAAATTGAATGATTTCAAAATAAAAATAAAAACCCAATTTTTAATTACCTAAATAATTAGAATTCTTTTAAAACAATGTGTTATTCACTTTGAAGTTTCTAGTTTAATTATATAGTTTTAATATTTTTTTAAATTGAAACATATTTTTTTTGTGATCGTGTACTATACACTTGAAGAATAGGCTATTTTTTGAAATAAAAATAAAAATACATTTTTTAATTACATAAATAATTATAATTTTGTTTAGAATAACTTGTTATTCACATCGAAGTTTTTTTCTCAATATAAATAATTTTTTTATATTTTTAAAATGGTAACAACCTTTTTAGTGTACTAAAGAATAGGGTATTTTTCGAAATTAAAATAAAAATATATTTTTAATTACCTAAATAATTAGAATTTTTTTGAAAACAACGCTTTATTCACATTGAAGTTTTTGGCTCAATTTAATAAATTATATATTTTTAAAATTGTAACAACTTCTTTAGAGATCGTGTACTATACACTTGAAAAATATGGTATTTTTCGAAATAACAATGAAAATGAATTTTGAAATTAAAAAAATAATATATTATTCACTTTGAAGTTTCTATAATAATTTATATATTTTTAATAATTTTTAAACTGAAAAAATATTTTTAGAGATCGTGTATTATTTACTTGAAATTAATTTTTTAATAATCTAAATAGTTTAAAAATTTTGAGAAAAATGCTTTATTCACATTAAAGTTTTTAGCTCAATTTAAATAAATTTTAAAATTGAAACGATGTTTTTTAGAGATCGTATACTAAACACTTGAAAAATAGTGTGTTTTTCGAAATAAAAAAGAATTTTTAAATTAAAAAATAATTATAATTTTTTTAAAAAAAATATTTTATTCACTTTGAAGTTTCTAGCTCAATTTATATAATTTTAATATTTTTTAAATTGAAAAAACGTTTTTAGCGATCGTATAATATATACAGTTCGGTGTTTTTCGAAATTAAAAAAAAAGAAAGTCATTTTTTAATTACTAAAACAATTAGAATTTTTTTAGAATAACGCTATATTCACATTGAAGTTTTTAGCTCAGTTTAAATAATTTTTTTATATTTTTAAAATTGCAACCACTTTTTTAAAGATTGTATACTATATAACACTTGAACAATATGGTGTTTTTCAAAATAAAAATGAAAATAAATTTTTTAATTACCTAAATAATAAGAATTTTTTTAGAACAGAGTGATATTTAATTTGAAGTTTCTAGTTCAATTTATATAATTTTAATATTTTTAAAATTGAAACAAATCTTTTAGTGATCGTGTACTATATACTTGAAAAATATGGTGTTTTTCGAAATAAAAATAAAATTTTCATTTTTTATTTACCTAAATAATTAACTTTTTTTGAGAACAATGCTTATTCTCATTGAAGTTTTTAGCTCAATTTAATAATTTTTTATATTTTTAAAATTGCAACCACTTTTTTAGAGATCGTGTACTATACACTTGAAAAATTGGGGTTTTTTGAAAAAAAAATGAAAACCCATTTTTTAATTACCTAAATTATAAGAATTGTTTTTAGAACAATGTGTTATTCACTTAGTTTCTAGTTCAATTTATATAGTTTTAATATTTTTAAAATTGAATGAATTTTTTAGTGATCATGTATTATTATACACTTGAAAAATATGGTATTTTTCAAAATAAAAATAAAAATACATTTTTTAATTACCTAAATAATTAGAATTTTTTTTAGAATAGCTCTTTATTCACATTGAAGTTTTTTGCTCAATTTTAATAAATTTTTATATTTTTAAAATTGCAACGACCTTTTTAGAGATCGTGTACTAGAAAAATAGGGTGTTTTTTGAAATAAAAATAAAAATGCATTTTTAATATCCTAAATAATTAGTTTTTTTTAAAACAAGGCTTTATTCACATTGATTACCTTATGTCTTTATGTATTGAATTTGAAATTACATAAATGATTATCAATAAAATTTTAGATAGTTTGTTTATTAATTTATATATTTTATTTTTTAAAAAATACTTTTTGTTTTTTGGATATTTAAATTTTAATATCAACCAAATTTAAATATTAAAAAGAACTCGTTTCAATAGTTTATAAAAAAATATAAGAAAAATTTATTTTATTTAGTTAAAATGCAGATATTGTGTCCGAGTCCGGGTATATAGATACCTAGACAATATGGGGATGAGCATTAAAATCACTACCCACACAAAAATGAGACCGAGTTTGGAGATTTTGTTTAAACACGGGTCTAAAGACGGGTACTTAAATACCCTAACCCAGACCCCGTCTATTGCGATCTCTATGTACCAGTATTCGATTTCATTCTTTAATTATTGTAATTTTTTTATAAAAGAGAAATAATTAAGATCCATTTTATACGGAAGAATATGGGCTGAGACCTCGGCTTTTTTTATTTTTTATTTTTTATTTGTTGGACCAAGCCTGAGACCTCGGATTGGAGTAGTACGTGCTGCAATTATCAAGGGCTTATTCTACTTATCAAGTTGTTTTTTTTCGTACATAAAAAAATAAATAAAAATAAAAACTAAAAAACTATGAAGAAATAAATTTAAAGTGAACAATTCATACTCTATCAGCCAACAACAAATTAGACAGTTGAGGGATAGGAGAGTGGATTACTGTGAGAGGAAAAGCACCGCCAAATACAAACTTCGCGAGGGCATCAGCATAGAAGTTTGATTTCTTATAAGCATGCTCAAACCGACAAATTCAATTGCGAGACAAGAGCTCCTTGATGGACTGGATCAATGCAGCATAAAGATGAAATTCTCCGACACCCACTTGACAATCTCCACAGAGTGATAAACAACGTTACAATAACAAGTTTCCATATAAAAAATTAATTATTAATAAATAATGGAATTAATTTCATGTGATTATCTTATCAACTTATCAATTCAATCTTCTGTTGAGTAAGACTCACTATAGCTATATGAAATTCACTTGATAATCAAAATATATAAATTTTTATATATTCCATTTAATAAATATTTTATAGAATTATATGAATAAAAACTATATCTTACTAATAATGTGTATTAATTACTATATAATCTGTTTTGGTAAAATAATTTATACTCTTCCGATATTATATATAAGTCACATTTTAAAATAAATTTGTGGTCATTTTTATAAGTTATAAATTAACTCATTAATTGACTTTTTTCACTTTTATCCCTTTTATAGTTTTCAATAACTCAATTATTAAAGATTAGAGAGAACATAATAAGAGAAATATTCTAACACCTTAAGCATTTATTAAAGCATTTATATTAGGGGCATAGTTGAAAAACTATTATTACCTCCGGTCCTAAATATAAGACTCTCTAGAGAAAAATTTTTGGTCTTATATATAAGACCCTTTACAAAGTTCAAGAAGCAATTATTAGTTTTTTCTTTGTCTATTCTTGTAATAAATGAAGAGATAGTGGATATAATGAATGTATTTGCTGAAAATTTTGAATTTAAATAAGGGTAAATTTAGTATATTGCTCTACTTTGTGTATAAACAAGGTATTAAATAAAGTTTTTAGTAATTTTCTTAATCTGTGTGAATTAGTTAGAGGGTCCTATAAAAATGATCACGGGTAATATATTTTTAGACAAATTTAATGACTTAATTTCCATTTTTTGTTTTGAAAAATTAGTTAAAAGTGACTTATAAATAGAATCAGAGAGAGTATTACCTCTAGTCCTTTTTATAGGACCCTAACCAATTCACATGGATTAAGAAAGTTATTAACAACCTTTTTAATTATACGCATTATTTCTTCATTTATTATAAAAATAGACCAGAAAAATATTACTAGTGTTAAATCTTGTACTAAAATTCAATACGACTAGTATTTTCCAAAATGCAATATTAAAAAAGTGTAAAAAATAGATCTTGTACTAAAATTCATTAATTTGCACGAAGTGTATGTAGGTAACATGTTAATTGAAATTCCAACCATATATAATTAATTAATATAATGATTATCTGGATCTATTAGTAGCTAGCACATGCTTGTTTCTTCCTTCATCTATGATTGAAAAATTGTTGGTTTATTCGCAAAGTTCTCATCTCGTTTTCACGTCAACTATATGCAACTAGCCACATGATTATTATTATTGTTTACCAGAAAAATAGGACACAATAATAACTTATGTTACCTTATAACTTGCCAACCAATCACTCTTTATTATTATTTTTTTTATTCGCAAACAAACATAATATTATTTAAAATAATTTTTAACTTATAAAAATAAATAAAATAATCCATAACTTTATTCTTTATGCATTGAACAGGTCGGTCTAGACGAAAAAAAATTATTATTTTTCAACCTCTCATATATCAAAACGTTTGATTTTCGTTCATTTACTTATATGACGTCGTTTTGAACTTTTTCTATAGTACTTAATATGTCACATCATGACTCTATCAGTGTGTATTAACTAGGGGTGACTTTTAAGTTAAGTCAATCCGAAAAACCAAACCAATCTAAACTCTTTTTTGTGCATAATTGGATTGACTTTTACCAACATCAAACCATGATTTAGATTTACTCAAAATTGATTCTGATAAAAAAATCATGTTTGGTAACCTTAGATCAGAATTGATTCCGGATAAAGAACCATGGTTTGGTGAGAAGCAACTATTTGTTGCTTTTGATTTTGCCCAGAATCAATTCTAGTCATAATCAATTATCAGAATCAATTTTGCTCTGAATCAATTTTGCTCTGAATCAATTTTGAGAATTTAATCCAAACATGCACTTTGATCCAAATCGAACCAACCCAATTTACCAAAAAACCGAACCCACCCAAACCCATTGGTTCGGTTCTCAAGTCACCACTTTTGATCCCAATCCAACCCGAACTTACACGTAAACTTATTTTTTATGACAAATTATGAATATGTATTCAATTTTTATGCATGATTTATTATTTTTCTCTTTTTCTTCTTTTTTTTGTTTTTGTTTATTTTGTTGTATTTGTATAGATAAAGTCACTTTAAAAACAAGACAATGATAACATACATTATAAAAAAATTATTATAATTTTTTAAAAAATTTTTAAAAAAATTTAGAATTTCAATTTCTTAATTGAAAACTCAATAATTAACAATACTGGTATGTTTGGAAAACTCAATTAACAATACAGGTCTTGATTTCAAATATATAAAATATAGTAATTCAACACAAATACAAATACATATTAGTATTGGGTTTTAAATTACGAAGGACACGAAACTACCTTCATCAGTTCCTAACTGGCTTCAATAAGTTTTTTTTTTCATTAATTAATTAGGGTTTGAAATTTTACAAAGAACACGAAACTGCCTTCATCAGTTCCTAACTGGCATCAATAGATTTTTTCAATAATTATTAATTATTGGGAGAAAAATACCCACAATACGACCCAGCTGGCAGCCAATTAGTGGTTACAATTGGAACAGTTTTTACCTGGGCACCTAAATAGATTTTTTTTTATTATGAATAAAATTATTTATTATTTTAAACTTAAAAATAATATTTAATGTTCATTCTTTAAAATAATTTATTTATTAATATTTTTTAGAATAAAAAACTAATTTTTATTGTGTGTCTACAGTGTACAGTTACAAAATTTGATAATGAAAATCAAATTAATCAATTGTGGATTCAGGTACAGTGAGATACAGTTTTGCAAGGCATAAATGAAACTAGATTACATTTAAGAATAAGACAGCAGTTTTCCCCAACATTTTCCAGCATGAATGAACAGTGAAAAGTGAAAACATATCCTCCACCAATTTAATAATTTAATTTAATTTAATTTAATAAAAAACGAAATTCATGTTATAGTAAAACACAAATTTCAGTTAATAACAAAAAAAAAACAAATTTCAGTTATTATACCATAAATAAATGCAAGCGGTGTAGCTGGTATATGGTAGTACTAATTTGCTTCATAATGTAACTCTTACAGTAGTAGATAGTAGTAAGCTAGTAAACCATATATTTATTTTAATTTATTTTAGTAGAAAATATTAAATTGAGTGAATCACCAAACTTATCATCAAAATTTTACACACCGGTCACTTTAATCACTTATTTTATCAAAACCAGTTTTTATTTGGCAAATTTTTTTTTCTTGATTCTATTGTAAGTTTTGTTTGTATTTCTTAATTATTTTTTAATCACATTAGTAAGATTAATAGATAGATCTGACTCATGACAAAGATTACTTTTAAAATAATTTAAAGACTAAAATAAACTTAAAAATAGTTAAAAGAACAAAATAAAACTTGCACAAGAGTTAATGACCAAAAATAATATTTTTTTATCATTTTTATTTTATAATTTTAAAAAATATCATTTAATTGAGTACCGTTTGAACTAAATAGACCATTTTTTTATAAAATAAAGAATTATTATGATTGATTTTATAAAGTGAATAAATAAAAATTAATTTCAATAAAATTAGAAATTTAATTGACCGACACTTATAGTCTTGATAAATTTAAAGGCCTAACTAACAAAGTCTAATAGAGTTGATAAATAATTAAATTTTTTAAACATGTTAATATAAATTTGAATCTGGTCTATCCATATAATACGAACATGTATATAAGAGTATATAGTTTGATTTTTTATTGTACTACTTTCTTATAAAAAGAATTCTCTATCGTAAAAGAATCAGTCTTTAACGGTCAATCAAGAATACTTTGACAAGGTTCTAATCACGTATCTCACTTTAATCACCGGATGCGTTACTTTCTTTTAAAAGAAATACTTTCATGAAAATAAAAATAAAAATAAAAATTGAAAGGCCTAGATATGGGCGGTGCATGAATTACGGAGAAAAAAGCGGTAGAAAACTGTGGGACAAATCAAGTGTTCTGTTCTGTTCTGTGTTTCTCACTTGTCTTGGTGGTTTAGTCAACGCAACTGGATTGTTACTTTTACACTCTTTTCAACCTTTTTTTTTTAAAAAAAAATATATAGTATTTATTTCCACTATTAAATAATTCATGTATATTTCCTGTAAACAATTATAAAAGGAAGTAAAGGTCCGTACACTGATCCTGTGAGCTACTACCATAACCTTCCTCTTCTTCTTCCTCTTCTTCTTCCTCTTCCTCATCAACCTTATTCATTTCTCTTCCATCTTCCACATTTGGTTTATTTTATTTATTGGTGAAACTGAAAATACAAATTTGCAATGAAATTCTTCATATTCACACTTTTTCTGGGTTTTCTCTTTGCTGCTACTTCAGCTTATGCTGCCATTCATCCCAGGCCGGTAGAAGGTAATCAGTACTCACATTTTACATATTTGCCCATTTGGGTCTAAACCTTTTTTCTTTTTTGCTTTTCTTGTGTTGTTGCCCTGTTTTGTTACTTAATTCTGTTCTGCATGTAGCATTCACTCTCATTTTCTCTGTAAGTTATAAACTATAAAATCGATCTGGTGATGCAATGGAGTGTAATTTAGTGGAGTTTTAGTCTCCAAATTTGCATATCATGTTTGTATTAAATCGTTAAACTAAGAAACTTCTTATTAACAATCCAAAAGTAGATTAATTACAACTTCACTGTTGGATTGTTAATTGGATGTTTGAAAACTCCCAAATTAGTCCTAAAATAATTTAGTAGTGTGAAAAGGAAACTTAGTCTCCAAACTTGCATGTCACCTTCACATTAGTCATCAAGCTAAGGAAATCCTCATATTAGTCCCTAAACTTGCAATTTATGGTACACATTCCCAAATTGCATGGTTTTCAGACTAATATGTCCAGGAATTGTAAATTCAAGGACTAATATAAAGACGGTGTGTTTGGGAACCAGATTGATTATTCACTCATTTTATTCTAATGATGTGCTTGTTGAAGTGGCTATGTGTGTTGTTTGCTTCTACATTCTTTGTTGAAATGTTGCATCATTTTTCTTTTTGTTAAAACAGTTTATCTCCAAAATGGGAACTTTGAGGAGCAACCAAACCCCAAAAACCTAAAGAAAACAAGAGTGATAGGGAAATATGCCCTACCCAAATGGGAAATCAATGGTGTAGTAGAGTACATCTCAGGGGGCCCACAGCCAGGAGGAATGTACTTCCCAGTTTCTCATGGAGTTCATGCAGTAAGGCTTGGAAATGAAGCCTCAATCTCACAAACCATAAAAGTCAAACCTGGTCAATGGTATGCCCTAATTCTTGGAGCCTCAAGAACTTGTGCTCAAGATGAGGTTTTGAGGATCTCAGTGCCTCCTCAAAGTGGTGATGTTCCTTTGCAGACTCTTTATAGCCTCAATGGTGATGTTATTGCTTGGGGATTCAAAGCAACTTCTAATGTTGCCAAAGTGATACTTCATAATCCTGGAATTCAAGAAGATCCTACTTGTGGACCTCTCTTGGATGCAGTTGCTATTAGAGAGTTCTACCCTCCAAGACCTACTAGAGGTAATTAAAGAAACATTTTCAATCCACTCTACCAGTATTACTTAGTGTGTGTTTGGTTTTATGTTAAAACATGTTAAACTTGGATATAAAACGTGGAAACTATTCTTAGTGTTTGTTAGTTTCATGTTAGAGAGGCTAAATGTGGATAAAAAAATGTAAAATTTACTCTTAGTTTGGTCCTTATATCTGCTTTTACTATGCATTGCTTTGGGAAGTGTATTTGGCTTATTTGAGAGTCTGATAAGATTATTATTATTATTATTATATGGTCTTTTGCAGCTAATTTGGTTAAAAATCCTGGCTTTGAGGAGGGTCCATTCCCAATTTTCAACTCTACAAATGGTGTTCTTCTCCCTCCCAAACAAAATGATCTTGTGTCTCCACTCCCTGGTTGGATCATTGAATCTATCAAAGCAGTGAAATTCATTGATTCAAAGCATTTCAATGTCCCATTTGGAAATGGAGCAATAGAACTTGTTGCAGGCAGGGAGAGTGCCATTGCCCAAATTCTCAGAACAGATCCCAACAAAGTCTACAACTTGAAATTCACAGTTGGAGATGCCAGAAATGGCTGCCATGGATCAATGATGGTCGAAGCGTTCGCCGGAAAAGAAGTCTTCAAAGTTGCCTTCAAATCTCAAGGGAAGGGCCAATTCAAGACAGTGAGTTTCAGGTTCAAAGCAATTGCAAGCAGAACCAGAATCACTTTCTTTAGCTCTTTCTACCATACAAGAATTAATGACTATGGATCTCTTTGTGGCCCTGTTCTTGATCAAGTTGTAGTTTACCCTGTGGCCTAAACACTAGTTCTACCATTTCTAGAAATTAAGATTTTATAATTTGTGTGAGGATCAAAAACATTCTTCATTTCTATTCAGTCTTCTTGTTCTGCATAAATTTACCTTTTCTTTTTCTTCTTGTAATACATGAGGAGTTTTATATATATTGTCACAGAAGTTTGTTAAGGTGATATTTTGGAATTTGCATTTCTGGTAGACTGGTACCACTTTAGTGTCTAGGTTGTTACATATTTTTATGGAATAAATAAGAATTCATTTAACTCAACCAAGCTTTGTCTAGTTTTGAATCAAATGGCGGGAAATATAGATCTAAAACATAAAAGCTACTCTCATTGTGCTTGATTTAAAATATAAAAGCTATTTAGGTTGAAATGGATTCACGTTTATTCAATTTCAAAATGAAACCAAACACACATAGTGTTAAAATAGATTCATATTTACTCCATTTAAACGTGAAACAAACACATAATTTTAACGTTTTAGATTTACGTTTGATTTGATTTGTTTCTAAACAAACACATAGATGATAACGTTATCCATCTCATTCTTGTTTTCTTTTATAATATAATATAAAAATTAATACTAATATTTTCATCAACCGGGAAACAAGGACAGGATGTGCATGTGCTGAGGCATCCATTGCAAAACATAAACATTAAATGTTACAAAAGTGAATATTTTTATTTTAATGAATTTTCTGAAAAGTTGAGGCTTAAGTGGAGACATTGCTTGCATTGTAAAGCTAATAGTACGGAAAGATCATGAATGTGTACTTGAAACCAAGCAATGAAGCATGTGACAGAAGAAACAAACAAAAAGTTATATATTTAAGATAGATGATTCCTACTGTGGAATATTATAATCACAGTCAGATTATGATAGGATACATGCATGAATCTATTACTTCCTCTGTTCTTGTAGTTAAAAAG